>CAJVRI010001532.1:1335000-2070000 GCA_911649635.1 Poeciliopsis gracilis
CATCACACACTCGTTCCTTTTTCATGTGATAATGGCTGTGTCACCCGGTCGTGGTCGTCTGCATCCGAGGTCCCAGAGGCCGCTCGCTTTTAATTTGAGCCACAGCTGCTGGCTTTGTCTCGACTGCCTTTCAGGGCTGGTCTGTCCCTTTATGACATCTGCACCAGTATGTTGTTTTAAACCATTTATAACGACTCGTGTCCTACAAGCAGAGAGGTGAGAAGTGCTTATTGTCAACACATAGCTCTAATGACAAAATGATGAATTAACAAGATGTTCTAAAGACTTTTTCACCCTTTCTTTGTCTTCCAAAACACATCTGCACAGACAATCCCTCTGTCACACTGGAGTCGTTCGAATCATTTGATCCTCAAACACATGAGAGCTGATCACCAGCTGAGCTGTTTGCTTTGTATTTTCTGGAACAGATTTGCTATCACTACAAAAGTTTCACAAGTCTTATTCGACTAATCTCACACTAAGATATGCAGGCACTTTATCTGCGCTGATGAAAATATGCTCACCTCAGCATGCCGAACGCTTGGAATGGAAACGCAGCAGGGGACCTTGCCTTAATTTCTGAATAAAACAGCAACTATTTGACAACTTGGGGTTCGCAGTGACTGGGTAACATGTTGTTGAACAATCCCAGACTGACAGGTTTAAGTGTGAAGTGAGATAGTGACGTCTCAGTGAAAGTAACTTACCCCAGCCTGACAGTTCGACACAGAAGGAATCTTTGTGGGAAAGTACATAAAATCTGCAGGGCAATTAAAGATCACTTGGTCTCATTTGACATGCAGAGAGTGAGTGGTGTGATGGACGGAGCCTCACTCTCCACTGATTAACTCACTGGCTTCCTGCTTTCCTTTCAGCTCTACGATAAGATCAACACCAAGTCGACGCCACAGATCCGAAACCCCCCCAGTGATGCAGTGCAAAGAGCCAAAGAGGTGACTGAACACACACACACACACACACACACACACACACACACACACACACACACACACACACACACACACACACACACACACACTTCTTATTTAGTCTTTGACTGATAATTTGGGGTTTTTAAAGGTTGTTCTGTGACTTCATCAGAAACAGCAGCAGAAAGATGTCAAAGGGACAAAAGTGTAAGAAATGTTCAAACTGGTGGAAGGACAACAGCAGGTCACATTGACCCCCGTTTTAGCCGATGCTAACAATTTAAAACTGTCAATGTTCAGATCTCATGACGATATCACGAGGTTTGGATTTTAAATGCACAGGAGACTGTTGAATTTCTTTGCTCTCCGGAACAAGATTCAAGTTGCTACCGTAACGTTACATTCGCCCCAAGACGAAAAAAGTTTTTAATTTTACTTCAGGCTGTCAGTGTCATCATTTGTGAATGCTTTTTGCATTTACTTATGATAAGTCAATACCAAACACACCACATTAGTGCGGAAACTGTTTCACAGCCTCAGTCATTAGCGCATGCTAACATGTTTAATGGATTCAGAGAAAGCCCTTGATCGCAACAGAATGGTGTCTAACGAGCACTTTCACTTCCGCTTTCATGAACTCTTCTGGTTTGTGATAAGACATTAACATTTCTGAAGTAATTTTATCAAGCCTGATAACCACAGCCAAGATGCATTGTTGATTTACTGCCATATATGGATATTCCAGGCACATAGTGCACAATCAAGTAACTTGTGTCACGTTCATGTTTATCAAACATGACTTAAAAAACATATGACTTGAAAAATGTAACACTTTGAAACTGGACATGTGTCTCTTTAAGAAGGTTCTGCTCTATCTGAAACTCCGTCTTCAGCATTACAACAACATTCAGTAAATGCTCAGTTCCACCAAGAGTTTGCTAATTGCTGCTGCCACTAGTCTGGTGGAGCCCAGTGGAGGTATTAACGGGAAGGGGTGCTCAGTAATGTGGATTATTTCTTAATAGCGTATCAAACCCATTTAAAAAAAACAAACAGGTAGTGTTGTTGGAATTCATTAATAGCTACACATTAAATGCACAAACTGAGGGAGTTATCAAAGAGTGAGAACAGCGAGATGAGTGGGTGAGGCCCAGAGCTGTAAATCCCAGAGCCGTCCAGACGGGGAGGCCGTTTGACGGGACGGAGCTCAGAGTCTGGGCTAATTAACACAGAACGTTTATACGGGACTTTCAAGTCCGCTCACAGAGTCCAGGTCACATTTTCCTACTTAAATCAGCTGTGACAGATTTAAAGTGGCGCGCAGAACTTCAACAGATGCTGACGATTAAAGAGAAAGAGCAGATTTTACTTCTGATGTGACGAGTGTTGTAGCTGTTCTCCGTCTGGCTGATGCTTGGAGCAAAACCAGACTGCGCTTAGATGCATCTGAGAGAAACTCAAAGTGTTTTATTACTCACTGGAAACAAAGGCAAACTCTTAGTTAATTACTCCTCCTGTAAAAAAAAAAAAAAAATTAACAGGGGCCGCTAATTTCTGACTGAAACTAAAATGCTTTTCTTTTCCTTTTTACTGACGTGTCAAACATAAATGGAAATGTTTAGTCGTGTGCTACCTGTGGCATCCCTCCCCAGCCGTCTCCATGTTTTGTTTTCTTACGAGCTTTCCTCACTGTAACGAAACATAAAATCACATGACCTCATAAAGGAGGAGGGGCGCCATACACATATAGCATGGACATGATCCAAACTGCAATACAACTCATACAGAAAACAGCTTCTGGCTAAAAACTCATAAAAATGTCAAAGCAGGATTTGTTCAAAGGGAAACAAATGCACATTTTTAAGTGCTACATGTTTATTAGTTTATTTATTGCCACCTATTTGTTTTCGATCAACAAGTTTAGTGTTTTTAACCCCATGTGACCAAGCAGGGGGATGTTAGTATGCAGCCCTCTAGCTAAACACTAATTGTTGTTGTTGTTATTGTGGCTTTCGTGCAAAATGAATTCCCCTTTGGGACATGAATAAGGATCTGAGGACCTCAACTTTTACTTAAACGTGTAATATTGTGATTTTGAGATTTTTATCTCAACATAAAGTCAAAGATGAAGCAAACACTCTCGATGAGTGAGACCAGCTCGGCTTGAAACAAACCCATTCAAACAGACATGAATGTTCAAAACCAAACAACAAGCCTTAGATCATCTAAGTGATATTGAGTTACGTAGGTTATATTCTCTGTTTATAAGCGTTAAATGATAAGAAAAGCTAACATTTCGCAGTGGGAAGAGTTTTCTTTGGAATCTAAATGAGGCACCTGGATGTAAGAGGCTCCGCCCACCCTTCAGCTTTTCCAAGCGGCGACTCAATAACGCAGGTTTCAGAGCAAACACCCTCTGAGAATAAGAGGCCTCTCAACTCCACAATGCCACTTTCACCAGTCATGCAGGATAACCGAAGCTGACACAACACTAAGCACCATCAGGAGGTCACGGGAACCTTAAGAGAGAGGGGAGGGGCAAAGGGGCTGCTGGGTCGGTCTCTCCGCATAGTTTAAGGTCCAGCAGGTACATCGGTGTGGAAGTGACCCGAGCATAGGGACCTGTTTGAAGCAGACTGTCCTTTCTCTGCATCCTCAGGTCCTGGAAGAGATCGTCTGCTACCCGGAGAAGTACGAAGCTAAAGAGCTCAAGCGGATACTGACGCAGCCGCACTTCATGGTGAGCAGAGCGAGTGGCAAACCAGCCTGATGAACGTCATGGCACATTATTGATTTCCCTTTACGACACTCTGACCAGAAACGACTTTTTATGTGACACAAGAATGCCAGGCTCTTCAAACTCTCTTACTAAAAAAAAAAAAAAAAGAAAGAAAATTCTGAAAAGTGTGGCTGTTGTGTTCCTGGAAGGAGAACCTCCTTTTATCTCATCATTTATCGTTTGTCGTGAAAAAAATTCTCCTAAGAATTTTGATTCAGCGTTGTCAAGAGAAATTATGGTTGTTGAAAAAACTGACAGTATTATTGGAAATGTTATTTTCACTGCTTTCTCTGTAAGAGCAGTTTAAATCACATTCCCTTTTGGTAAGTTGCATCAAATGGGAAAGTCTTTCAATAGCAGCATTTGTGTTCACTAATCTTATCGCGTTAGTGCCAAAGATTTCCTCACTGATCGATGAGCTGCTCAGTGTCAGATGGGCAGAATATCACTGGTGGGAAGCAAACAGAGGAGAGAGAAACGTATCAAAACAAAGTGAGGGTTGAAGGTGAGATTATGGCAATTAGAGACGGGGGAAGGAGGAGGACGGGCACCAGCGGAGCGAGTCTAATGCGATGTGTCGGGCCAGAGTACCGCCACCCCCCTCCCCGTCTCTCCTTTGTGGCGCTCTGGACGCAGTGACCCATCATGTTCCCCGTCCCAACAAGCGGCGAGCTGCGAGGAACCACAGCAGGACTCCTGTTAGCGCGGCCGGTCCACTTAGGGAGGAACAGACCGCACTGGGGAGCGGATGACTCAGTATGAGTGTGTCCATCTGATTGGGCGTGCTGTTGCTGTGACATTAATGCCTGCTAAAAATACAAGCTCGGTTTTGTTCTGCCTTATCGGACGAAAAATTGTCAAAGAGACGCCAACCTGATTAGCTTGCAAGTCTCTGATGTCAAATGTCTTTTGTCAGTCCTCGTTTATCAAGAAAGTTGTTGATAAAACAACATAACAGTGTTTTAGCCTTACAAGAGTAAAAAACTAAAAAAAATAATGATTTGGATTTTTTGGTATTTCAGTGTGCTGTTGTTTACAATTATTTAAAACACAAAATAAAAAACAAGAAGAGAAACGGGAATGAAAACCACACGCAACTGAAACTATCATTGAAATGGATCGCGATGTTGATTAATAATCAGAAGGGAAATGAAATCATTTTAATTCATCATTTATTGCAGCAGGCTCAGATGGACCCATTGAAAACTCAGTTTGCTGATGATCTTCAGGTGTTACTGTGTCTGGAGGAGCTTCCCCCGGAAGCACACCGTCTGAATATTCAGTCACATTTTGTGACATTTTTCAACGTCGTTTTCATTTCTTGAGCCACGCAGCAAACAGGATGCGGGTAATTTCACATCTGAGTTTTCCACTGACCACTATCGATATTGGCAGAGGGCAGAACTCAGCCTGACGTCCTGAGCTGCTTTCAGAATTTAGGAGATCTAATTTAGGCTGCTCCTCTCATTTCGCTGCTGGTTTTCCTCTAACACATTTCCTCTTTTTGCGTTATTCTTTAAATTCTCATCCAGCTGAGCTGCACTGAGTCAGGCCCGTTCAGACACGGAGTCCCATTTGTGCGTCTCTGGGCGTGTGTGATGTATTTTGACATGGGATTTGGAGAGCTCCCAGTGTCTCTGATGTGATCTCCTTCCACAACTGCGCGCGTGTGTGTGTGTGTGTGTGTGCGTGCGTGCGTGCGTGCGTGCGTGTGTGTACAGCCGAGGGAAGCCAGTGACAGTTTCCCCTCTTGCTGAGCTTTGATTGTCGTCTTCTGAAGTTCAGACCGGTTTGTTAAAGTGCCGCTCAAGGGCCCTGTGCGGCTGTCAGCCGAGCGAAATCCAGCTGTGTGTAGGTGCGAGGCGCCGCGTGTGTAAAACTGTGGAGCAGCTCTTCACTTTAAGGCTGGTTTGAGTTTAACACCACCTCTGAACAGTGCAGAAATCCTCCACAGACCCACATGATGTCACCTAAAACACCTCAACTCTTCGTTCATAGCCCCCTCAAGAAGAGTTCGGTCGATCGTTGACTTTATAGGTGCTCTTTCTCAGTCTCCACCAGGTCTTCAACGGGTTGTTGTCGAAAATGTTTAAAACGATGACCACGTTAAAGTTTGTTTACTCCAAAATGAAAGTTTTCTTACTGTATGGATTAAGTTAAAACAGCCTAACATGGTAATAATAGCCTTTAAGCTAAAGTCACATTAGTTTCAGCTGATTTGAACTTAAACATTAGCTAACATTTTTTGAAACTTTTTAGCTAGCTAATGTAGCATTAGCTAGCATGCTACTTTCGTTAGCTATTATAACTAATGTCAGTTATAATATCATTATATTATAATATTATAATATAGCGATTAATGTTAGTTGTCAATGTTAGCTAACATGTTACTAATATAACTTTAGCTAACTAGTTCAGTTGCTAAACTAGTTAGCTATATACAATTATAGAAAAAATGTGTAATTCTTGACAATATTATGTGAAATTTTGGAAACCTAACTCTACAAATATTTTTTATGTGAAATAAATACAGATCTACAATCACAAGACTCTCTGTAGGAAGGTGAATCTTTAATCTGTATGCATACATGTAATGTATTCCAGCTGTTGAACAAATTCTGTTATTCTGTTTCTGCTAGATCCTTTTCCCTGTCGCTCAGAGGTTTCTCAGTGTGCAGTCGGGTCTCCAACTTGCCTCCTTTTGTGCTCTGTGACCAACAGGCGCTGCTGCAGGCCCACGACGTGGTCGCCCACGAGGTTTACAGTGACGAGGCTCTGCGGGTCACGCCTCCGCCCGCCTCGCCCTACTTGAACGGAGACTCCCCGGAGAGTGCGAACGGAGACATGGACCTGGAGAACGTCACCAGAGTCCGCCTGGTCCAGTTCCAGAAGAACACAGACGAACCCATGGTACATGTCCTCACAAACTCAGTATTTGGAAGGCAAACAAAATCCCAAGTTGTCCCCGTTAAGCACCTCCAGCTGTCCCACCGAATGTGTGACGCTAGCAAGAAGCGCCTCTGACTGTAGATTTGTCTGTGTTAAATCATGCAGGGCATCACGCTGAAGATGAACGACTCAAACCACTGCATCGTGGCCAGGATAATGCACGGAGGAATGATCCACAGACAAGGTACGGTTTCACATAAACACCAAACTGCATTGTGTCCTTCTTTTTTTCTTTGTTAAAGGGCTATTATGATGGTATGGATTTCATAGCACAACCAAGCGACTGTTACTTTCAGTTGTTATGAACATGCTGTATTTATCAAATATGATTTAAAAGAAAATTTACTTTGTCATTAAGCATCTTGAAATTGGTCTTCTGTCTCTTTAAGAAGCTCCTGTTCTTTCTCAAACTCCGCCTTCATAAATTCATCACAACATGGCTCCTCTATTAACCCTTTAACAACATTTAAGAAAGAAATAGTTCCTATAAGGAGCTCAGCAGATTAGCAAACCACTAGTGGTTTGCTAATTGCTCCAGGCTAGTCTGAAGGAACTTTAAACATATCTCATTTATAATAATATAAAACATGGATTTTTACTTTTGCTGTAGCGGTGATAGGAAAAAACAGCAACAGAGTCTAGAAGAGTGTATGTAGCGTAGCTACAATGTTCCACCGGCTTCGTCTCCTGAGCTCTCGTTTCCTCTCAGGAACGTTGCACGTTGGAGATGAGATCAGGGAAATCAATGGCATCAGCGTGGCCAACCAGACTGTGGAGCAGCTGCAGAAGATGCTGGTAAGTCACTCTACCTTGTCCGTCTTACTTTTTGAAGCTTCTGGAAACAGTAGTAGTAGAACATTTCTGCAAATCGCTACGTGCAGATCGACCTTTGAAGGCTTGAGCATTACTAAATCAAAGATGGAAGACACACTCAGCTTCAGAATCTGCCAATCAAGAAGCAGTAGACTGTTTCCACTCCCCTAACCCAAAAAGATAAAACTACTCTTTCAAACTGCTAACAAAAGTGTGATTTCACTTCCTGGCAAATACTCATGACCCCCTCAAAATCTGATGCATTTTATTTGGATATTATGTGACACAGCAAGACAGAGTTGATCAAAGTTTCATTGAGGCCTGTCACAATAACAGATTTTGCTTGACTGATAAATACCCCCAGAAATGATTGTGATAAAAGATGTTTTGAGACCATTTTCAAGTGATATAATTAGTTCCATAATAATTAAAGATCGACGACATTTAAAGATATCTCAATCGGTTTTGCGTTTCTACATGCTGACTGACTTTTTGCCCTTTCTTTTTTGCAAAATTGCTCAAACTTAATCCGATTGGACGGCGAGCATCTGTTAACAGTCTCCACTGGATTTATATCTGAACTTTGACTGGACCACTCATTTTCATTTTGCGTTGCATCAGAACCATGAATGTCCTCAAAGTGTCGCTTATGGCAGAATATTTTTCAAACTACCCATAAACTGTTAAAATATTACAACTTTCTCTAATTCTGAAATAACAGACATGAAATAACATCTGTAATTTGGCACTATGCAAATATAAGTTGATTTAAGTTGATAAAACAATATTTAAATCAATCACACATTTATTTGTATGGCCCATTTCAACAACAAGGCAGTTCAACGTGCTTTACATGGTGAAAGTACAAAGTCATAGAACACAGACAACAATTGAGGAAACCAGTAAACATTACATTTTGCCAAGCGCCATCGTTGCACATAAAAATGTTGTTTTGTTTATTAGGTTTCAAAAGCAACTCTAAGCAGGCAGGGCTTTCGTCTAGATTTAAAGGAACTCAGGGTTTCGGCTGTTTTGCAGTTTTCTGGAAGTTTGTTCCAGATTTAAGCACACCACCGTTGTCTTCAAGTTGTATTTATGTGGCTCGTTAGAGTATGGAGAGACACATAAAGGCTGGATTCGGCCTGGAGTTTGACGCACGTGCTCCAAATCAAGCTGGAGGGATTGTTTAATACACCGTAATCCCTTCACAGGCATGCGCTGCTACGGTTTGTTCTGTCACATAAACGCCAAATAAAAACCTTTGACATTAGGTTTCTGAAAGTGACTAAATGCCCAAAAAGTACTAAAGATGGAAATACTTTTTACAAGGCATTATGCATAAATCTTGTTAGTTGTGAGAAGCCTGTCCAAATATCAAGTTAAGTTTAATGAGAAGTTCAGCAGTTGGAAAATACATTAAAAAAAAAAACTACAAGAAAGTCATTGAAGTCAGAGTCAGCAAGTTGAGAAAAAGCAAATTAAAGTTCAGGAACAGAGCAGGAGACGTCTGAGCTGATGTTTGTTTACAGTGCAGGGAATTTCCAGTTTGCTTCACAGCGTCGAACTGCCACATGAACAAATGTTAGCGGTCGGGTACAGTTTGAAACTTGAACGCCATCCACTCCTCCAGGAATCCATTGACTCTCAGTAGATAAGGGTGGAAGTGAAGCGTAGGACAAGGGCCTGGTTTTTTACCTGGATACCGTCACGGTTACAGATCACCATCACTTCTACGCTCCTCAGGACTTAAAGGAACGGCGTCACCGAGCATCTGCTGCTAAAGTTACCTCAGCGATTTCCTCGGGTCTCTCCCTCGTCTGAAAATATTTTGTTTTCCTCATCTGCAGATGTAACCAGAAATGTGTGAAAAATTTACCAAGCATTTATCTACGACCTGCTGTTCAAAAATATCTGAAACATGAACGTCAGACAACGTCAATGAACTTTGTTAAGATTGTTCAAATACAACATGCATCAACATCAGGGCTGTTTTCATTGGTTGAAGTAAAAACACATTAAAATGAACCTTCCTTAGCGAGGTATAAAACCTTAGTTTTATACCTCGCTAATGTTACCAGACATGAAGAACCCACATCTAGTTTTATCAGAACAAGAATCCAGAGAAACTGATAATTACTTATCACTCTTATTCTCATTAAACATGAGGAACCAATATGTAGTTTTATACTTTCTGACTTTCTTTTGGTTTGTTGTTTTGTTTGTGTTTCTTTCTAAATTCATTTTGAGCACTTTGAGCTGCCTTGTTGCTGAAAATGTGCATGTGAATCAAATGACGTCAGCCTCTGCTTCAGACTGTCCTCTCTAGTTTTGCGTCTCTCCTGACAGCAGCGCAGCGGACAGTCGCCGGCTCTGCATCCAGACACTGTTGGCTTTTTAACGTTTCATCACATTCAAGTTCATTTCAAACTTGGATTGTGGTTAGTGCAAGTGGGCAAAAATAGGCTACGCATATAAATGCATATCTATCTATCACGATACGCCTTGCATCGTTTCAACATGTGTTTTAGAAAAGTCAGTCTGAAGGTGAGGCAGCTTTCATTGTGCTGCGGCGTTGTGTCATGATCCATCACACTGGGTGTGAACAACCCTTGATTCCTTTTCTCCTGAAGAGCCACATAAACAAAGAGCAGGACTCTAGAGAAGCACGTGTTCCTCACAATTATGCTCCTCATTGTGCAGATTTTTATGGTTGTGTTTACAACTCTGTGTGTGTGTTTCGTCCACAGAGGGAAATGCGAGGCAGTATCACCTTTAAAATCGTGCCCAGTTACCGGACGCAGGGCTCCTCGTGCGAGGTAACCCCTCTTCCTCCTCTCGCTTCATCCTCATCTTCCTCCGCTCCTTACTGCTGGTCGCGAGCTCCTGATCTGGTTACTAACTGCTCACCTGGTTACTGAGCGTGTGTGTAATCCAAGAATGCTGTGCGCGTGCGTGCGTGCGCGCGTGCGTGTGCGTGTGTGTGTGTGTGTGTGCGTGTGTGTGTGTGTGTTTTGCTTGGGCTGGTTCAGATATTTAGCACACCAATTTCACAACAAAGATACCGGAACTCGTCTTTCTGTTCTGTCAGGAATGAGCCACATCTGTGTGACCCTGTCCTGCCCCTGTCTGCAGACCGACTACTGGACTGTACACACACATCTCCCACCCAAACAGACCAAACATGGACGACCAAAAGACCTGAGCAGACGGTGGGGTTGTTTCCCAGCTGCAGTTGCTTCCATCCTCCAGGTCTTTTGGTCGTCCTGCGCACAGACAACCCCCTGTCCGCCCCGACCCCTCTGACCCCTGTGGCTCTGAGCTGTCGCTGTCTGTGCTAGTGATGACCTCACGCTCTCTGCTGCTCAGAGGAGAACAGCGCCCCCGTCTGGTGTTGTCTTTCAGTGCCACAGGCTGTAATGGGCTGCTGGTGTTTTGTTGCTGCATCTCATCATGTCGGCCGCTCCGCTGCTCCAGATAGGACCCCCCCTATCCCCCCCGTCACCTCAGACCAGTGCCCAGACGTGTGTGTGTGTGTGTGTGTGTGTGTGTGTGTGTGTGTGTGTGTGTGTGTGTGTGTGAGAGAATGTGTGTGTGCTGCACGCTGCTGACCTGTGTGTCTTATTTCAGAAAGAGTCCCCCAGCACCTCCAGGCAGTCTCCTGCCAATGGCCACTCCAGCATTAACAGTTCAATCTTGGTAAGGACCCCCTACCAAACCCCCCAACACGTCTGTTGCCCCCACCGGTGCGTCTCATTGTCCCTCCGCCATGCCGTCCAACACGTCCGTGTCTCCGTTAAATGTCCCCTCACCGTGATTGTCTCATGTCTGTCTGGCCTGGTGACGGTTTGAGCAGCAGGGTCTCTTGACCTCCGTTTCCGATATCTGAGTTAACAAATTGGTGTGCCTCAGGGAGCCTGCACGCCCCCCCTACCCCAATCTGTCTACTGCCCCCGTTCAGCTTCCGCAGGGCCTTCATTTCCCCGCCCAGGCTCCAGAGAGATGCTGCAGAGGTGATGCCGTGGCTGCTTGGCTTTGCTAGCTCAGACCTGCAGGAGCACCAGTCCTCCCTCTCGCCGTCTTCACCGCCCGCTTCTGTTTCGTGTGTTTCATGCCGGCTCGGCCGCAGATGGTTGATGCATGCGTAGAGTTTCTTGAAAGAAGCTGCTTGGTGTTGACCGTTGACGGAAACATGTCTCTGTAACCGTTGCTTCTACCCTGCAGGACCTGCCGTCCACCATCCAGCCCAAAGGTCGACAGGTAATGTACCGTCACCCCGTCCTCAAACGCTGCTCTGCAAAAGTCTTCACACCCCTTGAACTTTAGGACATGTTTCATCTTAAAATGTGAACTTTCAGGTGTTTTAGGGACATTTTATGGGGAAGACAAACGCAAAGTAAAGCAAATGATTGTTTCGTGTCATGTGTGGCTCTTTGGCCACACCATAAGAAATGTTTTTTTTCCATAGTCCCAAATAACAGGCTTTTCAAAGTAACTACCTTCAAACTATTTCTTCATTTCCATATTCACAGAAAAGGCTTGTCTCAATATATAAAATCTTTTTTTTTTGTAACATAGCATCCATTTTATTCTCTAATCTGAAAAACATAAATAAGCTTTAGAGTAATTTAGTTAGTTTCATAATAAATCATTTTATGACGTCTAGGAATGGTTTGTTGCGCCTCTAAATAACTCTTTGAATTAGAAAACAGATCATAGTTTCCAAAAGTTTTGATTACTAAACATTTGAAAGATGAGTCAGTGCTTTATTGAGGCTCATTTATCAATTATTCCAGCTGCAACACTGACACTGACGTTTTTTTCTTTATTTTGGACTTTGATTGGACCGTTTTTTAACAAATTAATCTGCTTTGACCTGAAATATGTCTTTGTAAATATCTACCTGATATTCAGAGTGACATGCACTCTGCGCTTTTTGTAAATGACTAATCAATACAAATCAAATCAATAAGGTAAGGGTGTCCAAAGTGTGGCCCCGGGGCCATCAGTGGCCCTCAGGGTGATTGTTTTGCTGCCCTCTGTTCATAAATGAAACAAGTAAAGGCAGTTGAACAGCAATAAGAGGCGTTTTGGAAGAAAAACCGACCCAGATTCTTGTCTTGTGACGATGCTGCAGTTGACTAAAATTTTACAGCATTTCTTCTAAAACTGTTCACATTTCAGATCTATAATGAATTAAAATCCATTTTCTGCAAAAGGGAATTTTTTTTCTCTTACTAAGATATTTGCTTAGTTTATTATTGAGGATGTAAAAATAAAATAAGCAAAGAAAAGCTTTTAAAAATCAAGTTATTCGAGACCCTTAGTATCCTACTGCTGTACTGTACTGACAGACCAGCTAGATTTATAATAAATATCTTCAACTATTTTCCTTTTGACTCTTAGCCAATCAGGTGACTTGGTTTCAGTACAAAATTTTCAGATTTTGACTTTTTAGTGAAAGCCTCGCGTCGTTTCCTTCCACTCCTCGAAAATACGCTGAAGATTTTAACAAGTTGTGAAATGAGGGGTGAGAACAGTTATAACACGTCCATCCCTCTGTTTGCTCTGTCCGGCCCTCTCCTCGCCCTTTCCACCCGGCGGGCAGAGTCATTCAGGTCCGTTTGAATGGACAGGAACCGCTCGGTACCAGATGTCTCTTTATGGTCTTGGTTAATGTTGCGGACAGCGTGGAAAGTAATCGACTGCATCCTCTGAGGAGGACGCGCGGCTTCGCTCCCAATGCATAATTCCATCATTTATAGTTAAGAGGCCTGCTGCCTCCCCGCTCTCAGCAAAACACAATGCATCAAGCTTTGGTTTGATTGATTCTGAGAAGACGGTGCTGGGAGGAAGTGGTGCGAGTGATGCTGGGGAGGATCAACTGCTTGCTGGTCAGAAGAAGCTGCAGATCCAGATGGATCCCACTAATTGATGCTTTTATTTTAAAAGGCTGTGGAAAACCACCAGGTTGTTTTGTTGACACAACTTTAGCCATTTAGTCTTTCCATAATCTCACTTCACATCTGCAAGCAATCCGCCGCATAACCATGTTCTTCAGTCAGCTCAATCCTCTTGATTATTGTTTTATGATCAATTATGGGCAAAAACAATTATTAGACGGCTTAAATTTGATTGTAATTTAATTTGGATGTTTTCTAAAGATTTTACTGATGCCCATTAAGACCATCATAAAAAAATAATAATACACACACACACACACACACACACACACACACACACACACACACAGAGAGAGAGAGAGAGAGAGTCGTGTTTTTGTGTGTTGACTTCCATTAATTTTTTTATGGCCTAACCCTCACACATCTAACTCTTGCCAAAATTCAATTCAGGACTATTTTTCATCCCCAGCAACACTTTGAGTCATTCTAGATTGGGCATTTTCTGACATCAAGCTCTTGAGCGATAGGAGAAAGCTCCTACAATGTTCTTCAATCAGCTGTTTTGATATGATGACATGAGTCATGACTCTTTTTACAGCAGCTCCAGTTTAAAGTGTGAACCAGTCCCACTTCACACTTCAACTTAGCACTTTCCTTAATCCGTCCCATTTCGCTTTAAACGCGTCAAAATTCAAGCACGTCCCGAGTGAGAAATGAAACCTTCTCCCCATTAAAACTGCAGTTACAGGCACCATTTAACATAAACCCCCTCAGACCCCCTCAGACCTCCCCAGACCCCCTCAGACCCCCCCATCCGTATGTTTCACACCTTTCAGCCCCTTCCTTGAAAAATGAAGCACTGCAAAAACACCAAATCACAAACAAGTATTTTTGTTTGTCTAGTTTCTGGTGCAAACGTCTCAGTCCACTTGAAATAAGAAAAAAAAGTTACTTGTTGGTTTGTCTTTTTTTTCTTTTTTCAAGTGGACTGAGACATTTGCACCAGAAACTAGACAAAACAAAACTACTTGTTGCGATTTGGTGTTTTCGCTGTGAGAATTCTCTCAATGGCCACTAGAGGGCGGCAGACGATAGACTCACCTCAGTGGCTTGTAGCTCATAACAGGGTCTTAAACTCTCCGTCTGAGGACCAGCAGGCTTCTAAGCTGCTCCCCTCCTCCATCCTCTCCCTCCCCCTGCTGTTCAGTCGTGTCGCTGCGTTTTTGCTGCATGATGCGTGTGATGCTTTCAAATCCTAGATGGGATCCAGACCTCCCACAAAGGACAAAATGTCCGTCAAGGTAAGAGACAAACTTCCTTAAACCCCATAGAGGCTCAGCAGCCCCGTTAGCCCCCGGTCATCCCTCCTGACTAACAGACTGTGTGGTTCTGGTAGTTTCCAGGCAGGATAAAGCCAAACTTATTCAAATCTGATGGAAATAAGCAGGACCTGTGCCTGAGTTCCTTAACCAATCTGCAGTGTTTGGGTTTATCTCACCACTGAGCCCCGCCCTCCCTTCTTCCTTGGTAACTAGATTCCAAGATGGCAGCCTGGACCCCCCCTAACGATCCCTCTCCAGCTCCCTGTCCGACCCCACGCAGCTACATCCTTCACTTCCTACAATGCTTCCATCACCAATGCCTCTTACTGACGAGCCCAACACTCCACCTCTGAGCCGTCAGTCGTTTTGTTTCACCACAGATCTATGTGAGGGCCCAGTTCGAGTACGACCCCTCCAAAGACGAGCTCATCCCCTGCAAGGAGGCCGGCATCCGCTTCCGCGTGGGCGACATCATCCAGATCATCTCCAAGGACGACCACAACTGGTGGCAGGGCAAGCTGGAGAACACCAAGAACGGCACGGCGGGCCTCAT
This sequence comes from Poeciliopsis gracilis, assembly GCA_911649635.1. NCBI lineage: Eukaryota > Metazoa > Chordata > Actinopteri > Cyprinodontiformes > Poeciliidae > Poeciliopsis > Poeciliopsis gracilis. The sequence continues at coordinate 1,350,246 of CAJVRI010001532.1, forward strand.
CCCGTCCCCCGAGCTGCAGGAGTGGTGAGTGCGACGGCTCAAAAGATGGGATGTCTGCGTTTACGCCTGGGTCACGCATCAGGGAGACCCCCACCTGCTGACCTGTTCTGACCTACAAGCTGCAGATCTCAACGTGCCGCACATAAGGAAACGTAAATGTTTTATGTTTAAGTAACAAAAACTACAAAGCAGAGATTTCCAGAGTCCTGAAGCTGCTGATGAAGACAACCTGTCACCTTTTAGCCTCTAGCTTTTAGCATCTCTCACAGGGTGTCCTCGCATCAGTCCAAATGAGTCAAAATTCATATATCTACTAATAAGACCGTTTTAACTCCATTTAAAAATTAGAGTTGGTCTTGAATACATTGATCACAAGTCTTAAACTTTATTGTGGGAGGTCTAATAGAAGTATTTTTTATTTTCTAACAGGCTGCGAATATACTCTAGTCAGCTAACATTTTTCCATCTATCAAAGATAGAAAAATAGAAAAAATGTTTGTGTTCGTGTCCCTACAAGACTAAACACATTCTGTGAAACAAAATCAAATGCAGCATCTGGTGTGATTTATGTTTAGTGCCACCTTTTGAATGACTTGTCCTGCATTCAGAGCTTATTTCCAGGGTCTTTCAAAGTATTTCAGGACTTTCTATGTTAGAGAAGTGTAAGAAGCTGGAGGCAGTAGGAGCAACTCCTCCATCTTGGTGCCTCAGACACAGAGAGACTCTCGAGTTTTCGCCACAGCTGAACCGATTCCGCGCATCGGAAAACGTCTGAACTCTGTTTGCTTCGGCAGGCGGGTGGCGTGCATCGCCATGGAGAAGACCAAGCAGGAGCAGCAGGCCAGCTGCACCTGGTTCGGCAAGAAGAAGAAGCAGTACAAAGACAAGTACCTGGCAAAGCACAACGCAGGTAAAGCTGGGATATTGTGGTCCTGTGGGTGCAATCACACCCACAGGAACACACAGTGTTGGCTGGCTAACAGGGAGATCAGTGTGTGTGTGTGTGTGTGTGTGTGTGTGTGTGTGTGTGTGTGTGTGTGTGTGTGTGTGTGTGTGTGTGTGTGTGTGTGTGTGTGTGTGTGTGTGTGTGTGTGTGTGTGTGTGTGTGTGTGTGTGTGGGAGTTGAGGGTAAGCAGACCTCGTAGCTCCAGTAGCAGAGCCACAGCCAGGAATGAGAGGAAGAGATGTCAGACATACCTTTAGAAGAGCATGGCGGCGACTCAGGGAAACATGAGCAGCTCGGGCGGACTGATGAGCTTCCCGCCTGCTCATCCGTCCACACACATTTAAATACGGTTCACTCCCTCCAGGATGTTGCTATGTATGTGTTTGTGATCTCTGTGGCCTGAAACAAAAAGTTGCTCTCAAAGTTGCAAATTTTGCCATTAAATGGTCTCACAAAAAAAAAAAAAAAGTTTAAATTGCTGCAGGTTTTGCTCATTATTGGGTTCAAATTAGATTCTTCTGATTTGGTCTTTGGTTACTAAAACACCAAGATAACAAACTTTATCTTTTATAGGAATGTTGCAAGATTTCTGATTTAGTGCAGTTTTTAATAGCCATAAGTTCACATTTCTTAATATTAAAGGGTTTGAGAACATCAGCAGCTGCAGCTGATGAAGAGCCTCTCAGACGTTACAGGAAGCGTCAGTCAGGTGGGAAAGCAACACGGAATGTGTTGCTGAATTCGGACGCCACTGACAGTGGCCTGCGTCCGGCCATGTTGTCTGTGAACACCACTGGATCCAGCGCCGTCCTCCATGTGGTTGGGATCCTGTGTTCTGATTGGTTCCTCAGATCCCGATCAAACTCTGTGGAACAATAAGAGTCGCTTTGTGTTCATGTGATACCAACGGGGAAAACTGTTGGTCATATTTTACTGCAGGGGTATGATCTCACATACCACTGCAATAAATAGGTGAAACTTTTTATTAGTTTGGGGAAGAATTCACGTTATAAAATGAAATGACAAAAAGCATTCCTGGGCTACTGGAAGAGAAACAGGTCTCACAAAGTCTTACATTTTATTTGTATTTTATTACCATTGAAGCTTTGCCATGAAATTGTTTAAGATGTGCATGTTAAATGTGCAGTCTATGACGAAACCTGAGTTTAACAGTTGCTATGGAGACTTGGAAACCTTTTGCCTTCTGAGAGTGAAAAAGAAAAATCCAAAAAGATTTTTTTTAAAGAAGTTTAATTTCGATGTATTTCATAGAGGCTGCTTGGAGGTATCAATAATAGAGATTATTGCGCCGTGATGAAACCAGCTCAGTGTCTGCTCTGTTTCTGTAACATTTTGTAAGCGGCCATGTTTTGACCCCGGTGTTGCTCTCTCTTGCTGTCTGCCTCTGACCGGCCTCTCTCCATGTAAGTAACCACCGGCTCCAGCTCTTCGTCCTCCTCCTCCTCCTCCCTCTCTGCTCCGTTCGCTGCGTTTCACTTTTGTTCCTGTTGTTTTTTTCTGCAAACGACAAAAAGACCCGAGACCAAAACTGAAACCAGGCAGCTTCCCGTAGCGTCCGCCCCCCTCCGTCAGGCCATCTCCAGCCCAACACGTGTTTCCTCCCTCTGTGTGTGATGTTTGCTGCGCCCTCTGACATCAGCGCGGCGGTCTGAACGGCAGCAGCTGCAGTGAAGGACCCGGTGACTTGTGGGCGTTGTATTTCACTTGTCAGCGGCCTCAGATTCACAGAGCTTCATGTTTCAGACGCTGGGAACACACTGTACAGAGATCAGCAGCACAGACAGTTCGCTCCCCCACTCATTTATTCTGGGCTCTGTTTACATACAGAAAGATCTCAGCATTACTATTATTTTTGTCAATTAAATCCAAAGCTGAGATGATTGGGGGGGGGGGGGTTTGTTCATGAAAATATTTGCAGACTCCTTCGTGGTGAAAACCTCATGATAGATTCTTCTGACAGATACAGAACACCTCATGCTGACTGTAGGTCATTTGTCAACTGTTTAAAAGCCGTCCTCGATTATTATTGAAGGAAACAGCAAAATTGTGGAACTCCGGCTAAAAAGAAAAGCTCACAAGTCATAAAAAATGTCATGATTCTGTCAAACCGTTTGTAAAATGATCTGTTCATAAAAACGAACAGTTCTGTCCATTAAAACGAACAGTTCTGTCCATTAAAACGAACAGTTCTGTTCATTAAAACGAACAGTTCTGTCCATTAAAACGAACAGTTCTGTTCAGAAACATACATTCACTCCTCAGTAGCATCATTTTGTCATTGTGTTTTGGTGTTTATTGATCTTCAACCATGTCAGCACAATTTCATAATATAGCATACTGTATGTATGGAACTTCCATTGACCATATATGGTGTGTATTATGCAGTGTATATTCACTCGACCTCTAAATGCCACACTAGACTCAGCAGTTCGAAAATATCATTAGAACAAAACGTTTGTAGAAACGGCAACAAACCAACATGTTAGCATAAACTGTTGGTTTGTATTTGATGCATTCTTAGTTGAAATGTGTTTGTTATTCATTCAGTGATGTCACTCAGTGGGCAGAGAATCCAGAAGCTTTACTCCAGTAAGAGTAGCGATACTTTATCATAATGTTACCTGAGAAACAGTAAAAAGCACAGAGTAGCAGCCGTAGCAGTTTTTTTTCCCCTAAGTTACCCAAGTAAATGTCACTATCCGCCTCCGATCAGAAGCCAAACCCGGTCATCAGCCGTCACTGTTTAGCTCCGTCTGTGTTTCACCACATGGTTAGCTGATTCATCCAGGTGGTTTTCCTCTCTGCTCACTCCGCTCTCCCTCTGTCACCTCCAGTGTTTGATCAACTAGACCTGGTCACGTATGAGGAGGTGGTGAAGCTCCCTGCCTTCAAGAGGAAAACACTAGTTTTGTTGGGTAAGTGAAGCCTGGCTTTAGAGTCGGGGGGTCAGAGAAACGTCTATTTACCTCCATGTTGACCCCTCAGGTGCTCACGGAGTGGGCAGGAGACACATCAAGAACACGCTCATAACCAAACACCCCGACAGATTTGCCTACCCCATCCCACGTAAGACCTCACCACGTCTACCACACACGCCCATCGCACATGTCCAAGTGCCAATACCTCACTTCCTGTCTCTGGGGCTGCAGACACAACCAGACCTCCAAAGAAGGACGAGGAGAACGGGAAGAACTACTACTTCGCCTCTCACGACCAGATGATGCAGGACATCAGCAACAACGAGTACCTGGAGTACGGCAGCCACGAGGACGCCATGTACGGGACGCGGCTGGAGACCATCCGCAAGATCCACCAGCAGGGGCTCGTGGCTATATTAGATGTGGAACCTCAGGTGTGTGCTCTTGTATGTCTTATACTGTCCCATAACACACCTTCCCAAGTTTGGTTGAAGAGGCGAGTTAAGTTTAGTTTAGATGTGGGTTTAGCTTTAGGACATAAATAGTTGGAATGTTGTTTACATTCTGAAATTCCTGCAAGTAAAAGCCGATTCATTTACTTACCTTTCATAGCTGTGCTGCCGTGTGGAACAATTTGGTAACAATGTGAAACCCGGAGATGCAGCTGTTATTAATTCAGTGCTGTGCGACACGGCAAAGAGAAAATAATGTAGAAACAATGTAAAAAAAAAACAACGAAAAGCCACTCGTATTCTTTAAGATTTGATGTTTGTTTTGTGATTATTAACACTTATTAACTGTCTGAACACAGCAATGATAGATTAGCTACTTTAAACCTCTGTCATGCTAATGACCTGTCAGACTTGGAAAAAAAAGTCTCTTAATTGAAAAAAACACACCAAATTCCACAGCACATCTGCATGTTAAGTTTGTCAAAGTCAAGCTAGCTTAACTGCTAGTCACTCTCCCTCACTATATTTTAATTGAATTTTTTCACAGTGAAATGTGATACCCTTGGACCTTATCTAGTTGTCATTGTGTTGATAGTTAGTAGCAAATCACTGCGTCCCTTCTTCCTCTCTCAGATTGAGCGTGTTTTGTTGACATCTTAACAGCTAAAACCGATGGTAGTCATTGTCGGTTAGCATGTTTTTGCCTTCCAGCAGGCATTTGAAGTAGACATAATGTTTTACGGATAAAAAACAAACCAACCTGTATGCTGTACCCAGCTCTGATTGAGCGCTAACACGTGACTCGTTTCAGGCGCTGAAGGTCCTGCGGACGGCAGAGTTTGCCCCGTACGTCGTCTTCATAGCCGCTCCAACCATCACACCGGGCATTAACGAGGTGAGAAACACAGAAAACACACCAACATCCTTTAGCTCCATCTCGCTCGTTCACATGGTGCGGCTCAAAGAGCCCAGAGAAGCTAACCAGGTCTCCGCTCTCCTGAGAAGACCTGGTCAGCTGACAAAAAGCAGGACAAATGGAAACCAACAGCTCAGAACAGTGAGGACATGAGAATGGGCCGGCAGCAGACTGGATTTGGTCCGGAAGCTGAGACCTGTCACATCAGAGAGAAGAATAGAAGTTATGACGATGAGTCAACACTGTAAATATTGATTCTTCACTGAAACCGTTTGCTAATAAAGTCCTGCACAAAACATTACATTTAAAAGTAATGTTACAGTCCAATAACAGAACATTTCATGTTGTACAGAGTAGAGTAGAAATATCCTGTTTTGTCCCAAATTGGGGAATATTTTTTGTGCAAAGTGACAAGCAGTCAACAACTAGATTGACATAGAGATAGAAATATGCAACATATAAACTCAACATATGTACAAGAAGAACAAAGTTTAAACACAAACACTGGGTACTTGTGATTACAGAGTGAATGAATTAAGGTCCAAAGGTGAGTTAGAAATGTACCAAATGTGGAAATCCACCAGCAGCTCTGTGGTTTTAGCTCTGCCTCCTGATCACACAATGTGTGCAAAGCTGCTTCCTCTTCTGTTCCCTTCTCACTCCTTCCTGTTGTCTTTTATTCCTGCATGCTGCATGTGTTTGTTTGTTTGCTTGGCTCTGACATCAGCCGCCCAGGTGGTGTCGAACTCTGCCAGTAAGTAAAGTCTGGAAGGACTGAAACTGCTAGGTGCTATTTCTAAGCTGTGTGTGTGTGTGTGTGTGTGTGTGTGTGTGTGTGTGTGTGTGTGTGTGTGTGTGTGTGTGTGTGTGTGTGTGTGTGTGTGTGTGTGTGTGTGTGTGTGTGTGTGTGTGTGTGTGTGTGTGTGTGTGTGTGTGCTATAAGCTGTAATGGAAAGTGCCTCTTTGTGTGTTGAGCCTCCATCCTGTCCGGTTAGTAAAGGTCTCTGCACACAAGCTTCTCTGATTTGTGGTTTCATACGTCTTGAACTACAACCACAAACTATGGCGACTTTTATTGGACCATCATATAAAAATCTGATCCACCAACCAGAGTATGTGCATAACTGTGACGTGTGTAATATTAAAAATATTTTTATAAAGTGCTTCCAGACCTGATCAGTTCAGTCCCAGGCTGACTACCTGATGAACCCCTGACTCCAAAAAAGCAGATTATTAATCTCTCATTAGCTGCTTTAGTGTCCTTGACTGTTTGTAGTAAAGAAAACCCTGTTGAACTCGACTCCAGTCTGGCATTCTTGTTGTAGTTTTACTTTATTTCATTGAGTTGTGCAAACACTTTGGTCAACATCTGTTGTTTTTATTTGCTGTATTAACAAATTAATATTGACAGTGGCTGCGTTTCCATTACAGATGTTTGCAAAACTTTGTCCAAAATACATGATTTTGCATTTGCGGCACTTCCATTAAATGAGAAACGCGATTAAAATCAAATCAATAGGCTGATCACGCGACAAGTCATTAAAAACATGCTGCGCCACTTCCTGTCTTCTTTGTCATTTCCACCAGCAGAAACATCTGGTTGCTGATCACGTGTCTCGTGTGATATGAAAAGTGTTTCCGTCACAGTTTCACGAAATAACCACATTTTGATGTTTCCAATAAAAACACCTCATCCTACAGTCAAAACTTTGTTGAAAAACGAGATTATTGTTGGAATTGGCATTTGCATTAAGCACATTTATTTTCAAAAGCTGTGTCATTTTAAGGTCAATAGAAATGCAACTATTGACTTTCACGTCACAATTATGCACTACTTTTGTTTTTCTAACACACAAGTATCCGTGATAATGTGACAAAACACGGAAAAGGTAAAGGTGTGTGAATCCTCCTGTCTTCATGCCCGTCCCGCTCTCCGCCTGCGTGACGGTGAAACCTTCCCATCTCTCTCCTCCTCCTCCAGGACGAGTCGCTCCAGCGGCTGCAGAAAGAGTCGGAGATCCTGCAGAAGACCTACGCCCACTACTTCGACATGACCATCATCAACAATGAGATTGACGACACCATCCGGCACCTGGAGGAGTCCATGGATCTGGTGTGCACCTCCAGCCAATGGGTTCCGGTCTCCTGGGTCTACTGACCCCCTCTGGTCGCTCCGGCCATGTCCGATTCTTCAGCGAACAGAATCTAAGAGTTAAAACCTAAAAAAAAAAAAGGATTGAACTCTTTCTTGCTACTTTTAACCTAAGACTCCCTTCAGCGTACTGTGAAAGCATCAACGGCACTCACCTGAATCGATCACGGTCTTGTATAAAATCAGAGAAAAACCAATACGTGAATATTGTCATGTCTGTACTAGCTAGCAGGCTAGATCTTTGTAGATGTTTTGTTTTAAAGAGACAGTACTGTGTTCCTGTTCCCCCCATGTCGGTGCGTTGCTTGCTCTCCGGACCTCCCATCTCGCTGTGGTCCTGTTGGGTGTTGTGAACCACGTCTAGTGAGACACTGGCAGTGGCCACCTTATCAAGAGACCCAAGTTAAAAGCACACAAAGCGTCTTCTCATCCGTTGATCGCATCAGCAGCTCAGAGTCACTCCTCTGGTTTCAGTCCGAGTCGTTTCCCCTTCCACGCCCATCCATCCATCCATCCATCCATCCATCCATCCATCCATCCATCCATCCATCCATCCATCCATCCATCCATCCGCCTGCCTTGTACTGTCTCTTCTAAATGAATCCACAAGTGTTTCAGACATTAGGATGAGGTTGTCATGCATGTGAACATTTTTGAGCTTCCATGCTGTCAGTCAGTCAGTCAGTCAGTCAGTCAGTCAGTCAGTCAGTCAGTCAGTCAGTCAGTCAGTCAGTCAGTCAGTGTTCCTCATGTCCCTCCATGTGAACCTCCATCAAACAAAAGATAACTTAAAAAGAATTAAAATTCCCCCAACATTCCTGCTGTTGGACAGACTGAGTTCCACATGAAGGAGCGAGACAAAAAAACAAAACAAAACAAAACAAAAAACCCCAGAGCTGGACGTTGACTCGACACGACGCCTTGGAGTTTCAGGCGACATTTCTAAACCACAGATTTATAAAGAGATCAACCATGTACGTGAGCCGTGTTTGTAAGAAAAGAAAATCTAATAAAAGTCTTGATTTGTTTCTCTATTTTTTTTTATTTGTCGCACACAAAACGGGAAGAGTTGGCTCCGTGGACGAAGACGTGACGTCGAGTCTGACGGTGGACGGACGCGTCCCTGAACTCTGACTGAGAGGAAAATGTGTTCACTCCACCTTTTGAAGGAAGAGAAACGCAGAAAAAGCACCACATGCCAACATGACGCTCTGAAGAGCTGCCCTGTGTGTTCTTCAGTGCCAACAGTGTTTCTTTTTTGAATTATGTTTTCTTTTATGTGTCGGGGGGCAATGTCTTGGCATTTTATTTTCTCTTTTCGTCTTAAAATCCAGTGATGCTCTCAAGGTTACAGGTTTACATGAAAACCAGAAGGACAAAGATTTGTGTCTACAAAATTTATATTTTGACTGTGTTACATAGGTATAGGCTGGAATATTAATATTTTACTAGAAATACACCAAGAAATCTGCTGGCGACCAGAATCTGCCAAATTTTGACTTTTATTGGTTCAGACCACACAGAAACTCAAAAATTCAACCTTGGTCTAGCAATGTATGCTTCATAGTTTATAGCTACTAGGCTGCCTGGACAACACTCTTCAGTGTGGACTTTCATTATGGTGGTAGAGGTGTCAAAGTTAGCTCGTTTGAGTATTTGGATGTCCAAAGCTGAAGGCAGAGGAAGCAGAGAGAAAGCATCAATTATTAAACAGGATTCTTTACTTTCTTTGTTCAAAAACATTTGTGGATTTCTCAGGCCTTCTCAGGCTGCGAGAAGGCGAGAGAGAGCCAGACTTGCGGAAGCTTGCAGGGAGGCTACACAGCATATGGAAATGTTTCCTGTTTTCAGCCTCCCGCAAACAGACAGAGGGATCTTGAAATGCTGTTAGCCTGATGGAGAACAACGAAGCGAAAGGTCACAACAAATGCATTCAGTTTTCCTCATGATGGACCAGCAAAGATTCACAAATCTCTCACATGAGCAGAGAGTCTCAGAGGAATGGCTTGTTTTCAGTCGGTGTTGCTAACCTCGCTTGTGCTTTAAACCAATGGAAGAGGCTAAAAAAGTTGAAATTTTTCAGTTTTTCTGTTTTAAAACCTTAGAGATTCTGTTGGGGGGGCAAGGGGGGATCTGCAGTGCAACAGATTTTTCTTTTTCCGTCAGTGGGACGAGGCCTGAACAGACACAACTGATCACAGAAAAACTTCTCGTTTGTTTTTTTCTCTCAGTTTGCAGCAAATGAATTGCTCTGACACGGGTTTCTCTCGAAATGTCACTTTGACGTAACTCATTTCTTTTTGATACGACCTTCATTGAGCTGTTTTGTGATATTTTTTGATCTTACACACTGAATGGGGCAAAAATAGTTTTATGGCGGAGCTGTGATGTGTGTACACGCAGCGCAGATGAAAAAACTGTTTCAATGAAATTACAGTTTCATATACATTTCAAAGAACCAGAGAGAAAGCATAACAAATAGAGGCCGGCACTGAGCACAGTTTATGCACATTTAAAATCTAGGTCGAGTTCCTGAATGAAACTACCTCATGCATGCTGAACAGCCTGTGACCCATTCCCTGAGGCTTAGGTATTTCAGGTGAATGCACACTCTGCTCACCTCTCTGTCTGGCTGGCTGGCTTTTTTTGTTGTTGTTGTTGTTTCAGTTAATGCAAGTGAGTGATTAGGGTGAACCAGATCCCGAACGCTGTGTTTTACTCATGCCCCATAAATCCCACAGTATTAATATTTGGGGAAAGAGCAGAGGCGGCGCTGACAGTGTTCTGTTTGCCTCTTGCAAAATCCACCATCAAATCGCCAACATGGACGGCGCCTCCTCAAGACGAAGCTGCAGCGCTTCAGACATGGAGGAAACAGGAAACGTGTCGTCATGCGATACTGTGAATGAAATGAGCACTTTGCCTTTTCCCAAAGAGTTCCCTTCATGAAAGTGAAACGGAGAGATTTCTTCTCTCTTCGGTTTGTGTTTTTAAGTAAAGCCGTGCGGTTCATCCCTGAATGTTTTGACTCAAGTGTTTTCCCAGTGTCTGAGCCAAATGAATTAATAGACCTGCAGCCAACTCTTTCCTTCTCCGATGTATCAGTAGCCTGTTCTGACTTGCCCTCTGGCATACCATTGGCCAGAAAGAACGTTTCAGGGCCAAATGACACGCATTGTGAGAAAACCTTAAGTGGCCTCGCAAATAACGTGCTGACAGTTGTTGCATTGCTGTTAAATCCTTGAGAGCAACACACACACATACTGTGGGTGGAAAAGAGACGCCTCCAGCCTCTGGTACGCAACCAAAACTTACAATAGCACAGCCTGCTGTTGTAAATGTTACTGGTATTAATGTTTGGAGAAATGGAAAAAACTGCTGTCTGAGGTCATCAGGGTAACAAACTGATCAGGGAAATATCTTTTCGGTGTTCAAGCACCTGGTCGTCAGACACTTTTTTGTCTAAGGACAAAAAATGTCCTCAGACATTTTCATACTGATTTGCTCCTCAGTATGAAGAGGAACAAATCAAGACCCAATATATCTTGATTTGCTCCTCTTCACTGGGGAAGTCAAGACACATTTTTGTGATATTGGCTCTTGGTTGAGCTGGAGATTTTCCTCTTTGCTGCCACTTCAAGGTTCCCTTTGACCGTTTAAATCTTTGACACTTTTTGGAAGCATGTTTGACTCTTGATTAAATTGTTTTCAAGTATATTATAGCTGCGACTCCATTGACCATCTAACTGTGCAATTTGGAAATGCCAGAAATAAACTTATTTTAGCTAAAATGTTTCGATGCTAACACAAAACTGCAGTGGAAACGGGTTTTCCACGTCACTCGATTTGTGAACGACCAGACTTTACTACTGGAAGAAACGACGATGAAGCTGACAGGAAGTGGTAGGAGGTTGATGTTCTGTAAGGACCTATCGGGTGAACAAACTTAAAGGAAACACCGCAATTGGTTTTTCGCCATTAGTGGAATACCGACAAAATGTTGTCTACGTTTGTAAAGAAAACGCAGCTCGAGTTTAAAACCTACAAAGACCCAAAGCTCTGCTTCTTACAGAGCCGCCAACTCTCAACGCTGCCGCACACATAACTGATCTCTGTTGCATCTCAGCATCATAAAAAAAAAAAACCCAGCAGCATGAGCTCCAGGGTGAGCGAGGGGGACGAGGGGGACGAGGTGGAGCCTCCGGCCTCCCCGGCTCGTCTAAGTCTCGGTCTAATCCTACATTAACAGGCCGACAGATTAACTGGAGTTCACCTCTGAAACAGGTCAGCTCCTCCCGCCAGGCTGAAAGGAGCCGGTGAGGAAGCATGTGATGAGTTCAGGGGCAATCTGTTTTTTTTTTCCTTCCTCTTCTTTTTATTTATAAAAAAAAAAACACATCAAGCAGCAGAACTTTGATCCTGAAAGACAAACCGAACTACCTATTCACAGGGGTAAAAAAGAAAATAAAAAAAGAAAGAAAAGCAGTGGCTCATGTGAAACAGTGACATCCTGAAGCATTAGAACAAACACAACAAACGCTGCATTACGCTGTGAAACAGTCACATTCAGAATAATAACAGTCTTTGCTCCTGCGTGTTCAGGCAGCGGCGACCTGAACCCAGCAGACTCGGACAGAGTTCATCACAGGAGGCAGAAGCGGTAAGAATGTCCCTCCTGCTCGCCGTAGCGTCCAGTACAAGTAAGAAGCTTAATGGAGAAATGAGCCAAGAGGACATCTGTCCAGGACATGACGACAGGAGCGTTGATCTCCTTTAATGTTGCAGACAGATGTGAAGGAAGATACAAAAAAAGAAAACGACAACAAACAAAAAAAAAAACAGAAAGCGTTCTTTATAGAATATTGCATCGTTTTAATTCTTACTGAGCTTCATGCAAGAGAGAAGTGCCAGTGGTTTGGTTTTATCCATCTGCACAAAATGTCTGTTGTGGGAAAGTATGAACAGTGCTGTGTGCCGTATCCTGTTTGGAGGACCTTAAAGTGGCGGTGTTATGTAAAATCGACCTTTTTTTCATCATGTTATATTATTCCCCCGTCAAAAACACACCTGGAGTCCTGCTTTCATTCTTTCCGTGATGTTTGAGGAATCCTTTAATCTCCATGGCAACTAATTAGCTGTGCAAAACGCCTGCGTGGACCTAGCCCCGCCTTCAAGGACAAAGCTCCTCCTGTGAGCTGCGGTTTCTAAGTTTCCGAGCTTCTGCCTCGCAGAGCAGCCAGCCCCCCGCTCGGCTCCTTCAGACTAGCCAGCAGCAATTAGCAAACACCTGGTGGAACTGCATATCTGCTTGGCTCATTACAGGAGCTGCTACTCTGCGTATCACTGCTCAAAATGTTAATAAATAATAATAAAGGGTCACTGGAGGAGCCGTGTTGTGATGACTTCCTGAAGGCGGGGTTTCAGGAAGAGGAGGAGTTTTTCAAGCAACAGAGACTCAATTTCAAGTCTTTACATTAGGAAGAAAGATTTCTTTTAAGTTATATGTGATAAAATAACGACTACAGGTGACATAGTTACTCGATTGTTCTATAAATAGCACAACATGCCTAGAAATCACATAGTGCTGCTCCCTTAAATAAGCCATTATTGGTGGAAAACTCTGTGGCTGAAATCAGGACAATTTTACCAGGTACTGCAAACATGATGACAATGCCATCATTACTAACTGCCTCCTTATTGCTTATGGGGCAATTACTTAACCACGTGAAGCCTGAAGATATTTGTTTCTCTTTCATTAAAACATTTTTTTTTATCTAGTTCAACTTTTATCTCCGCAATAGTTCCTTTCTGGAACTGACGGTCTGACGGAAAACCAAAATCTCTACCGTGACAACCGGGCATCAGGGAGGGCTGCGTGTGACAGGCAGGCAAAAAGAGAAGAACTCCATGAGGGGGTAAATAGTTTTTGAAACTACCCCATAAAACATGAAGTCCGGGTTAAATGGAGCGCAAGGATTTCAGTTCCAGTAGAAACAGTGATTGTCATGTCGTGTCCCACGAGAGGAACGTCCAAAAGCCAAGTGAGAGGCTCCAAGCCTTCAGGCCTCCTGGGAGAAATAAAAGCACATTTTAACTCTGAAGCTGCATTAAAACTCTCGGTCCTGTTCTTCACGTGCAGCGCAGACAGAGACCAGCGAGAGACGAGGGGAACAAACCACTGAAGAGCCACGTCACTGTGAAGCAGAGCAGAGACTGAACCGCCTGCGACCCCCGGCCTCCGACGCCCGCCGACAGCTGGCCCTCCTCCGGCTCCGGCAGCGTGGCGTTGCGCGCGCTCTCAGTCCCGTTCCCCATCTCCTCCCTGAGCTCCTGCTGCAGCAGCTTGGAGATGAGGCTGTTGAAGCGGTTCTCCGTGGTGGGCCGCACCTCCGAGGACGCCGTGGTCAGGTTGAGCTCGGCGGGGTCGACGCACGTGCCGTTCGCCGTGGGGAACGCCACCTGGCTGAGGTCCAGGCCCGCCACGGAGGACGGCGAGGCGCACGGGATGTCCCGCACCAGCCTGTAGCTCTCCATCCACTGCTTGAGCCAGTCCAGGGCGCAGTCGCACTCCCAGGGGTTCCTGAAGAGGTACAGGTGGCCCAGGAAGTAGACGGGCTGGAAAACGCTGAGGGGCAGCGTGGTCAGGTTGTTGCTGTTCAGGTGGAGCGTGATCAGGCTGGTCAGGTTCTCGAAGGTGCCCTCCTCGATGTTCAGCAGCTGGTTCCGGTCCAGGTACAGGACCTCCAGCTCCGCCAAGTCACCGAACCACGTCTTGGACACGTTGATCAGCTGGTTGCCCCCGAGGTTGAGCATCTTGAGGCGGCTGAGCCCCTTGAAGGCGAGCCGGGGCAGGTCACTCAGCAGGTTGTCGTTGAGGTAGAAGTTCTCCAGCCGCACCAGGTCCTGGAAGGCGTTGTCATGGATCACGTTGATGCGGTTCTCCTGGAGGTTCAGGTACCTGAGACGAAGAGGAAGAAAACCAGTGGCCACGCCGGCGTTCATGGGTCAATAATCTTCCGACTACAAAGTTTAACCTTCCATCTATCTGAGGCTCAATAATCTGAGAAACAAGATCTCTCATTTCTAATTTGTCTCATTTCTAGTTTGTCTCATTTCTAATTTGTCTCATTTCTAATTTGTCTCATTTCTAATTTGTCTCATTTCTAGTTTGTCTCATTTCTAATTTGTCTCATTTCTAATTTGTCTCATTTCTGTCTCAGAGCTGCATTTCATTCACCCACTTGAGTGAGAACTCAGCAACACTCTGGTGTTCAAGGTGATGCGGCAAAGCAGGGTTGCTAAGGTAACATCCTCATCCAACCTACTTTCACATCACAACCTTCAGTGTGTTTTTTTTTTTCGTCCCTCACCTGAGGCTCCCCAGGCCCAGCAGCGAGTTGTAGGCCACCGCCTCGATCTTGTTCCTCTCCAGGTAGACGTGCGTCAGGTTCTCCATGCCCCGGATGGCCCCTGGGATCCTGCGGAAGTTGTTCTGGAAGCACAGCAGCTCCGTCATGGCCGTCTGCTCGATGAAGATGCGGTCGGGGATGCTGAAGAGGTTGCAGTCGGACAGGTCCAGGCGCAGCAGCTTCTTCAGCCCGGTGAACGTCCGGGTGTGAAGGTAGCTGATGTACTCGTTGTGGGCCATCTTCAGCTCCAGCAGGTTGGACAGGCCCTGGAGGGACGCAGGGTTGGAAGTCTGGTTGGTGTTTAGAGTCAGTGGTTTCGTAGCTACAGCAGAATTTGCGTAAACGCCAGAAAATCAGTGAGAAAAAGGTTTCAAACATTTTTTTCAAAAGCTTGCATTCGTTGGGTCAAGTGTCAAGATGTCTGACTTTTGGGTTTCCTTCGGCAAACTCCTGAGACGTTAACTGTCCCATCTGAGTCAACTGGACTCAGTCCCAGAACTCACTGCTTCCTGGTTTGAAACATTTTCACCGAGTTCGGAGCACGATGGGAATATCAAAACCGTCATGACGGACAGGTTCTGTTCAGATTGAGCCCAGAATAAAAGCCAAAGACCCCGTGAAGCTGGTGATGCAATGTTATTATCCACAGCTGAACCGTCCTGCACTACATCAGATGAAGAGCCGCTGAGCAAGGAGGACGGCAGGACTCCATGAGAAACAGGAAAACGCCAGATTGCTGTAGGAGGAACTGGTTTGATTCATGAAATCGGAAAGAAAATATGTGGAAAACTTAAACAGCTTAGGCACAGATTGGTTTTCCAAACGGACAATGACCCTGAACATTCAAACTGGTCATGCGGCGTTGGCGTCGGTTCAACCGCCACAAAGTCCCGACCCCAGTGGAAGTTCTTATCAGGTCTGAAAAGGCGTTTCAGTGAGGCGGTCTGCAGAATGTTCTGACCGCAGGAATGGACCAGAACTATAGGGAGATCCTGGGAGAAGCTCCGAGAAGGAAACCCAAAAGATACAAATGACCAAGTCCATTTGCTGTCTGGAGGAACCTGGACTCCTGCAGACATGAGACTTTGGGGAATTTGACACAATCTCTTGATAGAAATTCTACAAAAAACTTGAGCTTTTAGGTTCTTTCTAGATTCCAAGTGAAATCTTTGGACCTGCAAACTTGCGGAGCAACAATCGAGGTTAAGAGGTAACAATCAGGAATATCTGCTACTTTTTCTATCAGATTCTCATCGCATTGAATAACATTTGAAACCCGGCCGTCTGGCTGGAACCGGGTCGCTCAGTGAGACATGGTTACAGTACGACTGGAAAGGAAACCTTGAAAGCTCCCGGGGTGATGAAGGAGATGTTGTTGTGGTCCAGAGACAGAGACCTGAGCGAGGGCAGGGCCCCGAAGGCGCGCTCCGACAGGAACTTGAGCCGGTTCTTCTCCAGGTTGATGGCGGACGCCTCACAGGGGAACTCTCTGGGCAGCTCGGCCAGGCCGGCGCGGTCGCACAGCACGCTGCAGCTCTTCTCCTGCGTGCAGGAGCAGGACGGCGGGCAGGCCCGGACGCACGCCCACCGCGCCAACGCCGCCTGAGGCAGCAGGCACAGCACGGACACTGAAAGGCAACGGGTCAGACAGAGGCTCCATCAGGGCGGCCGGCTGATAGAGCCATGAGATCAGCAGCTCCATGTTTCTCCAATGTCCTCCATGAGGGAACTTTGTCCCTCATGGAGGACATTCAAGAACCAATCAAAGAACATTGGTGGGTTATACAGCGTTCACTATACAGGCCTTCTTGTTTTCTCTTGGGGTTTATGTGTAAAACAACATGATGAGATGCAGAAGTGTGAAGTTGAAGGAGACGTCAAAGTCTTTACAGATAAAATCTAAGAAGTGAAGCATCCAAACCCCTTTACTCTGACAGCCAAAATTCAGTGTAAATCAAAAGTGTTGCCTGAAGGGCATCAGGGAGTTTTTACCGACATAATTATCTTACATTGCTATTTTTTTTTTACAGTAACTATACCCATGTCTATCCTCACATCTTTACTGAAGCGTTCACTTTGTTGGATTCGTATCAGGACCATGAAGTAGTCTCCAAGCTCTACAAAACAAGGCATCGTACCCTAACAGAGGACGTTCAAGAACAACAATGTCAATAGATGAAGGGAACATGGAAGAGTGAAGAGCCTTAACCTCGTTAGACTGCATGGCTTCCTGAAATACCAGAATGGAAATAAGAATTTGATCCAATATGGAGCCAGAACCTGCTGAAGTCCAGACCTACTGGACTTCATCTGGATGATGTCCAGCTGGGGATCTGCTCTGGATTCTGTTCTGCTCAGCAGATTCTCAGAACAGATCGATGCTGTGACTTTCTCCAGATGAACAGAAACAAAAGTAAAGTTATTATCTTTGGACCTAAAGAGGGTCGTGTAGACACACTAGAGGTCAGGTCAAACTCCTGGGTTAGTGATCTGTACAGATTTAACCCCATTTCTTAAAAACATTTATCTCTTGGTTCATTTCAGTTTTTTGTGGTGAGATTACTCTGATGCCATGAAAAAATGAATTCCTATTACAGCGTTTCAAACGTTCCGGCTGACGCGCGCATGAGTCTGTTGACAAACGACAGAACGAAACAGGAGGAGCGTCCGGGACTGACCGGTGAAAGTGAAGGAAGTCATTCCTGCCGTCTCTCATCCGGAACATGCCAGGACGGACGGAGGTCTGGAAACGCGCAGACACCAGCGCCGGCTGTTACCGATCCGCCGGAGAGCTCAGGAAACCGTCGGCGGGAAGAGACGCGACTGGAGGCGATGGAAGTGTGGCGGCGGAGAAAACACCTGCGGCCCTTTCTGGACACCTGCGTCCTATCCGGACCCGCACGCATGTGTCCATCCTGTCCCTCCCGTGTTGGTCCACATTCTATGGCACGACCAGGCAAGTGGAGCAGAGCCTTTACATGAAACGCTGCTCACTGTGTGTGTGTGTGTGTGTGTGTGTGTGTGTGTGTGTGTGTGTGTGTGTGTGTGTGTGTGTGTGTGTGTGTGTGTGTGTGTGTGTGTGTGTGTGTGTGTGTGTGTGTGTGTGTGTGTGTGTGATGGGACACACGAACACACCAAAAAGCTATCTCTTAATGGCTGTCAAATCCCCTGGATGGAGTGATAGATGGAGGGATGGGGTTGGAGACGGCCGGTTGGTGGGATTACACAAGTAAAGAGCTCTTATGTGGAAGCACAGAGTCACAGATGTAACTTAACACACACACACACACACACACACACACACACATAGAATGAAGTTCGAGGTTAAACTTCAAACTGCTTCTGTTTTTAGTGGCTTATTGGCTAAGTCCACACAGCGATCTGATCAATCAGGTGATCGATGCAGTTTATTGAACAGATCAGCGGTTGGAGCTCTCTTGACTTCACCCAACTTTAATAACCTCCATAACCTGCTTTTCACAACGCGACACACAAATTATATGAAATGGGTGTCACAAACAAGAGCCGTTACGAAACCTGCTCAGCGGACAAAAGCCAGCGTGACCTCCACAAAGTGAGTGTTAAAAAAAAAAAAAAAAAAAAAAAAACCACGTTCAAAAAGTGGGTTAAAACATGCTTTTCATTCAACTGGAATATTAATCCACTAGTTTGCGTTTTTCCTGCTCCAGATGCACCGACTGGAGCAGGAGCAGGATTCTAGTGATCTGACAATATAGATGCAAAAGCACAGATTTTTTTTTTTCACTTAAAACATGTTATATGAAAAAATATGCCAGTGGAGCTAGACCTTTAGCTCTATATTCAACTATTGACTATTTCAAATGTATTTATTTCAACTGCACACCTGGAATGATAAACTCCATATAAATGGGTCAAATTAAGAGATTCAGCTCTCTGACAATAATGGAGGGGATAATCTTCTGTATTTAACTTCTTTCATTTTCCCCAGCTTCTCTTCTAACTGTTCAGACTAAACGTTGCGATCCAGAGGTTGTAGCTTCACTGAACACCGGTGGCAACGTGACCATGGCAACATGACCATGGCAGCATGACCATGGCAACTGTTGCCGGGTCACGTTTGGTTGTCTTGACGCTTTCCTCACTTGAAGTCTTGCGACGCGGTCCAGTTACCTCGGAAACCTGAACTGTGATTTGGGTTTGACAGTGGAGGTAGCAGGGTTTTCGATACATCAGGATTTCACCATGGCAACATCCTGTTTGAAGCACCTCTGGATCATCATTTTAAACGTCACTTTGCGTAAGCGAACACTTTATTTGTTCAGTTCAGTTTCTACACAGAGGCCTGTGGCAATAAGCAATAAATGAATTAACTGCATAAATTAAAACCAGCTCAATCTCCATTTTGTTTTTCTTTCTTTGTTTTCATGACTAAAGTTTTCTTTCTGGTTCTTTGGTCTTCACTCAAGACTCATTTCCTTTATTTTGAAGATGTAAAATGTCTTTCTTCCAGTTCAGCGTTAAATGCTGATTAGAATTTAAAGTTTCTTTGAAAATGTTCTCTTGCGTAATTTCACTATTGGCATATTACTTGAAAATCTCAGATCATCAATATCAACTAACAAAGCCTCAAAAACACCAACATCACTAATGCTGAAATGCAAAGACATCCAGTTGAAATAAGTCAACCTGCCATGACTTCAGGTGTTTAAAAGCTTGTTCACGTGATTTTAATTTAATCCTTATTTAATGTAAAGACCCAAATGCAAAGGTGTTTTTACGTCGGCAGAATATCGAACATTTGCGCATGTTCACGACGGACTTGTGACTCGTCAATAAATGACGGCGTTCTTCTCTGCAAAGGCTGGAGCCTGGTCAGAGGTCACAGAGGTCGCTCTGGTTCCCCACCAGCACAACGACACGCATGCACTCGCTGGTACTGTGCAAAAAATGAAGCCGATCAACTTGAGAAATACAAAAATGACACAGTTTAAAGTACAAATGAAATCTTTATGCATTTTTCCTCATCAAAACAAACGAAGCTCATCCAATCCATAAACTGATTTTCGCCGCCCGTCTGCCTGGTGCCCACAAGGCAGCAGGCCGCTTGCTACAAGTCTTCTCGGCATCATCTACAGTAAACAACTTCTCAGAAAACATGCTTGATTTTTCAACAAACTTTTTGCATTCAAACATTTTATTTTGGTAAAATCTTACATTTTTTTTTTGTTGTTGCACAGCTGAGTACTCTCCCCACCCCCACTTCCTCCATGCAGTGCAGCAGCCTAGAGGCTAACACAGAAAAGCAAAGTCTACATCTAAACAGCTCCGGGGTTTCTCTAAAGATTGAGCAACAAGTCTCGGGTTCTGCTTGCGATTCAGAGCTCAAGACCTGTTCCACAGCCACGGAGAACTCAAGAGGCGTCATATATGCAAAAAGTACAACAAGGAGAATAAACCACATGTTTGTTTCTTTAAGGATTGCCATGTGCCAGACATTGACTAGAAAAAAGAAAAAAAAAAAAAAAAAAAGAAAAAAAAAACAATCAGGTCAAATTAGACTAAAGGATTAATGCACACAGTTGGAGAATCTGAACACTTCTGCACTGATATGCTTAGGAAATTTATTTGCTCTTTTGAAAGCTTTGCTCCAAACCTTGGCATGTTTGCTCAAATCCACTTTGAATTTTGATGACCAATTGGGAAATTTTAATAGATGGCTGGCCATGTGGAGGCCTCTGAAACAGCTGTGGATATTAGAAACTGAGTCCAATGGATCGTATACATTTAAAAAGCTCACACTACCCCGAAATATATAAATTTCACGCATACAGGTGACATTCAACATTCAAGTGCCAGTGTTTTTTGTACTGTCTTTTGGTCAAGTTTCTGAAACTTTCAAAGAATCACTTAGAGGCTTACAAAAATAAATATTTGTCAAAAATGCTTAATAAATTACACAAAACTAGCAGCAAAAGTAGAATCTAGAAATCTGTGCAAATGGCTAAATTCCCCCCCCAGACTGCTAAATCCCCCTGGTCCCAAATAAATCCTGGATTTCAACGTTGAGAACCCTTCCCCCTTTGTAAACAAGCTGCGTTTTTTTTTTTGTGGGTTCTTCCCCCCTCGCGCTCTCTCTCTCTCTCCAAACTCCTCACACACAATATTTGGAAGCTTAAGGACACATATCAGAGACATCTATATAAAACTCTAGATGTGCAATAAAACAACTTTAGTAAAACTCGATGGGCTCGATGTACGAGGGCCTACACACATATCAAGTAGCACCATTCAATCTCTCAATACTGTCAGTGCATCCGCTTTTCAGATTGAAAGAAACGAAAAAAAAAAAAAAGTTAAAGGTTTCAAGGCACATCACACCTGATGAGGACTGGGGAGCATTCCGCATTCGACTCCTGCTCCTCTTCCAGAGGAAAAGCTGCTCCGAATTTTTTTTTTTTTTTTTCTTGATACTACCTAAATGTTCCGTACAGAAGGTAGGACACCTTCCGATCTTTGGCCACCTTCAGTTTTGTGTATAAACCAAATGGCGGTGCACTGAAAAAAAGCCCTCACCCACCCTCCGCCCCCCCGTGTGGTTGGAGTGCTGCTCCCCAACGTAAACCACCCCCTCCCACCCCCCGCTGGTTATTTGAAAACCTCAGTGATTACGCCAATGTCCCGTCTCCTAACGATGAACCACGCCTCCAACGCAGCTTGAAAAGGAGAAAAACGTTAGTAATTAAGTTAAGCCTGCGACTCAAGTTCACGTGTCCTTTCTCCCTTGACCAAAAAACAAAAACACTTGCAAGCGTAAAATACCCAATGTTGTGGTCCTTTAGTGCAGCCATTTTGAACTTCACTTTCAAGATGGCAGGCATTGCTTCGATACACCTTTTTTTTTTTGTAGAGAAACGATTTAACCTGACTGGGGTTTTTCCAAAAGAATTTGCATACGCCTGCTCTGAGAACGTCTCAAGTAAAAAGCAACAAAAAACACCGTTCACTGTTCTTTTTCTTTTTTTTTTTTAAAGTAGCTAGCGCTTGGTAACAGACTAGCTGCCGTAACACTGTCAAGTCTATCGGAAAGCGTGGAGTTCCAGCATTGGTTTCTTGGTTTTTGTACCTCAGCGATTGTTGGCACTGAGCTTAACGACTGCTGTGTTTAAGATAACGTCAGGAATGGCTAAATAAGAAAAAACCAAAAAAAAATAACAACCATGTCCCTAAACAGAGCCTGTCCAGGATAGAGTGAGCAGAAAACAAAAAAAAAAAAAAAAAAGAGAACACTAATGGAACTTTGTCCCCCCTTCGGATTAAAACGGCGGCTTCACACAGTGGCCCAGTTTTAGAGAAACTAATGGCTCCATTAGCTGTTTGACAATAGAAAAAGGCTACATGATGTTAGAAATTTGAGGTTCAAATGGAATCATGACTCCAAGAGCCACAACACCCAGAGTTTGCCAAGGTTTAAGTCCAAGCTTATTTCAACTTAGTTTCTTTTTTTTTTTTTAATGACTATTTTTTTTTTTTCTTCCCAAACTAAATCTTTAAAACAAATTTTGAGCTCTTGGCCATGTTCATCTGGTGAAATGACAACATATATTTCCTGGTTAAATTCAAAAAGGCACAGTACATCAACATACAAATAATCCTCAGGTTACCCGGTTTGCGGGGTGGCGGGCCCCGCAGTAAGAACAAAAATACTTTCTTTTTTTTTTTGAACGATGAAAAGTCAGAGGTTGCGGTCGGACAGTGCATGTAAGCATCCATGCTCGCTCTGAGGTGTGCAAAATCTCTGCGGCGCCCCCTGGCGGTCGGCACGTGCTGGTGATTTTCTTTGCGTCGTGCTGCGCTTCCTTTCGGGGGAAAGAAGCCGGTGGCAGAGAACTGGGGTTGTAATGTACTGTCTGTCAGTGGAGCTACACAGGGAGGGTTTGTTATGGTCTGGCTTAGGTTAACATGTGGTTTCCAGCAGGTTGGCATGACAACCTGTTCCTATGGTGTTTAGTTCCCCCACCAATCTACGCTACCAGAGTGGTTGTAATTTCCGCCGTAGCCGTCGTTGTAGAAGTTGCCGCCGAAGCCACCTGGGAGGAGAAAGTCAGGAGGTCAGAGGAATCGACCAGTTTGGGAAACAGAAAGGTGAACGTCATGGCAATGCAAAAACACTTTAAAGGGGCAGCTTTATGTATTTTCCAGGCACAAAGAGGCACTTTAGATGTTATAAAAATTATATTGATATCAACTATATTTATTTGATATAAATATAAAATATTTAAATAATCATATTTTATTAATTAACGACTTAAAAGTGGACGTCTGTCTCTTTAAGAAGCTCAGGCTCTTTGTGAAACTCCGCCTTCAGGACATCATCACAACTTGGCTCCTCTATTAACCCTTTAACGTTTTGGCCAGCGTTGTTCTAAGTAGCAGCTGGGATGAGTTCAGTGGATGCGCAGTTCCACCAGGCGTTGGCTCCTCAGACAAGCCAGAAACAATTAGCAATGTCCGCCCAGGCATTTTGAACAGCTGAATGGTTGCCATGGGTGACTAAAGAACTCCTCAAAAGAAAGAATGCAACAACACTTTTGTAGCTATGTTTTTGACAAGGGTTTAAAAAAATAAATAAATAAAAAAAAATTGATTGTACATGAGCCTGCCCCTTTAAAAGCTGAGCCACATTAGCTCGCGTACCTCCACCAAAGCCACGGTTTCCTCCGTGGCCGCCAGCGTTGCGTCCTGAGCGGTTGCTGTTGAAGCCTCCGGAGCCACCCGATGCCTGGCGGTAGTCTCTGGCTCCGAAACCACCAGAGAACCTGCAGGAGAGAAACCAGTGAGTGTTTCACACGGGAACCAGACAGACATCAGATTTAGCCAGTCTGAAGAACATGAGAACAGAGGCAACTTGTTACGTTCACTTTAGCAACTTTTAGGAAACGCATTTTTACTACATACTTATTACTTTTGAGTAATTTTATTATGAAGTTGCACTACACTTCTGGGTACTCTATTCACTGAACTGAATGAAGAACAGGCTTTTTTCAACACACCTGCAGTTTTGCTAAAGTTTCATAGTTTCAGTTTTATACACCGAATCAAAAAGATATGCAAAAAATTTTCTTTTGTTTGATTTTCTATGAATTATTTTCTTTTGACCTCTTAGTGGAAGAATTGACATGGGACCAGATATTGGCGCGTTACCTCTTGGAACGTCCGCGGTTGGTGCTCTTGTGCTGGTGCTCGTAGGCCAGGCTCTCCAGCCAGGAAGGAACCTCCTGCTTGGCCTCAACCAGGATGTCCAGCAAATCTTTGGTTATGTTGCTGTTTTTGTCGTTAAAGAACGACGTGGCCAGACCTGAGCGAGAGTCCACAAGTTATGTTACACCGCTGCTCTTTAAAGAAAAAGAGATTATTTTGAAGTCGCTCAGAGTGGAATCGTACCGAGGTTGCCCACACGTCCCGTACGGCCGATACGGTGAACGTACTCCTCAATGTCGCTGGGCAGATCGAAGTTAATCACGTGCTTCACGTTGCTGATGTCCAGACCTCGAGCAGCCACCTGGACAGAAGGAAGGAAATGTATTTGGTGTTCCTCAGAGCTAAGCAGGAAGTATGCAACAGCAACGTTTCTTTAGCTAAACTCAGGAATGATTACATTTAGAGAAATATAGAGCAACTATGGATAACCTACAGCTGTAGCCACCAGGATTGGGCAGCGGCCAGAGCGGAACTGTTGCAGAGCTTCCTCTCTGTCCCTCTGAGATCTGTCTCCATGGATGCTGGTGCAGGCGTAGCCCTCGCGGTACAGGAAGTCTTCCAGAGCGTCGGCTCCTTTCTTTGTTTCCACAAACACCAGAGTCAGGGAGTCTTTACCTGGGGAGCCATGAGAGGGCAATGAAATGCTAAGAAACCACACGCATGCAGCAAGTACGGAAATTTAACCTGAAGATGTCTCACAGAAGCAGGAACTGAAGACATAATCGAGGACGCAAGAGGAAGGTTATGAAAGCCCTGGTTATAAATTCCTCTTTACTGAAACAGGTATTGTAGTTCTTTTAATTTGACTGATTATCAAATATCCCAAAGATTACTTAAATAGTTCATAATGTCTGCTATGTTTCTAAACTGCCTGATTATTGGGTAAAAATTCAGATATTTATTTATGTAGGCCAGTAAACAAACTGAGAAATATTCATCTTAGCATTCACTCCAGTCCCAATAAAACAGGCCAACCTTCCTCCTCCCCCACAGCCAGGCATGCAGGCCTTGAAACAACATGGAGATGCTAAGCAAGTTCTTCATTTAGAGCTACACAACCAACACAGTTCAGTTCGGTTTAAATTGTATTTCTATGCTCAAGACAACACAGTGAATCAAATTACTAGGAATACGAATAAAGTTTCTGTAACCTGCTCATGTTCCTCTCAATGCATTATAAGCCTGGCAGGACAGCAGGCTTCACTGAGGCACCCACAGGGCTAAGCACTGCTTATTTATTTGAGTTCTTTTTGTGTGTTTGCATTTTGTAAGACTTTATAGTCAATATTCAAGCATTAATTTTTCACTAATACATATCAAGGGATATTTTTACATTTTTTGTCAACTTTAAACATTTAACTCAAAAACCAGCAAGCTGCTTAATGAATGACTGACCAGCTAGTTCTCTGGGGGAAACTCTGTACCAAAATATCTTTAATATCTTTAGACCCTGCAGCCAGAGTCTGACGTTGGCTCAGCATTGCAGACTTGAACAGAATGAAATTTATTTTATTTATTTTTACCTGTGGCATTGAGCAGATCCAGAAGGAAAGACCTCTTGTCGTTCTCTTCTACCCAGACGACCTTTTGCGTGATGTTCTCTGATGTGGAACCGACGCGCCCCACTGCCAGGAAGATGTAGTCCTCCAGGAAGTCACGAGCAAGGATCTGAGATCAATATCCAACAATGAGATGACCAGACTCATTGAACGCACCGCCAAAGCGACACTGTAAGGACGGCGGTATGAAAACACACCTGAATCTCTTTGGGGAAGGTGGCGCTGAACATCATGGTCTGGCGGATGCCCTTGGGCGGCATCGTGTCCTGCTCCACGATGCGTCTGATCTGTGGCTCAAAGCCCATGTCCAACATGCGGTCAGCCTCGTCCAGAACCAGGTAGCTGCAGACACAATTTGCGTTTAGCCACCGATAGGTCCTGGGGTTGAACCTTTGAATTCAAACGTTTGATCTTTCAACAGCCCAGTGAGTCGGATACTAACTTGCAATGGTCCAGACCGATCTTGCCTCTCTCCATCATGTCCACCAGACGTCCCGGTGTGGCTACCAGTAGATGACAGCCTCTTTCCAGGTCCCGGATCTGCTGGCCGATGTCTGCGCCGCCGTACACCACACAGGGACGTACGTGGGAGCGGTAGGCGAACTGGATGCCAGGAACAAACAGGAGGTCTCGTGATGTCACACGGCAGTGAAAAATAAGAAATGACAAACCATTTGTTAGCTCCAAACTCACCTTCTTGGCCTCGTCGTAGATCTGCAGAGCCAGTTCTCTGGTTGGAGCCAGAACGAGGGAGATGGGGTACTGCTTACGACGGCCGTACCGTCCATTCTCCTGGAAGGTGAAGGAAAACTCAGGACCAACTCGGCGCTGTGTGGAATGATTACAACTTCATGGAGTTTTGTTTCTACCTGTCCACTGCTCTTTGAGGCTTGCAGTGCATCTCCTGGTCCCTCTGTGTAGATCTGACTCAGGACCGGCAACAGGAAAGCAGCGGTTTTACCAGAACCTGAAACGCATATGGATTCTATTAAATGAAGATCTAAACAAAAACCACCAACCATATCAAGACAACAAACTTTATTTCAACTGTCTGTAAGGAACGCCATAGATGTTAACCAGTCATACTAAATGCAAACCAGTCGGGTCAGCCCAAAGAAACGCTAACCCGTTTGAGATCAGGGACACTAACCCGTCTGGGCGCAGGCCATCAGGTCTCTCTTAATCTTAATGATGGGAATGGCGTGCTTCTGGACCGGAGTTGGCCGGGTGTAGCGGGTCAGGTTGATGTTCCCCATGATGATCTCCCCCATGTCCACATCATGGAACTGCACAATGAAACATTCGTTAGTCGCCAGTTCTTTGTCTACAAACAGGAACAGGGACAGTGAGGGACACCTACACTCTCGATGTGTGGTGGGCAGTTGGATCCAGTCGCTTCCACGGGAATATCGTCGTATTTCTCAAAGTTTATCCCCGTGTTGCTTCCAGAGAAAAGCTCGCTGCAAAAAGGATGCAGTCAGGATTAGTGTGAATGTAACAGATTATTTCCCACCATGAGCTTAATGTTGCTTACTGTTCCAGACGCTCATTGGGTGCAGTAGGCTTGGACCAGTCATCTTCTCCTCTGGAGTCCTCCACCCAGCGACTGTTCCCACCACCACCGAAGCCCCCGCGCTCGTATCTGGAGGCAGATGCACATGCTGTTATAATACTGCTGCAGCAAACTATTGTTTTAGCAAGGGAGCATTTTATAGATTCTGACAATAGGCTAAAACAAACTGGCACATTATCCAGTTAAAAATGGAATGGAAAAGGTTCTTAAGTTTTGTTTAATGGCAGAATTTGAATCAAATGAAGCTAAAACTGCCATCTGAAGAGTTCAAGGTCATATTTACAGACAAGGTTTTTCATTTCAAATCCAAAATATATACTTTTTTGTTCAGTGTTGCTCTGTTCTTTCAACAAATGTCCCATTTGAGAGTCCGTATATGGCAGCTAGCGATTGGTTACTAAATTCCAGTAATTGATTCTTTGCCATTACTTGTTTGAGGAGGCTAGAACCCCAAGCTATAATGAAAATCCCAGTTAAAATTTAGCAACAGCAGCTTATTTGGAAGTTTTTCTGCACAAATAGCACCCAGATGTAAAACTGGAGAGATAAAATCTCTGATGTTTTGAACGCTTCAGGTATTTCAGGGCTGCTGTAAAACTTTTGGAAGCGTCACACACACACACCGTCCTCTGGAGCCGGCTCCACGGTCGTTGAAGAATGCAGATTTGGACCGATCGTTGCGCCCTCCAAAGCTGTTGTAGGCGGCGTCTCGAGGGGCTCCTCCCCAGCCTCCGTCTTTGTTTTCGTAGCCTCCAAACCCTGCGAGGAGGGAAACGAAACCCCGTCACTGACGAACTCTGAAACTGTTATGGCACAATCAGCTGTCAGACATCCAGAGATGTCTGCTGCTTACCAAGGCTGGAGCTGTGTGTTTTCCTTAAAGCAAAAGTCCTGTTAAACCGTCAATTTATTCCATTCCTGACCTATCCTAGCCTTACAGCTAACAGACTGGGATGCAAGTTTTAAAATGCATGCTTACTATCAAGAGAATGTAAACAGAGAAAAAACAAAAAAAGGGTGGGGGGAGGGCTTATGGCTAACGCTACGCTACACCTGCGGCTACAGTTAGATATTTAAGAGAACAGGAATTCCCCACCTGTATTTTGCAATGGTTGATTAAACGAGCCTCCGCCCCTGTTACCACGGTAGGCGCCACGCCCACCTCTGTCATTGCGAGGGGGTCCGCGCCCTCCAAAACCCCCATTTGTACGGTTGTCATGGAAACCATTCACAAATCCATTGGTGCGTCCTCCGTCCCATCCAGGTGAATCTTCACATAAGAGGAGGGAAAGAAAAGAAAAACTAGGTTTAGAAATGGTTTTATATCCAGTTGCTAACACTTCAAATACACACAGCAGGTTTAATTAGGTCCATCACAACTGAACCACAGACAACATACCAAAGCAGGCAGGTAGAAACAGGCCCCTTTGACACTGTTGTTTAGCAACAGAGTATAAATGAATGTGAAGCACCAATTTCAGCAGCCATTGCTCCCGCTGGTGGCCACACTCTGAACGACGACCGTTAGTCTGAGCGTTCTGCTGAAACGTCCTCAGCCCAAATATGAAGAGCAGAACAGCCACATGGATCTTGGCAGACCTCCAAGGTCTATTGTTGAAGATGGGACTTTTAGACCTGGGAGTCGTCAAAATCCTCCATTGTGGAAACCATTAGTAAGCACACGACAAGCCTTTTAGTGAGCGAACGGCAGAGATGGCCAACACAAGCGATCACAATCCCCAGTCAGACACTGACAAAGAAGTCTGTGTTCAAGGCCAAGCTGACTGAATGTACAGGTTGAGAAATTAATGAAATGTTTGAAAAATTAGGCAGCCATTAGTGATCATGTTCATTAAAGTCTTAAAAGAGTTGATGGGAATAATCAGAAACAATCAGTAATTAAATATCAGAAAAATCTGTCAAAATAAATCAGCCACGCAGGATTTGTTACACACCATTTTGACTTTTTTCAAATTTTTTTTTTTTTAAAGGATTTCAAAAACGTAATAACTTGATATCTGAACTGCACTTTGTAGTCCAGCTTATAGACCTGAACTAAGAGCGCGTTTCCACACTTCTGCATTCAAATTACACAAAGTGGAGTCAAACGGTTGTGTGGCAAAAACATTCGTTTCTGCTGCTATCAGGTTAATAACCAGGTTAATTAATAAATGTTTCCAGAGGTAAAAGGTCGACCACCTCACTAACAGTCACAAAATCAAGCAAATTTGTGACCAACCAGCTGTGCTACAAATATTTTTGCTGCACAAAGCATCACAAGGTTGATCTCTGGAAACTATTTTTTTCCTTAAGTTTACAAACTATAATGACAAACAAAAACGTTTTGCGGCACCCTTTAGCAGAGTGGAAAGACACGTTTCATTTGATTTTGAGAATGTGAAGCATCTTGTTGGCCCTTGATGACAGCTGGAAATATGTAACATTAATATGAGGGCGGCACAAACGAATGCACCAGCAGAAATTGGTGTTCAAATTAACTGAACACCATTTTTTGTTGAGTGTGAAGAAAGGGGTGGGGGCGGATTATTGGGGGTGGTGCTACAGCAGGGGGCCAGAGAGGCAGGTCTCTCCAGTCTGCTGCCTCCGAGTAGCAACTTCTGGATGCCTTCCTGCTCCAACACACCTGAATCCAAAAACTTAATTACCTCCTGTTTAACGTTACACAGAATCCTGAAGCATCTGTTGGACTCGGGTGCGTCGGAGCAGAGATGAATCCAGGATTCCGGTGCGGTTGACGGCAGCAGATTCAACCGGATTCTACTAAACAAACCTCTCTGCATCCCTTTCACTCCCTACAGAGTAACTCGTCAGCCGCCCAGGTGATGAGGGGTGACCCAATGCATCGCTGCCATGCAGCATCAACACGCTCATTAGCAACTGTGCTGAGGCTTTCAGCTGGCTGCACACACTGTCAAAGTGTGCCAACAGGTCGATGGGACAGCATGCAGGCGGAGGTCAAAGTGTACCGCATCGGTTTCGCCAGCCGCCACTGTAGGCATGGTAAAAGGCAAGCTCTTGAGAGGCCAGTCTTGGGTAACCTGAGTAAAAAGTAGGGAAGCAGGCTTTAAGATCCGCCACGCCCCGCCCCCACCCTAGGGAGTACCGGCTCATGCAGGTCTTTAACTGCTGGGTTTGACGTTGCACAGTAGTTACCCATGGTACACTCATCCCATCCTGAAGGACAGCTAGCTCCCTGCGTTGGCTGGCAGTCAGCCTGCCATGGTTGGGGGCACTGCCTAGGGGCGTCTTGGGAACCATTGAAGGCGAGATAAATGACATCAAGATTTATATGTATGAAGGGGGGTTGGGGCAAATCCATATTGTCCATAAACAAAACAAACCAGGACCAAGGAGAAGGTAGCCAATAATGAAATGACAATTATCTTGCCTTAGAAAATCATCATCAACAGCAAGCATTTCAGCAAAGAGAAAGAAGCGCGACAATGAAGAAGTTAAATAGGGATGCACCGATCCACTTGTTTTTCTATTTTTTTTTTATTTTCGATACCGATTATTTGAGGTTTAGTAACAGCCGGTACCGATCCAATACAGAAAAAACTGCAGACTTAAAGTGATTTTATTTATTCATTTTACTTTAATGTACCAAATTAATTAAAAATAATAACTACACCAGTGCAGCACACCTGAACACACCAACTTGCTTGGTCAAAGAAGTGAGTGAAAAAAACTTTGGTTTGTTCACTCACTGCAATTAGGAGCTGAACAGACGATGGAAAACAGTAAAGAAACCGACTAACTGGGTCAAACGTGATCAAGTGCAACAAAACTTTCAAATGGTTCAAAAGATGCAATAAGGAATTCTTAATATAATGTTGAATACATAAAGCATGACATCGCTCAGAGCACAAAGCATAGAGTTAGGCTGAATAGATCTGCCCTTGTGTTAAAGACACGTCGTCATGGATACCAGATTATTTCCCCTTCATCATCAGGATTGATATCAGTATTGGATTGGTGCATCTCTGATATTAAATTAATAGTTTTTAAAACTTCCTCCCCGTCAAACTGGCTTTATTGGTGTGTGAAATTGTTATTTCATGCATCGCTAAATGCCATTTGCATTCAGCAAAAGCAGACAGAAGAGACTTACAGAAATTTACTGGTGCCATTGAATAACTGCACTGTTTACCAGCGGGATAAGAATTTCCTGCTGTGGAATAAAAAATAGAAAAAAAAAAAGTAAAAAAATAAAAAATAAGGGGGGAAAGAGGGTCAAGTGTGCAGCCACACAGTACCATGACTTTTAGCTTGTTTTAAACTCAAAATATGACAGTCCCAATTTCAGCCTTTATCTGAGCTGCCAACAGCTAACACTGTCTTTCACACATGAGACTGAATGAGCCAGAGCTTGAAGTTGGAGGGACAAAATGGATCTGTTGAACAGTTGCGCTAAATTAAAGTGAATTGGCCCCATCCTCACACGGACGAGCAGTCTAGGGTGAAACCTGAAGGCTCAGGCTGACATATGATACCACTTGACCTACTTTGTGAGCACCGAAAACCCGTCCAGCACAGAAAGAAAGCACACTCTGCACAGCGTCCTCTGTTCGTTCTGTGCGATGGAAAAGGTCCTCAGTGCATTTTAAACACGACAAAAGACAACTGCTGTCTTCGGCTCGACGGGTGAAGATCAATATGTTACTAAAACATACTGCTGAATGCCTCTGGTCTGTTCTCAATTGTGCTTGCTTTTACCATGCTCTGATGGGCTTTTCTCATTAACAGAACTTACACATCAAACTTGTTATCATTTTTCCTCAGAGGCCAGGCACAACGTTGGACAAACTCACCGTTTTTTGCAGCATCTTTGTTCCTCAAGTGAGGTGGAATGTAGCGTCCTGTGTAGAGAGAACACACCGGTGAACACTGGGACATTCGATATATTTTGAAACCTCTATTATCTGCCTGTCTTAATAGTTCAGACTTTAAATGCAGTCATGCTCACAGTACACGCCGTCGTGGCGCTACCACACAAGCTAACATCTAGAGCCTTCCTTATCAGCCAATCAGCACCAAGGGGAATAAAAAAAAGTGCTCCTGGATTGGCTGCTTTGCCAAACACCAGCCAATAGCATGTCAACTAGCACTGCATGTCAACTAGCACTGCATGTCAACTAGCACTGCAGAAAATCAGCTTCCTGTGTTTTTATTAGAGTATTCTTGATATGCTCTGAAAAAAAATCTGAGTGCATGAGTTTTCTGTGAAGAATTTCAGGTTATGTTCCACAGAAAAATGAGTGAATACATGGGGATTTACAGAAGTGTAAAAGAGATTTTAAAATTAGAACATTAACCCTACATTCAGTCCTCATGAGCCACCAGAGGGGCCCCTCCTTCCTGCTTCAGCACACCTGAATCAAATGAATGCATTTCCTCATTGTTGAGCCATTATCTGATGCAGGTGTGTTGCTCTGGTCCAGGCCACTGCAACCTGTGGCTTTCTGGAGCCATATTTTTTTTTTTTTTTTTTTAAGACATAGATGCAGCAAATACAGATTTAAGGCGTTAAAACTTTTCTGCATTGAATTTCCGCAAAAACCTGATGCTGAAAGCATCAGTCATAGACACTTTTTTCCCCTTGCCCTCGTGTTGGAAACTGCTTTGTTTGCATCGTTTTCTACTATGAACTTCCCACAGCAAAAAAAAAAAAAAAAAATGCATCTATTCCTTTTTTGCAAATGTTTTTTCCTTCAATTTAAAAGCTAAAAAAGTGGTTCGTAAAAAGTGATCTTTATATATAAAAACAGTTAAAAGTTGTTACTTACTGCCAGTTCCTCCGCCTTGACCGTCAGGGTTCAAGTCTAGGGCAGCAAGCTACAAGTGCAAAAAAAAATAAAACGAATTAAGTGGGTGATTGTTTCGCATAAGTACCGGAAGCCAATGTTAATACAACATTTAATCCCCGTCATGAATGTGCTTTGTCACTATAAAACCCGTTGACCTGAGTTATGACGAGTTCAGCTCATTTTAATGCCATGTTCCATATTAACAGAGTGCAGTTCAAAGTGTTCAGACGACCCAAGCAAATGAAATCGCATGCACAATATGAACATTTTTATGACCAACCATAAAATTCATGGAAATACTGACTGCTAAGAAAACGCTGGTGTAACAATTAACATACTTTAACAGCAACAAAAACAACAGAAAAGCTAAAATGGCGACAAATCATCAAGAGTACTGGTGGTCAGAAAATCCAAGTATGGTCATGTCGACGCTTAAATCAAACTCATTTCTGTATCCTAAATGTTTAGCAAGTCACATTTCCTTTTCCTGCGAGTAGGCGAAAAATACAGACGGCTAACCAACAGTGAAGATCATCATCTTTGATGGAAACCAAAATAGAAGCCTCTGACTAATATGGCCTCACTAAGAAAGGCAGAGCAGATTATAGTGGAATATTTTAAATCCCAGGTCGTCAACAGTATGAGGAAGAAGCTGACTTTCATTTTAATAAGCCCACAATAAAATAATCCAAACATTACAGGTTGTGCAACTTAGTGTTACTAAAAATAAAAAAATGGAAATAAAATAAATTCTAATCATCCCAGTTAAAATAAGTCGGCATCAAAACAGAAATGTAGCCAAGCTGAGCTTTTTGAACTTTGGAGCTGACAACGCATTTTTTTTTTTTTTTGGCCTCCCTCGAAATGAAGAAAACAAATCTTTCAAGAGATGTTAAGACACCAAACGACTTGTTACCAAAACTGACTCACTACTTCTGTAAGCCATCGCTTCGCTTTCAGTAAATAATTACTGTGACTTCACTGTTGTTAAAAGGAAGTCAATAAGCGAATTTAGGTCAAGGGAACGAGAGCAACAGCGCGCCCATTGCGGTGTTAAATAATCGGCTAAAAATGTTGAAAAATAAATATTTTAATACAAAATGTTACACAAACAACTTTACAAAATGGATGTAACTATGTTTATGCGTGAATACACGTCATGAAGAAATAGGTCGTTCGTGGATGTTTAAACCCCGACGCTAACATTTTTTTCCTGCGCCACGTTTCAGGCTGAGCAGGCCTCATTAGCTGCGCCGCTATGCCTAGTAAGAAGAATGCCGGCCGGGTCTAAAATGTCAGCTAACCTAGTAGTTTTCCACTGGCTTTCTCTGGTTTTTAAAGCAGCACTCGGTCAAACGAAACCGAGTTCGAATACGTTTACGTGTTAAAGTTGGAGAAAGTCCATTTCAATAAAGCGTCGTCACGTATTTCGGGCGGCCAGTTCGCTAAGCGCATCGGAACATCATGTTCCGCCATCACAATCCTCTCCACTGCGACGACAGCCTCCATTTTAGCAGCCGCTGCGTTAGCCTAGCTTGACTAGCTCCCCTCTTTTCTCCGTCGAAACTCAGGTTAACAGGACAAAAATTCTCAAACTTCCCGAAAGAAATGAGAACAAGTTGAAATCACTCACCTGCTGATCTAGACCGTGTGGATTATCAACGACCACATGACTCATAACTAAAGAGAATAGTGGGGGATTATTACTGAAGAGAAACAATTTTCTTTGTTAGCGCCACCGGCTGATCTCAAACGGCAAAATTAGCTAGTTTTCCCCTCTACAAATGACGACGAATAAATGTAAAATAACGTAGACCTGTTGATTTACTTTAAATAAATTAAAAAAAAGTTGATCGTTACAAATATAAACTTTCAGTTCTATTTCCAAATGAAAAGACTGATGTGGAGCTGTTGAGCAGAAACCCCCTCCCGGCAGGCTGGACCGTGGCGGAATGAGACTCTGAGTGTTCAGGTAGCGCGAGATATCACCTCTGTAACCTCAGGCCTGCGGTCTGATGACTAAATATCGCGATGCTTTTTGCATGGCCAACAGAATAAAGAGGCAAAGCACAGAACAGATTTTTCGTGGCTTTCACCGACTCATCTGATGTAGTTTATGGTATATAGACAATGGAGTTTTAAACCTTTAGAATTAATACGCCGCAATTTTAGTCAAAATGAATCTCTTGACCAGGCCTTTCGGTAGAATGAACAAAACTCACTTCAAATATTGTTTCTCAATTAAGCAAAGACCATATTATTCCAGGTTTTTCTGTTTGTTTTCTAATTTGGTGTCAATATTCCTGTAAATTCCTCTTTCACTTTTATTCATCATCCAGCAAAAACACTGAATGCCACATGCGATGGCACAACAACGCTTTGATTGCAGGAGGAATTTGCCAACATCAAAGTCACGAAGAGGAGCAGGCCAGAATAAAATGTTCTGATTTTATTATGAACAATCCACAGTGTTCATTTTCAGTCAGGTTATTTATATATATATAAAACTCTTCTTCTGACCGATGCATTCACTTCAGATTAGTCCCAACAATGTATAAAGAGCTCTAACCTACCAGTTAAAACCAAAATGTGTGCACCTGCAGCATGCATCCTGGTTTATTCTGAGAAACCACATTGTTTCTAGATAAATGGTTAGCTACCTACAAATGGAGATAATATGAAATAGTGGGGAAGGCTGGGTCGAGATGGCATCCATGGTGATGTTCTGAGGCCAAAACATGTGCTGACCAAAAAAAAAAAACAAAAAACAAAAAAAAACACACAGCCAAAGATCCATCTCACATTTCTCAGGAAACACCAGGCTGTTACCTCGGGGTGACAGAATATTTACCGTCTTGAGCAAAATGGAGGCTTGGTCAGTCAAAGTTTCTCTGCAGAGGTGTAAAAAACTTTTTGCAGGTAATCATTGGCACTCAATGTCAGTCATCATTGCCAAGAGTGAGACAACCAGACTGCAGGTGGAGGGCGCAATCAACTTTTCACACAGGGCCAGTCTGGTTTGGGCAGCTTTTATCCCATCACTCATAAAACTGTCGTTTGACAACTTTGAAATTTGTATTTACACATGGTGACTTTGTCAGACATTAGCATTTGATGATCTTAATGTGGAGTGTATGTGTGTTTGTATCCAAAGACAAGAAACCTGTATTGAATCCGAAGCTTTACTATCCGTCCTGGAGCCCACCTTCATCGTCTCTACGCTACGACAGGGACTTCAGACTCATCAACCTTCATACCTCTGCTCCAGTTTATTTTAGAATGAGCCGTAATAGATACGGTGAAACCTGAGGTCGTGGACTGATCTCGAAACATTCCAGATGCCTGAGCACAAAGCTGCAGCTCCTAGTCAAAGTACCAATCCATCTACCCGTTTGGACCGAACCAGCTGGACGGTTTTTCTAATCACTGATAGATCTCAGCAGGCGTCTTGGCCTACTCTTCTTTTTTATTTTTGCGAGGCCCAATGCTTTTCTCTGGTTTCACATTATTACGTTTAACTTCATTTCTGAAATGATTTGTTATGGTTTACTTGGGTTGGAATGTTCCTAATTTAGAAATTGGTTTGCCATGAAAAACTGCGTTGAGTTGCTTCTTTTTAGCCCGCTGTGGTTCCAGCTTCGAAAATGTGTCACAACCTCAAAACTATATAAAAAAAACAAAAACAAAAAACAAAAAAAAAAAAACATATTTGACAAGCACAACATTAATCAGAGAAGAAGACAAGAGTCTTGTGGTGACTCTGGAGGAGCTGTAGAGATCCAGCACACTCACATGTTACGTTTTAAGACGCAAAGACACGAAATGAAACCACTTCCACACTGTGGGCAGATTCATCAGCGAACTGCAATTCGCATTCTGTTAGTCATTCATCCAAACGCAATATGACTGTCTGAACAGTTGGAGCACAAAAGAGCACCTCCCTGTGAGAAAAATGCTGCTCAACTCGCTATGAATGCTAACAGAGGGTGTGATGCCAGCTACCTTGCATTGTAATCTTCAGGTTTTTCTTAAATTTGAATATTTATTTCTAGCCATTTGTCTAAGAACCTCATTTATCCTGTGTGGAAATATTTCCCTAAGTTCCTTTCCGAGAATGTCTTCTTATATGTAGCTCTCTGGCTTTCTTAACAGCCCGGAGAATGTGTCATAAAGGTTATAGCGCCATCTACTGGACACATCGTTCTTTCTTTGCAGGGACTTTATTTTTTTCAGCGATATTTTGAGCCATTTATTGTTCTCCTGCCTTGAATTGGACCTCTGGCTAAAAACAATAACTGCAGCACCACTTTAGTTCTTCATGTACTAAAATCTAACATTTTAGCTCCCACATTCTGGTTGAGTTGGCAAAACTATCCTCGAACATCTAGAGGATGAGTAGTAGCCGTGTAACTTTTATTTTTAAAAAAAGAAAAAACAAAATACATATAAAACTGTGACTATGTCATGACAGTATAAGCAAGGGAAATTTATTTGCGCAACACATTTGGTGCACAAGAGTATTCAAGATGCTTTCTAGAAAAACCAAGATTAAAAATCAATTAAAAACAAGTAAAAAGCAATAAGAAAATAATCACCTAACTGAATTAGAAAATAATGTAGATAAAAAAATTATTTTCGTATACAAAGAGCCACATGTCAACACGGAACATTTCATGTTCAGAGAAACACCTTTCCTGTACGCTAATCGTCACTTGGCACACCAAAAGATATGAAGCGACAGGATAACAAGGTAATAAGCTACAGAATTTCATTTGATGGCATGAATATAGAAAGTGAAAGAAATGAACAGAAATGTCCAAATATAGCCTCGTTTTATGTTGTTTAATCTCAAAAATGTGTGGACACTCTGACCCGACACATGCCTGGTTACTCCCGGCAACAGACATGTTTTCCCTCAGCAGTTAGTCTCTCCTTACCTGATACAACCTGCACCATCATCATAAAAAGCTGATTTTTTTTGTTTTTAATCTTTCTATCTTATTTACATTCTTATTTACATCTATGAGTCCGGCTGTCCGTCCATCCCTCTGCCTGGTCATGTGGGAGCTGGTGTCCGTCTCCGGTCACCTTGGACCTCGACTGCGTTGCCACCTTGTGCCCAATTGAAATAAAATGTCTCAACCGGATTGAAGAAAAAGACAAACTTTATTGAGAAAAAGACATTTAAAAAAATCATGATAAAAATAAGCAGACAGAGATTCTCCAACCGTCTCTCTCTTGCACACACACACACACACACACACACACACACACACACACACACACACACACACACACACACACACACACACACACACACACACACACACACACACACACACACACACACACACACACACACTGTAGTGAATCCTGTTCTCTATCTGCATTTATTCCTCTCATCACCAGCCAAACATGTACTCCATCGCTTTGGAAACAAAGCTGTCGTCCTTCCTGGGCGTCTGTCTGTCTGTCACCACCTGAGCGTGGACAAATGGACACAGATGTTCAAGCTGAAGCGAATGAGAACGATTCTGCATGCAGAGACAGAAGCTGCGTTTCCTCTACATGTGTGCTCAAAACTTTGATGTTTCGCTAATGTCAAAAAACACAATTTTGCCGTCGCGGTGTTTCTGTTAAATAAGAAATTAAATCAAAATCACACGGGAATATGTTTGTTCACGCGACAGATCGTTAAAGCTGGACCATTGTCCTTTGCCGATCCAAGTATTGATCATATGGCTCGTGTGATGAGACAAAAGTGCTTCCATTGCAGCTTTGCAATAATTTTGATGGCCGAAAAATATGACGACAAAAATAAATAAATAGATAAATAGATGCAGATGGTAGTGAATTTCCATCAAAATACTCAGAAAATCTAGAAAGAAGACAATTTTTTCTTGTTTTTTTAAGCAAATTTGCAACTTTTCAAACTCAGAAATGTTCAAGTTTCTATCTAGAACATTTCTGAGATTAATCTCCATTTCTGAGTTCTTTCTAGCAAATTTCTGACTTTTCAAATTCAGAGATGTTCTTATTTTTGACATAGAAAAGCCACAAAAACATTTTCCCTAAGCAAATTCATTTTCGTGATTCCAATTTGTGCAATTTTAAGGTGAATGGAAACGCAAACAGAGTGAGATGGAGACAGGAAGTCACCTGGTAGTCGCTGCCGGAGCTCCTGTAGGAGGCGCTGAGGGGCCGGATGGCGGACCGAGGGGTGGAAGGGAAAACAGAGGAGGAGACGGAGAGGGGTGGAGAGACGGCTTCACTGCTCCCCATCACACTCTGGGAGAAACGATGAAGGGTCAAACCTCGAATTTAAGTGAAACAGAAACAGACGGCATGCTGGGTAACAGCAGGAACGCACCTTGTCTATGCAGGGCTTGACTCCCACCATGATGGAGTCTCCGAACACCTTTCCGTCTTTGGACAGGGCTTTCCTGGCCTGCAGTCTGGACTGGTACTGGAGGTGCATCCAGTTCCCAGGTGACGCCATCTGCCAACGCATCAGCAGTTTGTGTGCGTCAGTCAATCGGTTGGCAGCTGAGAGGAACCACTAAAACCAGTAAGTAGCTGTTCTCACCGTGTGTTTGAGAATGTTTCCATACTGAGCAAACTGCAGCAGGATGTAGGACGCTGAGGCTGGAGGAAAACTAAAACACACATCAGTGACTTACCACACTGCTGCAGTCAAAGTGCTTTCATACTGTTTTTCTCTATGATCCTAACATGACCAAAAATGGAGTATATTAAAATATTTTCCAGTGGTGTCTGCTAGCGACTGCAAAGCTAACAAGGTCTTTGAATACCCAAAGACCGTGACCCAGGTCTGGTCCAGCTGGTCGTCAGATGACAGAGATTCCCCCTGACTGTAGAAAGGGTCCACCTGCGCGGGAGAAAGGCACCCCTGCTGGAACACTGGACACAGGAAGCAGGGGTCAAGCCGGGGTTCACTTTCTGATAGCCGAGTCAGTGAAGGGTGTATCAGTACGCACCTGCTCCTGGAGTGGAGGCCTGGCGTGCCGAGAGGGGAGACTGCATTACTGGAAAAGACTGAAACAAAACAGAGGCCCAATGTTGACATTTATGTCTTAAGACATAAATATTCTGCTAATGTTGAAAAAACACAATTTTGTAAAAAAATGATATTAAAATTACTCGTGAAGACGCTTGTTCACGCAGTAAGTCAGTAAAATTTATTGCAGCGATAGATGTAAACTTTGTACAAAACAATCCAACTAAAAGACGACCACTTCCTGTTGTCTTCTTTGTGGTTTTCACCAGTAGTAACATCTGACTGTTACTACAGGTAGCGGTCGGATCAGCACTGCTTGGAAAGACTATTTCCATTGCAGGTTTTTTGCCACTAGAGCACTTTATTTGATAGTGCTAAGACCAGAAAGATGGTAAAGAGAAATGGAAGACATGCGGTAAAAATTACCAGGCCAGGAATCGAACCTGCCATGGCCGTGTCGAGGACTAAGCCTCCTCATGTGGGTTGTGCTTAACCTCTGCGCCACCACAACACACCCTCTGTTTCCAAAAAACT
This sequence comes from Poeciliopsis gracilis, assembly GCA_911649635.1. Taxonomy (NCBI): domain Eukaryota; kingdom Metazoa; phylum Chordata; class Actinopteri; order Cyprinodontiformes; family Poeciliidae; genus Poeciliopsis; species Poeciliopsis gracilis. The sequence continues at coordinate 1,390,812 of CAJVRI010001532.1, forward strand.
CCTCATGTAGCCCCCTTTTAAAAATAGAAATATTAACTATATTGGTGGTTTAGGAAAGAATGTGTTTCCATTTTGTTTCCGTTCAGTAAATTTCAATTTGCGCATTGCTATGGTTAATGGAAGCGCAGCTGATCATAAATTAGCCAAATTAAATCCTTTTTTTGCTAACTGCTCTGTTCTGGATATCTCTTCGCCGTACTCCTTTACCTGCCTGCGTACCAACCTGCTTGAGTGCACTGAGCGGCGTTCCCGTGATGACCAGGTCGTCGTAGATGCTGCGGACAGGTGGCGCTCCGCTCTTATCTTTTGGCGTGGGGACGACGGGCTGCGGGGCCGAACCTCCTCCACTACTGGCGCTTCCTGAAACAAACCTCCGGGTGAACACACACCCTCCCCACAACGACAACAGCAACATCCAGCTTTGTTCTGCTGACCTCGACTTGCACTCAGGCTCTCTGCGAGCGGCGAGGTCAGGCTGAAAGGGCGGGGCTGCGGGCTGGCCGGTGCCGGCAGGTCACCCATGAGGAAACCAGGGAGAAACTGAGCGCCGGAAGTCGGCTTTGGCGAGGTGGGAGAGCCCAGAGTCATCGGTTCAGAGCCCACTGGAAGACAGTGACAGCAGCATAATTATGGAGGGTTATGTTCCACAGGAATCTTTCATGTTTTGTAATCATGCAACTTCAGTGTATAGCGCTGAGGTTTGACGTGGTAGGCCACAGAGTTGGGTAATAACTAATTACATTTACTCAATTACGTTTAGGAATTCAGTAACTTTTTATAAAAAATTAAAAAAATTAAAAGATCTACTTTTAGGAGTATTTTTACTGGCCTGTACTTTTTACTTGAGCAATTTTATTATGAAGTATATCCACTCTGACTTGAGTAAAATTTCTGCATTCTCTACCAACTGAATGGAAAACACAAAAATTCACACAGTTTTTGTGAAAGTTCTTAATGGAAGAAACTGATTTGGAAACATTCTCTCTTGCCTGATTTTCTGATTAATTATGTTCATTTTCATACATAATATACAAAAATTTCCACTCAACTTCACAGTTTGGTCTGTCTGATGAAGTAATTTTTAAATATTAAATGATTGCTAATTTCATCACTTGCTCTTCTTGAGTAGACTCTTTTGTCAAATATGTTTTTCCTCTTACTTGAGTGCTTTCTTGGATGGCTACTTTTTAATCTTTACTTGAGTAAAAACATGTTGAGGTAGTTCTACTCTACTGAGTCAAGTTTTTAGGTACTCCACCTCCCTCTGGTAGGCCTACACAAGCACCGTCAAAATGTTTGGCGTCACGAAAAGGTGTGTTTGTATAAATCTTCATGCAAACACACATTTGAAAAGTCATGCATGCGATTGTATCCTGCCCCCTTCACTCTGTTGTCTCTAAATGAAATCCAAGGCAACCACAAACCTGAAGCAGGGCAAAGTCACACTTTGTTGTAAGTTATGGAAGGAACAGAGCAAGCATGTGGAAGGTGATCTGGTTCGATTAGATCAAAAACAAGTCATAATGGCCTAATCAAAGCCCGAATTCTAACTGAGCATCTGGACAAGATGCTTTTGAAAGCAAATGTAGGAAACCAATCAGACTCACTGATTCTTGTAGATCCAATCACTTGAAGAATTAGTAACATTTCTAACCACCGCCGTTATTTTAAAGCTAAATTTATTGCGCGGAATGATCACAATTACGATAGAGCAAAAATATCCCAACCGATTGAGTAATGGTAAACTGCGTGTTTCAAAGCAAGACATGAAGCTGCTCTCGGTGTCCTTGAGCACGCGACACAAAGTCAAAAACCACTTTAACACCAGCAGAGCGCGCGATGAAGCCAGTATAAAAGTTACAGTACCTTGTAACTCCATTTTCTTCGTTTTCTACAGCCGCGAGTTTCAAAAGTAGGAAGTGACGAAAGGGAGAAAAAGAGGCCAGCGGCGAACAAACTCAGCCGGCAGAGCTCGCTCTTCACTAACGCTAACTTCCTGCTGTTGTCACACAAACCTCTGATGGGTTCTTTTTATTAAATGGTCTAACGTGGAGAAATTGAGCGGGTTAGTCCCCGCTTTCTGAGGGAACCACAGCTCGTTCACGGAGAGCTGAAATTGTTGCTGGAGTGAGCTGATGGTTCGCCTACAGAAACTTCCGGCGCATGTAGTTGATGGCGTTGGTGAGACGTTCAAGTCTATCGGTTTTTTTAACACGTACCCGTACAATTTAAATATTCAGAAATGTTAAAAATGTGTTTCCGGGCACACTAAGACATAATAATTCTTTCCTAATTAATCGAATGTAAAATAATAGCATTAATAATAATAATGATAATAATAATGATAATAATAATAATAATAATAATAATAATAATAATAATAATAATAATAATAATAATAATAATAATAATACAAAACTAAAGTACTCATGTAATATATGTTCTACCTGTTTGAATATGCTGGCTTTAAGCTAAAAGCAGAAATAAATCTGAAAGACTTTTAAAGTCCATTTGCGGTTGAAAAATTGTGAGTATGTTAGATACCCAGGGTGTTTAGACCACCTGGCAAACATGAGAAATAACACTTAACTTTCATCTTCCTCGTTTGGAGTAAATCTGGACAAGATGTTTGGACAACAACGATTCATTTTCTGGCCCTGGGTTTGAAACACAATCAAAAAATAATTTGTTGTAAAAATGTCTTTAATTTCTAATTTAGGCAGACATAATTACTTAATGGGTGTATGCTCAGATAAATCCGAATTTAAGGTAAAATATTTTTTCCAAATAATTTTTGAACGCACCATACATTTCGTCACGTGGTCGCGGAGAGTCAAAATTCATCGAGGTACATAAATATTCGACCCGGGCTCAAAAAAATAATAATAAAATAAAATAAAATAAAAAAAATTCGAGCCGGGCTCTTTCAAAGGTTCTCGTGTCAAAATAAAAGTTCCAATTCAGCCGCGCGTATTTGGAAACGCTCCCGAACTAAACGACTTTGTGTTTTAACGTTTCTGTTATCCGCCAGACTTTATTTTGACTGGAAAGAGACGGAAGTTGCCGCGTTGTCGTGTACAACTTGATACCGGCATGAGCCGGATGCTGATGCGGATCTTCATCTGCAGGCTGGAAGGTGTTGAGTCTCCTCTGAGGTAACAAAGCCTTGGTTTTATTCACGCAAAAACGTTTGTGAACATTAGAGGAAATATTCGCTTTGAGCACAATTCGGCACCGGCTGTAGCTGTTTGTAGCGGTTAACAGGCTATTAAGTAGTTCTTGTTCCAGTTAGCTTAGCTTAGCCTTTTAAAGAAGGCTTTTTACTCTGAAAATAACGCTTTTCAGAAAGGTGACGCATGTATTATCCGCAACAAACAGATTTATAGTTTTCATTTAGTTGTGAGCGATGTTTATGATTAAAAGAAACGCGGTTTACCTTTTGGCGACGTAGAAATCGGTGCATTTTCTTCAGTTAGGAAGCTGGACGTTGTAAAGTTTGTCTCTAAAAATGGGGCGTTCAGGTTCTCGTGCGCAAGAGACACTTTTGGTAGCCAACCGAGTCATGTTCACAAACGACTGCTGCAAAGAATGGTTGCAGAAAGCAAATGACATTTTCTGAAAACACTCAACGTATGTGATAATGTCGCTCTGCAATTCACGGAAGGCGAGGTAGATTATATCTCTCGTCTTAATTTCGCATTATTCTGTCGTGCGCGCGTGAAATTAGTTGGTGCGCACGTGAAACCAACTTTGATCTTTTTTTCTTCAAATATTAATGCCGACATGTCTGTGGCAAGTGCTTTGTTGAGAACCAGTTTTAATCATATCCACTTCCAGTTATGTCCAATTTGCAAAACATATCTTGATGATTCTCGAGACATTTTGAAAAAATGTCCTTTGGACTAGTGAGGCAAAAGTGGATCTGCTTGGAGGGTTGGATACATTATAGGAGAATATCATATAGTCATGCAGTGGCGGTAGAATATATGATGGACATGAATATTGAGGATATTCTCCTTCAGTTCCAGGTTCTAGGACCAGAGATGGGGCCCAGCGTCGTCCACAGGCTCTTCAGGCCCGTTATCCTCACTCTGTCGCTGGTTTTCGTCTTTGCCGTCTTGCTGGCGGCGGTTTGTGCCAAGGAGTCGGACTACTACGAGCTGCTGGGGGTCAGCAGGGAAGCGTCGACAAGAGAGATCCGGCAGGCGTTCAAGAAGCTGGCGCTCACCATGCATCCCGACAAAAACCCTGTGAGTCACAGACAGGAAAAGCCCCCCAAAAAAATCTCAAAACATTTTTGGTAGATTAAAGTCTGCTTGTCATTGTTAATGCTGACCAATGATTGCGTAGGGCGACTCCTCGGCTCACGAGAAGTTCCTGAAGGTGAATCGGGCGTATGAAGTGCTGAAAGATGAAGACTTGAGAAAGAAATATGATAAATATGGAGAGAAGGGATTGGACGAGCAGCAGGGAGGGCGCTACGAGAGCTGGAACTTCTACCGCTACGACTTTGGTAAAACCCCGTCTGCATTTACCAGCACTTTAAATAGTTTTTGTTCTAAACCACCGACTCCTCCTATCACAATGTTTGTATCATATTCCGACTAATGTATCGGTCTGTCTGTGACAGGCATCTACGATGACGATCTGGAGATTATCACTTTGGACAGCAGAGACTTTGGTAAGGTTTTAACAAAGTAAGCACCAACTAAAAGCAGTAAATGAAGAAGTACGCTGTTGCAAGGGAAGTGATGAGAACTGCCAGCCTGTGGGTTGAAGATGGTGAGTGAACTTCTACGCCTTTGTGTTCTAGAAGCAGCAGTGAACTCTGGAGAAATCTGGTTTGTCAACTTCTACTTCCCACGATGCTCGCACTGCCACCAGCTGGCTCCAACGGTAATAAAACGCCAAAATAAATAGACACACGAGACACGCCTCTGGAGACTTGGGGACATTCAGACGCGTTGTCTGCTGTTTCTGAACTCACTTGAATTCTACCTTATTAAAAAAAAAAAAAAGGAAACAAGAAAATGCTGATTTTGGGATTAAAAATCTGTTTATTTGCCACATTTTCATGCTGCAACAAGTTTGTCACCTTTAGTAGTTTTGATCGGTGCACTTGTTTTGGGTAAAAAAAAACTAGAATTTACATTGTTATAAAGAAGAATGTTACCACAGTCTTGTTTTATTAACTTTTGGTACATATCTATCAACAGACAATCTGGGGATGAAAGCTCCGCCCCTTTGTGGTTAAGTAATTATCATCAGAATTCACGTAAACCAAACCGAGAGCGAGGTTTGGAGACAGACCAGAGTTGGGCTTTTTGGCCCGCATCAGACTTCGATTGCACATTCACACCTCCCCAAACAAACCAGTCTTTCTAGTCAAATGAGCTAGAGTTCTAGTGAAGCAGACTACATGGGGAATGCGCCCTGAGTGTGTATGCAATAAGTCTTTGATGAATCTCCAAATATCTGTGGTGGCTCGAGTTCAGGGTTCATGTACTGGATTTCTAATGAAACACAAGGCAGAAATGCTGTGTTTGTAAACTTGATCATTAAGTAAAACCCTCCTTTTTATTTTTGTCAAACTCTAATATTGTTTCCTGCATTCTGTATGTGACGCAGTGGAGGGAGTTTGCCAAGGAGATGGACGGAGTCATCCGGATTGGAGCGGTGAACTGTGGAGACAACAACCATCTGTGCAGGAGGAAAGGCATCCACAGCTATCCCAGCCTGTACATCTATAGAGCAGGACAGGTCAGTTTAAAATATACTTATTTATACTACTACCATACTCAATATTGTGAATTATTTTAATCGACTCCTTTGAAGTTGTTGTTGGTGTCTTGTAAATCTTTAAAAGTCATCCACAACGTCCCTTTTTCCAAGGAGTGTGAATACGATGCAACCCAAGTTTGTCAACACAAATGCGCGCAAAACCTTGTCAATATATGTCGAAGAAACACAATTTCACATTTGTGGTGTTCCCAGTGCAGTTTAAAATCACACCTGATTTTGTTCACGCAATAAGTCATTAACAAAAAACATGTCGTACCACGATCCTCCAACCACTCCCGGTCGTCTTTCTTGACGTTTCCGCCAGTAGTAACACCCGAAAAAAGTGTTCCCGTCATAGCTTTCTGAAATAAACCAGTTTTTATTTGGCCAACAAACCTCCATATCTTAGCGCCAAACCTTTTTCAGTTCATTTCAAAGTTCAATAAAAAAATAAATACCTTCTTGATCCCAAAGTGAATTTAAATGCCATTGTAACTCATATTAATTCAATTCAAAATGCTATCAAACGACGAAAGTGTTTTTTCAGAATTGACGTGTGTCCACTACACTAATTTATTTTCGGCATGTCAAGTTGCTCATGTATATCGGCAGTGAAAGCGTGACTACAGAGGCACATTTCTTTTAGCCACCTCCCAGTCAAAATCGAAGAGTCAGAACGTGCCACTCCGGTATAGCTCAAGTCATGTTTGTTTTTATTTTATTGTTAAGGAGCTGGTTATAACGTCCCAATAAAACCACCGGCTTTCAGACAGCTTGTGGGAAGATGCCACATTGCTGATTTGAGTTGCTTCTCACTGACATGCGCCACAAGCAGAGTTCACCCTGTGAGGACCAGATGGATCTGTGTGTTTCTGCAGAGGCCGGAGAAATTCACGGGGGAGAGGAACAGAGACGACCTGGTTCGCTTCTCCATGCAGTTCATCACGACAACCGTCACCGAGCTGTGGCAGGGTGAGCTCAGCCTTCATCCATTTTCACGCCAAACATTTCCAATCTGTCAACTTTTCCGTCAACCATCTATTAATAACACAATATGCATCTTTATTGTAAATTCTACACTGCTTTCGTTTAGTAAATTGCACGCAGGTTTTCTGTTTTGTTGGTTTAAGATGAACTGGTGAGAATTTTGTGGCTTTTGAAAAGCTTTGACCCGCCGATGTCGAGCTTTAGCCCTTCTCTCTTAATTCACAGTTTGTTTATTTGATGTCAAATCACTTCTACGCACCTCGGCAGGATTTTCTTTCTGTTCAGCCTCTTATTCCCTCTTCTTCTCCAGGCAATGTGTTCACTGAGATAGAGAGCGCGTTCTCGTCAGGACTGGGCTGGCTTATCACCTTCTGCTCTGATTCTGGAGGTAACATAGTCTTTGCTGGACACAGCTGTCAGTGCAAAACGTTAGGCTAATGACACACACACACACACACACACACACACACACACACACACACACACACACACACACACACACACACACACACACACTCCTGTCATCAGAAATATAATGACTAACTTTGTAGATTTCTGCTCTACATGCTGACACGTGTCTCTTTCTCAGATTGTTTGGAGCCGAGGACACGACAGAAGCTTGCCGGAATGTTGGTGAGAAAAAAGCTGAATTGGTTAGATTTTAACATCATCAGCCAAACGAAATGAGACACAAAACAGTCAGCCTGGAATCCTCCAAATCCATCCAAATTCTTGAACTGGTCATTGTTTTAAACCTGTAGACAAGTAATGTTAGGTCACCTTGATAACGGTCATAACAGTGTGTTTCAGTCGGACATAAGCCATCTTTTTGAAAAGATTAAAAAAACTTAGTTTTATCTAAATTCATCAAGCAACCTCTCTTCCTGGTACAACCACAGATTTGTGTCCTTTTGCATTATTTGACATTATTCCAATAAGTGTACATACATTTCTTCATTTGAGGAGGAGTTCTATGATATTTGAGCTCTATAAAGTCCCCTCCTCACCAATTTCACAACCAAATCAATCATTTTTTGTGCTCTTGGAATATTTTCTGTATCCCCTCTACAATGCTAATCACCCAAACAGCTGTAATGACTGAAGCCATGTGCCGACTCGCGATCATTTCTCTTTAAGTTCAAAGATAATAACGTCGGTTTTGTTTCTATTCAGCTGGAGGAAGTTGACACTCATCCACACATTAATTCACTGTAAGCAAGTCAGTGCTCGGATGGGTTCGGAGTCACCTGCCGACATCGTAATGTAGAGCTGTGCGTCATCTGCGTAGTTCGCCAATCTCATATCTTGTTTTAACCAGAGCTTGCAGGAGCATGTAGATATTAAATAGGAGAGGTCCAAGGATTGAACCTTTGCAGAGATCTCTGGTCTGAGTGATGGTTGTTTGCGTTTAGGACGGTCTTGTTAAGGTGGGATGGATGGACTGCACTACACAGCAACAGCTCTGTGAAAGTTTTCAGGTAAGAAATATCGCTGGCATGAAGTCAGTATAGTTTTTTATGTTGCGTGTAGTCAATTTTTTATTTTGTTGTTTTTTTTAACTCTTCTGTTTCAGGTGACAAGTGGGGCCACTGCTTTGTTCCCTCCTGGAAGCTCTCTGGATAAGCAAGGCAGCGTACTGGTACGATAGAACATGCTGGTATCCGACTGACGTATTGCTGGGAATACAGTGAGTCGTACTTCGGTTCATGTTGACGATTCTGTTCATGTAATTTAGTGGCTGAAGACTTTGGATAGCAGGGAGATCTACAATCAGGCCATCGATCATCTGCCTGATCTGGAACTGCTGACGAGTGACAGTTTCAAGGTAGAAACACAACACAAGAGCAGCTGCTTGATCAGACTTTATGTACTATACAGTAAATGTTGAACTAACTGTTTGCAGGAGAAACTGGCCCATCATCGCTGGTTGATCAGTTTTATGTTCAGTGGCCGATCGGCCTCCAGCGAATACAAGAAGCTTCAAGCGTTTCTTCGAAACGATCACATACAGGTAAGCCACATGCAGGCCTTTCTGCTTAGCTTCTAGTCTCAGCCTGACGGTCCCAACCAGCCGTTTGTCTGTCCAGGTCGGCAGAGTGGACTGCGTCTCAGACTCTGAGCTGTGTCACACTCTGTACATCCACAAACCCTGCGTGGCCGTTTTTAAAGGACTGGGAATCCACGACTTTGAGATCCACCACGGTCAGTACCCCAACTCTATCATTTAATCCCATTACTGCCCGTTTGCCTCTTTCGATGCAGTTCGTTCTTTTCAGAGTGTCTGAATGTCCGTGGTGTCCTGTGTCCATATGCAGGGAAAGACGTGTTGTACAACATCGTGGGTTTTGCGAAGGATAGCGTTCGCGCTCATGTGACAACGCTAAGGCCAGACAACTTCCCCTCCAACAGGAAGGAGCCCTGGCTCGTTGACTTCTTTGCTCCGGTTTGTAAAACCTTCTGGAACTGTACATTGAAATCATTTCTGTTTGTTAAATGCCAAAGAATAATGAGATAGGAAATAATTTTAGGTAGTTTATTGTACTTTGATCAAATTCAGATTCATTAAAGGGGTAATATTATTGACTTCTTAGTTAGTTCTTGAACAAGAATTGAAAATTCTGTAAAAAAAAAAAATAAAAAAATGAAGCAGCATCTAAAGACCAAAGCTTCCAAAGGAGACTAAACATCCCTTTGTAGAAGAACAACAAAGTCAATGTTTTGGAGAGGAGAACACAAAACCTTGATTTCAGTTCATAGAAAATGTTTGTTTGATCAAGACAGGCCACAGACCTGATCAAACCCATTCCTGATCCATTCCTGATCCATTCCTGATCCATTCCTCCAGTTCTGTCAGGACGAATGGGCCGGAACTCTACCAAACTATTATGATAATCTTAAAGAAGAAACCCAAATCCTTTGGCCCAAGTCTTGCATTTAAAAAGCAATTCTTCAAAATACTAAGGAAATCTAATATTAATATTTATTATTTTCAGTAGACCTCGTTGGAAAAACAAATTGATAATTTGTTTTCTAGATTTTGAAATATCCTCGTCGATTTTTCAAACAGTTTCAAAATAGATGCTGTTGCTATTTGTAGTTGTGCTTTATCTGTCTAGTGACATGCAGGATTGTGAATTTCCTGTGACTTTATGAAATCGCAGGAAGAAACTTGTCACATGGCTGAAAAGAAACACGTCATTAGCTGTAAACGCGACCAGAACCTTAGCGTGTTTAGTAGTTTGCAACCTTCTGTGTAAAGATCCACCAAATCTCTGTTTGCATGATGGACGGGTTCTAGTTCTACACCCAGAACACAAACACTCACAAATACTCGTAACTGGAAGTGCAAGTATTTGTGTTATGTATATGTAATTTATATTCTTTTGTAATGTTAAATATCATTATATTAATCCAACTTACAGTATATCTGACTCAAAAACAGCTCAGTTTCTACTCAATTTGGCGGATTCAAAATATTCATCTTGTTTGCAGTGGTGTCCTCCGTGTCGAGCCTTACTTCCTGAACTGAGAAAAGCTTCCATCCAGTTGGCTGGACAGATGAAGTTTGGCACCTTGGACTGTACCATCCACCATGACTTGTGCTCCACGGTAGGCTCGACCCTCTGGGTGTTTTGTTGCTCAGGGATAAATCTGTTGGTCATCCGTTACTCTCTTTGTGTTTCAGTACAACATCCAGGCGTATCCCACCACGGTCATCTTTAACGGCTCCTCCATGCACGAATACGAAGGACACCACTCGGCGGACGGCATCCTGGAGTTCATCCAGGTCATATTTAACTTTCCATTGGGTTCCGTTGTTGTTGTTTTTTACTTTTACAATAGTAACCAGACAGGTGATTTCTGTTCTTCTTTTATTTTTGCTTTTCCAGGATCTGATCAGCCCATCGGTGCTGGTTCTAGATCCCTCCAGCTTCACAGAGAAAGTTAAAGGTACAAACTTTTAAATGAATGTAAGGAAAATTGTCCAGTCATATTGATAAAAGGTGCACAAATAATTTGTCTTTAACATTTTAAGATCCTCTTTAGAACTCCTTCAGCATGCTCTGGTAGAAATGCATCAGTGTCAGTTCAGTGCAAGCTTTAACCAGTTTGGGTGGTGATGTTGCAGGCAGAGCTGCAGGGCAGACCTGGGCGGTGGACTTCTACGCTCCTTGGTGTGGTCCCTGTCAGGCCATGATGCCTGAGTGGAGACGCATGGCTCGGGTATGACGGCAAATACACAAATTCAAAAGGAGGCTGAAGGGATCAGTGCTCCCACATCAGAAACATTCCCAGCCTGTTGATTCTGTCATGCATGTTTGGGGAATCTTTTAATCTCCCGTGGCAACCATTATGCTGTGCACATTGCCTGGTGGAACCTAGATCCACTTTCAAGGACAAAGCTCCTCCTCAGAGCTGTAGCTCCTTCAGACTAGCCAGCAGCAATTAGCTAACACCTGGTGGAACTGTGCATTAGCTGAGCTCATTATAGGATCTATAACACTGGTTAACACTCCAGTGTTAAAGGGTTTATAAAGGAACCATGCTGTAATGACTTTGTGAAGGCGGAGTTTCAGAAAGAGCAGGAGCTTTTAAAGAGACAGACGCCCAATTTCAAGTCATTAAATTACAAAGTCAAATTTCTTGTAAGTCATTTTTGGTATTTACAACATTTTTATAACAACTGAAGTCAGAGGTTTCTTGTTGAATTTTCTTCATGCCGTCATTTTGAATGACAGCATGAAGACATTTTAAATTGATTTCATTGATATTCAACAACTTGAACAAAGAATCCAGGACCCACCACAAATACAGAAGATGAACTGCTTTCCACAGTGAGTAAACCCACTGACTCTGGCCCCAATAACTATGAACAATTCAATTGAACAACTCCTCTTGAATGATGACAAGTTCACTCCTAATGTTTTCTGGTTGTTTGCATAATGATTAGTTAAAACAGCCTCTGATGGATGTGGTTTTCCCACCAGGGGAACCAGAGAGGAGAGGAAGTGCAGTGAAAGCCGTCTCTCCTCACTGTCTCTGTCTTGCAGATGGTTTCAGGTCAGATCCTGGTGGGTTCAGTGGACTGTCAGCGCTTCCAGACCTTCTGCCAGAGTCAGGGAGTGAGGGCGTACCCTGAAGTCCGCCTGTACTCTGGGAACAGCAGGCAGCCAGACCGCTTTACGTAAGTGATCGCTGTGTGGCAGAATCAGCCTCAGATTCTTCTTCTGAAGAGAAGAGACAGAGGAACAGTGATGGGTTTCTCTCTGCAGGAGTTACAATGGCTGGCACAGAGACGCGCATTCTCTCAGAGCATGGGCTCTCAGGTAGCATCTTTATCCGGCTGGACTTCCTTCCTCACAACCTGCTTTTCTTCCCACCTTCTGTTCTTTCTTTTATATTTCTATATTTCCCATATTTTCTTCTACTACTTTCTTCTTCTCCTGCTTATCTTTCATATTATTTTTCCTATTTTCCTTCTTTCTTACTGTCTTTATTTCTTTTTTTAGTTCTTTCTTTCTCAAATACTTACTTAATTATTTAGTAACTTAAATACATTTGTTCCTCTTGACCTCATTTGAGGTTTCATGAGTAGTCCAGAGTGGATGTTTGGTCTGTTAATGGAGTCAGGTGTTGTGTGTAGTTCTTTGCCCAGAGCATCGGTGGATCTGACTCCAGAGACGTTCAGATCCCAGGTTCTTTCGGGTCGGGATCACTGGGTTCTGGATTTTTACGCCCCGTGGTGTGGACCTTGCCAACACTTCGCCCCAGAGTTTGAGATCTTGGCTCGGGTGAGACAACAGTTATCAACAGTTCACCCCAAAACCGTTCTTACCCCGAGAAGATTTAGACTGAAAATGAGTGGTTTGTTTCTGATGGGAAGCCAGATGATCACATTCAGTCTGGAGAAACATGCCGGTGAAATAGAACGAATGCGTGTGGCAACTTGACTCATGTTTAAAGGGTCTCTGTGTTCTCAGATGGTTAAAGGGGAGGTCCGGGCCGGGAAGGTGGACTGTCAGGCTCATCATCAGACGTGTCAGTCAGCTGGAATCACCGCCTACCCGACGGTTCGATTTTACCCAAACCTGGGAACACGGAGGGTGAGGACACACACACACACACACCCAGCAGAGGGCGCCTGTGTTTCAGCTGTTCAACTTTACTACAACTAGGACGATAATAACCTGTGCATGTCTCTACAGTATGAACACAGTGGGGAGCCCATTAACAGCCGGGACGCAAACACAATCGCTGACATCATCAGACACCGGCTAGAGAAGCTGTCACCACGGTTACACAACACACCAAAGGTAGCCATCTTTTTAGTTAAAACTCAAAAGTTTGAAGTGTCTCTTAAGGTAGAATCAGACTATTTTCCTGGCTCTGCTTGCTTTGTAGGATGAGCTCTGACAGACAAAGAGGTGCCATAGAAGACCAACAACCTGATTGGTCAGAGGGAGGAATGTATTTGGATTTGATTGGTTCGGTGAGTCAGCACTCCAGGAATTGACAACGGATGAGACGGTCTAGTCACCGACTGATGCTCCTGTCTTCAATCAACTGAACTCTCTAGCCTTAATTTTATCCGCTTTTATTTTGTCTCCAAAGTTTGTATTTACTCTATGAAGTAAACCTGTGAGACAGTATGGAATACTGTACATGTTACTGATACAGTTGCACACACACAACCAAATGAGGACACACTACTGTACTGAAGTGTTCCTGAAGGAGCATTTTCAGAAACAACTTTATGTTAAAAATAACATTTTGGCAGCCCTATCTGTGGTTTTGTTTTGGTTTGTTTTAAACAAATATATATATATTTTTTTTTTGCATAGATAAGCCAGACCTAAATGTAAACCGTTAATTTTTTTTATGCGTCATTTTATTTGATCCTGACTTCACTGTCTGTGTTGTTTTGATGGGGAATAAAGGTTGTGAGTGCCAGCTTGTTAAAAAAATAGACATAAATTGACAATTACACCTACAATGATGGCAAATTTACATATAAAAAAAATACAAATTGAAACCAATAAAACATTCTCTTTTCAATGTTACACAATTTATCCAGTTTTTTTATTTACTCATTGACTTATAGTATGTCCACGACTTAAACTTTTTATATTATAACCTCAACTGAGTCTCTCACAACTCACTGAGCTTCCAGCTATAGAAAAGCTGTTCAAGGTGCAATTGATGGAAAAAAATTTTTTTTATGATTGTGTGGCCCCTCACTCCATCTTCAAATACCACCCTGGGAAACCGCCCATCTTTAGCTCGTATCAAAAATCACCATTAAACCTATTAAACTGGTATATTACTTCCTGTAGTGCTGTGGCTCATCCATAGGACTATTCATTAAACATAATATGTTAAAATATAAAAGTTGATTCTGCTTAGGGTTTTTCCATCAGATAACTTGTTTAAATTCCTGTCTCTAAAACTTTGAATATCATCTGTAGATACCAGTAGACTTTATTTATTTGTTCAATAATAACAGACCATGTGTGGATATTTCTTTGAAAAAACAAAACATTTCAATGCTTTTCAAGCACAGTAAAGATGAATTTTTTTTTTTTTTTTTGGCCAATGCTCAACTTGGCCAGCAGGTGTCACTCTTTGCATTGTGGAGGACATTGTGGTTGACCAAATTTGGGTTTATAAAATTAAATGTTTAAATCGAGTTACTTTCTGAATGTAATTTCAGGCAGTTGGAGATGATGGCATCTGGCTACACTGAAATGATTCATAATAGAAACGTGTTCATTTGCACATTGCATAAGATGCCAACTTTTCATTTAAATTGTACTTCTACTGCACATTCGCTGGGCTATTATTATGTCACACTAAAATCTGCCACAATGCCAACCAGGGACATTTGTGGATGTTAGGAACTGAAGTTCTTGTCAAATTAATGTTGAAGGAAAGACAAAAAAACCCCAGAATAGGACAGAAACGGATGTTCTTGTCCCACAGAGATGAAATTCAGGTGCGAAGCGGCCACAGTTATTGCAAAAGTGTTTTATCTTTTTATGGAAAACGGATACGAACCGACTCGTTTTCTAAATGCGAGCTTTAAATTAGAATGTCGCTTTGTTTAAAACAATAAAATAGTCCCAGGAGGCGAAAATCGTGCGCTGATCATTTTTTAAGTGACAACAGGCTTTGCGGCTTTGAAAAGCGTCTCTCAGGCGGGGCTCGTTAAAGCCACTCCCACCCGACTTCCGGTTTGAGCGAAAAGGTGGCTCAAAAGGCGGCGCATCCCCTCGCGCCCGTCTCAGAGCGTCAACTATAAACATGTCTAGCTGCGTTTCCATTGCGTATGTTTGCAAATTTTCATCCGTATTCCGGTCATGTCGAAAGAACACAATTACGCAATTGCGATGTTTCCATTAAACGAGAATTAAATCAACATCACACATGAGTAAGCGTGTTCACGCGATAACTCGTTGAAGCTGGCGCTAGCGTTCACGCTGGTGTATGAACTGTGTAGAAGAAATAAACAAAGGTGGCTCAACCCAGCAGGGAGGAGGCAAATAAAGCCTGGCGGGCCACCAGGCTCATAATACACTGCGGGAAACCCTGGACAACTGTTCCCACTGAGCTTCAGCCGCCCGTTGTTAGTACCTGGTTTAGTGTTTAGTTCTTGTTTCTTACACTCTGGTTTCTACTGTGTTTTCTCCATTGCTGGCCAGTACAAGCCTGGCATTCTGGCTCCTAAAGTTCCAGCGCTCGCCGCCAGTTTTGCCGTAAATTTGCTTCGTTGACAAGAAAACGCCTCTTTTGTTATTCTTCGGTTCTGGAAATAAAAGGCTTTTTATATGTCATTATTATTCATGTCAGCAGTGTAAATGTTACCACCAAACGTGTGGCCAGAACAATCACTCCTCTCCAGCTCGCATGCAGCAGCGAGCCAAAATCTCCAAGCGCTCAACAAGAAAAGTGCTTTATTTCATTTCATTTTATTTTTCTTCCTGACATCATCCTCCAAACATTCGCAGGACTAACAGGTTGGTTCCCACAGCGTTGGTCCAACTTGCAGCTCCATTTCACATCATGAAACAATAGAAAGACTCACACAGTAAGTGGTTCCAGTGGTTTATGGAGCAGGGCTGCGTCAATGCTGACCTCCCAAAACAAAGGGAAAAGCCCTGGTCAAACAATTCCCTGGTGGGAAAGTACCTCAGGTTGTTTAGTTAATTGCAGAATAAGAGAACATTGTAAGTTCTGGTCTTTCCAGAGAGAGAATTTTTTTTTTAATTTATTTATTTATTTTTTGGGGGGGTTACATAACCGAAACATAATCGTCTATATTTCTACACAAGATTTTCCTCAGTCACTGCCGTAACTTACAGCAGATAATGAGGAAAACGTTAATGATGAGCCATGTTTGTGTGCTCCCACTTTACCACTGAAATGTGTAGGCAGAACGTCAGCGATGGCAATCAGCGGCCGGACAGATTGTTATGATTATTAGATCTGGTCTTTGTGGTCTCAAGTGCCGTTAATAGTCACGTTTTTCATAAATCTGTACAATTCTCATTTCCCAGGTGCAATGATCATGCAAAAAGAAGTGAAGCAATTCCAAACAACAAAAGGAAACATCTCTTTCTATTTATGATAAATGCATAAGACGTTTAATGTCAGATGGAATAAATTCTCTCAATTAACTATTTATACATGCATTTTTAAAAATTATTATTTTAATAATTTACAGACAAGGTTCTATAATGGTGTTAAAGTATAAAAGAAAGTTTTTATTACTGTTTTGTAGACGTGTTATCTTAAATAACTGGAAGTGTGTTTTTATTAAAAACATATTTAATAGAATAATTTTCCACGATGGCATTTTATGACAGAAGACGTAATATTGATACAATTCAAAAAGTTTCAGTACTATTGAAAAGTTCAATTACTCTTCAGATGCTTTATTAAAGCCTTTATTTCTGTTAATTCGGATGATTTTACGCATATAATTAATGCAAACATGACATTTAAAATTAGAACATTACATCAGACCAACAAAAACTACTTTTCAAACCTGAGATGTGCCTAATACCTGCTTAAATATTATTTTAAAATTGCACTTTTAATCCTCATCGGAGGACATATTATGATTTATCGATAAAGCCAAGGTTTATCCTGTCTTGGCAACAAGCCGCTGCAATAAGCCAACTGGCCAGTGGATGTCAGTAGGGCAAAGCAGAAACTGTTCAAGGAAATTCTCTTAGCAAATCTATGTTTCATCAAAAAAAAAAGTAACAATTTGAGTTGCTTTTATTTCAGATTCACCTTTTGTCCATTTTATCAGTCTGCCAGTTCAGATCCCCGTCTACAGATCCATTTTCCATAAATCCAAAACAAGCCCATAACAACCCCCTCCTCTCCCTCACAGTTGGTTTAATGTATTTCTACACTTGCTCCCGATCGTGTGGCCGTTGCGTTCAAACGCCGTTCATGCAGGAGGCAGAACCCAGACGTCTGCTGACGTCCGAGTTCAGCGAGGGGAATGTTTCGCATGCAGAACCTTTAACAAACGAAACAAAATAAATAAATGAAACGGTTAGAATGGTTATAAAGTGGATTATTAAGTTGTGGTTGATTGGGTGTTTTCATGCTGGTGGGAGGCAGAGCGGTGGGCAGCTCCAGCTGCTGGAGGAACATTTCCTTCTCTGTTTTCTGTCAACAGAAAACAGTCACTGCTATAAAAAATAAACTGACCATTTACCCATTTCTGAGTGCTCATCTGTAAGTGGAGGCTGGTTAATGAATTATCTACAATCAATGAAAAATACATGTATATTATTAAGTCTCGAGTATATTTTGCTTTGTAAATGTGACATTAATGTGTCACATTTACACTAATGTTGTTTGTTTTCCAGAAAGAAAGTATTCTCGTTTTGTCCACTTGTTCATTAGGCAGTTGTTCTGAATTTAACCTGGATCTGGTCCCTGCTGAAAGAAAAAAAAAGATTCCCCACAGCATGACGCCGCCACCTCCATGTATTGCTGCGGGTGGTAATGTGAGGTGTCAAGGTGTTAACCTGATAGCCTGGCAGTCTTGGCTCCGTTCGGGACCAAAACCCGCAACTGTACCCTCTGAAAAACCTGGACACCACAGCAGCCGGCCTGCGGTGGAGCTGCAGCGCAAACCAATCAAAACGACACGAGAGCAACAGAAATGTAGATTTCAGCAGCTGCAGGATTTCTCTCTCGTCTTTGGCTGAAGACCTCGAGTCGCTTCTCCCACTGATGCGAAGGCAAATTAGTGCCATGAATACAAAAAAAAAGAAAAAAAAAAGGACTAAACCCAGAGATTTTCAGATTCATTTCTGAGCTTGGAAAGTGTAAAATTTGCAACGCAGATGGTTTGAGTCCAGAAAAGATTTGACGTTCAAAAACTCGTAAATGATGGAGTTTGTGAATGCACCTCAGTTTTTTGGGGGGGTGAGTTTCAAATGTTGAAATTCTTTGCCTTTTTGGAAATTCTTCTGAACCCCAAACGTCAAAAAAATGTCATTCGACTTATGAAATTCAGAAATGTCTAGACTCTAGACTGACCTCAGAAGTTGCTCAGAAATTTTCTACAATTTTCAAGAAGAGAAAAAGAAATGACTGAGCTGAAAATTTGCCCGTCCTATTGGCTTGCAGAAAACAGAAATGTTTGTTTTTTTGTTCCTTATCCATAACTGTCAGATTGGTAACGTAACAATTAGGACTTTCCAGTCTCTTGGTCACAATATGCCTGCAGAGACATCAGCTTTTTGGGCTTCAGTTCTAGAGCTTATCCGCTATTTTCGTCGACTCTTTGCCTCTGAATCGGTCGCAGTCGTCTAAAGTGGTTCACCCTGAGAGACCGGCACTCTGAAACATGAATAGCCCCACTCAGCCTCCAGACACAGAGTTCACCTTATCCCAGCGCCAGGTGTGTTTCCAGTCAGCTGGAGGAGGATGAGGAGGCGTAAGAGCAGAAAATCCATGAAAACATTTTCTCTTCTCTCTCATGGCAACTGCAGCTGAGAAAACACTGCTGCGAATTAGTAGGCAGAAAACACTGGAAGCTCGCCTACACACACACACACACACACACACACATAAACACACACTCAGACGCATGCATGCACGCACACACACACACACACAAACACACACTCAGACGCATGCACGCACGCACACACACACACACACACACACAAACACACACACACACACACACACACACACACACACACACACACACACTCATTCACTCTCTCTCATGCTGCTGCTGTGTTTGGTTAAACTCCGTGGTCAGGATTAACTTATTGAGGGTGTTTATTTTTCGTGAATTTGTTGAGAATATGAATGTTTGTGTGAACACATTTTGTTCGCACAACTGAAGCACTTTGGACTCTCTTCAGAACCAGAGAGACTTAGGATGATGGAAACAGGGACCAGATGGGTCCACACCGCAGTCTCACTGCGCTTGCTGAAACCCGACAAGAAATGTAATCTGCTGATTTGTGTCCTTGAACTGTCTCTGTTGTGTGTGTGTGTGTGTGTGTGTGTGTGTGTGTGTGTGTGTGTGTGTGTGTGTGTGTGTGTGTGTGTGTGTGTGTGTGTGTGTGAGTGCGCGCGGGCCTGGAAAAAGAAGAAACAGACGAAGAAAAAAAAACAAAACAAAAAAAAACATGCATACGGGAATACAATCATAACATTTCGTGAAAGCATCACAAAAGGGGCAATTACCAGCATTTTAGAGGCAGAAACACCCAACATTTAAAACCCAGTCGCCAGGAAAATATATTGCTATTTTTTCCCCTGCTGGATGGGAATCACAATTACACACAAAGTCGGTGTTCCGTGAACAGACATGGCAGGCCTGCTCGAATCAGCTGGGCTCCTGGGCAAATGGGACAATAAAAAAGACAAAAACGAAACGCAACATGGTTTCTAAAGCAGGGCCGATTAGCCGCGCGTTGTTAAAATTAGCGCGGGAAAAAAGCCTACATTTACATAGCCTTTCAACTCACGTGTTGAAATGAAACTGTATTCATATCAATGATCGCTTTGAGTTGTTATGTTTGCAAGGCAGCAGTTGAACTTCAAATTGCAATTTAAACTAAGAAACGTTTTCTAACCGAATCCTCATTCTACACTAATGATGGCAAGTTCAGCATTATGCTAAAAAGAACGGTTTGCCTGGAACAATGACTTGTTTCTTCACCATTAGCACATTTAGCAGCACAGACACGAGGTTGATTCACAGCGCTAGGTCCCTCCTCCTAGCTCTGATTGGTTGTTTCTGCCTGGGAATGTCACGGTTCTCCAGATGGCAATGCTAGCTGAGGGAGGAGATGCTAGAGACTGATCTTGTCACATATCATCCGTCTCACACATATTCAGGACATAGTGACGGTTTTAACAAACTTGTAAAATAAGTTTTTTATGAAAATTACACACCACAAACTTCATCAGATGACTGGCTTTAGATCTGATCCGACTTGTACTTCATTGAAATTGAATCGATGTGGTTGGCAGACATGCCAGGCTGCAGCGTTTCCTGCGACTCGTTCACTCCTCTCACGCGTTCCGGTGAATTTGTCATCCAAGGGAAAGTCAAGCAAGTGTTTCCAATTCCAAAAAAAAATCCGCGCTCGTTATGGCTCGTCGTGAGCTTGCATAAAACTCCTTTAAAAACGGGCCAGGGTCCCGCCACACAGAGCTCTCTGTTCAAGGACAGATTTCCGAGCCGCTTTTTCATCTCGTTGTGCGCCTGACTGGATCCAACACATGCGCCACGTTGACAGATTGATGTTTATCTGCAGCCTGAAAATGGTTTTCCTGCCTTCGCAGCGCCTTGAAAGCATTTCAACTTCTCAAACCACATTTTGTCACGTTACAGAAAACTGGAAAATAGGTTTTTCTTTTTTTTTTAGGCGACAGGCCAAGAAAATCTACTGTACATGTGTGAAGAGGAAGAAAATGTTTGATTTAAAGAGGTAGTGTTTTGACGTTTTTGAGCTTTGCATCATGTTGTGATGTCATCCCCTCATCAAAAACGTACTAGGAGTGTTTTTTAATGTGTTTGAGAAAGCCTTTAATCTCTCATGGAAGCCATTCAGCTATCTGTGCAAAACGATTAGTGGATTCAGCTCCTGCAGACTAGCCAGCAGCAATTAGCAAACACCTGGTGGAACTGAGCATCTGCAGAGCTCATTGTAGGAGCTACTTCTCAGTGAAAATGTTGTTATAGGATTAATAGAACAGCGATATCATAATGACTTCGTGAAGTTTGAGAGAGAGTAGGAGCTTCTTAAAGAGACAGAGGCCCAAATTAAAGGCCTTAAATCAGGAAATAACATTTCTTTTCAGTCATATTTGATATATGAGGCTTTTTTAAAACAACTGAAGCTAACATAACTGATTGTGCTAACACACAGTACACAAAACACATAATACTGCCCCTCTAAGCATTTAAAAAAAAAAGTGTACATTTCAGACTTCGAAAGTTGAACATTGCGATTAATCATGAATAATCGCAGCGCTAAAATGTGATTAATCCGGTTAAAATTTTTTATTGATTGATGGCACAATTAATTATTATTTTTTTAAACTTTCAATGCTTTTATTTTAAAGGTAATGTTAGCCACACAAATATTTGATCCATGTTTTTCTGACGTTTACCGCTGGCCTTGTGTGGAGGTCAGACGCGCATGCCGGACGCTGCATGTTCAGCTTTACTTACAGGTCCAGTGAGTGAACGTTGGGGCTGTTCCCCGATGTCTCTGTGTGGATAAATTAATTTCTGTAAATGATCCCATGCGGATAATAGTTTCAGGTTGAAAAAAAAAAAATAATAAATAATAATTCCCGTGTAAACGGGTTATGAAATTGGAGTTCCACATAGCAGCTAAATTCTTTATTACACTGAATTTATTACATAGTATCTTTGGTCTGGTGTCTAGAGAAATTAGACAAAACAAAACAAAAAAAACAACCCACCTGAAACAGGTGAGAACTAACTTTTAAGCAACTTATGAAAAAAAAATACTAATTCCACTTCTGCTTCTTAGAATCAATATTAAGGAATCTTTTCCTAAATGCAGCTCATATCTTGCAGAAAAGTTTCTTGTGATTTACCTTTGTTTTACTTTGGGTGTACTAAGACCTGCATAAGGAACAACACCAAAACTAGCTGGTAGGATTGACTTCAAAGTCAGATTCAGACTTTCTAACCTGAGGGCTTGTCACTGATTGGTCTCCGTTTAAAACCTGCATGTTGAACTCACGGACAGAACGAAGGAGCCGACTAATAAAATCCAAACACACCACACAACCTCACCCTGTCTAGGATTGGAGACCACGTCTGGGCCTCCGCTGCGTCGCCGTCAGTTTCTGGGTCTTTGCAAATTATGAGCAGCTGGTTGTTCAGCTTTAAGGTTTCCCATGAAATTAAACAATATGAACCATGACCACATTGTAAGCAGCTGATTTAAGTTTATTGTCTACTAAAAAGGAGGGTTTCCGATCCAGAACCCAGAGATCTTTGGCAACAGTAGATGTTCTTGTTTCCGTGTTGGTGAACGCTCTTTTCATCTTTGGGCTGAGTGAAGTCCAGTTCGTGGTTCCAGATCCGTAATGAGAAAACCCACATGGCTTTGCTGTCACTTAATGTCTTCTCTCCGATCACCATGGCAACTTGGGCCTCATCCAGGATTATATAAAATCAGAATCTGGAGGGGAGCGATCGAGCCAATATGGCCGCCTTTGGAAAAACCGTTTGGTCCGAAAACAAGAGGAGGAAAAAAAAAAAAATCATGCATTTGCCAACATATTTAAAGCTCCGCCCCTTCACTCGTTTGTATATACATACATACATACAGAGACACAATGACAAAAACACACCGAATAATGTCTGTGCAAAGAAAATGACAAGGCAAAAATCTGATTCCAAACAGTCTGAAAAATGAAGAGATGAACTACATTCAGCTACGACAGCCTGTTATAGTGCAATATCAACACAAACACACTCGCATGCGGTCACACACGCACACACGCACGCACACACACACACACACACACACACACACACACACACACACACACACACACACCAACACACGCATTCAGACAGAGGGTGAGATCTCAGTGGCGACTTCGGCGTGAATGTGCTGGGGACGCCTGCAGGGCCTGATCCCATTTCTGGAGAGGAGAAAAAACAAAGTGTGAAACTTCAAACCTCCGACGAGAGGTTCCCGTTCTTGTAAGACGAGGAGAGTCGACAGCATGAAAAGATAACAGAGAGAGAGAGAGAGAGAGAGAGAGAGAGAGAGAGAGAGAGAGAGAGAGAGAGAGAGAGAGAACACCACCTGCATACTGCTTTCAGTAGTAAGTCAAGAAGCAAGTCAGAAATATAATCTCAATATTTAAGTGAGACTAAGTTTGTCCTTTTCTACAAATTTCCTCTCAAACTTTCCATCTCAGTAGATGTAAAGTTTTCTATGTCATTTTCTGCAAAGAGCAACTTGAAGCTCTTTGCAGAAAGTTTGCCTGTTGGAAGACTTTCACTTTTTTGTGGAGCATTTCAGAAATATTTAGATGGGAATGCAGCTTGGGAAACTACAACATCTAGGAGCAATGCTGCTAGTACGGTATTTCTTTTTTAAATAGCAAATATTTATTAGTGTTGGTATGTTTAGGTACAGTACAGCCATATGATGTCCCACCCACTCTTAATTGGCTAGTTAGCTCTGCCTGCTGATAGAGAGTCTCTTTTGTGAATAGTCGAGTCCAGTACGAACCTTGACTTTCCTGCGCATTTTCTCCTTCCACTTTTGCGCAATGGAGCTATCGATCAGAAGCAACCTACAGTCACAAGAAACATTAAGAGGTGAATAAAGTTCACAGTTGGTCTCCTGAGCTTCAATGGGAATCTACAAACATCGAAGAAGGACAAGAAGGAATGTGGTTATTGTCAAAGAACAAAAACACGATGACTGGAACACAGACGTAGCAACGGTGAATTCGCCTTCATGGGTCCAGCTTCCACAGATATCTACAACGATGCTTTTATTAGACCTACGCCACTCGTACCTGGACCTCTCTTCGTTCTCGTAGCCCATGATGAGATACTCCTCCCCAGCGGTGAGAGGAGGACACAGGCAGGACGAGGAGTAGTAGAGCATCTGCGTCTCCTTAGGAATGTTGACCAGGGAGGACTTGAGCACCTCCTTCACGTCCACCACCGCCGTGGGCTCCAGGCCACGGTTTCTGACCTCCCTCACCCTGGCTCTGATAACTGAAGAGCGAGAGAACATAGCTAAATCTCCTCTTCTGGACAAATTCCCTCCAATATGCAGTCAAGAAATTGGAAGAAGCGTTCCAATGAGGTCCGATCGTCAGATTAAAAGTACCTTTTGAAAATAACCTTCCGTACCAGCGTAAATAAGAACCCTATGCAATGGAGCAGGATTTATTTTCATTGACCAAATCAAAATATTATGGTCTCTTTGGGTGTGCCTCAAGGTCCCCCCGTTGGTCCCAAATGTTTTCATTTTACTATGTTAAATATAAGTCCAGCTGAACTGACATTTTTACACAGTTCATAAATCCTACTGGTGTCAAACATTAAATGGACCAAAAGTTTGCTGAGATAAATGATTTTTAGTGTCTTCACTGACCAGCTTCCTGAAACCACTTTGCCCTTTCAGGAACTAATTTGATGCTTTCAACAGAAATAATGTATTTGCACATTGTATTGTATATTGTTTACACAGCACTTGAAATATCAATAATTATTATACATCACATTTTAAAATAAGATTTTCAAGTCTCAAGTCACTCACCGTAGTTATAGTTGTTGTTCACGTAAGTTTTCTGTCCCATTTTGACCGTCTTGCACTTACAGCGATCTAGAAACAAAACAGAAATATTTTTATTGGTTTATATTTGGCATTCATTTTGTTAGACCCTTAAAGCCTGCATTTATATTACATAACCAGATGATAAAGTAATTAGAGATAGCTTGCTTTAATTTTCCTTTTGCAATTAGTCCAAATTTAGGTGCGATGCTAATTAGCGACACTAGGCTGTTAATAGGGATAAAACAAATTTTCATATCTCAGTCATAAGTTTTCTCTCTCCCGCCTGAAATGGGTGGGGCCTCACCTCCATTTGGTCCCTGGCAGTGGACGTTGTTGGGGTCCGTTGGAAAGTCTGGACTGGATTCTGTCATGGAAAAGCAGAGTTTGATTAAGTTTAGCTGGGAAAATGAATACATTTTTATGTGATTTGGCCCTCCATCTGGGATTATACCACTAAAAATGATTATTTATAAAAACTCAGATCAAAGTGGAGATTTGTGAAAACTTTGTGTTTGCGTGTGTACATGGGAAAACAGAGATTTATGGCTTTATGTGCTGCAGTCTGCGACGAATAATATAACAATATATAAACATACTTGCTTTGTCATGGTTCCCAAATCAACATTGTATTTTATTAACTTCGTATTCTAATGTGCTTTTTAAATGTAAGGGTGTCCAAATCTGACACTAATATCATAAATTGGTCTGATATCAGCCAAAAAACAAAGTATCGGATCATATCAGTCTGCATCTAAAACCTCTGATATTATAGAAATACTCCGCTCCAGCATTTAGTCCGCCCCGGTATTTCTATCCACCAGGGTTTGTATCCCACAGAGAACCATTGGTTAATAATAAATGGGTCAGTTTCTTTTTGTATCTATTGTTGTTCTTCTCGGTTTGAGTGATGTCACTTGATCAAGCCTATTCTAACGTTCCACACTACAAACTCAATAAATATTGTTAATACTTGCAGATGTCTTATCAAGCCACTATTGATATTGGCTAATAATCAAAGATGCCATATTGGTAGCATATCGGAAGTGGAAAAGTTGTATTAGAACACCCCCATTTATAAATAGTTCAGTCTATATTTCTGTCCACACAAATGAACCTTCTGTGCGACATGTTTAACTTCAAACAGAAAGTCATTGTTGTTTCAAAGGATTCTGATTGGCTGGCAGGTTTTAGTTGGCTCTACACTGCCCCCTATGGGTTTGGGATGGTTAAAACAACACAAAAGGTGTATTTGTGCGATAAGATCGTTTCAGAAACCGAACAACAGTACTTTTTCAACGATGCAGCGTTTTTAGAAAGATCCGCCGACATGTGAGCAAGGTCTTAATCAGTCGCTTTTCAGCCCTTTAGCCACTGTGGTTAGCACTGCTATGATCACACTTTATATTCATGTTATCTTTGATTCCTCTTGTTGGAAGGTTCTACATGAAACAATAAACTTTTGTTGCTTATTTGTATATTTCATTCAGTTTTAAAACCTCACCTGGGTTACACCTGGAGGGGTCCTGGAGGTATGGGTCTGCAGAAACACGGAGGGAAAATATTTACTCTTTCACAAACAAGCTGGTTTTCTTAGAAAGAAAATGGAAGGTAGAGCCTTTCACTACACAGAGCAGATGAGATGATGTGTGACTGGTTTGGTGCGCTGGAAGAAACATCCGAGACAGATCTGATGCTAAGTGTCACCGATTGATCAAAACCTGTCAGATGTGAGATCAACAAGTGACTACAAGGCGCCAAGCTGCTTTCTGTTCTCATTGGAAGGAAGAGAGTTGCTGCTCAGATCCGCCTTCCAGAAAGTCCCGTTGCGGCAACATTTTGACTCAAACCCAGAATCTGACAAAAATCCCACACACGATTCCGACCGTCCGCGCGGCTTTTCATCACAGCTGCGAATCGGATCAGATCAGCGCGGCCTCGGCTGAGGCCAGATGAGCTCCGTTGGGTGGGCTCGTGGTTCCCCCCGCCCCCGCACGCAGCGGCGCATTCGTTCGTGCCGTGCGCCGTGCCTGCTTTTGGACTTCGGGGGAACATTTTGAACGTTTCGCCCCGGCTGAACCGCAACAAATCACAGCGAGAGGACAACCCAGAAGCCCCCCCGCCACGTCCAGCGGGCCGGGGGCGTTTTGCCGCCAGAGGTCAAGGAGGTCAAGATGAGGTTGTGTGTTGTTTTTTTGTTTTTTTTTGTTTTTTTTTGTTTTGTTTTGTTTCTTTCTTCAGGACTCCCCGCTCCACCGGCTCCGCTCGGAAAGAGGCCAAGGACAGCGAGGGTTTTTACTGAGTGTAAAACGAGTGGGCTGCGTCTATCAAGGAGCTCTTTGAGAAAGTCGGTGGGAGTGGGATCAGAGGGGGAAATGACTCATGCTATCTGTGTGTGTGAGGAAAGCAAAATAGAGCTGCAGGAGAAGGAACGCGGCCGAAAACGCTGATACGACTCGGCTTCTCTGGGAAAAACGGGCCACGTCTGTCAGAGAGGGAGAGAGATAGCATGCTGGTAACTTCTCCATGAAGCTGCTTCGCTTTGTGGCATTTACAGGCAGCAGGGAGGTCAACGCATACACTGCAAAAACACAAAATACTGGCATGTATCGACCATTTGCTAATGCAAATGTCTCATTACAATTTAAAAAAGGGCAAAGCTGCATTGCAAGTAATTTTTCAGCAACATACCGGAGCTTGTTAATAATTCATTCACATTGACAAAAAAAAAGTGCTTGTTGCATTTTATGAGTTACATTAAGAGAAAGTTTTCCACATTTGACTGTTTTTTTTGTTTTTTTTTTTAAAAACACAAAATAATCTGAATTTTGATGGACTACAATTTACACCCCTGATTACTCGGTGCAGATGAGAATTTCAGAATGTCCTCTACCCGTCGGCCGTTTTATGAATGGTTACGTGAGTACCTGGTCCGTCCGCCTTGACGATGGCCTCGGGTGAGATGCACACGCCGCGGTCGTACAGCGGCAGCTCGCTGCAGGCCAGGCTGTCGGGCCAGCTGTGGTTGTAGCGCTTCATCACCGGCTCGCAGCCGGACTTCGCCCGCTCGCACACGGCCTTGCAGGGCTTGATGGGCTCATGCTGGAAGTCGATGGTGCAGATCGGGGCATACATGGCGCACAAGAAGAAGAGCAGGTCTGGACTGCACCCAGTACCTGGCAGAACAGAAAAGCGTAGAGGTTGTTTTTGTTTTCGTTTTTTTTTTTAAATCGACCATTAAATTGCTTTTTTTTTTTTTTTTCCATCTGGTTTGATTGGTTTGGTTAGCTTTTACATCATCAATTGAAAACTGCTTTTCGTATTTGCTCAGGTTCTCTTTGATACTAATTACAAAGTGAAATGAAAAATTTGAAAAACTTTTTCAGTCTCTCTTGTTCTGCATGTTAAATAGAGACTTATTTTCCACTTTAACATCAATATGCTTTGGGTTTCTGAGGTAAATCCAAAGCATGGAGCCTAAAGTTCTTATAACCACTGGACCAGGTGATCATAAGATCATAAGCTAAACACTGAAACACATCTAAACTAAAGTGGAGGTCCCAGATTCTTGGGTTATATGTATGAAGCAATACCAGTAAGATGGAAGCATCATCCTGATACAAACACAATTCAAGCTGAACATCCTAATTATTCAGATGTTTTATTTGTATATCTAGTTTATCTGTGTAGCACATTTCAACAACAAGGCAATTCAAAGTACTTTTCCTGTTTTATTCACAGTTTTCACTTCACACCATTATTTTTTCTTTTTTTTAAAGCAGTTTTGAGGCATGGTGGCGAAAAATGAAACTGCTGCTGCGCAAGTTTCTCAACAGCTTGTTGCTAGGTAACTAAAGAAATTCTGTCATTCTCCCATTCACACACACACACACACACACACACACACACACACACACACACACACACACACACACACACACACACACACACACACACACACACACACACACACACACACACACACACACACATATTCACAAGATAATGGTGGTGGGCTACATCTGCCTTGGGGCACTCTGGCGGATGTGAGCAGTTGTGCCAAACAAGCTGTTTTACCAGTCCAACAGTCTGATCTTAATCTATAGTCCCGGGATTTGGATCTTGACCAAAAGAGCGAGATCCTGTACAGATGTTGAACTGAGTCTCTTGACCCGATCTCTTGGCCTTCAAGATTGGTTGGGGAGCTCGGAGTTGAGCGCTTCCTCATCAAGAGGTGATCTTCCACTGAACCTCCCTTTGGAGGTTTTCCAGGCACCGTTTAAAACTCCGAGGAGGGAATATTTATCCCTTCTGACCTGCGAACGCTCTGGGATCCCCAAAGTGAGTTGGGGCTTTGCCAGGGGAAAGAGGCGACTCGCTTTGCCTCGACGACCCGGCTTCATAGAAGTGGACGACAATGGATGGATGGCAGTGAGGTTCAACATCAAGAACATAAAGCAGCTTCCTTCCTCTCCCGGGAGGCTCCTACATCTGCTAAATGGAAACATTTTTGAAGGATGCTTACTCAGTCTCAGCTCAGTTCATTTGAACTTGAGTTGTTGGTTTTTCCCCTCAGCAGGAAGGACTTGTCTCACAGCAGAGCAGCGCGTTGCGTTCAGGAACCGCAGAGCGACCGCACGCAGGAGGTGCAGCGGGACGGTTGCCGCGACTTCCACCCCGCTGCACGTTTCAAACAAGACCGGAACCAGGAGAGGTTCAAAACCGGGTGGGAGATAAATCATGATCTTTTCATTGTAAGAGCATGCCTGAGGTTTGGCTGCGCTGCCTCACAGTGAAGTCACAGAAAGATGTTGAACTCATAACCCGAAGCTGCTTCCTAAATGTTGGATGGTGGGTTCTCTCGTTGGGACGTTTTGTTTTTAGTTTTTTCAGGACACAGTCGTGCCAAAGCATTCATCACATTTTCACGTTCTGCCATGTTCCAACCACAAACGTCTCTGGGTTTTATGAGGTTTTCACCTCATTGACTGACATCCTGCCGCCTTCAGGACTCAAAATGAAAACTTAAACCAAGGCTAAACACCAAGACCTGACAGTAAATCAATAATATGCGTCGCGACAGACATGTGATCGATATCAATTGAAAACATATCCAATAGGATGTTCTAGAATTTCACTGGACTTTGTGCCAGAACCGCACAGCATTCTGGGGGATGTAGGCAGAGGAAAGGCTTTAGCTGCTCAGTCTCTCACAGCTTGCTAAGCTAGGCTGGTAGCTCAGCTTAGCTCTCTCTGAACCCCTGCTGTAAACCATTTCAGTGTTGCTATGGTGATATCTTTAGGATTATTGTTGTGCTTTCAGGTGAACCTCAGCCGTATTCTCGGGTATTTTAAGGATTTCACCCAGGACTGCTCTGTGTTTACCTCCGTCTGCCAGCCCTCCAAAGAATCCCCACAGCATGACACTCCCACCACCATGTTTCAAAGTGGGGGATGGAATGAGTTTTCTGTCAAAGCAACGTTTCACATGCAGTCCAACGTGTGGAACCAGACTTCCTCCTGCCTCATTTTCTATGCCGGCAAATGGAAGTTCTCTGGACTTTCCTTCAACAGTCGCCGAGTCGTTAGTTGGTTATCCAAAGCCTAAACTCTTTTCTCCTTTTTTCCTCCTCCATTTGAGAGAAAAAAGATTTTCTCCTCTTAAACAGAAGGACAAAACTGAAACGTCGCAGTTCAGTGCAGCAGCTGCGTTTTAAAATCAAAATATCCGAGCGCGCTGTCTGAAATGTGACAAAACAATTCCTTTCGCAATCCCTGGAAGGAATTGCAGGTCCGCTTTTTAAAGTAATTTGGAAAAGACTTCTCGTTCAGATCTAAACCATAAATGTCCGCTTAATGAAAATCCCAATCCTCAAAAGTATTCGGCGCACACAGAGGCTGGTGGGAAAAAGAAGGGAAAACACACACGAGGCTTTACCGACGTTAGTGGGATTCACCCAGCATGCAGTGCGGATCACTGCACTGTGTTTCCTGGCAGTTCATCCAGTTTTCTGCTCGAGGATCAGATGTTCCAAATCCGGTTGGATGTGCAGCAGCAACAGAAAACAAGCGTCAACGAGCACAGCAGACGGCGACGTTTCGCCCCCCCAGGAAAACTAAAAGCCACAATTTTCTCAGCCAAATCAAGCTCTCCGTTTTGTTGCAAGAGGAGAAAGTCATATTTACTATTCCCCCTGAGATATGTCCTGATAAGGAGCATAAGTCCATTCAAATACTAAGAAAACCCTCACAGTCAAATATCTTCGGTCTATAGACTTAGCTGGTGTGTGTGCAGAATGTGCAAATCCACCAAGTATTTTTATCCACTTCCTCGTGTAAATATCTCAGTTCACTCAAAATAAGACAAAACCAACTTACAAGTAACTTTTCAGCTATAAAGAGGAGCTTGATTTAAGTCAACAACTGCTTGAAAAAGTACTCAAATTATTTCACTTCTAATATGGGAAAAGTGTCTCATTTTTCTAATATAATTAATATATAATTAATATCTGTAACGCGTCACGGTGGCTCGGGTGCTCAGTCTGGGCGTTTGCACGGCCTCGCTTCCCCTGCCAGGGTCATCGGTACCTGGCAGGCTCCGGGAAACCCGATCCTCTGAAAACCAGGGGGAAGTTCGGTACAGCCGAAACGAATATTCGTCGTGATCAATCGTGATTTGATATTAAAATCGCCACCGACTAATTGAGTTGAACAGAAAGCGCTGAGGTTTCCACACATTGATGTTTTAACTGCAGATTTATCCTTTTCCACAAAAGTTCTCCAGAGGAATGCCGTGTTACTGCGTGTTTGTCTTCTGTACAAAAGGATTAAATTACTGGCTGTTCATGTATTTTTAATCTGGTATTAAAAAGACTTAATGGGTCTGATGGAAAATCTGCAAACTGTGTCAGTTTTATCGATACGATTAAATCGTTTCATCAATATTCACATGCATAAAACATAGAGAAAAGAGTGCAGCATGTCCACCTGGTTCAGAATTAGGGACAAAAAAAGAATGCATCTTATTTGATTATTTATCGTCTAAACTTCATTTCCGGTTCTTATTTTCGGCGGCGGCAGGACATGACTCCCTCTGGATTTAACTCGCCCAAGTTTGCTTGTCAGCGAAAGCAGCAGGAATCACGACGGTGGATGCGACATAAATACTTTGCACTGTGAGACTTTTGTTTGTGCTTCGTTTGAAAAGATCTCAAATCGGTGAATCCCCGAAGATTTAACCCTGACATTTTTTCTTTCTTTCTCTGTATCGACCACCAGAGTGGGCTAAAGCAGGTCCTGCAGCAGCAGCGACCTGCGCCGCTCCTGACCCTCGACGTCCAAAGCAGCCCAAAACCGCCGGAGTAAACCGGAGGACAGAATCACATCAGGCCGTCTCACTAGTCCCTCCGTCTCTTTCTGTCCAAGAAGAAACAACTTCTCAGAATTTTTAACTTCCAGGTTTATGTGACAAATACGTTTCTTTGCAAAGAAACAAAAAGCTAGAATGTGAAGACTGAAGCCCTGATCACTGCCGGTTGGACTCCGCTGAGGACGTCCTCTGTCACCAATTCTGTCCAAAACTTTTAGGGACACAAATTCTAGTGGCAGCCAAGACGTTCTTTTTCGCATCAAGACCATGTCTGTGCTTCATGGAGAGATTAAGGCCCCATTGGTTTCATCAGGTCAAGAACCTTCGTGGTCAGAAAGCTGCCGTTTCTGGGTCGGGAGAAGAGGTTCTGTTTCGGGGTGTTCTCACACCTGATGGGCTGGTGGACTCGGTTATGTTTCCGGCTGCTGCGGTTCTCTGAGTCAAACACACCAAACCCATTGGTTTGTCTGCGGTGGCGCTACACCAACAACCGCCGGAGGAAACGACATGAAGACCTCACAGAACAAGAGCAGCTTCCTTCTTCACAAAACAGAAACAAAAATGGAGTTGTGTCAGATTTTAGGGGTTGTAGGATTTCTCTATTGTCTTTTAGAAAAACCAGGAGCCATCTCTTTGCGTTTGTTTAGGTTGTATTTTCCCAGAATGCCCTGCTTTTGGAGCAGCCTAACACTAAGCCTTTAATCAAACAGACACAAAGGCTTGAAGGTGGACCAGAGTCTGCTTGTTTTTTTCAGAGTTGAAATTAGAGTTTGATTAAAGCGAACCAAACAGGCCTGGTGTGAACGTAGCCTAAGTACCTCAGGATTCCTCTGGGGGGCGCTGGCCCTCACAGGCTGCTGGCCCTGCGACCAGCTGAGCCCCGAAAAGCAGAAGATGATGATGGATGGATGGATGGATGGATGGATGGATGGATGGATGGATGGATGGATGGATGGATGGATGGATGGATGGATGGATGGATGATGGATGGATGGATGGATGGATGGATGGATGGATGGATGGATGGATGGATGGAAAAATTTATCATGAATGAGTAAAAACTGAAAAATGACCTGATTTATTTTATTTTATTTCTTTTTATGTTGCACAAAGAAAACAAATATGAAATGCATTTAAAATGACACCAGATAGATATTTAATCAGTGGCATGTTCACCCAGATGTGAAATTGAAGATCCTCTAGTTTATTTTGTTTTGCTAACCGGAAAATCCTGTCTGATTAAAGTTGCAAAAAAAAAAAAATCAAAAAAAAAAATAAAAATAAAATAAAATAAAATAAAAAATAAAATAAAATAAAATAAAACAAAACAAAATAAAATAAAATAAAATAAAATAAAATAAATATGTAAGATCAATAACATTAACACTTAATATTATTTGCTGTTGTTTCATTGTTTTGTTTTGTGCCTCCATGAAAAAATAAAACAGTGGCCCCACCCACAGCCCCATGGGAAATTTGGTCTCACTAACAGGCAACAAAGTTTTATTTTTCACTGTTTTCTGTTTTACATGAAAGAAAAGGCTTTTTTAAAAAATAATAATAAAAAAAAACAACAAACAAACAGAAAACAAAAACACTAATCAGCTTAAAATCCCAGATATTTAAAACCAGATGCCAACTCATATTTTATTTTTATTTTTTTAGTCTGTGCTGAGCTTTGAGTTTTTTGGAGGGAGGAAAGAAAATACTTAGGTTTTTTTTTTGTCTAAGATCATTTATGTAAATACCTAACAAAAAACCTTGAGGGATGCCCTTTTAAAAAAAATTGAAAAGGCTCCTTTAAGTATTATATATATATATATATATATATATATATATATATATATATATATATATATATATATATATATATATATATATTTCTTGGGGAAAAAAAAGAAAAACAACTAAAAAAAACTTTTCATTGACCTTTTGGGATCAACAGGATCAAATGTCATATTATTGTAACCAAAATAAGGAACTCGGAAGGATCTGTCCTTTGCCTAAAAACTTTTTTTTTTTTTTTTATAACTAAAAGCAATACTTAAACTAAGAATAAAAACAAGTGTCCAGATACGGTAGCAAGCGCTGGACTTCCATGTCTCGGTTCTCTGAGAGCGCAGCCCTGAACTCACCCAGCAGCCCCTCGAACTGCTCGATGGCCAGCACCGCGTTGTCCTGCGTGCTGTGGTGGAGGTGGTTCGGCATCTTGGTCATGTTCCACGGCATGGACCGGCACAGCGGGATCCGGACCGGCTCGCAGGCGGCTGCCCGGACAGCGGGCGGCCACAGGGCGCAGGACGCGGCCAGCAGAGACACGCAGAGTCCCGCGGAGAGCATGACCGGGGGTTCCCGGGGGGAGGGAGGTGACGGGGCGGTGAAAAAAAGGAGCGGCGGTCCAGGCGGTGCTCGGTGAGGGTTAGATCCAAACCAGGACGGGGGACCCGACCTGCTGCTGCTGCTCTCTGCTCCTGCAGCCGGAGCAAGGGTGGAGCTGCTTTCTTATGCAGACTCCCACCACCACCACCTCCTCTTCCTCCTCCTCCTCTTCTCCTCTTCCTCAGGCCCTCCTCCTCTGCCATGCTCACCTCTCCTCCTTCTCCTCCTCCTCCCTCATCCTCTGCACTAAAAAACAGATTCCTTTTTGATGAAAAGTCAACATTGCTTAAGCCCCAGGAAAGCTCCTGGGTGCTTGTGCCATTACATCTACAGGAGTAAGTGTGGGGAACTCACTGGCTGCAGTTCCCTCCGCCTAAAGTTGGAGTAATCCCACTGCAGGCTGCATTACACTTATATATTCAAGGTTTACTGGATGCAGTTATTTGTCTCCTGTCTGTTTCGGTGTCGTGGGATATATATGCCTGTCTGTTTCTAGTTTTGCGGGGGCCCCAAACTACAGTGAAGAAATGTCTAACTCCGTACGGCGCCCACTGAAATGCCACCACCTATTACATCTTACAAGCAAGGCAGCAGGCAGTTAAAGGGGCTGTTACATGTGTTTTCAGGCAACGTAGTGCCGGAACAGACTATAATCAAGTAACTGTGTTAGCTTCAGTTGTAATAAAAATGTTGCATATTTCAAATGTGACTCTAAAGAATTCTCACTTTGTAATTTGACACCTTGAAATTAGGCCTCTGTCTCTTTAAGAAGCTCCTGCTCTTCCCGAAACTCCGCCTACATGAAGTCATCACAACATGGCTCCTCTACTGACCCTTTAGCAGCATTTTTGCCAGCATTTCACTGAGAACTAGCTACTATAATGAGCTCAGCTAATGCATAGTTACACCAGGTGTTTGCTAATTGCTGCTGGCTAGTCTGCAGGAGCTCAGTAGAGGATTCGCTGGGGTGGGTTGATCTGTGAGGCAACAGAGCTGCCAGAATACTTAGAAACTGCAGCTCTGATGAGGAGCACTGTCCTCGAAGGCGGAGCTAGGTCCACCCAGCATTTTGCCCAGATGAAAATCACAGTTTATTTATAAAGCACTTCAGATAAAGTGCTTTACAGGAATACTGAAGAAAATAAAATGAAGGTCATAATAATTACACAAAACTACAAGGTTGACATAATTAATTAAGGCATAACACAAAGGCTGGCCTGATGATGGCGCTATATGAAACTATACACTGGTATTAAAAGACGAGTTAAAAAACAGGTTAAAAATAATTTACTGATCCAGCAGACCTCACAGATTGTTCCAAAGCCTGGAAGAAGTTCACTTTTAACTCTCCTTATAAGTCTGATGATCAAAATAATAATAATAATAATAATAATAATAATAATAATAATAATAATAATAATAATAATAATAATAATAATAATAATAATAATAAAGATTTAATTTCAAAATCAAACATATAAACATGGAGATAGTGAAACATTATGCTTTTGTTCAATAGAATCCCATTCAGAGACTTGCTATAGTTAAGACATTAACTGTGTCTGGAACCAGAAAGCATCTATTTAAAAAGACGTACAGCATCATTTTCAACGTCTCAACATTTTATTGCACAAGCTCCTTCGCATACGATTTTAATAAAATGTCCTATTTCAATTGCAGGAGAAAGCACAATTTTTGCAACAGAAAAAATTGCAAAGCGGTGATTTTTCGACATCAGCACGTCTATCGATCAAACTCCATCCTCCTCAGCCTCGGTTAGACCCTGTAAGAACACCAGGGAAAAGATGGCGGACATACAGGACAGTTCGGTGAGAACTGAACTCTGTGCATTATTAACATTATTATTATTATTATTATTATTTTACCCATAACCTCACTCGTGAACTTGCCTTGCTTTCTTTATGTGTGGATTACTTGGGTTTCTGCCGGCATCTGGTGTCAATTATATGCCACTGGCCCCATTAGAAATATTTAACCTGAGAAAGAGTTAACACATTCACTACTTATTTCTTTTCACTGTATGTTTGTTTTTATGACATGGCAGAGCAAACTGAAAGAGATCATATCCAGCTGTATCACCCCCTCAACGGCGTTGCTATGCAGACGCTGGACCTCGGGGAAAATTCAACATGCACTGAGCCGCTATCTGAATTCAAAAGTCTGGGAATTGTTGCACTAGACGGTTATTCACAGAAACAGAGCAACTTGCTGGTTGCCTCACAGCTTAACGAGAAATAATCCTGCGGAGAATGGCTGCTTACCTGCATGCACTCGGAAGCAAACGTCTTTCCTTTAGTCGACGGATAAAGTTATGAAGTGAAAATATGTTTTACATTTCATAAAACATGCGGGCGGAATGTAGATCAGACTGATTTGTTGGGACCTTGAAGAGACGGTTTGTCATTTATTGGACTAGTGAATCAAAAATCAAATCAAAATTTATTTGTATGCCACATTGGAGCAAGAAGACAGCTCAGAGCGCTGAACATCATGAAAATATGAGAACTGCAGAAACAACATTGTACGATCACCAATCGCGAAACCAGTTACTAACATCACATTTTGTCAAATGCCATAATCAAAATAACCAATACCCAATACCCATCAATACCCATCAACTATGTTGCTCAATATTCCAGTCGTTGTGGTTCAACAGTGACTTTAAACAGCTGGGGTTTTATTCTTGATTTAAAGGAGCTCAGTGTTTCGGCTGTTCTGCAGTTTTCTTGAAGTTTATTCCAGATTTGTGTTAGAAGCTGAATGCTGCTTCTCCATGTTTGGTTCTGATTCTGGGGATGCAGAACCAGAACCAGAACCAGAACCAGAACCAGAACCAGAACCAGAACCAGAAGACCCGAGAGGTCTGGAAAGTAGTGTATCTTATAAATTAGAGTATTGCGTAAATGTGGCAAAATGTCTTACCAGTGATCTCAGAAAGCAAAAGTCATGTATTGTATAAAATGATCATAGATTGATACATTACAAACTTTTTGTTTTTTCTTGTAATTTTTTGATGATTATTTCTTCCAGAGAATAAAATCCCAAAAGCCAGTCTCTCAGAAAAATTCCAATCCTGTGGCAAAGTCATTAATGGAAACTCATGTTGTCACAGCCTAATCAGGGAATTAACTCAAAACACCTGCAAAGGTTTCCTGAGCCTTTAAACGGTCACTCAGTCTGGGTCAGTCAGCTGCGTGATCTGCTGACTGGACATGTCCAGAGGACAGTGATGGACACCTGTCATGAAGAGGGGAGATCGGGAGTGAAGTTAACACGGGTATCTGGCAAAAAACACGGTAACATGTCACTGACTGACTGCTGCTGAGCTTTCAGCTGCTTTTCGTTCATCCTCACTGTCTTCTGAACCCCCTGGGGGAGAAAAAAACAACAAACCCAGCAGTGATTCGGTCAACGTGCCCCCAGGCCTGGTTGCAAAACCGTCGTTCTCTCTGATTCAGGTTTTCAGATCAAATCAGTTTTTTTCATCGAGTGGCAGCGGGCGTCGTGGGAATCCTCCACTTCCGCTCAAACACAGAAGCGGCAACTCGACCTGGTCACCGATGCTGGGAGGACTGGGACGAACCCGTGACTGACCGAGCGGCTGGAGGCGACCTTTGACCCAGGCAGGGCTTGTTGCATTAACAGCCCCGTTATTGGTCCATTAAACCTGAGTATGACGCAGCAAACTGAAGCACTTTTTGTGTGTGTGTGCGTGTGTGTGTGGGGGTGTGTGTGTGCGTGTGTGTGTGTGTGTGTGTGTGTGTGTGTGTGTTGATGGTTAGTAATGATTGTCAGATGTTGGAGGAGCTTCCCATGTAAGGGTTGAGTTACAGCCAACACACACACACACACACACACACACACACACACACACACACACACACACACACACACACACACACACACACACACACACACACACACACATTCACACCCTTGGCCTCTCTGGGTTTTCTGACTCATGGATCAACATGCAGAGAACTGAATCAGCACTTTGTCTTCCATCATTCGTTTACCTCTCTCTTTCTTTCTGTCTTTCTCTCCTCCACCCCCGTTCTCGACCCGTTTTTCTTTCTTTCTTCTGCATGTTCTCATGATTTAATCTCTATAAGTGTTTCTCTTTCTGACGTAAAAGCTTCTTTTCGTTGGCAGGAAAAAATCTTATCAGAGGAATGAACACACACATTCCCAAAGGTAAACACGCACATAGACTGGAAGCGCATTCCTTTTTCCCAATCTTTTTTCTGTCTCTGTTTCCCGCCCTGCCCCCCCACAACTCCCCCCAACATCACCCCTTCCGTCAAATTTTTCGTTTTTTGTCCCGTCTTTCTGCAAATCCTCGTCTCGTTCTCATCACTTTTCAGGTTTCGGATCAGAGGAAGGGGCTTCTCGTATCCCTGGAATGCATTATGTCATCGATGGTCCTCTCTCAAAGATAGCTGTGCTAACGTGTCCTGGGCCGGGGCAGTGCGGGAGGGGCAGGGGGGAGGGGGTTTGAGGGGGAGGGGGAGGTTGGGGGTTGAGAAGATTCAGTTTCACCCAGAGAGAAAGCTAGTTCTCGCTGCATGTGGAAATATTCTTGGAAACTACCAAAATTGATTCCAACATAAATAAGACTGCAGCTGTACACACACACACACACACGCACACACACGCATAAACACACACATGCACACGTGCACGCACACACTCAGGGTCTTGCGAAGGATCGAATGTAATCTGGAACAATTGCCGATTTTGCAGCATGTTTGCTGAAAAAAGTGACTGGTGGCTGCACTGTTGGATTTACGACGCGTAGTTAAATAAAGCCAATGCAGCACAGGCGGACATATTCACTGCAAATAGTTTTCTTCCTCCTCTAAAACCTGCTGCCCTCTGCAGCTGGAAGACATAAAGTCATCTGTGAGGGTTTACCCTTCTGGTTGAAGACACTGTTCAGTAGGTACTTGGAAGGCTTTCTCGCCAATCAAAACACACCCCAGCAGGTTATACGGTGTTTTTAGCACTTAAATGTCCATAATAAAAAGGTAAATGAAGCACCATGTGTCCTTCAGATGGCTTCCGGTTTGCTCCGGCTGTTAAAGGGGCAGCATTATGCATATTCCAGGCACATAGTACCATTTCATAGCACAATCAAAAAACTGTTACCTTCAGATATCAAAACATTGCTGTGTGTGAGTCTAATATGAGAATTTAACACCTTGAAATGGGGTCTCTGTTTCTTTAAGAAGCTCCTGCCCTTTCTGAAACTCCGCCTTCAGGACGTCGTCACAACATGGCTTCTCTATTAAAGCTTTAACAACGTTTTTTTTTTTTTACCATTGATCCTCTTAGTGGTAGCTCCTATAATGCGCTCAGCATATAGTGCAGTTCCACCCGATGTTTACTAATTGCTGCTGGCTAGTCTGAAGGAGGATGTTTCTAAGATATGACTCGGTTTTCTTGACTCCTCCATTACTTGGTGCCGACAATTCTCACCACGACCAGCCTGCGCCAACCTTTACGTCAACATGAACCAGGATCCCTGAAGCCTTCTCTAATCCATGCCACAGGGAAAAGGGCCCGACAGGGTGTACCTAATAAAGTGTCCAATGTATTCAAAAACTCAAAACAGCTCTGCTTTCATCTCTTCACCTTGAACATAACCGAAGCACAATTTGACACTGTTCCACAAAGTACTTACAAGTAATAAAATGTATCAAATATTTGGATGGATTGGAAGTATGTTTTTTTATTCATTTATTTTAAAATATCTTAGAAAGTACGTCCAGTTGCTATAATATTAGAAATACATTTCAGAAAAAAACAGCCTGCTGAGAACATTCATGAGTAGATTACCGTCTAAACGTGGCTGCATTTCTGTCAGGAAGCCGAGCAGCAAATCTAGAAATATGGCGCCCTCTAGTGTCACATTTGGAACATCTACCAATTGACTGAAGCGTCTTTAAATCTAAGCCTGAATTTACGAAAATGTTGTGACCTAAATACCTCAAAACTTCCAAGTAAATTTATTTATTTATTTTTTATAAATTAATAAATTTTTTGGAGGGGTCATTGTTTCCAATATGGGTCCAGCTTTCAGTCTTTTTTTTAATTTTTATTTTAGTATTTTTAATTTGAATTGGAGCATGAAGGGGAACTTTTTTTGTTTGTTTGTTTTTTTTATAAAATTTAATTTATTACAATAAACAACCATACAATTGTACTGTGGATATAACACAAAATGACAATAATAATAATTTACCAGGGGGGAGCATAAAATAAAGCATGAAGACAAGAAAGTCCAGATTTCAGTCTTGGTCCGGTTGAGCAGTTTCTGTGACGTAGCTCGGTGGCGGGTCTCGTGTTGCTCAGTGACATCCCCCCCCCTCACTTCCCCCCAAGCAGAGGCGGTACAGGTCCAGGTGACACCGGGCAGAAAGGTCGACGTCACACCCGGAGCTGCTACAGCTGGAGAAAACGATGAGAACAGAAGCGCGTGCCGGTGGTTCTCTCTGTGTCCCGGTTTGAACAGGACTCCCGGTCTGCTTGTTTTGTGGTTGTTTTTTTTTGTTTTTTTTTGTCACAGGAACGATTTCAAGGCGACAAGCGAAGCCGACCGTCTGATAAAGCAGGTAATGGACACTCCCAACGCTGAGCCACGTTACCGCGTTTAGCATCAACCCGCCAGAGGACGAGAAATGGAAATTAGCAACATGCTGGCTATTAGCTAATGTTTTTACATGGAGACATTAGTTAACACACGTTGTGCCATTTAAAAAAAACAAAACAAACAAACAAACAAAAAAAACTTGACCTTAACTTTAACTGTTGCCTTGAACTTGGGCAACAAATATTAATGTAAAATGAAAAATGTGCATTCTGGAAATGTGTTCTTTGGGCTTAATGAATATTTCACAGCAAAAAATAAATGAATAAATAAATACGTATAGAACTTTCATTTAGAATGATAATCAGTGTTAATTGATTTACCTCAAATCACCAGGTGACTGATAATCACAGTGAATGACCAGAAACTAACAACAAAAAGTAACCAGGCTCAAGAGAAACACTAACAGTCAATAAATATGTCCCTCAAATCACATTCAAATTAAAGTGTTCTCTATGAATTTCACCTAAAATAGTTCCTAGTTGACTTTATTCAGGCCTTGGAACATTCAGTCCATCGGCGACCAGCAGCAAAGATGTTCGTAATTTTTTCTTTGACGACTGGAGACCCGGTGAAATGATCGCAGGCAGGACGACTGAGGGACGTTTGGTTTCCCTTATTGTGTTGGACTGCAGCTGTCTTTCTGAGGTTGTGTGTCTTTTTCTTTTTACATGAAGCCGAAGGACACATTGGCCTATCCACTCTCTGTGTGTAAAGAGTTGTGTCAGATAGTCACACACTTACATAGTGTGGCATTATCACAAATGCTCAAATACTCCGTGTTTTAATGATGCTAATACTGAATACAAGTGGCACGAAAAGGGATCCCAGAGGAACTCCACCGGGAATTTTTGCTCACTCAGATTTATAATTACCAGTTCAGTTCAGTTTGGTGCTGACTGAACTGAACTGCTGCTTATTGGTCTTAAGTGTCTTCTTGGTAGTTGCGTTTTACTTTGAAAAATCACTGAGCATTTTGACTCACGACTAGCCGTTTTTTGACAGCTTGGGCTTTTGGTGACTGGACTTAAACGAAGCTATTCAGACAGAAGGTGACAACACCATTAGAGCATCAACGCTCAGTCGTCTGACCTCACTCCAGCCCTGTAAATAGACGGGCAAATGCACTCTGAAAAATGTAATTATGGTGTGTAATTGGTTCAGTGAATGATGCATGATTAAGTTGATGAAGTGCTGGCAATTATCTTCTCTGGCTTTTGTTTACT
The DNA here is from genome assembly GCA_911649635.1 of Poeciliopsis gracilis. Lineage (NCBI taxonomy): Eukaryota > Metazoa > Chordata > Actinopteri > Cyprinodontiformes > Poeciliidae > Poeciliopsis > Poeciliopsis gracilis. The sequence goes on from CAJVRI010001532.1 coordinate 1,433,070, forward strand.
GCTTTGCGGCGGCCATGCCATGCAGTTCTACAGCTACTTCATGTTGGCTTTTTAATGGAGATGCTGTGCAATACCTTGATCTTGAAATATCAATATATGACTTGAAAACAGCCTCAAAACAACAGCATTGTCATTTACAGCTAGAATTCCAGGGACAATTTATTATGGTAGATTTATTGGGATACATCAGTAAATATAGGTTATTCCGCATGACGGCAATATCAATATTGCACATTGATGTTGATACAATTTTTCACATCAATCAATCGACCAAGCAACCCATCGATAAAAGTTTATTGATGTAAACTCTAAACTGTTTTCACTCTTGATTTAAAGGAACTCAGTGTTTCGGTTCCTTTTCAGTTTTCTGGAAGTTTGTTCCAGATTTGCGCTGCATAGAAGCTGGATGCTGCTTCTCCATGTCTGGTTCTGGTTGCGGGGATGCAGAACAGAACCAGATCAGCGCGTCTCCATTAAACACGGATACGATGACGCGGCGACGCCGTCGAGGCCGTTTCTCACCGACGTTCCCGCCCGTCTTCTCAGGTCTGGTGAAGTTCGGCCATGCAGTCGTTGACTCAGGAGATCCAGAGCTTCTCCCGGACCCGCCTGCGCAAGCAGTGCACCCGCGTGACGTCGCTGAGCGGCCGACGCATCATCGAGACCTGGAAGGGTTCGACGGTTACCGTGGTTTTAGACCCGGTCCCGCCAGAGAAGATGCTGGGCTACATCCCGGATACTTCCTGGGACCTGCAGGTCGGCTTGGTAAAGCCCTACCTGCTTCTGGGTGAGAGCGGCAGAGACAGACGAACACTCACTCAACAAATGTTTCGTTACCAAGTCAAGTTTATTTGTGCATCACCAAAGAACAAGCACCACTGGCATTTTCACCTTGTTAAAAGTTAAATAACCTACCAGCTGAACTTGTACGTTTTCATCAAAATTAATAAATGATTCACTTACAACAAGTTGAAAAGTAAGTCACTTTTGTCTCATTTCAAGTGTACTAAGACGTTTGCACTAGAAACCAGACAAAAGTACTTGGTAAGATTTTGTGTTTTTGCAGAGCGTCAGTATATTGTTGCACATTTTTAGAACTCATTCTAGTTTGTAACGTAGTATTTTAGGTTCAGCCGTTGTTTTGGTTTCCCTCCACCCTGGTCAGCAGTCGGGTTCACCTCCTTGGTCTGGATGTCACTTCAGTCGACTAGCACCACCTCCCGGATCAGGGCGGTCTGTAACCCAAGCGCAGAGGAGGGGGGTGGACTGGACAAGACGTGACCCCTGAGGACGTACATGTGAAAGCTGGATGAACCTTTGACCTGCACTGAGTTCGGCGTGGCAAACAGATCCTCGTTTGGGTCCAGCGTACTCCGAGTCTGGAACTGCGCGTCTAATTGACTCGCTGTGTGTGTTTGTGTGTGTGTGCAGGTTCCCAGGATGCTGCACACGACTTTGGCACCCTGAGGAAACACAAGGTGAGCGGGTCGAGTCGGGTCACACGCGACTCCAGCCTGTTATGATCTGAGCATTGGGCAAAAGTTTTGGGTTGGCCATCTTTTTTTCGTCTTCCGAATCTGTAGATAAATATTCATATGAAGCACCTTAAACAAGTATTCCTGCCCGTCAAAGCTTTCTACATTTTGTCACATCGGAACCACAAACTTTGGTTTATTTTAAAGGTATTTTATGAGGCACAGCAACACAAAGTAGGTTTTCAACATAAAAATAGGGCAGGTGTGATGTGAATATCGTCACCTTCCTGAAACGATAGCCTAAGCCTTTTTTTTTTTTTTTTTGAAGGTTTTCAGTCGGATGTACTGGTTGTTTTAAGTAAACAAGTATTAGTATTAATGAAAAAGTTCCAGTTCCACTGGCAGATTATTGCGCTTGCAACAGGATGTTTTTCTCATGTCACAAGTGAAATAATCTGCCATTTTTCATCAATATAAAGAATTATTTTCTTACAAGCTTCGACATCTTGCTGAAAATTTACTTCTAAGTTAGTTTCGTCTCATTTCAAGTCCACTAAGATATTTGTACTAGAAACAGAACCAAATTTACTTGGTAATATTTTGTTGTTTATTCCACATCAGGGTTTAAAAGTACACAGATTGAGAGGCTTCTTAGCGTCGCCGGCCCGTCAGCATGGTACCCTGTAAATATCATTTTCTCAAGAGCTGTTAACCGAAGACAAGCACAGCGTAGTTACACACTCAGTGTGTTTATATGCAGCCTGAATGCCTCTCATTCAGAGCGTCCATCCGTGCGTGCCACACACTTCGGTCCACCAGTCAGCCGTTCTTCCTCCTCAGGTTTCGCACATCCTGAACGTGGCGTTCGGCGTGGAGAACGTGTTTCCGGACCTGTTCATCTACCGGACCGTCAGCATCCTGGACCACCCGGACGCCGACCTGCTGCAGTGCATGCGGGACTGCTGCGACTTCATCCAGCGGGCGCGCAAAGAGGTAGCGCCTCCGTCCTCCGGGGGAGATTTCCTCTGCAGCAACGCGTCAAAAGTGCTGCAAATGAATTCTGCCCCTGTCAGCCGACCTCGGTTTAATCTGCGTTCGCAAAACCGATAACGTCGCAGGGATATCGAATGACCAGATGGATTTGAAAGCTACTGCAACGTAAGGCGAAGCACTTTAGATTGTACTTTCAATCGACAACACAAACGAAGAACTTGACCTGAACAACAAAAAGTCTAATCAGTTAAATATTCTTTTCCATCCCAGGGAACATAAAAGTGCTTTGACCGACCAAAATTCAGAACATTTATGTGCTTTTATTTAGAAACCAGGCTCCTTAGATGTTTCAAATGTTGCCACAATATAAGCACAATTGATCATAATTATGAAACAGGAGGAAAATGAATCACCAGCTGCAGATCTTTCTCCCAGAGACTGAAATCTTTGCCAGTTTGTCTTTCCCTCCCGGATGGAGAGAGCGTATAAAACGTCACTGATCAAGTCTCGCCACGTTCCACTTTAAATGAAAGAAAACAAAAACAACTTTCAGAAAACGGTTTTGACCTGAGTGAAGTTGCCCCCCCCCCCACCTTCTTCAAATCAGGCAAATTTTGTGCAGCAAAAATTTTTGTTTTTGATGACATCATTTCAAAGATATTACAAAATGTTTCCAGAGGTTGTGAAAGGTCAAGCAGCCCTCTCACCCACTTTCTTCAAATCATATGCAATTGGTGTCAATCAACTCAACTATGATTGTGCTGGTTTGTACAGCAAACATTTTTTGTTTGTGCGGCTTTGGCTTTGAAGATACTAATGAACATTGAAAGGTCGAAAGGTCAACCAGCCCCACCAATTTTACTATATCAAGATGACCTTTTGCGTCACAAACAATTTCACTGCACAAACGTTTGACACCAATTTTGTCTGACTTCAAGAAGGTGAGTTGGGGGGAAACTTAACTCACGTAAAGTTTTGACATCAAGATGAAGTGGGGTTTTTTTGCAATACGGGTCACATGATCAAGAACCGGATGTTGCCAGTGGCGTAAACCAACGAAGAAGGCAACAACAGGAAGTAGAAGGACGGTGACGCGGAATGTTTTTGACGCGTCACGGTCACAAACTCATTCACGTGCGATTTTGATTGCGCTTCTTATTTAATGCAAAATTCACTATTGCAAAATTGCGTCGACACGGTTTTGCTCCCGTTCGTAACGGAAACGTTTCCCACGTGACTTTAGCTGAGATCAGAGCGCATTCTCCCTGGTGTTTGCAGTAGCTTAAAAACATTTCCTCATAACTCTTCCATGAGTCCAGATTTGTGGAGTCCTTCAGTAATAACGTCTTTGAACTTCTTCAAAATGTGCTGAGCACTTTGGGCTTCATGAACCCGGTTATCTCTAATGAACTTCTGAGGCCTTAATGCCTTTGGGTATGAACAGTTTTGTGTTGTGACAGACGTCCCGACATCTTTGCCACTTGCTTCCTCTCCTCACTTCCTCTCCTCTTTTTCAGCTCTGAATAATAGATGCTTAGTTTTGTTGATGTTTTATTAAACAGCTTCTAGATCAGATCTCGGTGACATACAAGCTTTTAGCAGCGGAGCCTGGGCCTCACCTTAACATGACACCACACACACACACACACACACACACACACATAGAGTGATTAGGCAGTCATTAGAGGTGTCTGATTACAGTAAGTGTGTGTATGAATTCCTGGTGATGAAATGGTTCTGTGTGTGTGTGTGTGTGTGTGTGTTTTTGGTAATTCCAGCCCTGATAACCAAACTGATTCATTTACTTTGAAATGCAGGCTCAGATTACCCAGCAGGCCACCCGGTTGATCATGACCAATAGATATTGATGTCGCTATGACAACCCCAAACATCTAATTGCTGAAGGACGGACAGGAGAAGTATAACAGCTGCGCAAAATATGCCGCTTTTAAATTGCCGTTATTTTTTTCCCCCTCTGCAGATTTTCAAGCTCATATTTGATATCCAAATGCAACTTGTTGTTTTCATTGTTTTACAAAAAAAAGATATAGATATACTTTTTTCTTAATTCATTTGTTCTTATCATTCATTCCTCACCATTTAACCCAAAGTTTCAATATGAACTTTTCCTACCAGCTATATTTCTAAATGTGATGAAGTAAACAATTTTTTAAATATAATTTTGGATCATTTAATAGGTTTGTCCAGCGCTGTCCAACACTGTCCTGCTGCCCGGCTGTCCTGCTGCCCGGCCCGCCCCTCGCCGGGCAGTGTGAAGCGTTCTTTTGAAGGAACATGTGGGCTGTAATCGAGAAGCTAATGACTTCCTAAAGACACAAACAAACAAGCTGTTTAGTTCGGCTCAAAGAGCTCAAAGAGCCGAACTAAACAGCAGCAGGTGAACAGAGCCAACGTGTGGTCAAATAACGCCACTGCAGCGGGCGTTAGAAATCCAGCAGCTTCAGCTTCCATCTGGTTGTCAGGTCCTCATTGCTTTCAAAACTGTTAGTTTATCGATCTATAAAATGAAACCGAAACTGGAGGAACGCTGGTCGTTGCAGACAATTTCATGTATTTCTAGAAAACAAAACCTTCACTTCTTTCCTATCTTTTGTTTTACAGATACATTTATTTATGTGGTACTGAAGTCCCAACAATAAGAGCAATTATTTGTCAATTTATACCCATTTGTATAATTTGACGCAAACTTTTCTCTTCCACTTGCTGTTCTGTCCCGGCCAGAGACAAACTATCAGCCAAATAAAGAACTAAATGATTCTGTCAGGAACTAAAACAAAGTGGCAGCTTTCCTCCTCATCTTCACTAAGTCATTGTGTAGAATAGCTCAGTTTAAACAAAATAACCTTTCAGCGATAGCTAAGGTCATGCATCTGGTGTAACGGCGAGGATTTTTGTTACAGGTGATTCAAAACGAATATGAATAAAGTCAAAAGGAACTGAAGGGAATGTTTACATCAATGTTTGGCTTATGTAATTATTAATAATTGTCATTAAAAGTTCACTTTTCATCAAATTATTAATAAGATATTAGCTATAGAGTCAGGAGAACCATTTCAGTCTACTTAAAATCAAAAATACTTCAAAAATCCCAGTGTAGTTCAACATTATCAGACAGCAGATACAGCAGCGCCACATGGAGGATGATTGGTAGCGCTAAGACCCTCCTCCTGGCTCTGATTGGTTGTTGAAAACCCAGGTTGATTTCTTTTCACTACCGTCTCGCATCATGCTGTCACAACATAGTGACATAGTGTGGAAAGTTACATATCAAAGCTTTTGGAGACTAATTTATTTGTAATGGTATAATATTAAAAAAACAAGTCGATTGTTCATCATAGAGCAACGTGACCCCCAAATGTGAGACTGATTTGTGTGTGTGTGTCTTAAGAGAACAATGTGTCATAAAACTTGGACAAGCAGCCGAGCCATTAGAACAGGGGTGTCAAACTCCAGTCCTCAGTTTTTAGATGCGCCACAGGTACAAAACACTGGAATGAAATGGCTTAATTACCTCCTCCTTATGTAGATCAGTTCTCCAGAGCCTTGCTAATGACCTCATTATTCTATTCAGGTGTGGTGTAGCAGAGGCACAGCTAAAAGCTGCAGGGCGGTGGCCCTCCAAGGCATCTGTGCATTAGAGCTACAAAGGGACATGGAGTTTTGGATGCATGGTTTGGCTCAGCCATAGAGCTAAACACAGGAAATGTGGTGTTTTCCCCTACACACACATTGTGAATGTATGTGTTGTGAATCTGCACCTCTAGTGGTGACCCCAGGGAAAGGCGGGGCTTACTGCAAGGTTGGCGTTATATGACTTTTGACATGACCTAAAATGTCACAAACGTTTGTTAGAGTTGTGACATAACTAAGTGGACTGCTGGGAAATGTGATCTGATTGATTTGCTTGAGGAAAGTCCTGTAGTGCCAAGCATAGAACCTTGAGGCACACCACAAGTCAGTCGCGTTAAAGAGAAATTGCCATGACCTGTAACGATGATCAAATACTTTAGAAACTTGAATGAGGTCATTTTTTCTTGGCTTCAAGTTTAATCAAGCGTTGGTCTCAGTTGTGACGCGACTGTGTTTCAGAAAGGCGTTGTGTTGGTCCATTGCAACGCCGGCGTGTCCCGCGCCCCGGCTGTCGTCATCGGCTACCTGATGTCGTGTGACGGACAGTCCTTTGAAGACGCCCTCTCACTGGTGAAGTCTGCCCGGCCGGCCTCCTCTCCCAACCCCGGCTTCCTGGAACAGCTGAGAAACTACAAACTGCCTACAATGAACGGCTCTGAAGACTGAAAGCCGGTGAAGGTCATACAGTCCGACGAGAAGTCTCTGCGATTGTAATAAAACATTGTAAAGAAACGTTTAAACATTTCGTCTGTGTCGAATCGTTTTTAGTGGTGCGGGAATGCTCTAAAGAGTTTGCAGAAAATGGATCTCTCAAACGTGCATGAAAGAATCAAGGCAACACTCCAGGTATGTTTTTGATGAGGAATAACATTATAACACAATGTAAAGCAAAAAAAAGTCAATGTTGCATAATGCTGCCCCATTAAAGAAGTGGCTGACAGGGAGGTGTGTCTGAGAAGACACAGACCACAGTTGAGCTTAGAGGCCTGTGGGCTTGATTGCAAAACTGATGCAAAATGTTAAAAAAAAAATACTGGCATAATTTTCAGGTTATCACTTAAATTCTTACCCTTTAAAAATGTAATCTTTCAGAAAGAGATGAAGAAGCGACTTTTGCTTATTTTACTGCAAACGAAAGACAAATTGAACTAATAACCTAGTAGATACAGCAGGCTGAGATTACCTGAATATTTTATAACATCAAAGCTCTCACTGAGACAATTAATAAATTATAACTAAGGAGGAAGTTTGAAAAAAAAAAAAAAAAAGTACTCAAATGGGATGATCCAGACTGGATTAAAACCAGTGACCTGTGGACGCATTAATGATAAAAGCTTCCCAGCTCATCACTCCAAAAATCCCGTCAAAACTCAGCCTCAGTGTGATTATTTGCACACGGGAGTTGGATGCGTGGCACACGGGTCGAGATCTCTGGACGTCTTCACGTCACAAAGCTCTGAATCGACTTTGGCTGTGATCCGAAACACGGACGTCTCCAAGCTGCGGTGCCAGTAGGCGCGATGGATCGGGCCTTCACTGCTGCCAGGACGCTGCTGGGCGTCGTAAAGATGTGCGCAATGACTGGGTGTTTCATTTGGGCGGCGCTGAGTTTTTGTCGCATCCCCAAGAGAATGGCTTTAAAACGACAAATACAGCAACTCCACAACAGGTACGTTGGCACGACGGGAACGCAACTGTTGGTATATTTAAGAAAAAAAAAAAAACGGTTGGAGAAATAGGCTGGACTCACTCGCTGGACATTTTATTAGTTGTACCTTTCTAGTGTCGGTTTGGATACTCTTCATAACGCAGGGAGTTATGAAGGGACGGTAATAATACTTTAGTAGGTTTTGGCATATAATGTTCATAAAGAGCTAAAGAGTCTTTTCTTTGTCAAGAAAAGATCCCCCGTATCACTACACTACCTCCAGCAGCCTGGACCATTGATATCATGGCGCCCTGCTGTTATGGTCTTAACGTCAACGTCATGTCAAACCAGCTTGACCATCGACTACTGACTTCTCACATAAACAGCAGTAGGTCTTATCCAAAAACAATGTCCTGGAAAACGCGGTTAAAGCACATTACCACATATCATATCATGTCGTTTCAAAGGAATGCTGTTTGGAAGCTAATGTCGGGTTAGCTTCATGGGTAACGGCTTGGAAAAAGTCGGTAACACTTTATTTTGAAGGGGCGTGCACACGTAGCGGTGAGACAGTCAAACGAGTCAAGCGATTGATTCCGCAACATTTTAATTTAATATTCGTTACAAAGTAACTCCGTTAGCGTATCGCTTACACAGCCGTTAGAAAACAAGAGACACAGCACACCACAACCGTTCCAGCCGCCGTCTCCTAGCAACGGCGGAGGGATATTAACCCCGCCTCCGCAACCATATCAAACTGCGACACAACTCGTAAATACCACACACAATAAAACCCAAACAGTATTAATTTACTACAACTATTCCATGAAAATGGCTTTTTTCCAACTTCATCCGACTTCCGAGGAGTGGTGAAAACTGAGGCTGCAGGTGTCAGGGTGGTCTTGAGGCAGTGGCGAAAACTACATCAGCGATGATGGGCTCTTATACCGAAAAGCAAGAAATAAGTCTCAGCACCTCAGGCCTCTTTGAGTGAGCTTTTATCTGTGATGTTGGCTGTTTTCTAAAGACATCTATAGAGCTTTAAAGGAGCAGTATTATGTTTTGCAGGTCAGAAGCAGCATTGTTAAGAGATGTGTCTAAAAGTCACAAAGTAGCTCTGAAGGGCTGAACTCCAGAATTCACTTCATGTGATGGTGTGGAGCCGTTTTTTCAGGAGCAAGCCAAGAGACTCGGGAGAATTTCTTGCTGCCAACTTTACGATAAGCTTGGAGGATGGTCCTTTCCTGTCCCAGATTTTTACCCAGTGTAAAGGTCAAGGTCCATAAAGAGTGATTTTGTGACAAGCGGTTATCTGAGCTGTTGTCCGCAGTCCTGTCATGTCAAACCAGCTTGACCATCGACCTCTGACTTCTCACATAAACAGCAGTAGGTCTTATGCAAAAACAATGTCCTGGAAAACGCGATTAAAGCACATTATCACATATCATATCATGTCGTTTTAAAGGAATGCTGTTTGGAAGCTGATGTCGGGTTGGCTTCATGGGTAAAGGCTTGGAAAAGTCGGTAACACTTTATTTTGAAGGAGTGTGCACGACTGACATGAAGGAGTCTTCATGAATGCTTATAAAGTGTCATTCACTAAATAATAACACTGTTAATGCAAGTTTGACACTTTTAATGCAGCTTTTTAAAGACAAGATGACGTGATCACCCTTCAGATGAAATATGGAAGAGACTCTTTAGTCCTGCTTTTGTCCAGTTTACATCCTCCCTAGTTTGCTGAAACACATTTTTGGAACCAGCTGTCAGGAAATAAGCGGTTTTTTAAATATTTTTTTTCCCCTGACAATCAATGTTTTAATTACTTTGTGGTTGGAGTTTAATAAGAATTTTCATTGCTATCCTCACTTCCTTCATTGGGAGATTTTGATGCCAAAGTGAAGTAGCTAATGATCGCTTGCAGCAACGCGAGCTGCAAAAGTAATTTAAATCCACACCTTTTCCCGGGCCGGCCTGTGTGAAAGTCAGCTCCTCTAAATCTGAACGAGGAGACGCCGAAAGACGCCAGGAGGCGTCCGTCCCAAACGCAGGAGCCTACGTGCCTCAAGCGATGGCAAAGAGTTTGGTGGACAGAGACGGGCTTCGTCTGGACAAATGCCAGCTGCTGCCTGAGGGGAGAGCCAGAAAGGAAACCTCTTGATTTATTGCTTCGTTATGTTAAGATCCTCACCTTGGTCATCAAGATACGAACCATGGCCAAAAGAACAAAGTCCTGGATGCAAATATAACAATACAATTATGCAGATGGTCATTTCCAGGCGGGCCTCGACTGGGATCGAAACTTCATCTGCAGTTCACACAAACAGATGTGAACTGTTTACCTAAAACTGATCTGGTTTGGATTACAATTCACTGCAGGTTGGATTGGTCCTTTTGAATGTTTTTTTTTTTTTGCTGTGAGGCAATGTTCTGCCGGGCCCCTCTGAATATTAATGGATTCATTTAATTAACAAAATTACACTACCGTCTCCAGTAATTTGATTTTTAATCCTCGTCAGAGGTCATCGGTTGGAGCATGACCTCCAGCAGGATTTCAAACGGGATTGCTACTCCATGAACCGGGTCATCCATCAGCATCAAGGTTAATGAAAAGAGTTGGAAAATATGCCATCAATTATGATATTGATAATAATCATGCAAAATTACAGTTTAATCCTAAAATGACACTGAATTTTCAATTATAAAATTCACTTTGAGTTTTTTTTTTTTTTAATGGATATGAGTTACATTTAATTTCCCATTGGGATCAGTAATGTATTTCTGAATTTCAATTTGAAATAGCCTTCCTGGGATTGTACTATTATTGCACACACTATTAGTGATTATTTGCAAGAAACTTTGCATAGGCCCTTTCACCTCAGGCCTCTTTGAGTGAGCTTAAATCTGTCATGTTGGCTATGCAGGTACATAGTTCCATTTTGTAGCACAGTACTATAAAATACTATATATGTCAAATATAACTGAAAAGAAAATTGACAATAATATTTAAATTGGGCCTCTGTCACAAACTGCTCTTTCTGAAACTTCGCCTTCAGGGAGTCATCACAGCATGGCCCCTCTATTAACCCTTTAACAAGGTTATTACTTGCACTACCCTCCACCCCGATGTCGGACCTGATCGCTGGTCTCTAGCTCCAGATTGTTTCTCTTTAGGTCCAAAGATTAAAAACTTCAGTTTCCTTTTTTTTTTTTCAGCTTCAGGCAAAATTTCCACTAATCTCATAAAGCAGTATTTCTGAACTCTGTTCTTCAGGGACCACTGCCGTGCATGTTTTCGGTGTTTCCCTTCTGTCGAGCACCGGGCTTGAGTAAGTGGGTGAGTAAGAGGCTCGACTCGATGGCATGAAGAGGAGGTCACGCAGTCACTTGAATCGGCTGCTCTGGAACAGAGACACGTCGAAAACATGCGGGGCAGCAGAGGACCGGAACGGAAAAACTCTAGCTGTGTTTCCATTAACTGTAGAGTTGCGCAAATTGAAAATACAAAAATAACTTTGCTTAATAGAAACAGGCTATTTTTGAAAAAAACAAACACATTTTTCACCAAAACGTTTTTTGCCCTGGTTTCTCGGCCGTATCTACATAGATGAAATTCGCAAAACTGCAACGCTGTCATTTTTCGCGTCACAACAGTCACGTGATTAACAGCTGGATGTTACTACTGGTGAAAACAACAAAGAAGACAATGACAGGAAGTGGTAGGAGGATGACGGTTTGTTTTGAATAATGTGTAGCTGGCTCCATCAGAGCTCTCACACTTCATAAAACCTTTAAATTAATTTCTTATGATGGAAACACCGCAAATGCAAAATTGTGTGTGTGTGTGTGTGTGTGTGTGTGTGTTTCTTTTGCATTAACAGAATACAGTTTTGCAAAATCTCCATTCTTTCTCCCTGCATTGACCAGTGGAGCCTCTTGAGGGCGCTAATAGCTCTATTCACTATACGATCGTTCCATTTGACTGAGGATGTGTGACTGTGATTTTCAGGAACATTACATCATCGTCGTCTAAAGCCCTACACACACACACACACACACGCACGCACGCACGCACGCACACACACACGCTGCATCTCTGGCGGCAGGTCAGAGGTCAGGGCAGACTGGGATGTTTCGTTTTGCACCTTCAGTGTAAAGTTCTGCTCTTCTGAATCCGGGAGGCGGGGAGAGATGTGGAGGAGGAGAAAGAGGAGGAAGAGGCTGGTCTGTCGGCTGCAGGATTCCATCACTCTTGGCAACCGTTGTTGAGTTTCCACGGAAACACTAAGCAATGTTCCCTGCTTTCTCTTTTGTCCTCCTTCATCACTCTCGGCTCTCGCTCCCTCTCTCTCCCTCCCTCTCTCCATCCCGTCTTCATCGCTGGTCGACCTCCCCCTTGCGTTGCCACGACGATGCTCGGAGTCCGCCGCAGTGTTGGAGCGCGGAGTTGAACTGATCGCCTTCCTTTTGCTGTTTGTTCTTCCCCTCTTTAAAGACGAAAAAAAAAAAAGAAAAAAATAGTTTGATTGCTCTGCAACCTGTCGCCCTCCCTCCCCACCGGGCAGAGGGCAGTCATTTGGATTGCCTTGCAGAGTGACATCAGAGGAAGTTGGATGAAGTTGGAAAAACTCTTGGACTCTTCTTCTTCTTCTTCAACATTGCGTTGATGTTTTCTCCACTTCGGCGCTCCGAGACGCCTTTGCGGGGACCAAACTCCACTCTGTGAACACTTCTGGAGAAAAAGACAAAAAAAAAAAACTCGCAGAGAGAGATGAGTGATGAGGCGGAGGAGGCGCAGCTCCCTGTGGGGGTGATGGAAACCGAGGAGGAGCAACAGGAGGGTGGACTTTTCCAGGAGTTGTTGGAGGAACAGGAGGAGCGGGAAGAGGTGGAGGAGGCGAAGATGTCACTCACGGAGGAGACGCAGGAGGTGCAGCCATGCGAGGTCGAGGAGATGCAGCAAGCTGAGGAGGAGGAGGAGCAGCCATGCGAGGTCGAGGAGATGCAGCAAGCTGAGGAGGAGGAGGAGGAGGAGCAGCAGCTGCAGGAGGAAGAGGAGGAGGAGGTGCAGGGTGAGGAGATGCTACAGACTGAGCAACAGCAGCTGCAGGAAGACGAGGGGAAGCACACCGAGGAGGTGCAAGACTTTGTTGACACTCTGGAGCAGAACCACAACAACCAGGTCCTGATCCGACTCAGAGGAATGTGAGTAAACACATTCAGCTGACTGACGATGATGATGATGATGTCAGGTTGGTGCTGATGGTTGGAGATGGTGAGGTGCAGCCACCGGGACGCCATCAGTGTGGTCTCCTGGTTGCCGTGGTGATGTTGGCGTGAAGCGAGGATGGATGAAGGTTTGGGGTGAGGGGAGGAGACGAATGAGAGAAAATTAGTGTGGACTGGTGGGCGTGCAACATCCTGGAGAAGGGAAGGGAGAGAGGAAGCGTGCGCGTATGTGGGTGTGTGTGTGTGTGTTTCAGCTGAGGTCTGTGTGGCAGATTTATTTATTATTATTATTTTTTCATCCACCGACGTGGATTCTTTGCGTCGCAGCACGGACGTGAGTCCGAGCTTACAGCCGCAGATATCGCAGAGAAGAGAGAAGGAAAGAAAATAATCAAAACAGCCTCCCCCCCCCCCCTCCTTGGGCTCTCTGTTGTTGCCATGGCAACGGCGGAGCGTTGCGATGCAGCAAAGTCTCTGCAAAGATTGACAGATCAGCACCAAGACGGAAGGGAGAGATATGCAAATGAAGGCAGGACACCAGATGCAGAACGTTTGAGTCTTTCCCTGCTGCTCCAGGAAAAAAAAACAAAAAACACGTTAACTCGCTGTTCAGAGCCAAACACGCGGCGACTCCGTGTCGAGGTGCCACAGTTTTTATGGATTTTCTGGGGTTTGTCGTGCAGTCACTGGTGTGTGCACTTCCAGCCTTCCGTTCAGAAGCTCCATTGCGTTCTTCCCAACTTTCGTAAATCCCTATGAATCATCATTCTGCATGCAGGTGCTTGAACTCCTGCGTCTTGAAACGGAATAAACAGCAGAAATGACCAGCAAGCAGAAGATCAAATACCTCAATAAAAGTTTTTGAGACTTTTGTCGTTAGATAGCACCTAGGAAGTTGGTTCCTGTTCAGTTTGTTATGGGCTTAAGACAGAAAACAATGTGTAAGTTTGTGCAATATATCCAAAATTATACTCATTTATCTTCACACACATAAACTTAAGGGACATCCCAGTCTTGGTCCATTGGGTGTAATGTGATACCACTCTACGACAGCCTCCAACCTTCTGGGAAGACTTTCAGGGGGAAAAAACCCCCATCACTCTTTCTGGACCTTGACCTTTACACTGGGTAAAAATCTGGGACAGGAAAGGACCGTCCTCCAAACTTATCGTAAAGTTGGCAGCAAGAAATTCTCCTGAGTCTCTTGGCTTGCTCCTGAAAAAACGGCTCCACACCATCACATCCTGCTCTCCGCCTAACCTGACGCAGTGCAATCAGGAAGGTGTTGTTCTCCTGGCAACTGCCAAACCAAGACGCAGCCACCGGATTGCCAGAGAGAAAAGGGTGAATCATCACTCCGGAGGACACTCCTCTGCAGCTCAAGACGCCAGTGGCAACACGCTTCACAACGCTGCTTCTGACACTTTGAATTGCAGTTTGTGATACAAGAAGGACGCATGAAGTTCGAAGGTCCGTAGCTAATGGAGACTGTGGGAACACAGCAACCACTGCGTACGATGCTCTCACCTTCTGTTTTTGGAGGGGAACTGAAGTGATTCTGGAGTTCAGCCCTTCAGAGCTACTTTGTGACTTTTAGACACATCTCTTCTGCAACATGCCTCAGTCAAATTAGTGTCTCCTTTATGAGGCTCTGTAGAGGTGATTGAAGGCTAATGAGGTAATACAACTGTTTGATTCAGGTGCATTCTCAAGTAAGAATGGCAACATGAAATTTCAACATGACATTTCGTGGTATTTATTGAACTGACAACTAAATCGAGGCCAAAAAGTACAGAAGTGAACACAAATGTCCATACATGTAGGACAGGTTAGTGTGGAGGTGAAGCAGATTGGATGGAACAGTCAATCACAGTAACTGTTTTCCACATGGCTGTTGTATCGTGTTACTTTTGATGATGTAGCGTTTGACCATATGTGATTGTTGGAGACCTGAGAGGAATCATTCATGGCAAATTTAGTGTAATTCAGGCCTTGTACGCGAAAGTGACGGCGTTTTAAAATTTTTGGAGAGAAAGTAAACTTTTCAAGTTTTCAAGCTTTTGATAACTTTTAATCCCCAATGACATAAAGACATTTATTGTTTGAAAACATGCATCAGTTGGAATGCATGTATAATTGAATTGATTTTTTTGAGTTGACATTTGATCTGGCGCTGTAAAAATAAACAGAATTTAGCTGAATTAAAAGTATGTTTTGAAAAACAACCTTGACGCAAGTATGAAATATATTTTCATCAAACCCCGTCCAGTGGGTTTAATGGAATTAATTTTTGAATTACATTTTTATTAGCCTGATGTAATACCCTAATCTTAAATGTTATGTTTTCATTAACAGTAAACAGAAATTTATTTTGTAGAATTTATTGAATATATTCATTTAGACTTGCTTAAGTCAATATCAGAATAAAGGTCTTATGACTGTTATTATATGCTGGATTATTTCAATGGCAGAGGGAATACGTTAATTTTGTAGCTTAATTAAAATGAAGTAAAACATGTCACACATTTTGTATTTTTTTTTCAGCTCTGTACAATTTCAGTGACATCATGATTTACATCACGGCCCAGGCCAACGGAGGAAGAAAAAAAGACTTTCCTCACCAGACGGAGGAACAAACCGTTTCCTCTTCCTGTGGCCTTTATTTTTACAAATCCTGAACCGATCTGGCGAAACACTTTTCGTACAGCGTCATTTCTGTGAATGAATTTTCCCGCGTCAGCAGCGACGCACGCTGATACGGATGTGCTTTCGCTTTTTCTATTACACTAAGGCGCTTGTGCGTTGAATCAGCTCAACTGTAATCCCCAAAACCTCAAAAGCAAACATGTGAACACGAGCCAGCAGCCGCACACACTCCCTGATCCTGCAGCTCTCTGGCTAAACGCTGCCACTCACACAGCGATCCTTTGTATTTAGGATGCAAGAGTGTTTCTGTTGGGATTAACGCTACGGACGGCCCGGACAACAATGAACAAAACCAAACAGGAAATAAAACATAGTGTCGTCAAGTAAGCAGAGACGTATAAACATTAGAAAACCGTATCAGCTTGTGATAATTACAAAATGGCAGCTTAATTGGTTGAGAGTAATTTGGGAGAGTTTAGTGCCCACAGGGCGGCAATTAAATTGCCTTGGTTTCCTCATGATGAAGATAAGACGGGACACAAACACGGCGACCTCAGTCAGCGCCGCCGCTCCGAACGCGGCCAAACCCCGAGGAGTTAACAGCCGACTGGCAGCTCTTTAAATGTCAACGACGCTGCCGAACGAGCCAACGAACGCTCCGTCTCACCAGCGTGTCGTGTTTGGCGCAACCAGGGGAAAAGCACACCATTCGGCGTTTCGCTGGTTTAAAATGAAACGTTTTTCATCCAAGTCCTCAGCAGCCTTCTCCTGTTTCTTTAAACGTTTACACTCGATTCTCAACCGCGTTCACCAAAAAGTTCAAACTTGAGCTGACTTGGCTGTCAAAAGCAAAACTGCTGGAAAATGAGTCATGAAAAATCCTCAATATTTTCCCAGAAGGATGAAAATATTGGGAAAATTACAGCAATATCTAAATTGCTGTGCCAATTTAAAATCTAGTTTTTAATCTTTAGACTTCAACGAAACTGACTCAGGATGGAAAAGATTCTTGAAAAGATTGAATGGCTTTGGTCATGCTGCTGGACAAAATAAATGCAGCGCAACGTTTTCTCCTTCGATCTGCTCGCCACCGCCTTCTCGATCGCACAGCGAACGAGCTCTAACGACAGGACAAACGCGGCTGTGAGCTTCTCGTCTTCTCAGCTCATTAGCAGCGTCTGCGCTGACCGGCGATCTTTATGTTTGTGTTTGCAGCCATGCAGCTGGTTGCTTCACTTTCAAAATGTCCCATTAACTACATCCTGCAAACAGCGTCGATCTAATGACACAAATAAGCTTCATTTCTTATTATGAAGCACATTTCACGATGCATTGATATGCTGTAGAGCGGTAGGATCAACTGCTTATATACATGTGGATATCAGGAAGACATTTTGTCCAATAGTTTCAGTTTCTCGATTGGTAACCGAAGCTGATTCAGATTTTACACTGAGGGTGTAAAATCTGAAAACAGTTTTGTTGGTTGCAGCTGTTTGAGAATTAGTTAGTATGACGAGCTCAGCAGGTGAACAGCTCCACCGGGTGCTTGCTGATTGCTGCTGGCTAGTCTGAAGGAGCTGGGCAGGGGGAGTCGTGGTGGAGGCGTAACTGTAGCTCATAGTAGGAACTTCGTCCTTGAAGGTGGAGCTAGGTCCACCGAGGCATTTTGCACAGCTGAATGGTTGCCATGGATATTAGAGGACTAGAATCAAGGCAACACTCTATGTATGTTTTTTTTTTTTTGTTGAGGGAATCAAAATATAACATAATCTAAACTCAAAGAAGTTGATCATAGATAATACTGCATTATATATATAACAAAAATATTTGCTCTGTGTCCATGAAATTCACACCATTTGCATAACTTGGCAGTTCTTCTGCACTTGTGGTAAACAGCATCTTGTTCTAGGAGATAGTTGGCAAGTTTAGAGATAAAAACACAATTTTACCTGCACAAGTGTGTGTGTGTGTGTGTGTGTGTGTTGGTTCAAGCATCTGATGAAAAGATAAGCATTAGTTGTTTTTTTTGTTTGTTTGTTTGTTTTTGTCTCTGTTGCCAAATCCTGATACAAACATTGGCAAGTGAATGAGTCCTCTGTCTGCAGTGACTCAAAGAGAAACGCTGGAAGTGTAAAAATAAAGATCCAGTTCAGCGCAGAAGCTTGTCTCCTGTCCTGAGGAGGCTGATGCTGCAGCAGCTGCAGCATCAGCTGTTGCTGCGGTTTCTCGGTTTTGGTTTTCTCTCTTTCTGGAGGTTTAGAGGCGTTCTTCAAGAGTGTTGACCTACGATCTCCTCTACTACTGTCTCCTTTCATTTTTTCCTCACCTTTGTCCCTTTCTTTGTTTTTTTTCCTCCTTTTTTGCCTCTGGTTAATTTGCATCCATCCATCTTCTCACATCCTTGCCTCTAGCGGGTTTGGGAGGTGCTGGTGTGTCTCCAGCCAACGTTCCGGGCGAGAGGTGGGGTCACGCTGGACAGGTCGCCAGTCTGTCGCAGTGGTAGATTTACATTTGAAGTAAATTTCTAATAAAGATTTATATAAACGTATATCAAGTGGAGCATTGGGTCAAAAGCCGCAACATTCCACTTGTGAAAGTAAACCTTTTAGCCCTCGCCTTCAATGCCAGCTGGGACGCATTAAAAGAATAAAATAAAACGTAGAAGAAGAATCTCGATCCTCTATGGGCTGCAGCTCCCTGGTGAAGGTCTGTTGTTTTGGGATTCAGCTGGTTAGACGCCTCGGTGAAGTTTGAGCAGACTTTGATTATTATATTATAAAGAAAGCACGCCGCGTATTCTCCAGATGGCTCAGGACTCAACAGGCCGCAAAAGGGAGATTTGCAGCATATGTTCGCGGCTGTGAGAGAATGTATTTCAGTCGAAGACACGATGCTTTGCTGCAGAGCCTATAGGGTGCTGAGGGGGTGAAATAAAAATAGAAGTCATAAAAATGGATTCACTCGGTACACAAAGTTGTGCACATGGATTTTTTGAACAGGGATCTTCTGGCTGAGAGCGAGGCACACGGGGAATCTCAACCCTTCATTGTAAAATACAGTGTGTCCTGTAGAGTTGACCTGAAAAACCAACAGACCTGTTCGGTGAGACGACGCAAAAACATATGCAATAACCCGCTGGTTGCAAAGGTATGCCCAACCTTGAACTATCAAGCTGCTGAATCACCTGCTTTTATAATGCACAGTCCCTGTGGACCGCGGTGTTCAGAGACTGCGTTGTTATCTGCAGTGAGAATAATGAGAAGGTGGAGGATAGCCTGTAAGAGGAGGTAATCTCGAGGGAGAAGAGTAATGATAGTCAGCCAAAGCAATTCAACGTAAAACATGCATATGAGTGAGGGATGAGTGTAAGGGAAAAACTGCAAAGAATGGATGTAGTTTAGGTGGATGAATTTAAGGATCTGGGGTTCTACAGTCCAAAACGTGCCAGAGGGCCGGTGGGGTGAGGAAGGGGAGCACAGTGGGTGGAATGGATGACCTCTCAGGTTTCAGGGAAGATTTATGGCAGAAGAGACCGAAAGAACAAAAGGAACGGAGACTTTACCCCCAGCTGCATTTTCATTAACCATGGAATTGTGCATATTGAAATTATGAAAATAAATGTGCTTAATGGAAAAACACCAATTTTGAAAAACACAAATTTCTTTCCCAAAAAAATTGTTGCTCTGGTACGAGGTGTTTTTTTCTCTTCAGCTGTATTGAAATAGATATATTTCACAAAACTGCAACGGAAACACTTTTCTTGCATCACACGAGTCAACAGTTGGATGCTACCACTGCCGAAAACCACAAAGAAGACGACAGGAAGTGGCAGGAGGATGAGGGTTTGTTTTTGTTTTGGACAAGGTTTCAGCTGGCTCCACCAGAGCTCTTACAGCATAAAACGTGGTGTGTCATCCCAACGTCATGAATCCATAGAATTTTTTAAAGTGTAAAACGCTGCATACGCAGCCTCAGTATACGGTGCTTGCTGCTTCAAACCCTGAATAAGACGCTCACATCTCTGAAGATGAGAATGAAATAGATCTGCTAGCATGATACTGCAGTCATGACAACACTCAACAGGTTTAATCAGATTATTGCAAGATTTCCTGCCCAGTGTCACCATCAACAAGGACGCTTTGAAAATACTCAATTGTTGAGTTACAACAACATTTCACTTCCCTTTGGGATTAAAATAAAAAGTGTTTTTGAACTTGAATTGAAATGTTGACAGCTTTATCTGTGATTTGTGTGATGCTCCATTTCAACGCAATGAAGCTTACCCACTCTTTAGACAGCCATCCTCCACTATGAGGGCAGAAGTGCTGATTTGAACGAGGCGGATGTTGATGTCACTTCAATAGTTGGAGGTGTGGCCAACATAGACTGAACGGTTTTGCTCACTTCCTATGCTGCCATCGCTAACACTAGCCAGCTAGCTAGCTAGACTATAACTCTAACAACAGCATAGAAAACTGACGTTACCATTCACAACTCCTTCTGTTCTCTGATTCTCTGGGCAAGTCCAGGCAGATGTCTTCCTTTCAATGGTTTTCTTCCTGCTCTTCTTTCATAAAGACCACATTTACTTTTAATAATTGTCCTATCATCAACTCGCCCCCTTTTGTTGAGCTCTGCAGCTCTGCTTTGTTACCATGGGTCTCTTGACGCCTTCTCTGCAATAATGCAGGATGTCATTATTGGGTTACTTATTTATAACCCTAACCCTAATTCTCCACAACTTTCCCTCTGTCCTGTCTGCTGTGTTCATGTAGTTCATGCCGATGTTCTCTCACAGACCCCTGAGGTCTTCACAGAGCACCAGTCACTCTCGGGTGGGACGGCTTTGCGTTAGTCTGGCAAACAAAGTCTGGATGAGATAAAAGTTTTTTCACCCAGAAGTCGGGCATCCTGACCCGCTGTGGATTGTGTGCTAATCTTGGCAACTTCAGACCACAGAGACACAAAGCATCTCGACCCATTTGGCTCCTCGTTCATGACTTCCTCTGCCCAGCATGCTGTGCGTTTGAACCGTTCAGGGCCTTCTTCCGTCTCTTTTTCATCACGACAATAATTCTTTTCTGACGGACGTGAAGGCTAACAGACACATGTTTGGGCTGTTTGCAAAGAAAACAAATACGTGTACAGGTTATTTGTTTTGTTTTGGGTTTCTTTGTCTCCATTGTCACCATGGTAACAGCAGAGCATTTTTGACGCACCAAAGACTTTGCAAAGAACAGCCAGATACAGAACATCTTTCATGTCATCTTTTTAAAGGATACTGACTCAGATTTGACCCTCCTGCTAGTCTACTTTGTGCTTCCCCTCCTCTTTGCTGCACCTTGGCGATCGGTTTGGATACAGAGCGAACGGAACCGCCGGGAGGGGAAAATACCAAGAGAAATTAAAGTTAAAGGAACGTTTTGCACCCGAGAGCTCATCAGACGGTTTTCTGGAGCGTAAAACGTAGCGTAAGCCAGGCAGGATTTCGAAAACAAAAGTCAAACTGAAGTGTTTTTTGTTTTTTTTCTTTTAACCTGAAAATGAAATCAGAAAGAACCCGGGCTGGATCAGAAAGAGAGCTGCTGAGATGAAACCAGGCTGGCTATTTCATGCAGTAAGAGAGAAACAGTTTGGACTTATGAACCTGTGACTGATCAGATGATGGGTTTTTATCCGGATAGTGTGACGGAAACACTTCTGTGCACGTGTGTGTGTGTGTGTGTGCGTGTGTGTGTGTGTGTGTGTGTGTGTGTGTGTGTGTGTGTGTGTGTGTGTGTGTGTGTGTGCGTGTGTGTGTGCAGTTTGGGGGATTTTTGTTTTCTGCTAAGTGCTTTATTTTAATGGAGGATTCACTTTATCCGCAGGTCAGAATGCCTGGTATTGACGTGGGCGTAATCATTAGAAAAGCTCATAAACGCACCCTGCAGCTGTTCAACAAATAACCAAAAAAACAACAAAAAGAACCCCTGATTCGCTCACAGATGAATAAAGTCGATCTGACGCGCTCAGTTATTACAGTGAGGAAAAATAGAGTTTGGATGTGAAATGACACATGAACAGGAAGGCAGAGGAAGCTGAAATCACATCAGGTGGAGGAACATTTCTCCTGCTGGTGGGGGGGCGTCAGCCTGGAAAAGTGATGAGTCATTTTCCAGAAACTCTCTCCACGCTCACCTGTCAGCGTTTGGACCGCCGCAAACGGGGGGAAAACAATGCGGTAATCCGGTTCTGCTCGTCCTGCTGTTATAACCCCCCACCCACCCCTTCCTCTTCCTCCTCCTCCTCCTCCTCCCATCTCCTGCTTTTTAATTCAGCTCTGATCTTCCCACGCAGGCCAGCGCGCAATTACCATCCGACCCCTGAAATAACAGGTTGCCGCTGTCACATTTCAGAGCCGACGGCGTGCCAGAGCTGTGATTAGCCGCAGCGGCCGGTCAGGGTCCAGGACCGTGACAGGCTAATTTCCACACCCAGCCGCAGCTTTTCACGGTGGCCGTCATCAACTTGTCCTGTTTCTGTTTTTTTTTTTTGTTTTTTTTTTTTCACCGCATCACAGCGGGGAAGCTTTACCCGAAATGTGTTTGTGCTTTTATTATCGCTGAGAGCAGCTCCACTTGACTTTGCCAATCGGGACAAAATCCTCGTTTTTGTGTTTTTTTTTTTTCTTTTTGTTGCTGCGTGCCAGTCAGACATTAATGAAATTGTACTGCCTCACTTCGCTGCAAAGTGGGGTTTAATGAAGGTGATAGAAAATGTGAAGATGATCGTTAGCGTTTCCCTTTTTGTTTTTTTTAACCCATCGCCGTGGTTCAGAAACCGCCGGGCCTCGTTTTTGAAAACAACTGTTAATAGTAGATTAAGAGCTTAGCCACTCAAACATAAGAAAAGGCAAAAATATGAGCTTAAAATCAATTTTCAAACTGCTTTGTGACACATTTCAAACTGTTGTTCCTCCCAGTTTTAACAACTGGGGGGAACAGTAATAATAAATCATAGTGAAAACCAAGCAGAATGCATATAGGACATTATAGGACATTATAGGACATTTGTATGAGAAACAAAATCCCTGAAGAAAGAATTAAAACCGTGTTAATGTTAATTATTTACCAATATGGAAAAGACATTGGTCCTTCTAAAAACACCCGAAGCCCCGTTTCAGGTTTGCCTAGTGAAACATCTTGCCGATCCTCAAACACATTTTGGGGGCCCGATGAGGCCGAAGCAGAACTTTTTGAAACATGTTTGTACTGTAACCCGAACACAGAGACACAAAACAACAAAGTGGCACAAAAAAAAACGAGCGTTACGGCAACTAAATAACCATAATCCCAAAACCGCCGTACAGACACTATTTTTAATTTCAAAAAGACACAAAAACGAGTGCTGAGGGAAAAGAAAAATAAAACAATTAGAAAGAAGCACTAAAGATTAAATCATCGCAAAAAAAGAGAGAAACCTCCAGACAGCAATGTTGCTCCAAATGAGAATAAATAGACAATAAAAGGCCCAGTATGGCCACAGGGTGCCTAGAGGAAATGAAAGGAGCAATCTAATGAGTTCAGGATAAACAAAAAAAAAGAAAGCTAAATGAAAAGAGAAACTGAACACAGAGAATTGAATATAATTATCAATATGGACATCGCTTCAAATTATTTGCTTTAATGGACAAATTTGAAGAGATCTTTATTCTCATAAAACCTAAAACTGCAATGTTTTATTCAGGGATATAAAAGTTCAAATTCATTATTATACCCAGATTATACAGAGGCTCAAGGTTGTGACATGATTGGACTTGATTTGTGACTGCTCTTATGAGGATGGGTGCAGGTTGTTTAAATCGGTTGTTTTCTGGGAACAGACCAGCCTTTTCCCAAAAGGTCCAAATGTCCTGAAGGGTTCAGGTCAGAACTGTCCCAGAAGCTTAACATTATCTTCTGATCTGCAGATTCCTGAACCGTTTATGGAGTTATGTTTCAGCTGCTGATCTGAAAAAAACGGTTAAGTAACCTGATGGCTGCCCTCCTTGCTCCTCTTGATGCAGAGCACCGGCCCCAGTGGCAGGGAAACAGACCCTTAGGGCTCATTCACACCAGCTCTGGTTAGTCCACTTTAATCTAATTCTGATGGGGACCAGAACAACAAACTCTGGTTCGCCCACAAACCTCCGTCTCAGTTCAGTTGAAGTGAACTCTGGTGCGGTTTGAAAGCAGAATGTGTCCGGTCCACTGCAAGGGGAAGTGTAAGCAGCAGGAAGTGAAGAGTAGCGCATAGCATTCTGGGTAAAAAAGACAAAAACAAGCACGAAAGTTGAAGCGTGCGGTCTTTCACTACAACCGCTAAAACATGATGCTGCTCCATTTTTTTGCCGAGCTCCTGGTTGGAGAAACGATGTTGTGAGGACATCCTGAAGGCGGAGTGTCAGGAAGAGCGGGAGCTTCTTAAAGAGACAGAGGCCCAATTTCAAGGTGCTAAATTGCAAAGTTCTTTTAAGTCATATTTGATATATATATAGTATTTTTTATCAAATTTGAAGGTAACATAGTTACTTGATGCTGCTATAAAATTGCACTGTATGCCTGGAAAATGCATAATTCTGCCCTTGAACCTTTTCTAGGTTGTGGTTGTGGGTTCAAACTATTTGCATCACAAAAAACAACTACAATAAATGAGTTCCACCGTTTCTAATTAAAAAACGTGGTCAAACATCCAATCAGAAAATTGTTAATCTATGACTGAAAAGCAGACATAGATCCAAATATGAGGCAGCAGGAGTGTTGAATTATTCCAAGGTGGATAAAACAACTGCTTAAATGTATCTTCAACAGCCCAAATGTTACTCTTTTAACAATCGGGCTAATGCTAATGCTCAGGATGATGATCAGTAACAAGACTCTTTATGTGGCTTGATAGGTGCAAAAATAAAGATGCCGAATGACAGGAAACGGCCCAAATCAGCTGCAGCCAGGCGATTGTGTTTCCGTTGGACTGTGCTCCATTTGTGGACAGAAGTTCCTCGGGGGAGTTAATTCCGCCTCAGCGCGCTCACAAGGCCCATTCCCAGCTGGCCCACGTTTGCCCTGCAGGTCGGAGATCAAAGTGTTGAAGCTCCTCCAAAACCTCCAGGCCAGACGGCAGCTGAGGCCGGAGCCAGCAAATGATTTGTCGCTACAGACTCTTATTTAGAAAGACTCGTTAATTAGCGCTCCGTCTTCCATCTCCGCACAGCAGCAGCTCCTCTCGGTCACCGGCGGCGATCCGCGTGGGCACGACGCCGACTCCGCCACGCACGCACGCGCGCGCACGCATCGGCGGGGAGGACATTGTGAAAGATGATTATCTCTAACAATTTCTCGTCATGAAACGAGGGGGAGAAAAAAGTCATTTACGACACACGGGAGGCTGGGATAGAAAATTGGAGGGACAACGAAAAGATTCAGAGTCAAGAGAACCTTTTTACAGACGCGCCTGTCTAACAGCGCACCATTACCCGGTGAGACAGGAATAATCAACTCGGTAAATTAACATGAACCGGGTTGCCCGGAGGAATGAATGACAAAAAATCAAGTAGATAAAAAAAAGAGAGAGAGAGAAATGGAGAGTGACAACATGAATGCATTCAGAGAGAAAAAGGTGAGCTGGGGGACAAGATTCAGAATAAACTGGCGCGAGACGAGACGGTCCTCCGGCGGACCGGATGTCCTTTTTTTTTATTTATTTATTTATTAATTTTTGCTCACAGCTCCTTTAATTTGTCGCAAACTGAGACGAAGCCAACGAACTGGACTCGTTCCGTTTGCGTGAAGACACAGATGAACAGACATTCATTTTACGACTGTCTTCAGTCTCTGAAGTAATGGCGTTCGGCGGTCGTCTGTGAGTCGTGTGCAAAATGGGAAGAAGGAAAAAAATAATAAAAAAAAAAGAGAGAGAAGAAAGTATCGTTTCTGTGTTTTGTGTGTGTCCGTGTTTGGCGGAGTTATGACTCAGAGGGGAAAGCATTTAGATGCAAATGAGAGCAATCAGCCACTAAAAGGATTAAAGTACCCCAATTTGCCTCCATGAGCCTCTGCTGCCGCTGCAACCTCTGACCGAGTTGAAACCCGGGCGGGCGAACTCCAGTAAATAATTCCCAGAGGCTTTCAACACGGACCCACCTGCTACCTTGGCCTCCTATACCTCTTTTTGTTCTTCTTGCCCTCAAACTCTTGTCCTGCTGTTTATTCTGGAGGCTCCTCTCTCATCTCAAAAGCGTTTTCTGCGCAGGAAGGTCCGAGTCTCAAAGCAACGTGCACATGATGAACATTTCTCCCCTGCTCCTGCCTGCCTTTTTGTGGCGAGCGAAATCTCTTCAGCCACCCTCAAAAGACATAACCAAACAAAAATGAAATCTCCATAAATACACAGAGCTCCACAAAGAAGTAACATTTAGTTTTATATTTCCCTAATCTCATTTAAAACAACGGTGAAGTCTC
Source organism: Poeciliopsis gracilis (assembly GCA_911649635.1). Classification (NCBI taxonomy): domain Eukaryota; kingdom Metazoa; phylum Chordata; class Actinopteri; order Cyprinodontiformes; family Poeciliidae; genus Poeciliopsis; species Poeciliopsis gracilis. Next base: position 1,459,187 of record CAJVRI010001532.1, read on the forward strand.
GCCTGTTCAGACCTTCGATTAATATCAACTGGAACATTTTAAACTGTAGTTTTTCTTTTGTGTTGTTGCTTTTGTTGAAAGCACTACGAAATGCCTTGTTGCCGAAAATGTGCCAGGTAAACAGAACTTCTTCTTTTTCCAATTTTTTTTTGCTGAACCTAAACACACCGAACTCAGCAGCACATCCACATGTCACGGTTGTCAAAGTCAAGTTAGCGTACCTGACCTGCTTCCCTCGTCCCTGTTAAAACTTTTTCCTGACCTTGTCGTCTGGTTGTTACAGTGTTGACGCAAAGCACTGCATCTGTTTTGTTTTATGTATCAGATGTGAATTGAAGATTTAGCTGGTTATGTTCTCAACTTGAGGGCTAAAAGCAGTGGTAGTCGTTGTTTGGGAGGAGAAGGTTTTTGTTGGTTCCTGAGACAGAGACCCAACATGTCTACAAAGTTGTCAGATTGGGGAAGAAGTCGATGTTCTGTCGTATTTTGTAAGAGCAAAGTGCTGAGCAGAAGACAGAGTGAACTGCGGGTACGAATCCACAATTTGAGGAAGCAGCAATCAGAGAGGTGACATTTAAATATTAATTGCTTCAGGGTGATTACAAAAGAGTCCCGTAACAGGTTCTGAGTCCTTCAATGTTCTCAGGACTTAAGCTTTGAACCACAACACACATAAAATCTGAAGGCAAGTTTTTTTTTGTTTTGCTCGTCAAGCGAAGGTTTATTTTTAAGTCCATGCCTTCAGTCGGTGCGTCGAACAACAACATGATTTAGCGCCGATTCGATGTAATAAATACCACATTTACGCCTTGATGGTGCTAAATTAGTTTACCACCTCTGAAGTGTCGGACGCTTCCTGTGCGCCGCTCTCCGTTTCTAGCCCCAGCTCCGGCCTCTCGTGCAGGTCTGTTGATGAGGCCGGCTTGTAAATGTGTTTGCTAATGCCAGACAGCGTCGCCGACAGAGACATGATACCGAACACAAGATGTTTCTCATTAACAGCAGTGCAGAAGGTCAAGCCAATACATCATTCGGCGAACGAGAGCTATTTCGGTCTGACGGACGCAGACCGGCAGTTCGTGGCTCCGCCGCTCCATTAATGAGGCCTGATTCTGAAACGCGAGTTCGCGTCTCGTTTTCCGTCCTGCCTGTTTTTAACGGGGTTAACTCGACCTCTCAGGGAGCTCACGTTGATGGCTGTCTGTGTGCTCGATTTGATCGTTCCAGTAACCTGTGTTTTTTTTTTGTGTGTGTGTTTTACAGGCAGAAATACAAAATTACATCACAGAGGTAAGATTTGCACACACACACACACACACACACACACGCACGCACACACACACACACACACGCACGCACGCACGCACACACACACACACACACACACACACACACACACAAATACACACACACACACACAATAGAAGGGCAACCAGAGGCGATTGACACGACGCCACCTGTCAGTCAGTCCAGTGGTTTTTGTCACAATTTGTAACCAAAAATATACTCAGGTAAGAGTAAAACTACTTCAGCATATTTTCACTGAAGTAAAAGTGAAAAGTAGCTGTTCAAGGAATTACTCCAGTGAGAGTGACAAAGTATTTGGTATGAAGAGCACTCACTACTGAATAACCGATGAAATGATCAGTCGATCCATATGTAAAAATTACATCATCAGATGGACCAGAATATAAAGTTAAGTGAAAATGTTGGTATTTTAAGGACCAAAATGAAAATAATTTATATAGTAACAAAAAAACAAAACAAAAACTAAATTAGGCAAAAAAAAAATTTTTCCAAATCAGCTTCTGGGTAAATCTGTTTGTTTTTCATTCGGTGTGTAGAGAATGCAGAAATTATACTCAAGTAACAGCAGATATAATTCATGATCAAATGACTCAGGAAAAAGTCTGGCGAAGTGAAAATACCCCCTAAAATTGAAAATGTTTCTCACGTAAATGTAGTTGAGTTAAACTCAACCAGCTGCTAACCAACTCTGGCTGCAGTGATTTGGAGAAAAAAAAAAATGTGGGCTCAGAATCAAGCAGCAGGACGGTTTCCTGCAGATGAGTCACTGAGACCCGCAGACAAGAAAATACAGAAGATAAAAGCACGGCAGTAGATAAGAGGATCTGTAACATTTAAGCTTAGAAGGGAATTTGGGCAAAAAGCTGAGGTAAATGGGTTTGAATAAAGTCTAAAAAAGGCTTTCACTGCTGTTTGTTTGCGAGGCTTACAGAGCAGACACACAGCTGACGATCTGTGACATGACTCCACATGCAGACGGAGAGCAGAAAGTATTCTGATCTCCAGGGAGACGCGACGGCGTCAACGAGAAAAGAAACGGCAAAAGACAGGAAACAGTCTAACCTCCCGTTCACCCGCGACAGGTTGCCATTCACTGTCAGAAAAACCTTTAATTATCTCCGGCGAAATCCAAACACACAATGTCATTTAAAAAAAGGGAAACAATCTAGTCTTTAAGTTGAATTGTCCCTGTCGCCATGGTAACTGCGAAATATTACATCCAGCTTTCTTCCATTTTTCAGGGTATTTTTGGTGGCAGATTATAATAATAATATATATAAAAAAAGGTGCTTTGCCTCCGCTTCATCATGAACTTTCTGACATTTGTCAGACTTGGTCACGGAGAAAAAAAAAAAAAAAAAAATGCCGTTCATCTTGGTAATCAAAACAGACACACAGGAATATTTACCCATTTGAGCTTTTTACCGTTTTGTACCAAACTTGAATGTATTTCAAACAAAAAGATGTTATGTGACAGACTAAGGTAAAGTTGTGCATACTAGCTTTAGAGAATAACTCTGCCCTTTTTCTCTTTGGTGAAAATCACAGCCTCAGATGTTTCAGGTTCTGCCAGGTTCTGGATTGATCTGGTCCGTTCACACGTTTGATCTAAATCACCAGATTCAACGGTTTGGCACGAACCACTTATAGGACTCTGTTATGGACTTCATTGTAATTACAGTTTAATAACAAATACTGATTTATTATTTAATGAATTTAAGGCTTCTGTGACATTTTGGTGAGTTATTTAAATGTAAACTGGTTTCATTTTTGAAAGGTTTTCGCTGCTTCCCAGTTGCTCATTTCTCTTCATTAATATTGTGGATCTTTGAGTGAGTCATGTGTGGCTGATGTCAGCAGTTTTCTCTTTAAAAGTGTTTTTGAACATTTTTTTTTTATTAACAGCTTAAGAGTGCCTGTGATGATTTTTCGTTTTGCCCTGATGCTTGTGTCAGAGACTCAGGGCGACTTCCTGGAACCAACAGGAAGTCGACCTGTGGAGTGGTGGAAGACAGACAGCCAGCAGAAATGTATGGAGAGACAAACGTGGACATAGCTGGGAATAGACAGGTGGCCGGCCGCAGCGAACCGGTGGCCCAAGGTGTGTGCGGCGCGCCAGGAAAACCGTATTCATCAGTATCATTTGATGATGGACACAAACACAGTCCAAATCTCTGCCGCTGCTGCTGCTGACGGCAGATGGAGAAAGAGCAGCGCCGACTGCCGCGGCGGGCCAGAGTCTAAACGGAGCGCAGGTGTGCCAGCTGTAAATCTGGAAGAAGCCAGAAACAGCTGTCACACTCTTTAACACACACGAGAACGAGCGTGGGTCTGAGAGAAACCAGAGAGAGAGAGAGAGACAGGAAACGGAAACGTCTGGAGAATCTTATGCGCCGTCAAAACAGATGGCATCAAACGTAAAAGAGCTGGGAAATAAAAACACGCAAAGGGCTCAAATTGTGCATTATCCTGCCTAATTTACATAAATTTATGGGTAGTTATGATCAGTGCTCAGTTGGCAAAACATTTTGCGGTTATTGTAAAAAAAAAAAAAAATCAACAAGACTCCATAAAGTAAGTCTAATAAAGACACTGGAATACATTGTGTCAAATATTACAGAGACAAAAAAAAACCCTATTCACAGTCAGTGTTTGATTTGACAGGATAACTCTTTGTTTGATAGTTTCATAAACGGACTGGTGTGAATCAGCAGTCCCAACGTTACCCACTGCGTTCCTCTCCTCTGTTTGACAGAGCCGGACTGATGAGCAGAGGTTCTGGACGACCACGTCATTGCACATTATGTGTCAAGACGAAAAAACTTTGCCTTGTTCTACGATCAGGACGGGGAATCGCTGGGCTGGAATTGTCTCAACCTCTGCGTCAAAAAATAATGCTGCGATCTTGTCATTTCTCACCTTACATGATACGGCCTGTCATTCACTGACAGGAATAGAGCGACACGGCGTAGAGCTGCAATTAAAACTAGATTAAAACCCTCTCCTCGTTGTTCTAATGTGGAAGTTGAATTGGCTGTATGTCTAAAAATGTCTATTTCACCCTACAGTTTCACGCTTCGTCATTGGACCGACTGACTCTTATAAGGCTCTATTTTATAAACTCTTATAACGCTGATCAAAGCGAAAAATAACTTTAAACTAATGCCTGCTGATACACATCATGTATCGAGACTGCAAGTCACCGATAGGAATAATGTTGCTGTTGTGGCCGATGTTATTTTCCAATCCAACAATCGCTGTCACATGACCAAACATCACATGACCAAACAAACATCACATGACCAAACAAACACCACATGACCAAACAAACATCACATGACCAAACAAACATCACATGACCAAACAAACATCACATGACCAAACAAACATCACATGACCAGGCCCCTCCAGAAACAAACGGCAACAAGATGGACATAAATGGGTTGTTAACATCGGCCAAGTTTCACTTAACGGACCGGTGCCGGGGTTTGCGCCGATGTGTCGTGCGTCCCTAATTAAGACACAATCGCGTTTCATTTCAAAGGACTAGCAATAGGATACAGAAAATATCTTTCAATGGTCTTCTGTCAAGGCAGAGGCAAAAATTCAGAACAGACGCGGTGGGGTCAGCTGTTGCAAACGACTCCAGACGGGCCGTTATTCCGTCAATTTAAAGGGGCGGTAGTATGTGTTTTCCATGCACATAGTGACATTTTATAGCCCAAGTTTCAAGGAACTATGTTATTTTCAATTGCTATAAATATTCCAAATGATGTTCATGGGAGGCAATTTAACACCTTGAAATTGGGCCTCTGTCTCTTTAAGAAGCTCCTGCTCTTTATGAAGCTCAACTTTCTGCATGTCGTTATGTCTGCAACCATTGAACAGAGAAAGAGCTCATACAGAGCTCACCAGGTGCTTGACAATAGCTGCTGACGCTAGTCTGGAGGAGCTGAGTGAGGGAAGTGCTTTGCAAAAATATGAGAGCAAAGGTGGTTGCCATGGGAAAATTGGAGGATTTTTCAAACATGAAAGAATCAACGCAACACTCCAGACATGTTTTTGAAGAAGGGATAATATTATAACATAAGGTAAAGCTAACAAAAAATAAAGTCAGTTTTACATAAAACTGCTCCTTTAAATAAAACATGATTTATTAAAATAGTGAAATAAACTCAACAAAAACAGATTTTGCTGTTAGCACCCTAAGAGAAAGCAGAATCAATCAATGAAAAAAATCTGTTTTTAAAATAAACTTCAATATTTTATCACTACAATCAATGGCATAGTAAATGTTCAGCGGAGAGATTCTTAAAGCAGGGCTCAAATTCAGTTTGTTCTTTTCTTTTTTTCCACACATTTGAGTTTACTGAAACTGCTCCTTTGCTGATAAGAAACTGTTTAAAATCTCCATAGAGGCGTTTTGCTTTGCGCCGACTGATCTAACGCTCCTGCTTTCTGCATCAGTTTGAAAGAAAGTTCCACTGTAGAATAATTGGCCTTTGCTGCCACGGCAACAACTACAAGCTGTTCCTTGTCAAGTTTAGTGAAAATCTGGCCGGCTGCAGCAGCACGAACTTTTCCGACTGGCTACAAGTGCCGCCTCGGCTCGGAAAAGCGCAGTGCATAATGTTTATTTGACAGCTTGTTTATTCCCTGGAGGAGCCTCCAGTCGTTTAGCGCTGGCGCCGGCTGATTGACAGGAGGCTCGGTGTCATCGTGTGTCCATCTGGAGGAAGCAGATTTCCACATTCTGGTTGAGCGGTGCGAACGGGACAGCAGCTGTGTGGGTGCAAAGTACGAGGATCAAGTGGGTTGGCAGGTGTCTGAAGTCTGCAGAGAGGCTCTCAGGGCTGCTGTTTCCTCTTGTGGAGGGCAGAATGCGCAGACTGCATTATATGCGAGGATCTCAGTGCAGGAAAGCACTGAAATGGCGAAGCGGAAGCTCTTTAAACATCTTTTCAGTCGAACTTGGAATGCGTTATATTACGTGTTGCCAGTTTTTATCAACCCGAGTCATTTAAGAATCTGACCTGGTCCAGAGAGCCAGGTCAGATTCTGGCTCTCTGAATCTGACTCCCATTAAATAATATTTTACTCCATATTTACGTATTCAATCATATGCTTTTTGTAAATGCGTAGACTTTTTTTTTTTTTAAGCTTGCGTTTTATTTAATTTCATTACTTAGAGGGCATAGTTAATTATTTAATGGGACGTTTATTGTGGCATTTATTTATTTTCAAGAACATTCACATTTTAATTATATAGCAATCAAATGTCGCATAAGGAGTTTCAAACTAATCTTAATTGTTCAAATTCAATTCAAAACTATTTTTTTGGTCCCAAAGGGAAATTGAATTGAATCACGATGATTCTTACCTCCACCCTCACCCCAACCCCGAAGTTGGTGTCTCGCCTTTGAGGATGAAGCCTCTCCGCGGAGCCGCAGTTTCCAAGCTTCTGAGCTTCTCTGAGCATCCTTGTCCCATGACTCCTCCACTCTGCTCCTTCAGACTAGCCAGCAGCAATTAGCAGACAGCTGGTGGAACTGAGCATCCGCAGAGCTCGTGACAGGAGCTATACTTCTCAGAGCAACGCTGGTAAAGACGTTGTTCAAGGGTTAACAGAGGAGCCGTGTTGTGATGACTTCCTGAAGGCGGAGACATATAGCATTTTTATAACAATTGAAGGCAACAGTTACTTGACTGTACTATGAAATGTCACTATGTGGCTGGAAAACACATAATACTGGCCCTTTAAAACAACATGGTGGAGCCACCAGAAGGACCTGGATAAATACAGCTGTGTCTCATTTGCCTGAATGAAATAAGAAATTCCCAAAGAAAGCAGCGACAGCACAGTGAGTCGAACAGAAACATGTTTTTATATGTAAATGACCTTGTCAAAGTAAACGTAGCTTTAAATCCCATTTTGTAAAATGAATCAATTGCATCCAAAAGAGGTTCAGAGAGACTAAATATGAGCATGTGAAAAAAAACAAAACAAACAGCTTTATTTTTTAGTGAGAAACACAATGTCAGAGAACCAGAACCAGTTCAATGAAGAGTATTCTGGACTCAAGAGAACGTTCTGTCAAAAGGATCCTGTCCTTAACTCATTTTCTTAAAAAACAACAACAACAACAACAACACTCTAATCATCTCACAAAGGAGAAACACAGAGGAAACCAGACACAAACCGCAGATCAAACCTCCAGTCTTCACCGGCGCGATTCGTCTCTCAAATCTGCAAAATCGGGAACGTGTCTGATTTCTGAACCAGCGCCTGTGCTGAGATAAATCAGCTGCTGTAAAAGTACAAAACAACGACAATGACTCCAAAGTGCTGAAAATAACTCAAAGAATAAACAACTGAGAGGAGTAAAAATACATCTAAAGAGATGTATGTCATAATGTCACTGGGAGGAGTGGGCTGAAAGTGGATGAAACAGTGAGGTACATTTTTACATTTATATAAACTTATTCCCACTCTACATGTGAAATATGAAACCTAATGTGTTTAGTGCAGAAGATGAACAGATTTTATAACATTTAGCCAGATGTGACGGGCTAACAAAAAGAAGGATGTAACTGGAGGGTGTATGGTTAAAAATGTTTTTACATTTTCTGTCACAAATAAAAGTCTATGCTCAATCCTTGACACTTTGCAGAACCAGCTGCTGCTGTGATTCCGACCTCAGGGCTTTGAGACATTGAGGCAAAGTTAATGACACTTTTTTTCTCACGAGTCACATGATCGACAACCAGACGTTACCGCTGGCGTAAATCACGAAGAAGATGACAGGAAGTGGTTGTATGACAGTGGAGCGGCTTGGTTTTTAAGGACTTTATCACGTCAGCAAACTTATTTAACACACCAAGTCACAAACATGGTTTTCTTGCACCGCAGTGAGTCTTTAACAACCGGCGCCATGATGTTCCTCTCCTCTTGTTGTCCAGGCTGAAGGCGGCCCTGGAGCAGATGGACCGGGGCGTCGTGGACCTGCAGGAGCTCCGCAGGAACCTGGAGCTGGCGGCGGCCATGTTGGACGCCGTCTACACGGACGAGACCAGGTGAGTCGGCGCGGCCAGACGGTGGGGGGGCAGGAGAGGCGCAGCGCCACACGACGCGTCACGCAGCCCGTCTCTTCTCTGCAGGCGCCTGCTGGACACGGAGGACGAGCTCAGCGACCTGCAGGCAGAGTCCGTGCCGAGCGAGGTGCGCGATTGGCTGGCGTGCACCTTCAGCCGGAAGATGGGCGTGGCCAAGCGGCGTCCCGAGGAGAAGCCGAGGTTCAGGACCATCGTTCACGCGGTGCAGGCCGGGATCTTTGTGGAGAGGTAAACCTACATGTCTGACTCTTTGTTTTTTCTTTTTTTGTTGAAAATTTTCATGTAATTCTGTTGAGTTTGTTTTGTGAAACTTTCTGGTACCGAAGAAGCCTAAAGTCATAAGAGTTCAGGGTTGGATTCTTCTCATTCATTGGGTTTTAATACACCAATGAAATCTTTGTCCTTGTTTTTCTTCTCTATAGCAATCTGACAAAGACGATAAATGAGCACTTAAATATTGAAGCCCATTTTCCAGCGATTACTCATAACATGACTCTCATCCTGCATCGTTTCACTTACATTTCACATGGAAATGTGACATAAGAGCAATTTACCCATTAGGTGCATTCACCGCTCTGCACAGAAGCTGCATAATGAGGTTCATAACGGACAAGTTCCCAAGACATCAAGTTCTCCCATCAAAGTTACTTCAGTGCAGCTTTGTCTCCACCTAATCGATATCATATTTAAAAATATATCTAGCGTCAAAGACACTGAACGGATCTGTAATCTTATGCATATATTGGACATGAAAACGTGAGAAAATGTGAAAGTGAGAAACAGACACGCGAAGCTGTGAAAAAAATCTTCGGGTAAGAAATAACCAGACATTAAAGCAACACTTTAGAAAGCAGCAGGGTGAAGCCAGACGAGCTTTTCCTTTTTGTTTTTATGTATTTTTTTTTATCTGTAACAAATATTCTTCATGCACCCGGGAACTTCGTTGGCTTTTGTCACTTTGCGGCCGCACGCCTCATCATGTTTCATCTGTGTTTTATACGACTGGCAGAGGCAACGAATTGCTGGCGAATGTGAAGTGGGAGAAAAACGATGCCGGCTTCGGAACGAAACTCTGAAACGTGTGCAGCGGCGTGTAGTCTGCGACGTTCAGAGCCACGTTAAACTTTGGTTCTCTTCATTAGCTTCAGCTCAGACTGAAGCTAATGTTTGGGCTGGAGAACAGCAGTCCCACAGCATGATGCTGCTGTCCCCGTGTTTCACAGGGGAAAAGGTGCGTTCAAAGTGATGGAGACCCGAGTTCCCTTTCTAACAATAAAAGCAGTTTCTCCCATGGATCTTCATCTTCAATAAGTTAAATGAACTGATATTCATCAAAGTCATCTATCTATCTATCTATCTATCTATCTATCTATCTATCTATCTATCTATCTATCTATCTATCTATCTATCTGTCTGTCTGTCTGTCTGTCTGTCTGTCTGTCTGTCTGTCTGTCTGTCTGTCTGTCTGTCTGTCTGTCTGTCTGTCTGTCTGTCTGTCTGTCTGTCTGTCTTTTGTGCAGGTTGTGTGAGAGACTGTACACATCAAATTTAAAAGGTCTGAATACCTTTGCATGCCACACTTTTAAGATTTGTATGCACAAGAAATAAAGCGTGAAAACCAGGCATCCTTTTCCTCTCGCTTCACCGCAAACTGCTCAGTGATGATCAGTCACCACAACAAGACACACCGGAGTCGATGTGCTGCGAGGTGACAAAATGTGAAAAGGTTTAAGGGCTTTAAGAGCTTTTTGGCGGCGCCGTAATTAGAGTTCCTGTAGTTCACTCTGAGAAAGTTTTCATTCAGCGTCACCCTGTCGTCTTTAGTGGAGAAGAAAAATAAAAAGCAGCTTCGAGGAGTTGTCAAAAGTTGAGACATGCATTTATATGTAAAGCAAAGACGGGCTTGATGTAAATGTGGAAGGTTAAATTGCACCCTTCCAGGCAAAATGACACTTCCAAATGTTCAGCCGTTTCCACGTTGATCAGAAATCTGGAGCGCCTGCAGGAGGCGGAGGCAGCAGCAGCAGCCATAGATTTCCTCCAAAGTAAACACAGGCGAGCATCCGGGCTGACAGCAGATGTGATCAAGAGGTCGAACGCGAAGCGTAATGACGTTAGCGCGCGCGCCACGGGGCGAACGCCGCATACGGAAACTTATGAGCTCCAATATCATTAGGTTGTAAACGAGTCGCAGTGGCAGAACATGTTCATCTGCTGCATCAGTTCATTTGCTGCAGCTTAATGACGCATGAAATCAAAAAATATCTGCTGCAGCCAGGCAGCGTTCGTTCACCGGGCGTCTGTGTGCGTGTGTGTGTGTGTGCGTTCGCGTGCATGTGTTTGGAGCAGGGTTGCCGTGGCAACAAACAATCCATCCTGGTCTCAAACTGTGGAGGAGAGCATCGGGAGGGGGTCTGTGTGAGAGGTGTTTATATGCATGCCACTGCCCATATTTATAAGTGTGAAATTGGTGTGTGATATTTTTATCTGTGTGTGCGTGTGTGTGTGTGTGTGTGTGTGTGACAACAGGATGTACAGACGGACGTCTAACATGGCTGGGCTGACCTACCCTCCCACAGCTTTGACAGCTCTCAAGGTAAAAAAAAAAAAAGAAGAAAAAAGTAAATACTCTGATCCAGGATGTGGAAGTTTTCTTGTATCGATTCTTTGTTCAGGTAGAAGAGGGGAAAAGTTCAAGTGACAAGCAGGAAATCGGTTCCATTTACTATAGAGGGCCGATGCAATACAGGGCCGGGGTAAATTGGAGACGAAAAAAAGAAATGAGACATTTGGGGAACTGATGCAGAAGAGGGAAAACAGGAAATACAGGAAGAAACGTGAGGAAAAGGAGGGAAAAATAGAATTGAAAACATGCAGCAGAAGTATCACTATCCCTTGATCTTTGCTTTGTCGCAATCCAACAAAACCAACAAAAAAGCGCTGTTAAGACGGAGATCAAAAAGACGCTCCTCATAGGAATCTAAGAAAGTGTGACTGGCAGAAGTGTTTGTCTCCCTTTACTGTGACACAAGGAACTAAAACGGTCACATCAAAGCCTCTCTTCTAACCTCGTTCACAGCCTGTAATGAACGGGAGGAGAAGCACGACGAGCAATCAGACACTGGTAAAGATTCCCGAAGGCCAAGATTAAAGCGCTCTGGAAGTGAAAGCTAACAAAGGTCCAGATCAAGATGGCGACGACGTGCCAACCCCGGAGCAGAGGAGCCCAGAGCGAACCTGGAGATCATTCAGGGATTTTGAGTTTCATTTCATCTTTGACTATTTATCCTTCATTTCTGTTAGATTTATGTTTTGCTGGCTCCCCAGTACGTATCTGTGTTTCCATTGTAGCTGCACCATTTCACATTTCGAAGACTAATTTGCGTAATTACGGAAAAACCCTTGTCAATAAAAAGTTTTGCAGTTAGGATGAGGTTTTTTTGTTGTTGTTGTTGTTGTTTTTTTAGTCCATATCAAAATTTGTTGATTTCTCAAAACTGCATGATCCACAACCAGACGTCAAACACTGATCCAAAACACGAAGAAGACAAAAACAGGAAGCAGTGTGAGGACGAAGGCGCGGCTTGTTTTTAAATGACGTATCGAGTGGAGTTAAAATCATTCGCGTGTGATTTTAACTGTGTTTCTGATTGAATGGAAACACAAGCAATTGCGAAATCGTGTGCAGTTTTTAATGGGCAATTTCAATCTCTGAAGATGTCAACTTGTAAAAAAAAAATTTGAAACATGGAAAAAATGTAAAGATTGCATTTCGATCAAGGGGTATGGATACGTTTCTGCTGCAGAAATAAAAAACGCCAGAAAAACAAAACAACAACTGAAGAAAGCAGGATGTGTAAAGGCAAATAAAAAGCGTAATCTGTGTGCTGTGATGGTGCCGGGGTTTAAGCACAACCCACGTATGGAGGTCATAGTCCTTAACGTGACCCTCACAGGTTCAATTCCCGGCCTGGCGACCTTTGCCACGTGTCTTCCTCATCTCATTACCCGCTGTCCTGTCAATTTCCTACCAAATAAAAGGCCACCAGAGCCAATAAAACCTTCTTTAAAAAAAAGAAAAGGCATCATTTGCAAGAAGAATGGAAGGGAAATAACATTCTGTGAAAAAAGAACAAAGTGTGCAAGCAGGACGTTTGTTGGACCAAAGCAGAAGAAGAGTCTAAAAACAGAAATAATGGATGTGGAAGAGCTGGTAGAATTAGATCATGTGGATGTAGTGAGCGGTGTGTTTCCTGATATATGTTCCTTCTTCAGGGCTTCCTGTGCAAACTAAAAAAAAAAAAAAGAAGAAGAATATTCAATTATCTCTCTAATTACTCTCCTTCGCTATTCTCGAGACCTGAAACTCATGAATCATGAGGGGACCAACTTCACATATAATTGTGAGTTAATGAATAATTGCGCTCATTAATTTAATTGCTGCTTTAGCTCTTCTGAAGAAACATGGCGTACTGCCCCCTAGTGACGAATGGTGAATTTACACTGAAAGCTTTTGCTTTATTTTTCAGCTTTCTGTCATTCAGTCGTTTCTTTCAGGGGCTTCTGTTCGTTTTGTTTTTTCCAGGAGGTGGATCAGTGGTCCTTTGACGTTTTTGCCTTCCACGAGGCCACTGGAGAACACGCCCTCAAATTCCTGGTGTATGACCTGCTGACCCGCTATGACCTCATCAACAGGTTCAGGGTACACGCATTTTGATCTCGCTGCTCGGGTGGATTCTGACGTTTAGAGGAGTGATCATGAACCCGTGGCGGCGGAAGACGCTTCGGCATTACGTGTGTCCCACGTGTCTCAAACGTGGGACACAATTCATTTGACTAAACTATTGAGAACATGGATCATGTTGTAGATAAAAGCCATACAAAATGTCAGTAGATGGATAATCAAACAAGTGAAGGAATCAAACTAGTGTCTCCACTGAATGTTTAGCTTTGAGGATCGGCACGGGGTTAGCGGTGCGTTGCTCGTGGCGACGGTACTAGCCGGGCTCCTGTGTTCAGATCCCTGTGCAGGCCCTGGTGCAGTTTGTTGAGGCCCTGGAGAGCGGCTACAGCAAACACAGGAACCCCTACCACAACCTGATCCACGCCGCCGACGTCACGCAGACCGCCCACTTCCTGATGCTACACACCGGACTGATGGTAACGCACACTCACACACACATCCATGCCGCCTTTAGATCACGATTCTGCATGAAGACGCTGAAGAATAAAATATACATTAGTGCAAACAGAAATGGCCTTCATGCTCATTACTCATATTGCTTGTGAGCAGTGAGCCGTCACATTAACACACTCATTGTGTGTGTGTGTGTGTGTGTGTGTGTAGCACTGGCTAAGTGAGCTGGAGATCCTTGCCATGGTTTTTGCTGCGGCGATCCATGACTTTGAACACACAGGAACCACAAACAACTTCCACATCCACACCAGGTAACACACACGGCAACAACAGTGGAAAGAATAATTAGTTGTGTGTGTTGGAGCGCATCCTGAGCTCACACACAAAGAAACTAGAAGTCCAGAATCGTCTAGGAATCATTTATCTGTCCGTCAGGTCGGAGGTCGCCATCCTGTACAATGACAGGTCGGTGCTGGAGAACCATCACGTCAGCGCCGCCTACAAGCTGATGGTCGAGGAGGACATGAACATCCTGATCAACCTGAACAAAGAAGACTGGAGGTTCCCTCAACCAACCATTCAATATGTGTCTGTCCGTCTAACAAGCTGATCTGTGGGGATTCAACGTGTTGATTTCCCGGCAGGGAGCTGAGGGCTCTGGTGATAGAGATGGTGATGTCCACTGACATGTCCTGCCACTTCCAGCAGATCAAGACCATGAGGAACTCCCTGACACAGACGAACGGGTCAGTACATCACCAGACATTATGATTCTTTTTTAAAAAAAAATCATCAGTCAACCACAAGGGGGAGCTTCAGGTCTTCTGCTCCCTTACTTCTATGAGTGAAACAGTGAAAGTTGCGAGTATAAAGTATTTATTAACACATTTAATAATAATAAATGTAGTTTGCTAATAGGTTGCAAACTACACCATGTTCCAAATTATTATGCAAGTGATGTTTTCTCAGATTTTCTTAAGAGGTCAATGCAAATGATGGACAGTATAATTTTCAAGTCATGAACTATTGCAGTATAAATCAAATGTTACTGAACGAAGCTCCCCATGAGAACAGCATTTTTTTCAAAAACAAAAAACTCAAAATGCACTGTTCCAAATTATTATGCACAGCAGATTTTCTAAACGTTTTATGGATTATAAAGAAATGCAATGCATGAAGATGAAGAGGAACAGCTCTTCTTTTTGAACCATGAAAGAAAGTGATCAGTCAGAAAGTCCATATTCTTTGCTGAGGTCATTTTCACATCTTCAGGGTCTTTGAAAGGCCCGACCAATGACTCTCTCCATGATTTTGGCCCAAAGCATGACTCCACCTCCTCCTTGCTGACGACACAGCCGTGTTGGGACGTGGCGGCCGTCCACCACTAATCCACTACTGCGTCCATCTGGACCATCCAGGCTTGGACTGCAGTCATCAGTGAACAAGTCCAATACCGTATATGAATTTCATAGCACAACACAAAATATTTAATCTTTTTGACACTTAAATCCAATTTGCATAATAATTTGGAAAAGAGTGTGTACTTTTGAAATTGGTCAAGCAAAAATTTCTAATTGGATATTTGAAACTTAGGTCATAAAGGGTTAAACAAAAGAACCTTATCAAACCTCTATTCCAGTATCTGTGTCTGCTTTACATGAGCCATTCAGTTTCAGCAAAAAGTTTGCAATTTCATGTGTTGATGCTTCTTGAAACAACCTGAAATGTGTGGGGCTGCTTGTGAACACTGCACATTGGCTTTGAAACAGGCTTTTAGAAAAGGTCCACAGTTTTCCTCCTGCAGCAAACACTTTTCCTTTCGGACCCAATTCACACTCATCAGCAGTCAAACTTCCAAATTTAGACCCTCCGCCGTGAGCGCCGCTTCTTGGAAGACGTGTGAGGCCGGTCCATCTGACGGACACGATGAGATCAACAGTGGGAGTTTGGTGCAACGGCCCAACATAAGGTCCTGCAGGCTGCTGGACCAGGACCAGATTGGCCAGTATGTCCCTGTAGGGGATCTGCTCAGAGAGAGAGCTTCACAGGAATAGCGCTGAGTCCGACCGGTCGGGCTTCTGCCTCTCTCTCTCTCTCTCTCTGTTTGTCAGAGCTGCAGAAGGTGCGGAGGGAGGCGGCTGTCACGCTATTCACCTCACGCTTGGATGAGATTTCGGGGGAAGACGCTGTCATCAGCCTGTCAGCACGCTGATTCTTGCCTGTGTTTCTGAGGCTGACTGTACTCTCTGTAAACAGCACTGTCAATACAAAAGAAAAACACCCGGCAGCTTTTACCTAGCGTACGGCTGCCACGGCGACAGACCCTTTATAGATCGAGCTGTGGTTCAGGAATAACAAAGCTATTTCTGGAATAGTTTGTGCTTCTCACGCTGCTACTAAACCTTTGTTGTTTGTCTGTCTCCAGTATAGACAAAGTGAAGGTTTTATCTCTGATGCTTCACGCAGCAGACATCAGTCATCCTGCCAAGGCCTGGCCGCTGCACTACCGCTGGACTCACAGCCTGATGGAAGAGTTCTTCAGACAGGTGCACAGCTCTATACTCCAGTGTGTTTGATGTCTTGCTTCTCCTGAAGCTGAGCTGCCAAGTTCTCTCAGTCCCCAGGACTTGATCATGCTCAGTCCTGAGGGCACGTAAATCCTGGCAGCCTGCCAGGCTCATAATGCACTGGGGGGAAAACCCTTAGTGGCAGAATTAGGAAGTCTTTTGGCAAACCAACTACTTGGTTTGCCTGCGTTTTTGTGCTAAATTCACATCACTACCATTCAATTTTCACAAGACAAAGTTTGAAAAATGTTTTTTTTTTTAAGTTATTCCTTAAGATTGCATTTCAGTTTCATCTTCATGCATTATATCCAGTTTAGACCAGATTTGAGAGTGTAAAAAAGCAAACCCTGAAAAAACTCCTCAGCTTTCACATTTCGTTTCTTCTTCAGGGAGATAAAGAGGTGGAACTCGGTCTGCCTTTCTCTCCCCTCTGTGACCGAAAAGCCACCATGATCGCCCAGTCACAGATAGGTACCAACCTGACCTTTCGGTTCATCACATTTATAAAGAAATGCTAACGCTAATGCTAATGCTGCTCGCTCGTTTGTTGAACCCATCTTCCTCTCTGGTTGTAGGTTTCATAGACTTCATCGTGGAGCCCACTTTCACTGTCCTGGTTGACACAACAGAGAAGGTGATCGGACCTCTGATAGAAGAAGACAGGAAGGCCAAAGAGAGTGGAAACAGGAGATCCAGGTAGTAACACCGTTTTCTAATGACTAATAAAGAAGAACAGGGAATCGTAACAGCAGAAAGCAGCGAGCTGCACAGATTACACTTTGAATAACTCTGGAGAAGCTCATTATGTACCAGCTGCACAGAGCAGGGCCTTGGTGCTGCTTTGGTTTCTCCTGGTCTCTGAACGGTCCAGATCTGGAAGATGAGGGTGGAGCTGAACCTGAGCTCAGGGAAAACAGATGACCTCACCAAGAGACCACACAGCTGCTCAGAGACTGAGATCAGCTCCACTGGTGCACCTCAGGGCAATGTACTTCAGCCACACAGACAGTGAGCGAAACATTTTTGGACACTGCCACGTAACAAGCATGGACATGAGATAAAGCACAGAGGGCTGGTAGTGTGATGTTCTGATCGATTCAAGTCTGACCTCCTGCAGATAAACACCACAAAAAACAGCCGCCCATTTTTGGATCGGAGGAGTTTGGAGGCGTTGCCGTGGTTTCAATCTGTAAGAGGTCTGGGTTGCATCTTAGGAAGGGAGCGGTGAAAGGACTGGACAGACCGGCCAGGTCAGCAGTCTGGCATGGAGATGAAACCCTTAACATCACCGGATTAGCAAAGGAGCTCGGACAACCAGCAGCATCACTCTGACTCAGCAGAGGGAAACGTTCAGGCGCTCAGAACTTCAGCAGACAGAATTAGGAAGTCTTTAGTTCCACAGGAAATCCAATTACTCAACTCTAAACAGCGAGCCAGCAGCTAGCAGCTTCTCCCTTTTATTATTCACTAAATGTCTAAGCTCACACAAGAACATTAGTATGTAATATGATTATATGAGTCTCATTGAATTATAGCCATCATTTTCATTAGTATCAAATCTCTGAAGCATAAAAATGTCTGAAATGTATCAAAGGCATGAGAGAGAAATATTAAGTGTTATGTAATGTGGGGGCTTTTGAGTAAATAATTCCTTAATATTGATGAAACAAATCAATATGACGAAATCAAAACTACTTGCAAGTTAGTTTTGATTTGTCTCAAGTGGAGATATTTCCACTGGAAACTAGATAAACTAGATAAGAGTACTTGGTAAGAGTTTGTGTTTTTACAGTGTAGATTTATGAAAATAAATTCTCTCGGTTGGTTTCAATCAGTGATATTCTTAATCATGAATCACTAATCCAGTGCATCAGTCATGCAGCTCAACATGCACATGGAAGCTATTTGTAAGATGTCCTCCGAATGCTCTTAGTTAGACGTTGAGCAATTCGTCGGCACCTCACTTACGCTCCGCGCGACGCCGCTTTCATTCAGCCTGACAGGAAGCGGTTCGGTCACTGTGGAGTCGGTGCAAAGACACAGCAGCAATCGCCATGGGAACGCCGACGACGGACAGATGAACTTTTCCCTGACGGCCATTGACCTGCCAGCACTGAGGCAGCACCTCTCCAGCGTCATCGCCAGCAACAAGGACCGGTGGAAGGAGCTGTCTGTGCACGGTATGCAAACGCAACAACAAACACTTTGATTTGGCCTAAAAACTGATTGAAAACTACACAGTGAAGGAGCTCCTATCAGAAAATACCAATATTGAACTCTTTGCTCTACATGGAAAGTGTTCTGTTTTGCTGCCAGGCCAAAGGAGACTAAGTTTGTGTCTATCCCTGAAACATGAGATGTTGCAGGGATATGTAGAGTTAGAGTTAGGGTTAGATGCTAATTCTGACTAGCTTCCCATTCTTTTCCAGCAAGGAATGGGAAGCTAGTCAGACTTGATGGGACGTTGGATGGAGCTGAATACTGGGCATACCGGGTTAAAAACAAAACAAAACAAAAACTTTACGAAGCAGAAAACGTGAGACTGGAATGATGTTCTAGCTGCCAGCAGCACAATGACCCGACACACATTCATGTTTTTAAAAGGTCCAGTCAAAGTCCATTTCCTTCATTAGTCCTGCTGCCCTGTGTGAATGAAGATACAAGCAGTTTCTGCTCCAGGCATCACTTCATGGGAGCTCAGGGTCCAGGGTCACTCTGGACCTGCAGAGTTCTGATTCTGAGCTTTTAAAATGCTCCCTGAGCTGAAACCTGATTGTGTTTCAGAGCTGGCCAAGAAGGAGAAAGAGGAGACCGAGGCGAAAGACGAAGGTAAAGATGTCCCGTCCCAGGCCTCGCCCAGCCGCGGCGTCGCAGATCCACCGCAGAACTCAGACGATCGCGTTTCGGCTGAAAAGTGTGATGATAAGTCACCCGACCACACGGCTGCGGATCACCTGTCCTGGAACGGTATGAAGATGAACATGGCAGAAATAAAAAAGCTTTTTTTTAGCTCCAGATGTGGATGAAAACTCACTGCTACTGCATTAACGTTCTGCAGGGGCAGAGGAGGAAGAGGAGGATGACAAAGTGCCTGAAAATGCCTGATGACCCAAACCTACAAGTTCTCTATTAATCTGACTTTGGCAGATCACCATGGCAACAGGCAGCTCGGTTGCAGTAACCACTAGGGTTTAGACTCTTCTGTGTAAAGAAGCTGACTCAGTGGCCCCTCGGTGGCCCCCAGAGGGCCTCCAGATTATCTGTTTACAAGTGAATGTGGATAAATCATACATCGGAGTGACCCCCCCTCCCTCCCCATCAGATCATGGCTTCTTAGCAGCTTCCTGGTTAATTTCCTGTCAGGCTCGGAGGGAAAATTGTCTGGAAAAACCAAAGAGTGTGTGATGGTTGGCGAATCGCCGTTCACGATTACCACAGGCGCAACGTCGTCCATCAGGACGAGTGAAGCACGAAGCTGTTAAGAAGCAGCTGCGGCGGCGACATCGGCGGGCGTGTAGTTTTGTTTGATCCGCGGCTGGAGCGAGGCGTCGCTGCTGCTCTGCTCTCTGCTCCGACCCCACGTTGTTCCCGGGCACGTCGTGATCACCCGACACACCGCCGCGTCTGCGACGGGAGTTCTTGGCGTTGAGACGCTCTTTGAGTCAAAGCATTGAAGTGGATGTGAGTACGCTGACGCAAACAAGCTTTTCAATTCCTTAAATCCCTTTTATTTACTCTTCAGGAGCTTTGGTCCTCTAATTCAGTTAAAAAAATATATCATAACTCATATCTTCCAAGTACCTTCAAAGAGTCACTGAGAACAGTGACACTTTGGACAGGAGGGATCAAACCGAATCCAATCAAGTCTTGCAGCCAATCAGAAGAGGCCCTGGCTGTGTGACAGTGATGCTATGCTAACAATTCAACTCCTCTGGGATTTGGTGTGAAATCTGAAACTCTGTAAATGTTTAAAAAAAAATAAATAAAATTGCCTCCAATAATCTCCATCTGATGAAAATCACAATAGAATGACAAAATGTTATTAATATTACATGTGTGTTGGAGATGTTTTTGTCATATTGAAAAGACAAAGCTTCTAGGAGAATGTCCATTGGACAGATGAGACAAAATTTTAGCTTTTTCACAGGACATATCGACCACAACGTCCAGACACAGAGAACTGAAGCAGGACCTCGACAAGAGCACAATGTCTGCTGTCCAACACGGAGGAGGCTGGGTCATGCTCTGGGTCATGCTTTGCTTCGCTTCCCCTGAAAATCTCTGCAGAATAAAATGAAATCTCAAGGGAGCATTCTGAGACAAATACACGCCGAGCGTCTTCCAACAAAATAGTGACAGAAAACACAGTTTTCCCTGCAGTTGGGGAAAATCCCTGCTGACGGGTGCAGAAGCCTCACTGACACTCACAGTGATTGACTTGCAGATAATTACCTTCAAAAAGTTGAAAAACAATTTATTGAGTGACAGGTACCATCATTTTTGTCCGGGCATGTTGCACTAATCGGCTTTTTAAAGCCATTCTGCTGAAACACGATTGAGAAAGAAACGTCTGATTTCCAGTGGTTCATTTTCAGGGAATTTTATTTTTTTTTACCACTTTTGTTTGTTTCAACTAATGTCAGTGACCTTTGTGGGCTTTTCATTTTGCGTCGTTTCATTTCTGCTGACCCTTCACACGCCGCCCAGCTTTCACTCGACGCTTGGCCTTCCCAAAGTTCATCCTCCACTTTATCACCCAGAGTACATGGAGTTACTTTCTCCTCTCTTCTCATATCCATTGCTTCCTTCTGTGTTCCCTTTATTTAAATTGTCTCTCATTCAGATGTTCTTCATATTTTTTATTTGTGGACTTTCTGCATCTGTCTTTGTTTCAGTCAAATAAAAACGTCTCTGTCATCGGACGACTGGTCTGTCTGATTGCGAGTCCCTCGACCGTTGATCCGCGGCAACGCGCGCCGCCTTAAACGAAGAAGAGGAACGTAAGAGCTGAACGGTTTAGACGACGCTACAGACAACCATTTATTTGAATAACTCTGAAAAATAAATGTGGCAGTTTGAATTCAGCAGAATCCGTCACCCCTGCGTTCTTATGTTGCGTCTCTCCGGTTAGAGACACAGCGGTTGTCACAGCACCACTGATTCTTCCTGGGACGACACTCAGCGCTGTGCGTTGCCAAAGTAACGCTGGACTCTGGCAACGCAGATTGCTCCGTGTCCAGGTGGGGAGCAGAGCAGCAACAGTGAGGTGGTCTGGATTTTACGACGTGTGTCTTCTTCACGAGATGTTTTTATGCAGCATAGAATGTCTTCTTGTTCTTTAGGACAATGTGTCCATAGCGTACTATTATGACCTTGTATAAACCGTAGAGACAGATCAATAACGGAGGATAACCAGATCACTGCGGCTCATCGTCCAGGCCGGTTCTCTCCTCTGTGTCACCGTTGCGACTGCCGACTGTGAAAAAAGACGGGGCGGCCGCAGTATCGCCACGGCGATGAGGTCGTTGTCGGATTCCACGTTAACGGGCCAAAGAGCCGGCGCTAAGCCAAGATGACCGACAGTGAAGACTCTGCAGACGCTCAGATCACTGTGTGTCCATGCGATGCTCACTGGGGTCGTTGTGTTTCCTGGGCTCTTCGTGTTACAGAGTGTGTATGTTGGAAATGGGAGGCCGAGAGACACAAAGAGAGAGAGAGAGAGTGTGTGTGTGTGTGTGTGTGTGTGTGTGTGTGTGTGTGTGTGTGTGTGTGTGTGTGTGTGTGTGTGTGTGTGTGTGTGTGTGTGTGTGCTGTACAGTCATTTATTGTATTAAACATCCTAAACTCCGCTTCTCTGCTCTGCTCTCTTTCTTCTAATCTTACTGACGTTGAAACATTTTTGGTGAACTTCTGCCATCTTTGAGATTGTATTGTCGGCATTTCACACCAAAAAACGCAACAAAAATTGACACCAAATATTCCCAAAGATGAGACATAACATTTCTCCCTTAATTACTGCAAACACTTAATTCCTTTGGATGTGATTCTGCTCGTGCTGTGGAGCGACTTCTAGTTGTGCATCAGAAATACCAGGACAGGAAACATGGAAATGACTCATGTTTGGAGTTTGCATGAAAACGTTCCAACATTCACAGCGTGGGGTGAAGGTTTGACCCCCGCCGTTCTGACCTCAGCAGAGCAGAGCTGATGAGTCACTGATCGTCCAGAAAGCGTTTCCAATGCAGCTAAAGGAGATGCTGGAGAGCAACAAACTTTATCTTTACTAAGTTTTAGATGTTACCTTCATAAAGAAGAAAAAAAGAAATGTTTGACATAAAAAAAAAAATAAAAAGCTGCATCTCTCTAATTTAATAAACCATCATTTAGTGGTTGAGCTCATTGCAGCAGCAGATAAAATGACCAAACATCCTTAAACTGAATGAAGAAGTAAATTGTTTTTAATACCTAAATTATGATTATAGACTTCATCTGTTTTCATTAAACAGAGCAGGAGATTATTGAAACTCCCAATACAACAACAAGCACACACCAACAGAAGTTCATATTGTTCAGAACAATGTACATTTATAATAAGTATCTATTTAGGACAGACACCTCTTAAGCAAAACAATGGATTATGCAGCAATAAAGCAAGCAATAACTATGGAACTAACTAAGTACATATAACTCAGGTCTGAATGTTAGAACGTAGCCTGGACCTGGACCTGGACCTGGACCCTCCGCTCTGACGGTCCTGAAACGTCCAGGGAGGGAATCAGCCGACTCTCGTCTCCTTAGCCAGAATATTTTCGAAACTTTAATAACACGTGAGAAAATAAACAGGATACAAAAAAAATCTTTCATCCCAAAGTTCATCATCGCGAATCTCTTTTCCACTGCGCCTTCAAGCGGGTAATCAGGAGACTCATCGGGACGCAGCGACGCTTCTCTCTGTTTCCTGAGATCAGTGCAACCTGCAGAGAGAAGAGGAGATCAGCTGACAGTCACTGATGCAGCACAGCCAATGGACTGCAGCGCCGCAGTGTTTGTGAATCAAGCCAAACGGGAACAACGAGAAGATTCCGTCTCATTGTCCGTGTGTCCAATCAGGAAGCTGCAGCTTCCCTGGAAACACCGGAGCTTTGCTTGGACGCTTTGAACCGGACTCACTCACAACCATCTACTGACCTCACAGACTTTACCAGATCCTTCAGCTGCTGAACGTCTGACCTCTTCAGTTTGTTCGAAAGCAGGTCCAGTCGTTTCAGGTGGGAGGGGTTGGACTTCAGAGCCGAGGCCAGAGAAGCACAGCTGACCTCCGACAGCTTGCAGTTCACCAAACTGAACGAGAAACACGAGGCGAACGCTGAAGCCAACCAGACGAAGGTCAAGACAATCCGACAGAACCAGTTAAAGGTCCAGATTAATGTCAATGACATCAATGCTGCTGCTTTCACAAAGACCTGCTAACTTCAACTCTTGAACTCTCGTCTCCACCAGCTTACGCATTAGGGCAAGTCCAGCTTCTGCAGCCAAATTATCCAATTTTCCCAGAAAATAAACACATTTAGAGGAATTTCAGAGGAAATGTGAACAAATGTAGATTAATGCAGACACATTTTAATCACTGCACAGCCACAAAAACATGGAGAACATTTAACATAAAACTGACTTCAGGACCTGAAACACATGGAGTCAGATCACCATGTGTTACTGGGACATGTAGTGTTGGAATATATTAGTCAGTAAAATCACTCCAGGTTCTTAATATAAGTGTTAAAGAATAAATCAGTGATTATATATTTATTCCTGTTACATTTCAGAAGCTGAAATTCATTTTTCTAAACCGGGTTGAATGACCTCTGACCTGCTTCACATGAGAGGTTTGTTTTTTTATACACTCTGAGGGTCTGACCGCTGTCCTGTTGTGACCTTAGGTCAGGGGTCAAACTCAGTAACACATCAGCTCCAAGTCCAGGAAGAAATTCAGGAAAAGTACGTATCAGAGGAGAAGATATGAACTTTGTTTTTCCAAATGAATCATACCAAAAATATCCACCAAAATATGAACGGATGTGAGCTTGTACCTGAGTTTTTCTATTTTGCAGTCAGGACTCTGCAGAAAACCACAGAGCTCTTTGACTCCAGCGTCTCTGAGGCTCTTGTTGTAGTTTAGGTTGAGTTCTGTCAGATGGGTCGGGTTGGACTTCAGAGCCGAGGCCAGAGAAGCACAGCTGATCTCTGACAAACTGCAGCTGCTCAGTCTGAGGAAGGAATGAAACGCGTGAGCTGAAGATGAAATGCTTGGGCTTCATCAAAATCAACAAAACTTTAACTGGGACAAGCCGGAGAAGAAGAAACAAACGTTTCCAGGGAGACCCTCAGTATGGGTTAAAAAATAAATAAATAAAAAGTCTGCCATTCGCCTATAGCTTTGTGGCAAAGCAAATTTCACATCAGACATATCTATAAATATGGTTTCTGACCTCAAGATCTGTATTTTGCAGAAAGGAGTCTGAAGAAAAGCACAAAGCTCCTTCACTCCGGCGTCTTTCAGCCCATTGTTGAGGCTCAGGTTCAGTTCCGTCAGATGGGTCGGGTTGGACTTCAGAGCCGAGACCAGGGATGCACAGCCGAGCTCTGTCAACCCGCAGTCTTTCAATCTGGAAACAGATCAAAAGGGTTGAGCTGAAGTCAAAAAACTGCAGGTTGAAACTGAAACATAAACAAATGAGTAAAAAATGTAGAAATGAAATAAATTCACTGCTTGCAGAAATCAAAGAAACAGGATGAGCTGATGTCAGAGGAGAACGGGCTGGTTGATATAACGCATCAGCCTGCGGTGTGTAAGACCACAGTGTCCGGACTACGTTTCTATAGCAACCTGCCGGCCAGCTCTGTCCTGTCTTCAACTCTTCTCCTGCTGGTCCGTTTTCACGTGGTTTTAATCAGTGCCAGGCCGTCTCACAGGACTGAGTGTAATGAGATCAGGAAAACGCTTCTGCATTCTGTGGGTCCATTAAACATCAGACGTCCTAGAACCCAGTCTGAGAACTGGTCACATGATAACACTGTGTCTGCCAGGAGGGGGAGGACAGACGGATCATAAGTGTCAGTTCAAATATGAAAGGATTTCTGGCGTCATGACTAAAAACTTTTAAGGACGTAAAAAGAAAACATGTCTCTGATGTGACGGTCATGATGTTTGGGTTTCATTTGTTCGCAGACTGGACTGAACCTGCTGCTTTTTGCAGCATTTCATTGATAGAGTCACCTCACATTTGTCCATTGGTGAAAGCAGACAAAGATAAAGTTTAGTGGCGACACAAATTTGACATCAGAAACATGGTCTCTGAACTACAAAACTGACCTCAGTTTTTGTATTTTGCAGAGAGGAGTACACAGGAAACCACAGAGCTCTTTCACTCCAGAGTCTCTCAGGTCTTTGTTGCCACTCAGGTCCAGCTCTGTCAGATGGGAGGAGTTGGACTTCAGCGCTGAGAACAGGGAACACCAGCCGGTCTCTGACACACAGCAACTCTCCAACCTGAGCAAAGAAAACATGTTAGTTGAACCGACAGGATGGAGGCTGAAACGGAATTATGAACAAAAAGCAAGAAATGAAATTGCTGAAGAATCGCTGGAGAAAAAAAAATATGCTGATGAAAGAGCTTATGGGAAAGAAAATGGAGGACAAATTCATAAAAGACGATGTGATGGTCAAGTATCACATCAGGCTTCTATTGTTAGCTGCTCTTCTAGGCGCTCTGTCGAAGCTTCAGCCATGTTTTCCATGGATTGGTTGAAAACTTTAACCTTCCCAGATGTCCCGCCTAACACTAATGAACCTCTGCATTCGTTTTCCAATCCAGCATGTTGCACACGTTATACACAGGTTAGTTGATGACAATAAGAGTTGGAAGACATTGACTTATTTTCCCCATTTTTGTTCATCAGTCAAAAGCATTTTAAAAAATAATGCTCAGTCTGAAAGAAAAAAAAAAATGAATTCATGAGGTAAGGCATTTTAGAAATAAGATTCCGACAGACAGGAGGTTGTTTTAAAAGATAATACATCAGAATAAAATTATGTTTTACAAAAAGTATTGAAATATCTGTGACTGATTTTATTGGATAAATGAAGAACACGAACCTCAAACTCTTCACTATGCTGACTGACGTCTCCAGGATCTCACACAGATGCTTCATTCCGGAGTCCTTCAGTTTGCAGAACTGACTTATTTCCAGTTCGGTCAAATGGGAGGGGTTGGACTGCAGAGCCGAGGCCACAACTTCACATTCAGCCTCTGAGAGCCAACACTCAACAAGGCTGCGATTAGAGAAGAAATAGTAAGTTGTAATAACAATCACGCAATCTGTTGTAAACGCAGAATAAAATAGGACGACATGCATCTGTCGTGGTCTGTCATTGTCTCAAAGAAACGATGGGTTGGCTGATTTTACAATAGCAGCTAAAGAACCTAAAAGGTGAATCATGTGGAAGCAGCCCAGTGAGTGAAGAGGTGCTAGAAGTTTGAGACGTGTCTCCGGATGATTGGGTCTTTCATATAAAACAGAGATTTTGATTCATTTCAATATAAGAACTGATAAAAGTGGGATAATTTTTTAAATGATTGAAAAGAAATCTCTAAATACCAAACGCTGGAGCAGTGCTGTCCTGGATGAGCATAGCATTTAGATATCTGAATGGTTGAAATAGTCCAAAGGGTGAAGGAAGATGTTAAAGGCCAACAAATGTCTACAAGCAATCTCTCGAAGAATGAAGAAGAAACAGCTAGGCCAAACCAGCATCTGGACTTACACGGCCTTCCTGCAATTTGTCACAGCTGGAACCAGTCTCTGTCGTCCACCTATTGTTGTGTTGTACTTCTTTGGGTCCAACTTGTCAAGAACCTCCTCTGACATCTGCAGCATGTAGGCAAGAGCTGAGCATTGGACCTCTGAAAGATTCTTCCCTGACTCCAGGAGCTGTTGAATCGCCTTACAAAATGAGAGGTCATTCATCTCCATCAAACAGTAAAAGATGTTGATGCTTCTATCGGGAGAGATGTCATCAGTGTTCATCTTCTTCAGATTGTCGGTGATTCTCCAGATTGTTTCTGGGCTGGTCTCTGTCTGACCCATCAGGCCTCTTAAGAGTCTTTGGTTGGACTCCACAGAGAGGCCGTGAAGGAAGCGAACAAACAGGTCCAGGTGGCCATTTTCACTGCTGAGGGATTTCTCCATGACCTTCTTCAGGAACTCATCCAGTGTGTAGCCATGGTCTGTTTTCTTGAACAGGCTCATAAAAAAAGTCAAGATGTAATACAAAAATGAGTGCTCGTCTTCTTCCAGGAACATCATCATCACCTCTGTATTCCTGATGGTAAAACTGTGGAGCATGTAGACTGCAGCCAGAAACTCCTGGATGCTCAGATGAACAAAGGAGAAGACGGAGGTTTCGCCCATCCCCGTCTCCTCTTTAAAGATCTCAGTGAACACTCCTGAGAAAGAAACATCTTTGATCTCTATGCCACAATCTTGGAGGTCTGATTTGTAGAAGATGAGGTTTCCATTTAGCAGCTCCTCCAAAGCCAGTTTTCCCAGAGCCTGAACCATCTTACTGATGTCAGGATCTCGTTCGGCTCCCCCATCATACTTTTTCTTCTTGATTTTGAGCTGAACCACCAAGAACTTGATGTACATCTCAGTAAGGGTCATAGGCAGCTCTCCTCCCTCTTTGCTCTTCAACTCATCCTCCAGAACATCAGCAGTGATCCAGCAGAAGACTGGGATGTGGCACATAATGTGAAGGCTTCGGGATGCGGTGATGTGTGATATGATCCTGTTGGCCGTCTCCTCATCATCTCTGAATTTCTTCCTGAAGTAGTCCTCCTTCTGTGAGTCGGTGAACCCCTTGACCTCTATGACCATGTCTATAAACTCAGGAGGGATCTGTTTGGCTGCTGCAGGTCGCGTAGTTATCCAGAGGAGAGCAGAGGGAAGCAGTCTCCCCCTGATGAGGTTTATCAGCAGGACATCCACTGAGGTGGGCTCTGTGGCATCAGTCAGGATCTCTTTGTTGTGGAAGTCCAGTGAAAGTCGACTCTCATCCAAACCATCAAAGATAAACAGAACCTGGGATTGTTCAAAGTTAAAGACATCTTTGGTTTTAATAAATAATTTATGGATTAGTTCCACCAAGCTGAACCTTTGCTCTTTCAATGTGTTCAGCTCTCTGAAAGTGAATGGAAATATGAACCGGATGTTCTGGTGGGCTTTGCCTTCAGCCCAGTCCAGAGTGAACTTCTGTGTTAAGACTGTTTTCCCAATGCCGGCCACTCCCTTTGTCATCACTGTTTTGATTGGTTCGTTTTTTTCAGGTTGGGGTTTAAAGATGTCTTCTAGTAGGATTGTTTTTCCTGGTTTGCTGGTTGCTGTTTCAATCTGTCTGACTTCGTGTTCATTATTAACGTCTTCAGTTCCTCCATCCAAGATGTAGAGCTCTGTGTAGATATCGTTTAGAAAGGTTTTCTTTCTAGCTTCTGCGATGCCTTCACGGAGACATTGCAATGTCTTCTTCAGATGTTCTTTGTGGCCATGTTGATACCGATCAGCAAAATCTGAGGAAAGAAGCAAAGACACCAGAGAAAACACTTCAGCAAATTAAGACTCACACTAAATGGATTGTTTTTATGTCAAGTTATTTAAACGAGGGGGTCATTGCAACTACAGACCAGGAGGAGAATTTAATTCAGACAAAACCTGAGACCGAAAATGGCAGACATGAAAAAGAAAAAACATAAAGAGAGGAAAATGTATAATTTCGCCTGTTAATAAATGAACTCCTGTACATGAATTGTGCTAAGCATTCCAAACCATTTTGCACGAGGTCGCTTTGTTCCTTTTTTGCCCACCTGCAGAAAAAAAAAACGTTTCACAGATTTTGACCCACAGTTCAGCAGAAGGTGTCAGACCATAGAGCTCTACACGTTCCTATTCTAACTAAAGTCTGTCATCATTTCACCAAATTATGTCTGCTAAATGGGCAGGACAAGCCTGGCAGAAAGACCAAGATGAAAGCCCAAAGAAGGGGGAATAATGGTGAATGTGGAATGGAAGTTCTTTGGAGTGAAATGAATTCCCAGAATCAGGTAAGTAAAATGATTCATCCAAAAGAATGATTCTTTTCAAGCTGATATGACTTTATGTCTGCAGAGGGTTGCTGTCTAAAGATTTAACCCACAGATTTTATCCTTGCCTTGCCAATGAAGTCAATGCAATATTTCTTTTATCTGTGGAATACACCTTTATAGACTTACTAATCAATGCTTTACTTGAGGGTAGCGTGAGCATTTTAACATGTACTGTGATAGAAACTAAAAAGAGCCCTTGTACAACCAACCCCTGACATAATGATGTCAGAATCACAAAGATTCCCGATTCTGTGGTCTGCCTCACATCAACAAACAGTTTTCCAACTCAACAGGTCTGAGCACAGGTAGCATTGTTCTGCTCTGTCTTTATGTTGACTCAGACTTTTATTATATAACATATTGACTAATGAGTTCATCAAGAGTTGACTGATCTATTTGAACAACTAAAATTTAATTGATAAGCAGCGATTTTCTTCAAATCCTGAGTTTTCCCGTGCATCAAGACCAACAGGCTGATTTCCAGTGAGAAAATCGCGCCCAGATGATGCCTTCTGATGATTCTGGGCCTCATGTGGTCTAAAGATCCTGAACCAGTCTTTGCGCAGGGTGAAGGGTTTCTTGTCTAATGTGCCTCTGGTCCAAGCATCTGAAATCCTCAAGATATGAAAGATATGAAGTTCTCCTGTCTGTTACTGACCTTCAGCTGCAGCTTCAGAACTCGGGTCACTGAGCTTCTTCACCAGGTCATTTCTGTTGATCTTTTCCATAATAGTCCTCATAACTATTACAGCTCCAGCAATCTGGTACTTCTGCACCATTAGGTCCACGACGTCGAGCCTCTCCGCCTTCTCCAGCTTGCAGGCTTTGATGGGATCCATGCCATTCCAGATCTCTCTGTGTAGGTGCCATTTGAAGTTACGAAATTCATTATCAACTATATCATCCAGGATGCCAGCAAGTCTTTCCTCCTCACCCATCTCCACCTACAACATAAATCAGAAGAATTGACTAAGGCAGACATTTCTAATTTACGGCCCGGAAAATAATCTCTGGTCTGAAAGAAGGTTCGGCCAACTCTTTCTAGAAACTCAAAGTTAAATTACTCTCAAAATGAGTTTCTGATTCCAGAAAAAGTTTTTCTCACTGATAATCACTGCGACTTTACGAGCTTTCAAAAACTGTGCAGCCCAGACTGAAATGAAGGTTGCTGAATATTGTGGTTGCAAATCACAACACCATACCTCAGTTTCCTTTCACTTCCCAGTTATGCAATACTTTGAGTTTGACTCACAGAAATAAAACTGGGAGGTGACAAAATATGATTGATGTTCAAATGGTGAGTACTTTTACAGAGCACGATTTGAAAATCAGACCGAGAGTCTTGTTTTTCCCAACGATGAGTGTTTAGAAAAAAATCCTATCATGTTATGCGGGTATAACTATTTAATAGGGATATTTTTCTAAAAGCCAGTGAAGCCAAATAAATAATCTGTTTCTGTTGATCTTATTATCCTCTCCCTCTCACAGTTGATACATAACTTCACTTTGACTAAACTACAGAAATTGTGTTTTAAAATATTCACTGCAGTCCAAAAAGTTCAAAGACAAGAAAGCGTCTCAAGACAGGAGGGAAACAAGAAGAACTTGTAGTAAACACTCACGCTGATTCAGATCTTTGGTTCTCCTTCTGCTCTGCTCACATATGTAATCTGAGCCAGGTAGACCGGTTTCTCCTGATCCCATTATACCTGGCCCACCGACGCCCCTCCTTACAGCATGGGTGTGTACATCTGTGTTGAAACATGTCAGGAATCCTCTCTGATAATCTTCGCTTCAAGGAAACAAATGCAGATCATCAAGTTCAGATGTGAACTGCAAAAGCACCAAGCCTTACTAACTTTATTTTTTGATCTAGTTTCCAGTGCAAACAGGTGAGTGCACTTGAAAGATGAAAAAACTAACTTACAAGTAACTTTTCAGAAAGAGCTAGAGGTTTGTTCTCAGTACATAATTCATTAATATTGATTTTAAAAACTGCGAGTTGCACTGGTAGATTATTTCACTTAAAACATGGAAAATAGATTACAAGACTTATAACAAGGCATTCTTCATGTTTAAGATACATTTTAGGATTTTAGTCCATCTACATTGCACCTTGATTCTACCCAACAACATATAATAAAAACAAGATTAATAATAACAATAGTTGCTGCTCAGTATCAGGGTTTGCTGCAAAATCAGTGACTTGATGTTATCAACTGGGTTTCCTCAGATTGACAAAAAAACAAAACAAACAACTTCTTACCAACTGAAATAAACAATAAACTTTATTGCATTGTTCAGTAAACATGATAGAGTCATTTCACAAAATGTTAAAAATGTTTTTAATGAAGCATGCATTTTTTTAAATAAATTTAATTTTTAAAAGCTTGAAGTTATTCCTCATGTAGACCTGACAGTCTGATAACATTTTGGTAATTTTTTCCTAAAGAATTGTTGGTTTTTTTTGTATTTTTTCAAAATTAATTTATTAAATGAAGTCAAACAGTTCAACATAACATGTTGAACTGTTCAACATAACATGTTTACATAACCAGTTTGACACAGCTTGTAAAGGTTAAATATCTGCCAAGTTACAACAGATTTCAACTTGCCAGAGGCATTTCAGATGTTTATCAGTCTGTAACAGTAATACGGACAGTAACATATCAGAAAAACCACCACCAAGAATTGATTGCACCGTTTCTGCATTGCTTGCACGTCCTGGCTTTGGCAAAGTTTTTGTTGTCACACAGACGGCCTCACATTTGACTCTAGAAAATAAATAAACCCTAAACTTAACCCTAATCCTACACCAATTGTCTCCCATCAACCATCTGGTAATATTAATCAATAATCTATATGAGAGAAAATTATTGAGCGTAGAATGATCTTACATCTTCCAACAAAATTCTTCTTAACAAGGCTTTTAAAGATCATTTTAAGCCAATAACTACTCCTTGTCATGGCTAAAGCAATGGCTGTCACATGGCTTTTGGACTGCAGGGTCCCTCCATAGATACATGTAGTTGTCCCATACTTGACGGTGTGGGACAACTACATGTATCCAGCCCAGGGATGAACCACAGTACAGTAACGGCAGTGATAGACACACAGCTAGCAGTCAGCAGAACATTTCGGCACAACACCGGGTGGCAGTGGAGTTCAGTGGATAGCATCCTGAAATTATAAATCTTTTAAATATATTCACAAGTAAATTAATACAGGAAGAAGACACGTATTTATATATGTGGATTTTAACAAGTTGTGGAAGACCTTTTAATGTAGTTGCATGGAATATATACTCATTTTATTTCAATGTTGCAGTGTTATTAGATGAAAATAATATATGTAGTCATTTTAATTATCATTTTAATATATGTATTATTTATTAATCTCATGACTTTTACCTTTTAAAAGTTCTTACGTGGACAACATCAATTCATTACTCCAGGACGAAACTATGCTGCCATCAAGTGGCCGAATTTGGCAATTACCCTTCTGTTTAACATTTTAACATGTAGGTAAAATGTTCAAATTTTACCTACATTTATTAAAATTGTTTTAGTTTCCATCATATGTGTAAGAAAAAGGTAATATGAAATAAAATAGAGCTTGAATATACCATGTAACATGGCTAATAATCTGTTTTTAGGTGCCAAATAAAATTGGTGCATAAGACTTCACATTCATAATAATAGGGCCAGATGTGGGACTAATGTGAGATTTGAGATTAGGGCAAGAAGAGCAGAAAACAGAGAGCTGCCTCCTTCCATAACATTAAACTGTTATGAACAAGGTGTAGAAATCCGTATTGAAGCACAACGGATTTGCTTAGTCTAGACCAGGACTGGCAAACCAGTTCAACCTTAAGAGCTCAGTTAAACTCATCACCAGCGTTAAGAGCCACGCAGCAATTTCAAGACTAGCTTTGTACCACATCACCTGCTGACACACCTTATTTTCTTAGTCTCTAAGGCTGTAATGGGACACCTGAGTGTTTTTGTTTTTTTAGAGGTGTCTTCAGGTTTGGTTTACTCTGTTATAGCTACTAGAAGCAGCACTTTCCCGTGTGCGTCAGTGAAATCCAGACACTGATTAGACTTAAGTTGAGTGGGAATTCATTCACAGACACGCAGGAAACTTTTGACTCAGACTGTTGAACGTGGAAATGTTCCATGCAGGACATTTTTGAAACACGTAGGACATTTGACTGGAATGACTCAGATTTGTATTTGTTTGAGGGTGTTACGGCGACCTCTTTGCATATTTCACACTGTACAGTAAACATTATTTTTGGTGCAACACCCGCACAAGATCATACAGTATCTCGCTCTAGTTAAAAACCTCCTGAATTGAGGAGACATTTAACAGAAACAGCAAAGCTTGTGTTTAAGCTGCAAGTGTCTTGGCTGGATGTTTTCGTCAGGATTGGACCTCGGACTCGGTGGTGTGTTATATGAACATGAGAGTGAGATTCTAGGTCCCCTTGTTTATCTCTCTCTACTTCTGCTGAGATGTCTTTTGGATGCACGCGCGACTCGTCGATCCCGTCATCATACTGAGGCATGACTGAACCTTTCATGTTTGAAAATCATGACTTCGTTGCTTTGGCAGGAATGCTTATACATGGTTTATACACCATACACTTTATGAGACATTAGATATTTCTCAAAGGACGTTGAGAAACGTGAAGGAGTCTTGTCTTACTGCTTCATAGTTATAAAATAAGAATAATAATAAAAAAGAACTACTGGTGCCAGAAAAATGTAAAACAGCTTCATCGGAAATCAATGGCTGCTGCTTGGAAATACATGATAAAATGTATTCCAACTCTTTTTATTGAGGATGTGCCCCACTTTTAACCTCTCTATAGGTTGTTTTGCACAATATTATTATGATCATTTCTATCTATTTTACAATACATTAGAGTCACAAGAGCCAGGAAGCAAAATTTGGAAGGTGACAATGAGCTTTACTGCTTTTCTAAACCAGGGATAGAACAGTGCATAGATCACAGGGTTTAGAGTGGAGTTGAAATAAAACAGGAAGAGGGAATAGGACACGTAGCTGTCACTGAGCAGGTCGTCCCCTGCCAGGGAGAAACAGTAATACGGACAGTAACATATCAGAAAAACCACCACCAGAACACCGAGAGTCCTGGCTGCTTTCAGCTCAGATTTCTTGGTCACGTTCACCGAAAGCTGCAGCGTGACGCGAGCGCGCACGGCGCGGGCCTGGGACACGGCCGCCACAAACACCCGCGTGTACAGCACTACGATGGCCGCAACCGGAAGGACAAAACTCACAACGAGGTCGACGGTTCCTCCGATGAAGTCGACAGAAATGAGACAGTCTCCCACGCAGGATTTGTGCCTGCCCGGCTTCACCAAGTCGTCTAACGCCACGAGAAAGCCGTAGACAACAGAGCAAAGCCAACACAGACAGACAACAGCTTTAACTCTTCTGTCTGTGACTCTGCTGGGGTAACGCAGGGGGTCACAGACAGCCAGGTAGCGGTCAACCGATATGAGGACCATGTCTCCGACGGAAGCAGAGGTGACGACAAAGGACAGAGAGTTGTACAGAGAACAAGCGAGATCGCCGAGGAACCAGCAGCCTGTGTTCCGGATGATTTCTGCAGGCATCAACAGGAGACCCAGGAGGAAGTCTGAGACAGCCAGCGAGAGCAGGATGGCGTTAGTGGGTGTGTGAAGCTGCCTGGAGAGAAGACAGAAAGTTAATATCACATCAGTACATGTACAAGCTGCACAGCTTTGTACAAACCACGAAAACAATAATAATCAAGATTACTTGAAATGGGAGACCGAGATGATGACGAGCAGGTTGAGAGACGCCGTCAGCAATGAAATAGAAGACAGCATGATCTGAGGGAGCCCGGCGTCGGTCCAGGTCCATCCAGGCTTCCTGCAGGAGGTGTTGGTGAACTCTGGAAAGCAGAGCTCATCTCCAGCCTCCAGCTCCATCTTCAGATGATGCGCAAAACAATCAGCTGCAAAGTCTGGTCATATACCTGATGAATGTCAGCTCGTAACTCCTCCTTTTTTCCCCTCTTCATCCTCTCTTACCTTTGTGTCTTTTGCATTGTTCGTCAGTATTAGTGGATATTTTTCTAATATTTGCCAGGTACAACCCATTGCTACGACAACAGTGCGACAACAAACATCGATGTTAAGGCCTGTCACTTCAGTCTGTCTGTGTCTTTCCTTTTAGTTTTCTTTTCTCGCCAGCAGCAACACATATATGTGTACACCTTGTCTGGTTTTCTACATGAACACCAGATGCTTGGCTATTGGAGCCGGATTGACTCCAGTTCAAAAAGAAATGCGTACTTTCACCTCAACGGAGGCACAACCGTTGCAGAAGAAAATGATGTTGAATGTAGTCTAGAGATCAAGGATGTGTGGTGTCTGCAGTGAGACAGGCTGGCCCTAACCTGACCTTTGAACTGTACAAGTCCAGAATGGAGAGAAGGTCAAGTGATCCTCTCTGCAGTCCCAATCGTTCGTTGCAGTTTAGGCCTTTCCTGTTTTGTGAATTAATTGGATGCAGTGATGGTTATGCACCAGACAGGCTAATGGTATAACGGCATTGTAGAAGATCACCAGCAGCTCTGGTTGTTCTTCTTGAGTTGCCTCTGGTTGTACCCAGTCTTTACCTCTGAACAGTGTCTGTGTGTGAGAATCACCTGAGAAATGGTGGCTCTTAGAGCCTGGAAACGATTCACTCTAAGCAACGTTCTTGAGCTCGATGAGAGTTCTGTGCAAGTCCACCATCATCTCCAGGGTTGACAGGTTTCAGCTCCAGGCGGTTCTTACAGTACCAGTGGACCAGAATATATCCAGCCTGTGAGCAGACCCATCACCATGCTGGTGGATCAAACCAATGGCAATGGAGTCATGTGCAACCTCCATGAGACTCTTGCTCCCACGCTGGTGATCCACCGACGGGTCATCAGCACTGTGAGCTGATTCTCCTGGTGGAGAATGCCAAATGTCAAAGGTCGGTGGTGTTGAAGACTGAGCTGAAGTCCAGAAACAGGAACCTGGTGCACTACCCTACCTGGTCAAGTGCACGATTTATAGCCCCAAGTTTACTCAATCACCTGCTCACATGTTTGCCCAATAAGCAAAGTGTAGCAGGTCGGACAGGGGAAGTGTGCTGTCTTGCCACATCCTAACCTTTAGGGTTATGAAATGTGATGTGTGACCTCACATCGCTCCAGAGACATGTTAAAGATCTGGGTGAAGATGGCGGCCTGTTGGTCAGTGCAGGCCCCCAGGATCAATGATCAGACGATAAGAGAGCATCGGATCCCGGGGCTTTCGTGATCTTCTCAATCTATTAACATCTTCCACCTTCCAATCTTTAATGCTGACAGGAGGTCAGGAGGTGAATGGTGTGATTAGGTGTTTTTAATCCCAAGTAGGGTCAGGAGGTGCTGGTGTCTGTCTCCAGCTAACGCTGCGGCCGGGAGGCGGGGTCACCCTGGACAGTCTCTCACAGCCATACAAAACCACGTTAAATAAAAATGTTCATATCTGTGAGCTGTGCTTTGTTGGAGGAAATCACATTTCTTACGTTTGTCATGTTTTTTTGCCATAAAACAATGTTTCTATTGTTGTCAGATGGCTGGCTGTTTCAATCCTTGCTGTCAGTCTTCTCCAGAAAGGGGAATAAACCTTTAACTTTTCACAACAAGCTACCATCCATGTAATGAGACTGAGTGCTGGCAGCTGAAAGGATCGATCTGCTGCACTGACAATGTGGCAGAACTCAGACGATGCTGGTTGTTTTCATAGCAACACTGTTCAAACAGTGACACACTTTGCAGTCTGTTGTGGACGACCAACATCTGGTCATCTGCCTAAAATAACGGCCCGTGTCGTGTTTTCGTTCCTAAATCGTCTTTTGGCAACAAAAAAAAAGACTATTACTGATAAGAAGTTCACAGAACCTGACTTCAAATTATAATGGGCCATCACACAGTGGTGCTATGTGTTATGATCCACTCAGGATGTCAGATATGATGAATCGTGGAGCAGAAAATGTCAAATTAAGGCTTCGTGCATCGATGCAGCTACATGTACTTTCCACCTCTGTGACAGCAGCGTCGATGCGCAACCGTTCACTTGGATATTAGAGCAACAGCTGGTACTTTTAAAACGGCACATTACAAAGGGACATATACATCTATGTACAGGCAGTTTGCTGCAGATGCAAAGAGATTCCTACTGAGCAAGACGCATGCTGCCCTGGTCAGACCCAGCAGATCAGAAAACATGAGACCAAACATTTGTAAAGCACCTTTAATTTGAATCGTTTTTGTTTGGTGATTCCAAAGGCCAGGATGTCGTTGAAAACAAAACAAAAAACATCCAAATCTCAAGGTGGAAATGCAACAGCAAAACAAATTTAACAAGCCGCCAATTACGGATGCGGAAACACTCCTAACGACGTCGAGTTTTCAATTAGACCTTTCAAGTTCGTGTTGCTTATGGAACTTTACTGTATGCTGGCCTCACAGGAGCCGGGCCGCAGGATCTGAAATGTGACGATGAGTTTGGTAGCTCTCCTGAACCAAGGATAAAGCAACGCGTAAATCACTGGGTTCAGACTGGAGTTGAGATAAAACAGAAAGATGACATAAGACGCAGACGAGTCGGTGAGCAAGTCGTCACCCACAAGGCTGACGCAGTAATACGGACAGAAACACATGAGGAACACCACGATCAGAACCCCCAGGGTCCGGGCCGCTTTCAGCTCAGATTTCCTCGGCAGACTCACGGAAAGCTGCAGGGAGACGGCCGTGACCTGGGAGCGCAGGGCCCGGGCCTGAGAGACGGCCGCCGCAAACACCCTGACGTACAGCGCGACGATGACCGCGACCGGAGCAATAAACGTAACGACAAGGTCAATCGTTCCCAAGACGTAGTCGACCACGATCACACATTCCCCCTGGCAGGAGCTGCGTTGCCCCGGCTGGGCGAGGTCAGAGTTCACGATGACGCCGCTGTACAGGACGGAGCTGAGCCAGCAGAGACACACGCACACTTTAACTTTTCTCTCCGTGACAGCGGTGGAGTAACGGAGAGGGTCACAGATCGCCACATAGCGGTCGGCCGATATGAGCACCATGTCGCCGACAGAAGCAGAGGTGACGACGTACGACACGTAGTTGTACAGGGAGCACACGAGGTCGCCGAAAAACCAACAGGCTGTGTGTCGCACGATTTCACCCGGCATCAGCAGAAGCCCCACGAGGAAATCTGACACAGCCAGAGAGAGGAGGAGGATGTTGGTGGGTGTGTGGAGCTTCCTGCAAGGAGACAGAAACGCTTCGTTACAACACACCCTGCGCATTTCAATTGCTTCTCGCTGTTTGGTTCAAGTTAAAATGAAGCATCTTCAGGTTTGGAGACGAGACAGGAAATACCATCATCTCCAGTTCTGGTCATTACAGCCAGACGCCATTTTCTGTTCAAACACACAGTTTTAAAAGAGTGAAACCAAAGCAGAGAACGTGAGACGAGGAATCTGTCCATGCCTGAAGTGAGAGACGGCGATGATGACGATCAGGTTGAGAGCCACGGTGAGCAGAGAGATGAAGGACAGTACGGTGTGAAGGAGCACAGTTTCAGTCCAATAAGATTTGGGTTTCCTGCAGGAGGTGTTGAAGAGATGTGGGAAGCAGAGGTCACCTCCAAACTGCATGTCCATCTTTGAAGTCAGAGGAGAGCTTAAGCTGTGGCTTTTTTCCCAAACAATTCTTGATTTTATGCCTCCTGCCTCCTCACTCCTCCCCTTTGCTCCCTTCCTTCTTCTATTGGACAGACTGTACAGTAGAGACCAGACATGTTGCATCTCCTTACCGGGACGCAGCCACCACTCTGAAACAGGGTCACTTGGGACTCATCAGACTACATGACCTTCTTGCATAGCTACATCATCCGATCTTCATGCTTGTTTTCAAACCAAAGCCTTTTCTTGGGTTAGTTTCACTGATCAGTGGTTTTCAGTGGTCTGTTCAGCCCCAG
This sequence comes from Poeciliopsis gracilis, assembly GCA_911649635.1. Lineage (NCBI taxonomy): Eukaryota > Metazoa > Chordata > Actinopteri > Cyprinodontiformes > Poeciliidae > Poeciliopsis > Poeciliopsis gracilis. Next base: position 1,498,566 of record CAJVRI010001532.1, read on the forward strand.
ACCCTCCAGTTGCTCTTGCTTTCACTGCATCGTCCCGATTCCACCAAACAATAAAGCTGATCGTGATCACTCAGGGTTTTCTTCTGGAGCACCTTTCTGTTCTGCCTACAAAATGAAACGTGGCAATCATTAAAAACTCAGAAGTTGAGAAACGGAAAACCCTCGACTATAACGGCATCATAGTGTCTGATCATGAGGACTCAAAGGCACATTGAGTTAAAAAAAAAAAACAAGTTTTATCAATGGACTCCCAAAGCATTAGCAGACGCACAACCACCGTGACCTAAACATGCCTGAGATCTAAAGTAAACTTTGAAGACAGTGTGTGTTGGCCAGGACCCTGGACAGGGGGTGCTGTCCAACAATCAGGGACACTTCACTATGATTGTGCTGAGATTTCCTCACAATTCGGTCATGCTGACTTAGCCTGCAGTATTGTGATAAAGCTCTGTTGTCCAACCAAAGTCTAAAACATGGAGAGTCTTATTCCTGCAACATCACCACACCTGCATCCAGAGGAGACTGACAGAAAACACCACAGTGTTACATAAACTAAGTCTCCCTGTTTGTCTCTTGGGTCCACCAGAGACGAGCTGAAGCTCGTCAAAGAGGCCTGGCCTCTTGAGCACAACATGAATCAGGGGCCCCGTGTTAAGAACGTCGCCACCACTAACAGGGTTTCAATACAAATTTTGTGGAATATGGGAGATGCTGGATTTTACATCACATGACTCGTCGTCCACGACTCAGGAGCCTTTGCTATGCATTGAGTCAGGAATATCTATGTTCAGAAACCAGCAGGGCCTGCAGCTTTTCCAGGCTGGAGCCTCGCCAGCTTCTTCTAACATTTGAGGCGACCTGCTGATGGGTATTGGAGGGTCACTGAGTAGGTTTGAGTGTGAGAATCACATGGGGATGAAGGAAGAGGGGGGATCGGGTGGACAGCATCATGGGTGTTGGGAGTGGGGGCCCGGCATGTCGGGGCCGCAGTGTCAAATATGTTTAAACATATGTTGTGCTCATTGGCCAATGGGTTCAATGTCATGAAGAAAATAGCGCATGAAAATATAAATATGTAATAATGTCAGATTATTGGTGTTTGTTAAGATTTTAAAATCTCCTTTAAGCTTTCCGTTTTCGTCTCTTCTAACGAGAGACGAAGTTGTTCAGTAAAACTTAATATCAAGTGAGAAGCCGCAGACCCACTGTTGACGTGACGTTGCCAAGGGGACGTTGCTATGGATGAGGTTGGCAGGGAGGAGCTGTTTGCCAGAAAGAAGTAAAGTGACATAAAGAGGAGTTGTGATCTCAGAGCGTTCTGGGCTCTGGTCTTTCATGGTCTCTGATGATGGAGCTTCACGATGAAGAACTTTGCTTCCCACAACTCAACACCTCCTGCAGAAAACCAGCAGTTCACTGGCTCAGCGCCGTCGTTCTACAATGTCTGGTCTCCTTCAGCTGTGTGGTCACTGTTGCTCTGAATCTGCTTGTTATCATTTCAGTCTCCCATTTCAGGCAAGGAAAACATTATTTCCTGTGTCATGATGACGATTTTTCCGACAGCAGTGAAGCATAAACTGTGTCATGATGTTATTTGTTAAAATTGAACGTTGCATACAAACTGTAGACTGATCCAAGTTTTGCTTGGTCACATCAATATCTTATAATACTTTTGCTTATTATTGTGTTTTCCTCCCCAGGCAGCTTCACAAAACCACCAACTTGCTGCTCCTGTCTCTGGCCGTGTCAGATTTCATGGTGGGCCTTGTGTTCTTTCCAGGTGAAAGTAGCAGACTGACATCTTGCTGGCTTCTTGGTGATGTCATGTGTTTGATGTACATACATTTTGCAAGTATGATTTCCTGTGCCTCAGTTGGAAATATCGTACTGATATCCATGGACCGCTACGTTGCTATATGTTACCCTCTGCATTATCACAGGAGAGTCACTGTGACAAGGATACGGCTGTGTATCAGTGTGTGCTGGCTGTATTCAGCTCTGTACAGTGTTACGTTTGTGAAGGACGGTGTGAGTGGAAAACAGGCTTCTTGTCACGGACAGTGTTTGTTTTTCATCGATTTCGGTGCCGCAGTTTCAGATCTTATTTTGACCTTTATGGTTCCCGTTACGGTCATCATAGTTCTCTACAGCAGAGTGTTGGTCGTGGCCGTTTTTCAGGCCCGAGCCATCCGCTCCTCTGTCACAGCCGTGTCCCTGCAGCGTTCAGCAAAAGTCCAGAGATCTGAGCTGAAGGCAGCCAGGACTCTCTGCGTTTTAGTCGTCGTGTTTCTAATATGTTTCTGTCCGTTTTACTGTGCTGCTCTAGGAGGCGACGTGTCGTTCAACACGTCTGCTGCCGTGCTGTGTCTTTTCTGCATTAACTCTTCCCTGAACCCTTTGATCTACGCCATATTTTATCCCTGGTTTAGAAAAACCATTAAACACATTGTGACCCTGAAGATATTCCAGCCTGGCTCCAGTAAGGCCAACATTCTGTAGACAAATATTAAACTGTGTAAGTAAATAAAATCGTCTTCCACATGTTAAAAGTCCTCAAAGCATTTATTCACATTGTTTGTTGAAAACCAATCCAATAAAAAGTATTCACCCACTTACGTTTTGGGCGGCTCAGTTTTTTTTGTTTTGCCTTTATTAATAATTAATGATCAACAAAATAAATCAAAGTTGCCAAGTTTGGGCACCACCTGATAATTAGGAAAATAATAACCAAACATTGTTATTGTCTCAGTTATTGTTCGTAAGCACCTTCCTGACAAAGCTCAAGTTTTTTAAATGATAGAGGAAGATACAAGTCCAGCACTGACACTAACTGATGAATTATGCAATAAGATCACAGTTCAATATGACATGTAAATGTTGAGAAACCAGATTTTTTTTTTGTTTTTGTTTTTTTGGTGGGAGGCTCATTAGTCTGAACTAATTCAGATTTCTTTACATCAAAACATGGTGTGTATTCTGTGTGGAATACGCAACAATTAAAACCTAAAATAATATTCTATAGTAATATCACTTTCCACTATGAATAACTCACAGTTGATCTGGTAGAGCATTCTACATCTGACTGAAACTGTGAGGAGGCTGGAACCTCCTGACCCCCTACTGGTGGATGAACTCAGTCGCTCTGTTTTCTCTTTTAAGATTAGAGGTGGGATGGTCACAACTGATGGTCACAACTGATGGTCACAACTGATGGTCACAACTGATGGTCACAACTGATGGTCACAACTGATGACCATCAGCGGCTCTGCTGCTGTCTCGGTCCTCCAGGCCCTGCGCTTCAGGAACACCAAACACATTGGGTCCTCCAGGAAGCCAAAGAAATCGACCTGGGCCCAAAGCTTGGCACTGAAAGCTTGTGCTTACTGGCTGGCACAGATTCTCAATGTTTCTCTGGCACAATGAACCGTCTGTCCCTGTCTTAAGTCAGCAACTGTTGTCTCAACAGGCAAAATCAACCAGAGACTGATAAATCCTCCAGTGATGCCTTCACCATTGCCCTCCATGTAGCACTGACTCGCCTAGAACAACAGGGGGAATTGTGTACGAAGGCTCTTTCTGGACCACTCCTCCACTTTAAACACAAGAACTCCACTGGTTCTTGTTGACAAAATGTAGTCTTCGAATATATCCTGATCCACCTTTGAACGGATCAGAAACTCCCTCATCTCCCTCCCTGGTCGTCCTTAAACCACCAGACTCAGGCCCCTCTGCTGCTCCACACTAAGAGCTTAGAGCAGGTTCACCGCAGTGAAGCGTCCACATAATGCAGCATAGCTGCTCACGCCTTCAATGCCATCATAAAATTTGCCAATGGCACTGCTGTCGTCGGTGCAGGAAGAGGCGAGTCCTTCCACAGGGACCAAACTCGGAACCCGGCACAATGTAGGAAGAAACGACCTGCAGTTAATGTTTGTTTCTTCAGCGGTTCGGTTTATTAATCGTCATTGAATCGACGGTGGTTCAATGATTTCGTTTGATCATCAGCGATCAAACATTGAATCGCTGCACGTCTGATTCGAAATTTAAAGACAAAGTCGACATTGTGTGTGAATTCAGGTTTTTCTCTGTTTTAAGATGAATAAAAAACACAAATATGTAAAATCAAGGCGAAATAAATTCGAGCAGAAGAAACACTGGTCATGGTTCAGCAGGTAGAAAATAACGTTTGATGAAAAATGTTTGTGAATAAAGAAAAAAGACTCTCACTAACAGATTCATCCATGAATGTGTTACTAGATTATAGCAGCAGTATTCTGGTATTTGAATCAAATAGCAGCAGCAATGCTACACATTAATGTTAAAAATTTGATCCAAAAGTTACTGAGATAAATGCAGCTGAGTAAATATAAGAAGTAAATACCATCTGTAATCATGCACAGCACGGTTTCATTTCTTGAAACTGCGTCTGAGCTGAACGGCTTGCTGCTGATATCTACTGATGCAAACTGTTGATGTGTGAAATATGGATGTTACCGTCACTTTAAGAAGCTCAGCTCACATTAAGGCTGTGAGTGGATGAAGGAAAGCAACAAACACTTTAAGTTTGAAGCACACAGTTAGTTTTTATTTTCCACAGAAGAACACAACTGTTAAAAATACAAACGTGGTGCAATTATTATTATTTAGCAACATTTATATAAGATCAGCATCGCAAATAATAAAATGTGAACCAGTATTTTCCATGTTTTGAGCTCATGTAGCAGATGAAGGACCCACAGAAAACAACTTACACAAGAGTGAAGTGAAAAAAAGCTTTTATTCGCTTCCTCAAAGTTTTATGTTTGTCTACAGAATGTTGGCGTTACTGGAGCCAGGCTGGAATATCTTCAGGGTCACAATGTGTTTAATGGCTTTTCTAAACCAGGGATAAAATATGGCATAGATCAAAGGGTTGAGACAAGAGCTGATGCACAAAAGACACAGCACGGCAGCAGACGTGTTGAACGACACGTCGCCCAGAGGAGCACAGTGATACGGACAGAAACATATTAGAAACACGACGACTAAAATGCCCAGAGTCCTGGCTGCTTTCAGCTCAGACTTTCCCACGGTCGCTGAACGCTGCAGGGACACGGCTGTGACAGAGGAGCGGATGGCTCGGGCCTGAAAAACGGCCACGACCAACACTCTGCTGTAGAGAACTATGATGACCGTAACGGGAACCGTAAAGGTTAAAATAAGATCTGAAACTGCGGGACCGAAATCGATGAAAAACAAACACTGTCCGTGACAAGAAGCCTGTTTTCCACTCACACCGTCCTTCACAAACATAATGCAGTACAGAGCTGAATACAGCCAGCACACACTGATACACAGCCGTATCCTTGTCACAGTGACTCTCCTGTGATAATGCAGAGGGTAACATATAGCAACGTAGCGGTCCATGGATATCAGTACGATATTTCCAACTGAGACACAGGAAATCATACTGGCAATATGTAAGTACATCAAACACATGACATCACCAAGAAGCCAGCAAGATGTCAGTCTGACAGCTTCCCCCGGACAGAGAACAAGGCCCACCAAGATGTCTGACACGGCCAGAGACAGGAGCAGGAAGTTGGTGGTTTTGTGAAGCTGCCTGGGGAGGAAAACACAATAATTCAACAGGAAAAACAACCGGAAGTGGGTTTTTAAATGAACAGGCATAATCACTGCTAGACAACAGTTTGACAGTTTTGTGTGACATGCAAAATGTTTCAAATACAGTCGTCTGGCGGTGAAGGTTTTCAATGAGAGTGAGCTTTTCTTTGCCTGAAATGGGAGACTGAAATGATCACGAGCAGATTGAGTGTCACAGTGGGCACACCGATGAAAACCAGCAGAAACACAAGCGGGCTCCTCGACATTTTTGGCTTCCGACACGACGTGTTGTAGAGCTGTGGAAAGCAGAGTTCTTCTACGTCGTACACCTCCATCGCGAAAGACCCTCAAACACATGGACTCTCTGATCACAGCTGTTTTCTGCGTCCTTTTTTATCTCTGTACGCCCCCCCCCCACACACACACACACACACACACACACACACACACCCCCACACACACACACACACACACCACACACACACACACCCCCACACACACACACACACACACACACACACACACACACACACACACACACACACACACACACACACACACACACACACACACACGCCAACTGCCCCCTTTCACACATCTCAACTCACACTTAGCAACCAATGTTGTTTTTCACTCAAGTCTCCTTTGTTTTCCGGTCAGTCCTCAATGTTTATTTTCAACTTATTAAGAGCTGATAAATATTCAGGACATTTTCCCCTGATTTATACAAACTGTATTTTTGTGCAAATTTACATGTAAAACTATCTCCAGCAGACTGTCATCCAGGGCCTGACGTGGAGTCTCTTAAGTACCCGGGAACTGAAGTGGACACACACTTGGACTTAAAGAGACACACAGACTGCGCCTATGAACAAGCTCAACATCTCTATCAGCTAGAAAACTGAGATGTTTTAGTGGTAAGGAGATTTTAACTCTGAGTTACAAACCATTAGGGCTATAAAATAAATCATTAACAATATATATGAGATCAAATTGATAACACATCTGATGGCGTGTTCAATATATAGACTATCCACTGATCATCAGCTGCTTCTGGGGTCCTACGAACCAAGAACTCAGAACTCAGAACTCCTTCTTCAGCCTGACAGCTTCCCTCACCGAAGGTGTCCACCAACCTACGGTTTTGAGGGTTGCCGCCACAATAGGCACAGACGACGTTGCAGCCACAGCTCCGACACTCTGCCTCGACAATGGAGGTGCGGAACAGGGTCCGCTCAGGCTCAACGTTCTGCACCTCCCCCAGGATGTGTCTAAAGTTCTCCCGGAGATCAAGCTCTGTCTCACGTCCTGGTGCCGAGCGCACATATGGACACCCTCATGCCTGAACGTGGTGTTCGCTATGGACAATCCATGACGAGCACAGACGTCCAGCAACAGAGCATCGCTTGAGTTCAGATTGGGGAGCGGGGCCCGTTACGCCCAAACACAACTCTCAAGGTCTCACTGTCTTTGCCCATGTGAGCATTGAACTCCCCCAGCAGGACAAGCGATTGCACCAGCTGGCTGCGTTGTTCATTTGGCATTTAAAATTTTGTTAAAATTTTGTTAAAAGTGTGAGATATTGTTATTTTTTCCTTCACGTTCCTAGTGATCATTTTTGCATCTAATGGATTGGTAGTGTAACATGCACCTGTCCACCCATTTCTTATGTTGTTTGTTTTGTGTTTTTGGACAGACTGTATTGAAAAGTCACCACTGTTTGGGTTGTATTGTGCAGGTGATGAGCAGAGCCTGGTGTTCTGCATGCAAACCACTTAGAATTAAGGCCAAAAAGTTACATCTTCGTCTCATCAGCGGGTCTGCATGGACTATTACTATTTGCATTCATTCACGACAAACAGTTTGAACTTTTTTGATTGTAGCAAATGGCTCCAATGACACAAAAAGTGAAAAACTGAAAGGGTTCTGAAAACGTTCCAACCCAGCAGGTTTTCTGGGGGAAGCCATGCAGTAAAATTGGTCAAACTGAATAACAAGACGAGCCAATGAAAAACAGCAAACATACTTTGTGCACGTGACGTTGCCAAGGGGACGTTGCTATGGATGAGGTTGGCAGGGAGGAGCTGTTTGCCAGAAAGAAGTAAAGTGACATAAAGAGGAGTTGCGATCTCAGAGCGTTCTGGGCTCTGGTCTTTCATGGTCTCTGATGATGGAGCTTCACGATGAAGAACTTTGCTTCCCACAACTCAACACCTCCTGCAGAAAACCAGCAGTTCAATGGCTCAGCGCCGTCGTTCTACAATGTCTGGTCTCCTTCAGCTGTGTGGTCACTGTTGCTCTGAATCTGCTTGTTATCATTTCAGTCTCCCATTTCAGGCAAGGAAAACATGTGGTGAAACACCGTCACTATTTCTGCAACGCTATCAGCAGTGAAATGTTCGCAGTCGTTTTCACTCACGTTTCACACTGCAACTAAATGCTTGATCTGTGACGTTTCTGTGTTCCAGTTCATTATTATTGTGTTTTCCTCCCCAGGCAGCTTCACAAATCCACCAACTTGCTGCTCCTGTCTCTGGCCGTGTCAGATTTCATGGTGGGCCTTGTGTTCTTTCCAGGTGCAGCCTCCAGATTAATCTATTGCTGGTTTCTCGGTGAAATCATGTGTCTACTTTACACGTACGTCGTCAGTCTGGTAGTCTGTGCCTCAGTTATTAATGTCGTACTGATATCCATGGACCGCTACGTTGCTATATGTTACCCTCTGCATTATCACAGGAGAGTCACTGTGACAAGGATACGGCTGTGTATCAGTGTGTGTTGGCTGTATTCAGCTCTGTACAACATTACATTTGTGAAGGACGGCGTGAGTGAAAAAAACACTCCATGCCAAGGAACATGTGTGTTTCTTGACTATGAGGCTTTTGCTGTCGATCTCGCTTTGAACTTTACGGTTCCCGTTACGGTCATCATAGTTCTCTACAGCAGAGTGTTGGTCGTGGCCGTTTTTCAGGCCCGAGCCATCCGCTCCTCTGTCACAGCCGTGTCCCTGCAGCGTTCAGCAAAAGTCCAGAGATCTGAGCTGAAGGCAGCCAGGACTCTGGGCATTTTAGTCGTCGTGTTTCTAATATGTTTCTGTCCGTTTTACTGTGCTGCTCTAGGAGGCGACGTGTCGTTCAACACGTCTGCTGCCGTGCTGTGTCTTTTCTGCATTAACTCTTCCCTGAACCCTTTGATCTACGCCATATTTTATCCCTGGTTTAGAAAAACCATTAAACACATTGTGACCCTGAAGATATTCCAGCCTGGCTCCAGTAAGGCCAACATTCTGTAGACAAAAAGGAAATGAATTCCAAGTGCAGATTTTCTTAGCCTGGAATTTCTCAGTGAGCTCCTTGTCTTTAAATAATATCATCAAGGTTTCTTTTCTGTTTAATATGTCAGAAATGATACATTCTTGGTGTTGTTAGTCAGTGATTCTTAACTGTCATGAACCTCAACAATCAATTCATGTGGTGCCAAAATTTGCAAGTTATCCACAGTAAACTGTAACATGACCCAGGTTTTAAACGCCAAGCTTGGATCACAGTGACAAAGCATTTAATATGGCTCACGCGCACACACACACACACACACACACACACACACACCCCCACACACACACACACACCCACACACACACACACACACCTGACACAAACTGAGATATTGGAACCATGAGAAAAGTAAGCTACCAGCGAATCACCACCACATCAGTTCTGCTCTGTAGATTATGCATTCATTTTAGCTGTGTGTGATGGAAGACTCCTGTTAGAAAAATGGGCCAAACTCTGTTTTTGTTTAATGATTGTAAAATTAAAACAAACCTCTTCCTGTAAATGTGCTTGTCGCTTTATTTTCTTCAAAAAACCCACTGAGCATATCAAAATGGTTACATAGTTATATATATATATATATATATATATATATATATATATATATATATATATATATATATATATATATATATATATATATACATACGTATTTGTGTTCAACCTCCAGAGGAGTCCTTTTGAGAGCGCTGTTTGAAAATTACAAGTCAAAAATGAGCTAAATGCATCTCAGAAACTGAATTTTACTGGCGTAGCAGTAAATGCAACATTTCAGAGAATATTTTGGACCTGCAGACCTGAGTGTGTTTGTGTGTATTTGTCAGGTGGAACGGGTCAGAGCGCTGCCATACTATTGTGGATGGAAACCTAAAATGTTTGACCCGAGTCAAAAAATCACGTGTGAATAAGCTTGCCCACACAATGGGGCTTTAGAAATCAATGAAGCAGCGGATGTAAGCTGTTACATGACATATATTCATATTTCACACATCAGAGCTCATCATCTATCAGCCATTAGAGGAGACGTTGTTGTCAGAGTAACAAGCTGCTTGTATGGATACAGCGACGTATGTGGAGTTTTGGGAAAATTGTAGTCGGGGATTTTACAGAAGATATTACCGGGCCCTTACCCAGCAGCCCCAGCCTGTTACTTAGCAACCCCAGGGGAGGTTGAGCATGACTGTTTTGTTGTTGACTTAGCCTCCAGAGCCACTTACTGCATTCTTGTCGGCTGTGCCAGAGGCTCTTTTTGTGCTCACAAACGCACCCTTTCTCTCTGCTACGCTAAATCTAGCTCTCTTCTTCTGAGGCAGCCGGCAATGCTAAGGCTAGTTAGCATGGCCACTGATGACAATAGAGAAACAGTTTTCCTGTAACGATAAGTTGTTTCAGCATGTCCATGAGGTTAAGTGACTGCGCTAAGCCCCTCCACCGGACTCTGATTGGTTGGTTTTGACTGGATGCATTTCTGCCTATGGCAGTAGGACCACATGTAGGAGGTGGAGGACATCTATTATCTACATTCTGTCCCTGCAGTTTTAACAAATATGGAGAAAAAAAACAACAACAAAAAAACATATTTTTGTAAAAGTTACAAGGCCTAAGATCCATCCATCCATTTTCTGTGCACCTTTGTCCCTACTGGGGTAAAGGCCTAAGATCCTTTGTGAATCACTTTTTTCTTACTATGGTACAATTTTGGAAAAACATTAGAGGAATTCCAGAAATTAAATGACATCATTAGTCTGAGGATTCATAATAGTTGTTTTTTTTTTTTGTCCCTGTGTGGTGGCCCAATCTTCCCTTTAATGAACATAAATAACATGAAATAGATAACATGAAACAGACTGACTCTTGGCTGCTTTCAGGTTGTTGTTTTTTTTTTTCCATTCACTGCAGTAAGACCAGCTCTAATTTGACGGTGTATGACACGAGCGCGGCACAAAACCCCGAAACACAGAAATATGACTAAAACGACAAATGAGAGTGAGACTTCCAGACCTGTTGGGATGGGTGTTTTTGTTGTACCTAGTCAGTTTGTAGTTGTGACAGTAAATTTATCTGGAAAACACGTGAATGTTTAGAGGTTGCTCCAAATAAAATCTAAAAGATGTGCGTTATAAAGAGCATTGTTGTTTTTTTCACCAGAATATGCAGACTTTATTATATCAGGCAAAGAAATCTGCAATTTATCTGGAGTAATATATATATATATATATATATATATATATATATATATATATATATATATATATATATATATATATATATATATATATATATATATATGTATATATATATATATATATTGAATATATACATTGAATATATATTCAATGTATATATATATATATATATATATATTTTATTCTAAAGGTTTCTAAAGGTTCATCAGAGCACTGACATGCTAAAAGTTGATCAACTAAAATGCATTGCCAAGATATATGATATTTCAAATTGTTTAAGATTACTCCAGTGTAAAAAAAAACAAACTTAAATAAATATGTGCTGCATGAAATAAAAACACAAGAGTGCTTCCATTCATTCTATTATAGAAATCTGTATTACAGGACGTCTTCGCAGGAGCCGGGCTGCAGTATCTGCAGCGTGACGACGTGTCTGATGGCGTTACGGAACCAGGGGTAAAACAGGGCGTAGATCACAGGGTTCAGACAAGAGTTGAAATAGAACAGAAAGACGAGGAACGTCGCGTGTGTGCTGGTAAAATTCACCTCGACGAGCGAGTAGCAGTAGTACGGGCAGAAACAGACGAGATACGCAACGACGAGAACGCCAAGAGTCCTGGCAGCTTTCAACTCGGATTTCCTCATCGGAACCACGGGCTGCTGGAGCGAGGCGGCCGTCACGCGAGAGCGCACGGCGCGGGCCTGAGACACGGCCACCACGAACACCCTCACGTACAGGACGACGATGACGGTCACCGGAAACACAAAGTTCAAGACGAGGTCGAGAGTTCCGACGGCGTAGTTAATGAGGAGCGAGCATTCCCCGGTGCAGGAGTTACTCCTTCCCGGTTGGATCATGTCGTCCTTCAAAAAGAACATGCCGTAGAGGCCGTTCCACAGCCAGCACACGCACACGCAGCATTTGGCTTTTGCCGTGGAGATCCTGGCGGGGTAACGCAGAGGGTCGCAAATGGCGACGTAGCGATCGACTGAAATGAGAACGATGTTCCCAATGGAAGCACAGACTATGTGAACAACCAGGTAGCAGTACAAGACACAGACGACGTCACCGAGAAACCAGCAGGCTGTGCTTCTGTAGACCTCGAAAGGAATCAGCAGGAGACCAACGAGAAAGTCTGACACGGCCAGAGAGAGGAGGAGGATGTTAGTGGGTGTGTGAAGCTGCCTGCAAGAAAACACACAAAACATCAACGATCCGTTTTCCTGAGTCATTAAATCTGACAGAAATGATCGCAGAGGTCCTGGAAATATGACTTCACATTTCAAAAACTGAAACATAGATCTATGCCAAGGAGTTAATATGTGCCTGAAATGGGAGACTGAGATGATGATGAGCAGGTTGAACGCTACGGTGACCAGTGAGATGAAAGACATTACAGAGTTCAGGAGAACGGCTTCAGACCAGTGAAGTGTGGGCTTCCTGCAGGAGCTGTTGAGGAGATGCGGGAAACAGAGATCACTTCTGTCCTGGATCTCCATCCTGAGAGAGATCAAGTGTTCGCTGCAGTCCCTGTTATCCACTGATACCTGTTCATTAAATCCACGTTGTGCATTAGTCTCAGGAGGGGATCTATTGTCTCTCCTCCCTCCTTCTTCGCTCAGAGCACCGCAAACAAACGTCACTGGATTTTATTTGAGTTAGTTTGAGACAGAACAACGTTGATGTACGTTTGTCTCCAAGTTCCACAGATTTAAGCCAAGCTGTACCAAACTCACTATGATCCACCCTAATCCATCTCTTTACGGGATTCCAGTTCAATATTTGGTCAACGTGGCCCGATTTCTACACAGCGCCCCCTAGAATTCTTAAAAAAGAAAAAGAAAAAAAATCAGCCCCAAGCCGTCCTTTGACTCACATTCATAGAATTCAGTCATCCTGACAACTGATATACATTACATAAGTTATAAAGATGTACAAAAAAGTCTCTTGGATTCATTGTCCAAAACCAACAGGAAGTCGGCCATTTTGGATCAAAGTCAACATTTTTTCCGCCCTAAAGGAGGTGTGCAGGAATGGCGTCATTATTTTGAGCAAAAGTAATTTGGCTATTTGAAGGCCTAAATATATTCTAAAAGTCGCCAAATGTTGCACATGCGTCAGTCGTCCATAAAATTTGCATGTTGTATGTGTGTCCTAGAAGTCGTACCACAAACTGCTCTAGAGCGCCCTCCCCCAGAAACTTTCAAAAATGCCCTCGTTTTGGCCTTGCCTTATAGAAGAGGCATGAGATTTGTTACGCTTGCACTACTCCTTCACGCACGATTAATTTGGATTGAAGGTAGGATTTTGAATCAATTTCTGCCACGTTTGATCGAACTCCTCCGAGGGATTTCCATCAGTGGGTTTGAAACGTGGTCGGTTTGCTCATAAGGCGTGGGTGATCTAAAGTTATCAAAATGGTGAGGTTTGGTGCATGCTGAAGGGGTGTGGCATGACATCCAGAAATGCTGTATCTGATGCACTATACATCACAGAAACACCAAACCTCCTGGGATCAATCCATGTCCAGTCAACAAAAACGCACATCGGTATCTCTGCTACACTGGTCAAATAATGATGTCAATTAAAACCCAGCCCCTTCCAACAGGAAGTCCCCCGTTTAGCTGCTGGTTGTCTTCCTTTGACTCTTTGATTCATACAGATTTAAACAGGTGTCTGGAGACCTAGATAAACATGACGCTAGATGCTTCCCTCTGGTGCCTTTAGCATGTCGGTGTGGCAGAATGGTGAATTCCAAGCCCTCGCAGTTTGAAGACTTTTGGCTCTAAGTCACACATACATAATCCAAATTGCTCCAAACTGGATATAAATGACCTTTGTTCATCTCCACAGAGCCCAATACATTTCTGTTGGATTTTGACTCCAACAGCTAAAAGTCCCTGATACATAAACCAATCAGCAATAGAGTTTTTGTGGCGCTGATGGGTCACCAGGAAGCACAGCTGCTCATGTTGGTGTTGCAGTTTCGTGACGTCTCGTAAGCCCCGCCCACTCAAACAAGAGAGCGAGAATTATTGTGCGGCTCTTCCGGCGTTTCCGTGTGTATGATAAAAATTAAAGGCTATTTGAAAGTTTTGATTATTTCGCCCCCTGGTGGTTGGGTGCATGAACGGTGCCAGAGCAACAGGGCCGATGGCTTTACATTTATACTTGCAGCGCTTTTTCTTCTTGTGACTTGCTAAAAGTTTCGTTCCTCTCATTTATTCTCAGCCCACCTTTTAAAAAACATCTGACTCAGTGAAAGTTAGTCTCTCCATGTTTTTAAAATACACAGTCGCCTTAAATCAGTTTGGCTAAAGTGCTTGCTTTCTCATCATGTTAAGGTTTTAGTGACTTGTGTATTTGAAAATAATAAAGTTCCTCCGAAATAAAACACGAATAACCATCAGCAGACATATTTCTTCTGCCTACTGCTCACATTATAATAATGTCGAAGACCAAAAGATGCCTGTAGTTTTTTCCCTGTGAGACATTGCGAATTTATTTAATAAAACGCACAAATCTGATTAATAGACAGACTCACCAGTAAAAAAAACTGCCAATGTGACGAAAGAACCACAAATACATTGAAGCTACACATCCATTTGCATTTTGAAAAACCTTGATGTGTTTTAACGTATCATTTAAAACCTGCAGATTTAATGTTAATATCAATCTCAAAGTGAGAACAAAAAATTACAGATATGAAATAATAAATATATAATCAGATATATGATAATGCTGTGTACAGTTTAAAGAGTCATTTATTGAATAACAGAAGAAAGATCACAGAAAACATTTTGCACATTTTTTCCCAAATCCCAAAAGCAACATTTTGTTGATTTATGACACAAAACAGTTCATTTCAATGTGCAGACTACTAACTCTAAATGTTTCATGAGGAATCTCTCTTGTTCTGATTTCAGTCAGTCAGCAGTGTGTTCACAGCAGCTTGGCCTCATGTGATCCAGGCTGCAGGATCTGCAGAGTAACAATGACTTTAACAGCTTTTCTGAACCAGGGATAGAACAGGGCGTAAATCACAGGGTTCAGACAAGAGTTGGCATAAAAGAGGAAAAACAAAATCGATGCATATGAGGTGCTGGTTAGATTAACATCAACTAACGAGTAGCAGAAATATGGACAGTAACACATTAGATATACAACAACTAGAACCCCCAGAGTCCTGGCTGCTTTTAACTCTGATTTCTTTGTCGCTGATGTCGCTGAATGAAACGTGACGACTGTAATGTGAGAGCGCATGGCACGAGCCTGAGACACAGCCACCACAAACACTCTCAGATACAGAACTATGATGGTCGTCACTGGAAGAATGAAATAAAAAATTAGGTCAAATGTTACTGAAATGTAGCTTATAATAAATTTACATTCTCCAATGCAGGATTTACTGCTGCCAGGCTGAACCAGCTCATCCTTTGTATAGAAAAAGCTGCAGGAAGAAACACAGAACCAACACAGACAAACACAATATTTGACTCTCATCAAGGAGATTCTGGTGGGATAATGCAGAGGGTAACAAATGGCTACATAGCGATCGACAGATATCAGCACTATGTTCCAGATTGAAGCACTGACGATGGTAGCGCTCAAATAACAAAAGAAAACACACATAACATCTCCAAGAACCCAGCAGAATGTAATTCTGTAGATTTCAAAAGGCATCAGCAGCAGACCAACAAAAAAGTCTGAAACACCCAGAGAGAGGAGGAGGATGTTTGTAGGAGTGTGGAGCTGCCTGGAAGGAGACAAAATAACAATTATGCATCAATTTTAGAAGAAATATCTACATTTCATTCCTTTTCCTTTTAGCATGACATTTCCAAATGCTAAGTTGGAAGTTTAATGTAGATTCAGCTGAGAAGCTGCTGTTTGCCTGAAGTGAGAGACTGAGATGATGATGAGGAGGTTGAGCACTACAGTGATCAGTGAGATGAAGAGCAGCACAGAGTTCAGGAGAACGGCTTCAGGCCAGTGAAGTGTGGGCTTCCTGCAGGAGCTGTTGAGGAGATGTGGGAAACAGAGATCACTTCTGTCCTGGATCTCCATCCTCAGACGGCTGCAGCTCTCTGACCTGATCCTGTCCTGCAGCTCATGTTTATCTGTCCTCCCTCCTCTCTGCTGCTTTGTGTCTCTGGGGAGTTTCTGCTTCCTCCTCCTCTTTAGACTTTTTTTTAGAACTCATTTTAACTTTAGGACTCAGTGACATTGCATTTTGTTTCATTCCCAGTCACTCACTGGTGGCCTTTGCTTTTGATTTCACTATGGCTGAGTGAAGGCTTACTGAATTCACGTTCCCACGTTCACCTAAAATTTACCAAAAATTTTTCCTCTTAGGAAACTTTTAATTTCAATTAAATTGAAATTTCATTTCATTTCACTTTCAATGTGACAAAATTTCTCTTTGGTGCCCCTAACGTGAGATAGGCTAAACTGCACATTGTAGACATTTAAAACCTGCTCTGTAGTCAGATACAGCCTAAATCACGGAAAAAAGTCTTTTGGATGTCCGTCCTAAAATGCACAGGGATGCAGCCATTTTGGGTCAAAAGACAAATTTGGCCATTTTAGATGTTTACCTGCCTTCACCTTTAACAAACTCCTCTTTGGGATTTAGAACAATCAGCTTCATTTTTGCTCAGTATTCAGGTAATAGAAGGGTGATTAAAAGTTATCAAAATCTTGAGCTTTGGATCAAGTTTAAGGGGTATGGCCAAGCGGCAAACTTGGCATTATGGCGTTTTTTTTCTTTTTTTTTTTGTGAAAGCTCAAATAAAAACGTCAATCGGCACCAAACATTGTGTTAGTCATCCATGTCAGATTCTCCAACATGGAATGTGGTCAAATGCTAACGTTATCTAAAGTTACTTTTTTTGTGTAAAGTTCCATTTCAGACCCTCTTCGTCCAATCAAGATGTTTATGTGTCAGCAGACAGACAACCAGTGAGTCTCACTTGTTTTAGAGCACAAAGAGTTTTCATTGGAAGGCACGACCATGACAGCGTGACGAAGTCAGACGTCACGGTGCTGACACGCGTTTGGCTCTGACTTCCACAGATTAAAGCTGAGCTCAACCAAGCTCACTATGAGCCGTCCTAGTACAGCTCCCTGCAGGACTCCAGACCAATATTCGGTCGGCACGTTAAGATTAAAAAGAAATTCTGACGTAAAAACTCAAATCTATAATAAACATCACTATCCTTTATGTTGATTATGTATTTCAGTACAGCAAAATATTAACTGCTCATGAAAACAACTGATTTCCATCCACAAGTAGATGGAAATCGTGGATCTAAAAGGCCTCAGCAGCAGACCGTCAAGACTTTGTGATTTAATTTAATAAAAAATATGGGAATCAGATGAAAAACAGTGAATAGATTGAAGTTTCTCATTATAATTCATTTAAAAAAAAACAAAAACCTTGATGTGTTTTAACGTATCAGTTGAAAGCTGCAGCTTAAGGTGATTTTTAAATGTTAACATCAATCTCAACGTCACAGCGAACAATTACAGAAAATAATAAATGTACAATCAGATGTATAATAATGCTGTGTACAGTTTAAAGAGTCATTTATTGAATATTTTAAATAATATTAAAGCAGAAGAAAGATCAAAGATAATATTTCGCGCATCTGTTCCCAACTTCCCTAAGCAACATCTACTTTTTGTTGATTTATGACACAAAACAGTTCATTTCAATGTGAAGACTACTAACTCTAAATGTTTCATGAGGAATCTCTCTTGTTCTGATTTCAGTCAGTCAGCAGTGTGTTCACAGCAGCTTGGCCTCATGTGATCCAGGCTGCAGGATCTGCAGAGTAACAATGACTTTAACAGCTTTTCTGAACCAGGGATAGAACAGGGCGTAAATCACAGGGTTCAGACAAGAGTTGGCATAAAAGAGGAAAAACAAAATCGATGCATATGAGGTGCTGGTTAGATTAACATCAACTAACGAGTAGCAGAAATATGGACAGTAACACATTAGATATACAACAACTAGAACCCCCAGAGTCCTGGCTGCTTTTAACTCTGATTTCTTTGTCGCTGATGTCGCTGAATGAAACGTGATGACTGTAATGTGAGAGCGCATGGCACGAGCCTGAGACACAGCCACCACAAACACTCTCAGATACAGAACTATGATGGTCGTCACTGGAAGAATGAAATTAAAAATGAGGTCAAATATTCCTAGACTGTAGCTTATAATAAATTTACATTCTCCAATGCAGGATTTACTGCTGCCAGGCTGAACCATCACATCCTTTGTATAGAAAAAGCTGCAGGAAGAAACACAGAACCAACACAGACAAACACAATATTTGACTCTCATCAAGGAGATTCTGGTGGGATAATGCAGAGGGTAACAAATGGCTACATAGCGATCGACAGATATCAGCACTATGTTCCAGATTGAAGCACTGACGATGGCAGCGCTCAAATAACAAAGCAAAACACAAATAACATCTCCAAGAACCCAGCAGAATGTAATTCTGAAGATTTCAAAAGGCATCAGCAGCAGACCAACAAAAAAGTCTGAAACACCCAGAGAGAGGAGGAGGATGTTTGTAGGAGTGTGGAGCTGCCTGGAAGGAGACAAAATAACAATTATGCATCAATTTTAGAAGAAATATCTACATTTCATTCCTTTTCCTTTTAGCATGACATTTCCAAATGCTAAGTTGGAAGATTAATGTAGATTCAGCTGAGAAGCTGCTGTTTGCCTGAAGTGAGAGACTGAGATGATGATGAGGAGGTTGAGCACTACAG
The DNA here is from genome assembly GCA_911649635.1 of Poeciliopsis gracilis. Classification (NCBI taxonomy): domain Eukaryota; kingdom Metazoa; phylum Chordata; class Actinopteri; order Cyprinodontiformes; family Poeciliidae; genus Poeciliopsis; species Poeciliopsis gracilis. Next base: position 1,517,477 of record CAJVRI010001532.1, read on the forward strand.
TGATCAGTGAGATGAAGAGCAGCACAGAGTTCAGGAGAACGGCTTCAGGCCAGTGAAGTGTGGGCTTCCTGCAGGAGCTGTTGAGGAGATGTGGGAAACAGAGATCACTTCTGTCCTGGATCTCCATCCTCAGACGGCTGCAGCTCTCTGACCTGATCCTGTCCTGCAGCTCATGTTTATCTGTCCTCCCTCCTCTCTGCTGCTTTGTGTCTCTGGGGAGTTTCTGCTTCCTCCTTCTCCTCATTGCTGATGCATTTCGTACATGAGTTAGTTACCTTTTCTTGTCTCCCCCATTACAAAAACAAATTCCTGACAAAAGCAGACATTCATTATTTCCACATATCTCCTCCTGTTTTCTATGATTGCCATCAGAAAGTCAGAAAGTCAAATTGTTTAGCTGTTAAACTCACCATCTTATCCTCTGTTGTTTTAAATTGCTGAAAATATCAAACTTAAGTAAAGAGCAAATTTATGTCACAATTTAGCAGCTTGAAATTGGCCTCTGTCTCTTTAAGAAGCCTTTCCTTACTGCTGTTTACGGCGTTTATGTGACTGAACTTTACTGGTACTTTGCTGCAGCCTCTTCTGTGGACCTTACCCCTTTGGCCGCGTTTCATTGGCTGATGCCCATTCTACGCAGTAGTCGTGCTGTCATGTGTGTGGCCGTTTCACAAACACAAGCTTATGTACATGCATTAGTAAACACATGCTAACGTAGCGCCAGGCTACATTGCAGGCCGGCAGAAAGTTTTCCCATCAACAATCGAGAAGGAGTGGTTCTCCATTGCTAGTTTGGTATCTGTACATGTGATGTCGGGTATCCTGATCGTATTTGTGGGAGTAAAATTCACAGTTTTCCAAAATCAGAAGCTGAATGCCTAGCTTGGATCAAAGCTTGTGCACGACCGCATGAGCAGCTCGACCTTCACAGGATCAACAAGAACAAAGGAGTGTGTGCTGGTGCAAATATTATTTATTTGCTTTCTTTCTCTCTGAAAAAAAGAAAATCAATAATAAACACATCCATCATGAACACCTTTTAGCGAAGTACAGAATAACGGCAGAACTGATGCTAATTCTACACATCGAAGCCCGTCTGCTACACAGTCTTCCGTTAGCTAAACACGTCAAGATGCAATGTGTGTCTGACATACAGTGAAGATTTTATTTTAGCAGAAAATGCCTTTGACTAAAGTGTTACACGTGTTAGCCTCTCTAGCACCGAGTACAGTGTATCAGGCCTTTGCACACTCAAACATTTGCCAACAAACAACAGGAATCACCCACTGATTTCTAAAGTAACCTACAAAACGATGAATGTCCGACTTCACCAGCCTTGCAAGAACAACAGGCAGCAGTGATCTTGTCCACAGCTATATTGATGCTGAGGTTTATCACTGCCGTTTCCCTACTCGACCGAAAGCATTTTGCTGTGCCGTGCGTCATGTTGGAGGCGTCGCGCGGCTCAAACACCTTGATGTCATCCAAAAAATATGACATGAACTTGTCAGTTCCTCTGTCCATTGTTGTAGCTGAGATTTGGTGAAAATCCAGCAGAAATGATGCACAAGTCGACTCAGAAAAACTCTATCAGTCCAGGTGGAAGACCCCATGTTTCCATAGAAACATGGGGTTTCTATGGAACCCCATGTTTCCATAGAAACATGGGGTGAGAGACCTTGTGAGACTTGTGGGATTTTCTAGGTCGGTTGTGGGCAGAGCTTGGTAAGGTCCATTGCCAACTGCTGATGACTTACCTGTCTGTAGGCCAGATCCTGCGTCTGTCTGTCTGTCTGTCTGTCTGTCTGTCTGTCTGTCTGCCATGTGCTGCTGCAGACAGACCGCCTTTCTTTTGCTATTCTTCAGTGCTGCAGGCCAGAAATCATTCTCACCACTCTAACAATGACAAGCTCGTTAACATACACCCACAGACCCAAAGGGTCACACAAATACAGGTTAGTATTTCTGCAACTAGGTCTGTCTACTTTTAGTTGTCTTTTGTAAAGAATGTTTGGCACGACTGGCCTTCAATAGAAAGTGAGCTAACAGGAATAGAGAAAGGGGCAAAGACCTGCAACAAACAGACCGAGGGCGTTCCTCGAAGTCGGGACGGACGTGACAATGTCTGTAGCCACTGACCACAGAGCACCACCCCATGATGCCCCATGATGCCCCATGATGCCCCATGTCTGCCTGCCTTGATACTGGATGCAGTCTTGACTCAAGGAAATCTATTGTGCCAGTAGGACTCCATGTTGAGATGTTGATTCTGTGGAGCAAAACTGAAAGTATTTCATACATTAACCTAACCCAAATTGTTTTTGGTCCCACCAGGCCTTAACTAAGACACATACAAAAGACAGTTCATTCATGATCTCCAGGGTAATAATGAGAAACATCAACGAGAGCTGCAGGGATTTCAGTCAGTCAGCAGTGTGTTCACAGCAGCTTGGCCTCATGTGATCCAGGCTGCAGGATCTGCAGAGTAACAATGACTTTAACAGCTTTTCTGAACCAGGGATAGAACAGGGCGTAAATCACAGGGTTCAGACAAGAGTTGGCATAAAAGAGGAAAACCAAAATCGATGCATATGAGGTGCTGGTTAGATTAACATCAACTAACGAGTAGCAGTAATATGGACAGTAACACATTAGATACACAACAACTAGAACCCCCAGAGTCCTGGCTGCTTTTAACTCTGATTTCTTTGTCGCTGATGTCGCTGAATGAAACGTGACGACTGTAATGTGAGAGCGCATGGCACGAGCCTGAGACACAGCCACCACAAACACTCTCAGATACAGAACTATGATGGTCGTCACTGGAAGAATGAAATTAAAAATGAGGTCCAATGTTCCTACAGCAAAGCTTATATAATGTATACATTCTCCAATGCAAGTGTTTTTCCTGCCAGGCTGAACCAGCTCATCCTTTGAATACAAAAGGCTGCAGGAAGAAACACAGAACCAACACAGACAAACACAATATTTGACTCTCATCAAGGAGATTCTGGTGGGATAATGCAGAGGGTAACAAATGGCTACATAGCGATCGACAGATATCAGCACTATGTTCCAGATTGAAGCACAGATGATGGTACCAATCAAATAACAAAGCAAAACACACATAACATCTCCAAGAAACCAACAGAATGTAAATCTAAATATTTCTAATGGCATCAGCAGCAGACCAACAAAAAAGTCTGAAACACCCAGAGAGAGGAGGAGGATGTTTGTAGGAGTGTGGAGCTGCCTGGAAGGAGACAAAATAACAATTATGCATCAATTATCATATAAATATGATCTCAAAACTTAATCTATAGATTGAGCTGAGAAGCTGCTGTTTGCCTGAAGTGAGAGACTGAGATGATGATGAGGAGGTTGAGCACTACAGTGATCAGTGAGATGAAGAGCAGCACAGAGTTCAGGAGAACGGCTTCAGGCCAGTGAAGTGTGGGCTTCCTGCAGGAGCTGTTGAGGAGATGTGGGAAACAGAGATCACTTCTGTCCTGGATCTCCATCCTCAGACGGCTGCAGCTCTCTGACCTGATCCTGTCCTGCAGCTCATGTTTATCTGTCCTCCCTCCTCTCTGCTGCTTTGTGTCTCTGGGGAGTTTCTGCTTCTTCTACCTTTTCTCCAATGCATTCATTTTCTTTAACATCCACGAACTTGTTTTGTTTCTGCTATTCTCACTTTGCTTTTTTTTTTTTTTTCTACTTTCAGGAATATCTCTCTTTTCAACTCTTTTTTCTTTTATTAAGTTCTTTTCGAAGTTATAGCAAAGCACAAAATGAAACGTGTAAGAATCACAGATGGTATACAGGAGACTCATCTCCTGTATACCATCAATTTAGCTGATCAATTTACACTGATCAGTTAATAAGGTAGCTTCCTGAAGATCAGCCGCCTGGACCATGTAGAAGGAAGCTTTCCTTATAAAATGCTCTTCAATATTGAAATAATAATAATGATATATAAAATGAACTTACAGATAAATTCTAAACAAAGGACACAACAGGTCAGTAGGACAGCCAGTGACACTCTATGCCGACCGGTGTCCACTGGGACTGGGTCATACCTGTCAAGTCTCCGTCAGTATTTTACTGTAAATAAATAAATAAATGGGTAAAATCCCATTTAGTCTGCAGGGCCATGCTGAGGGTGTGAAGCTGGTCCTGGGCTCCACATTTCATGCTTCATAATACATTCAATAGCGCACCAAAACACTGCTGTCTTGGAATAGTGTGTTCTTGATATGCGATGGTTTTTCACAATTCCTGATTATTTTTATTTTTTTTTTTTTTTGCTTGGCCGGATCGTTTGCGCCAACGTGTTCAATCAGTCTCAGCATTAGGCTGATCAGAGCAAATTCTCTCTGAGACCAGATACTGTGTCATTGCAGCAGACAGACAGACAGACAGACAGACAGACAGACAAATTATTTTTTTTAATTTGTGATTTATTTTTTTAAGGCATAAAAAAACAAGAAAAAAAATAAATGTAAATATATATAATATATTTATATTTTTAGGTGATCAATTGTAATTTTCTACAAATACAAAGACATTTGAAAAATACATCAGCGGTATTATTCTTCATCAGGGGTTATCTGATGTCGGAATATTTTTTTACCTACAAAGAGTCTTCTACCTGGTCGGTTGTCTGTCGGCCATATTGGATTGAACAAAAATAATTTATTGCATTTGCAGCTGATTCCAGTAGTTGATGGTATATTTTATGATGTGTTAGTGTCCACTTCAGTGGTCTGTGTGCCTTTACAACATGCAAAAGAAAATGGCTGTCAGATCGCTGTCCACTGCACTGACCACTATGTATGAAAGGGCTAAAGTTTAAAAGTTGAAGGAGCTTTTTTTGAGTATTCAAAAGCGTACATGTTACAGTAGAGAAAAGTATCTTAGGCTCCCCTCAACCAGCAAACATTTTATTTATTTATTTATTTATTTATTCACAATTTAAAAAAAAAATCCCAGTGAATTTATGTTTTTTGGACAACTAATTCAAAGAATCAAAAATAATGAATCTGTGTTGTTTGTCAGTCAGCAGTGTGTTCACAGCAGCTTGGCCTCATGTGATCCAGGCTGCAGGATCTGCAGAGTAACAATGACTTTAACAGCTTTTCTGAACCAGGGATAGAACAGGGCGTAAATCACAGGGTTCAGACAAGAGTTGGCATAAAACAGGAAGAACAAAGAAAATGAATAAGGGCTACTAGTTAAACTAATCCCAACTAACGAGTAGCAGAAATATGGACAGTAACACATTAGATATACAACAACTAGAACCCCCAGAGTCCTGGCTGCTTTTAACTCTGATTTCTTTGTCGCTGATGTCGCTGAATGAAACGTGACGACTGTAATGTGAGAGCGCATGGCACGAGCCTGAGACACAGCCACCACAAACACTCTCAGATACAGAACTATGATGGTCGTCACTGGAAGAATGAAATTAAAAATGAGGTCAAATATTCCTAGACTGTAGCTTATAATAAATTTACATTCTCCAATGCAGGATTTACTGCTGCCTGGCTGAACCAGCTCATCCTTTGTATAGAAAAAGCTGCAGGAAGAAACACAGAACCAACACAGACAAACACAATATTTGACTCTCATCAAGGAGATTCTGGTGGGATAATGCAGAGGGTAACAAATGGCTACATAGCGATCGACAGATATCAGCACTATGTTCCAGATTGAAGCGCCAAGGATGGTATTAATCAAATAACAAAAGAAAACACACATAACATCTCCAAGAACCCAGCAGAATGTAATTCTGTAGATTTCAAGAGGCATCAGCAGCAGACCAACAAAAAAGTCTGAAACACCCAGAGAGAGGAGGAGGATGTTTGTAGGAGTGTGGAGCTGCCTGGAAGGAGACAAAATAACAATTATGCATCAATTTTAGAAGAAATATCCACATTTCATTCCTTTTCCTTTTAGCATGACATTTCCAAATGCTAAGTTGGAAGTTTAATGTAGATTCAGCTGAGAAGCTGCTGTTTGCCTGAAGTGAGAGACTGAGATGATGATGAGGAGGTTGAGCACTACAGTGATCAGTGAGATGAAGAGCAGCACAGAGTTCAGGAGAACGGCTTCAGGCCAGTGAAGTGTGGGCTTCCTGCAGGAGCTGTTGAGGAGATGTGGGAAACAGAGATCACTTCTGTCCTGGATCTCCATCCTCAGACGGCTGCAGCTCTCTGACCTGATCCTGTCCTGCAGCTCATGTTTATCTGTCCTCCCTCCTCTCTGCTGCTTTGTGTCTCTGGGGAGTTTCTGCTTCCTCCTCATTGCTGATGCATTTCTTTTCTTTATTATGTCATAATTTACATCTTTTGTTCATGTCATAAGTTAAAAAAGTCATAAGGCAGGTGAATGATTATGTGGAATTGTCCTTTAGCCATTTCCTGAATCTCATCCAATCAGACGTCAAACTGAGCAGGAGCTTCTTAACCAGATGGTTCATGTATTTTTAAATGTATTTTTATTGATTATTGACAATATATTTATAAATATCATACAAAGTGATTCATAGCAATACAATTATAAAAGGTTTACAGCCACAAAAAAATCCCCGAACAGCAGACATTCCAACATGAAACTAAACTGATGTAAAATAAATAGCATTTGCACAAAGTATAATGAAGACACCACAAATAAGAAAACATAACGTTTGAGATAACCCTGACAGTAAAATACAATATCCACAAATAACAAGCGATAAAAGATAAATACATGAAACAAAATAAAGGTAGTGTAGTTGGTGGGGGGCGGGGTACTCAGAGACCAATAGCAGAAAGAGTTCTCATAGACTTTATAAAATATTTATTTTCAGAACCTCAGGGAGTAAACGTCCTCCTTTCAAATTCAAGAATAACAAAAAGAAAAAGTTACTTTTTTGTTGAAACCTTCGTGACATTACATTATCAGATCATGTATAAAACTAAGTAAATAATCCTAATTCCTTTGCCTTCTCCTGGTGCTCAAGAAACAACCAATCAGAGCCAGTTTACATTTTACATTCACATTTTGCGAAAGAGGAAGTTGCGCTCGGCGTCCTCTGAGGTTTGGTGCAGAAACGGCCGCAGGCGAGGAAAAGGGTTTTCAGTTTGTTTGACACAACAGCTGAAAATGAAAAAAACTGCTGCAATTTCGGTCCCCTAGTCGAACCAGGGCAAGCTGACATTGAGGTGTGAAAGTCTGCAGTCATCTCATCACGCTCACAGATCACCTACAGTATGTTGGCCTCGCGTGAGCCAGGCTGCAGGATCTGCAGAGTGACGATGAGCTTCACGGCTTTCCTGAACCAACGATAGAACAGGGCGTAAATCACCGGGTTTAAACAGGAGTTGAAGTAGAACAAAAAGATCAAGTACGACGCGTATGACGTGCTGGTCACGTTGACCTCGGCGAGGGAGTAACAGTAGTAAGGGCAGAAGCACGCAAGGTAGACGACGACGAGAACGCCGAGGGTCCTGGCAGCTTTCAGCTCTGATTTCTGTACGGGTGAGATGCGACGCGAGCCGGCTGTGACGCGAGAGCGCACGGCCCGGGCCTGAGACACGGCCACCGCAAACACCCTGCCGTACAGAACCACGATGACTGCGACCGGGACGATGAAGAACAAGGTCAGCTCGACGAGCCACGCAACGGGCTGGGCAACGTACGCGCACTGCCCAACGCAGGACTTGCTCCCGCCCGGCCGGAACAGCTCGTCCTTCAGGAAGACGAGCCTGTAGACGGCGTTGCTGACCCAACACAGGCAAACGCAGCATTTCACTCTCCCCATAGTGATTTTGCTGGTGTACCGCAGAGGGTCGCAAACGGCCACATAGCGGTCAGCCGCTATGAGGACGATGTTGCCGATTGAAGCGGAGACGACGTGCGCGATCAGAAACCCGTACAGAGAGCACAGAGCGTCCTCCCAGCAGGCGACTTTCCTGTGGATTTCCAGAGGCATCAGCAGGAGACCCACGAGGAAGTCCAAGACGCTCAGAGACAGGAGGAGCACGTTTGTTGGCGTGTGAAGCTTCCTGCGAGAAAAGACAAAGACACTTTTTGAGTCACACCCGAGTTTCATGTACGAGCTTAGCGTTTCTTAAATAGCTGGTTGAGATGCGGCTGTAGTCTCTGCCTGAAGTGGGAGACCGAGATGATTACGAGGAGGTTTAGGGTCGCCGTGGTCGCAGAGACGAGAGCGAGGACGACGCTCAAGAGCACGCCATCAGTCCCAGGGAGCGTCGGTTTCCTGCACGACTTGTTGCGCAGCTGTGGGAAACAGAGATCTTCCTTATGATCCGCCTCCATCGTCCTCCAGCAGTAGCTGTGGAAGACCTCTGAGTCGGACTGGGCCTTTATCTTGTTCCGCCCTCTGGCCCCCGTCCCCTCTTCAGCGCCGCTTCACGTAGAACCTGGAAGTTGCTCCTCCTTCCCGACAGGCAGAGATGAATTTTCCGTTCAAACCATGACACGAATATAATGAAAAAGGTTCAAAGTACCGGTTATTCTATAAAACTACGCAACGGCTAATGCAATGTGGCACATCAAGAACTCTTCAAAGTGTCGGGGAGTTGAGGTGGCGCAGGGGTCGAGCACAACCCACTTATGGAAGGAGGCCTTAGTCACAGGTTCGATTCCCGGCCCGGTGACCTTCGCTGCATGTCTTCCTCCTCCTCTAATTACCCACTTTACTGTCAAATAAAGGCCACTAGAGCCTGTAGAAAACTCTTCAAAGTGCATTCACCACAGCAGAGGACTTCAGTTTGTCCATCTTGAGTATATTGGACTCGAAGGCCAAACTTCCATCAGTTGTGTCGCAACATGACTCGCTCTTGTTGAACCTCATTCAACAAACCTCAGATCATCATGTTTGATGTGTAGCCAAAACGTTTCAGCTGAAGTCATGATTGGTCTGTTTGCTTGTCGGGCGATGGCGGGCGATGGCGTGACCTGCCATGACCTTCTCAAAGTATGATAACGTTTCACAGTGTGTCACTACAGAGGCTCACCGTCAGCTCATCTCTGATGTTACCCTTTAAAGTATGAACTCTGCACAGCTCGAGTCCGATGAGAACATTGAGAGGGCTGCTTGAAACCATGACCAAACTGCTGCAGGCGTACCAGGACCACAGCTGGAAATGCGACGCCTGCAGGTTGTTTGCCACGGCTGACGCGGCTCGCAGTGGGTGTGGTATAGCAATAACAGCTTAGGATGAACATTTTATGTGTTTCGAACTGAATCCAAACAGAGCATGCTTTATTCTGACTGTTAAAACGTTTTCCAGGGAATGTTTTAGAAACCAGACAGTCAGGTTTATCTGATCTCTTTTATGGGTATTTTTACATTATTTAATGCCATTAAGTTAGATCACACAGTCCCACAAAGCTAAATGTGGCTACAAACTTTACCAGCAGACAGCTTGAGGCCAATTGAATTCAGTTCAGTTCAAAAATACCTTATTAATCCCAAAGGGAAATGAAATGTTTTTGGAGCTCATTAACTTAGATTCTTCAAAGAGTTATAGAAGGTGGTGATGGCCGTTGGCAGGAACAATCTTATGCAGCAGTCTGTGCTGCACTCAATCTGAAGAAGCCTCTGACTGAAGATACTCTGCCTTCCCAAGACAGCCACGTTGAACAGTTATTATGGCGATTTGTGGTGTTTCAGACTCAAATGAGGCCTCTAACAGGAAAACTGGCTTGTTTAAGCCTAGTTGTACCACCATTTTGAGAGTGACGCGCTCGAGCTCCGCCATTTTGTGAGTGGCAAAATGCTTCCGTTCTGCTGCTCCATTAAATCACTAATCAATTGATTAAGAGTCGATCTTAAGGTAATATATTGGTCCTATCAGGTTGATATGATAAATAACAGAGACTGAACTCTTTTGCAATATATATATATATATATATATATATATATATATATATATATATATATATATATATATATATATATATATATATATATATATATATATATATATATATATAGCTGATGCTCTAATTCAGCAATTTTGTATTCCAAATCTCTATTATTAATGACTGCCATGAGCACTTAGAACATTTTTTTTCACAGCCAACACTTAGCTAAACCTACTAAAGCACAAAAAATATGGTTCCCTGCGTGACGGGCTGCTTACAGTAAAAATATTTATATTTTATTAATAAATTAACAACAAATTATTAGTAATAATTCAAGCATTTATATGAATTCAAAAGCACATTTCCCAACATTGCGGTGCCGCCACTGGAGGTTGATACAATATTTTTGGTTACCAGAATTCTAATCATCCAACATGGCATAATTGTGTATTCGCAGAACGTCCAGTAACACTTTATCTGAAGCGGTGGGCATCAGACTGACATAAACATGACATAACAACTGTTATGAACATGAAGGAGTCTATGACTATTGCCATGACGTGTCATGTGATAAATAATGACACTTTTAATACAAAGTTGCTTTGAAAGTCTCATCAATAGTGCCAACTGTACATTAAAGTGTCGTTATTTATGAGATACACTGAAAGTTGCAACTTTTAATAGACTTTCAATGCAGCGTTTCAAATAACGTTGCATTAAAAGTGCCATTATTTACCGAATGACGCTTCATGAAGACATTCATCAAGACTTCATGTTCATAGCAGGTGTTTATGAAAGTGTCATGTACAGAACTTCAAATACAGTGTCACCAAATGTCCCTATTGACATCAGTGTTTTATATTTCATAAAACTATGAACGCTCGCCTCTGGCAAAGTTTCCCACTTTCATATCACCCAGGATGAAATTCGATTGTTTAAGACGTTTAAGCAACAAAAGTGCTGCTGCACTTTCTTTGAACCTTTGAAATGATAACACGACAATTTCCCCCCCCCTCCCTGTCCAGCCCTGCATATTACAGCACATCAGGTGTTTTCTTGTCGTTCTCCTTTCACACGGGCCCCTACAGTATGTTGGTCTCGCTGGAGCCCTGCTGCAGAATCTGCAAAGTGACGATGTGTCTGACTGCTTTCCTAAACCAGGGATAAAACAGGGCGTAAAGCAAAGGGTTCAGGCAGGAGTTAAAATAAAACAAAAAGACGAAAAAGGTGGTGAGTGTGTTGTTGGCGATGTTCCTCTCTATGCGGGAGTAGCAGTAATAAGGACAGAAGCAGAACAGATACACGACGACGAGCACGCCGAGAGTCCTGGCGGCTTTCAGCTCCGACCTCTTGGTCACGACCTTCACCGAGAGCCGCAGCGTGATGGCCGTGACGCGAGAGCGCGCGGCGCGGGCCTGAGACACGGCCGCCACGAACACCCTGGTGTAGAGCACCACGATGACTGTGACCGGGGCAATAAAGTTCAGGATGAGGTCAAAAGGTCCTGCGACGGAGTTGGGAGCGAACGCGCATTCTCCTACGCAGGACCTGCTTCTGCCCGGCCGGATCAGTTCGTCCTTCAGGTAGAGCAGCCGGTAGAAGGCTCCCAGGAGCCAGCAGAGGCCCACACAGCACTTGACCCGGGTCAGGGTCATCCTGGTGGGATACTGCAGCGGGTCACAGATGGCTACGTAGCGGTCGATCGATATGAGGACCATGTTCCCGATAGAAACGGAGATGATCAGAGCAATCAGGTAAATGTAAAGCAAGCACAAGACGTCCCCCAACATCCAACAGGTGTTTTTCCTGAAGAGTTTCCCCGGCATCAGCAGGAGGCCGACGAGGAAATCGGACACGGCCAGAGAGAGGAGGAGGATGTTGGTGGGGGTGTGGAGCTGCCTGGAAGGAAGACAGAGAGCAATTCAAAGTTTTGACGACACAAGGTCACGTTCAGAGAATCAGTGTTTCCAAATGTTTCAAAGACTTTAAGTCTCCTGAGAGGTTTGAACTCTGCCTGAAGTGGGAGACTGAGACGATGACGAGCAGGTTGAGCGCCGTGGTGAGCAGAGAGGCCAAGGCCACGGCGACGTCACCGAGGACCGTCGCCGACTCCGACCCGTGGAGCTTCGGCATCCTGCAGGAATCGTTAAGTTGTGGGAAACAGAGCTCGGCTTGATCCTGCGCCTCCATCGCTGCGCGGCCTGAGCTTCACCCCCGCAGTCTGAGCAGGATGCTGAGCCGCAGCGTATTTATGTTCCCATGTCGTGCTCCTCCTCCCAAAATGCATCACACGTTGAATGACGTTAACCCCACACCCTAGTACCATATTCATATTGCTTCTGGATGCATTAAATTTTTTTAGGACATTATTACAAATTCCATTGATCTTAGGAACTTCATCACACAGATTGAATGTTGAAAGCTTTTATTTCTGTTGATTACGATGATTTTGGAAACTTGACATTTAAATTTATTACATTATTACATCGGACCAATAAAAACCTATTTTGAAAAACAGAAATGTGAGCTCAGTGCTTACAAGTCATTTCCAAAATAATTTATTAAACACAACTGCACATGCATACAAACATACTCTCATAGATATATGTATACGAAATGGAATTAAAAATCGATGTGATCATTAAAGCATGTTGTTGGACTCATACAGGATTAACGATGTACATGTTCTTTGTCATAGTGTCCATGACTGAATTGCCAGTTTAATGCCTTTTGTGAACATCAGGTGTATTTCAAGGTGTGGCTACAGTATGTTGGCGTCACAGGAGCCCGGCCGCAGCGTCTCCATGGTGACAATGAGCCTGATGGCCTTCCTGAACCAGGGATAGAACAAGGCGTAGATCACCGGGTTCAGACAGGAGTTCGAATAAAAGAGAAAGATCAAAAACGAGGCGTACGCAGTGCCGGTCACATTAACCTCAACAATGGAGTAACCGTAGTACGGACAGTAGCACATGAGGTACACAATGACGAGAACGCCCAGAGTCCTCGCCGCTTTCAACTCTGACCTTTTGGTCGCCGAGCGGCGCGGCGTGCCGGCCTGGACGTGGGAGCGCACGGCGCGGGCCTGAGACACGGCCACCACGAACACACTCACGTACAAGAACGCGATGATGGAAACCGGACATATGAAATTCAGAGCGAGGTCGACGGTGCCGGTCACGTAGCTTATCGCGAACGTGCATTCTCCCAGGCAGGACCTGCTCCTGCCTGGTTGAAGCAGCTCATCCCTTATGTAAAGCATGCTGTAAAAACCTGCACCGAGCCAACACAGGCCGATGCAACACTTGACTCTTCCCAAAGTGATCCTGGTGGCGTAATGCAGGGGGTGACAAATGGCTACATAGCGGTCAAACGATATCAGAACGATGCTTCCGATGGAACCAGAGACGATCTGACAGACCAGGAAACAATACAGAGAGCATATGATGTCCCCGAGAAACCAGCAGGCTGTGCTTCGAAAGATTTCTCCAGGCATCAGCAGAAGACCCACGAGGAAATCTGAGACCGCCAGTGAGAGGAGGAGCAGGTTAGTGGTGGTGTGAAGCTTCCTGCAGTGAGACAGAGAGAAAGGAAGGAAGGCAAACGCCCTGTGAAAACAGAATGACGTTAAAGTAATGGCTCTGCACGTTTCTATCCAGCTGTTTTCGTCTTTGCCTGAAGTGGGAGATCGAGATGATGATGAGCAGGTTGAGCAGTACAGTGGACAGAGAGACGAAGGACAGGACAGTGTTCAGGAGCACGGCCTTCGACCGATGAAGCGTCGGCTTCCTGCAGGAGCTGTTGGCGAGTTGCGGGAAGCAGAGTTCCTCCTCGTCCTCAGTCGCCATGCCGAGGCGTCCGTCTCTCTGACCGCGTCTTTCTGCGGTTGGTTTATAAATGTCTTTGCTTCTCCATCATCTTCCCTCCTCTGCTCTCTGCAGATCACGTTGACACTCCTCCATGGCGCATTGTCAAGTTTCCATTGGTGGCCATGTTCACGTTTGGAAAACTTCATTGACCCCAAAGGAAAACTGAACATAAATCCTATATTGTTTTCATGCTATACATTGCTAGAGGTCCACCGATCCAATACTAATATCTCTAGCGGCCTTGATATTGAAAAATGTTCTAGATTTTTGTGCGGATAAAGGCATATCATATTCCGCAGGACTGGGAATCGAACCCAGGTTGACAAACAAAACCCACGAGTAACATCCTAAACAAAACATCATTTGCAGTCTTATTGTAAAACTGCTTAAAAAATGACTGGATTAGGAATTTCTTAGCCCCTTTTTCTTCTCTCAACAACTCAAAAGTTTTATATTCATGACAAAGTATTCATCTAAGAATTGATTTCGTCCTGTAATGGATATAATTTCTCATTAAGTTCTCTAGTTCTAGTACTTTCATAGATTTTTTTCTCTTTTCTACACGGTTTTCATGTTAAATTCCACTTTTTTGTTAAGCTTTTTTTTCTGCCTTGAATCTGTTCTTCTAAATAAAGACTAACAGAAGTAATAATTAAATTTAGTAATTTAATTATTAAATTATACATAATGCATAATGCAGATGATTACAATTATCATCTGCATTATGTACAGATTTAACTCTAATCTTAATTTAACACCCTGGAACCTGAAGAAGTCCAAATGTGTTAAATCAGCTTTTTTTATGTTTAGTATGAAAAGAAAAACAGGATTTAGTGATGCTTTGCTAGTCAAAGCTCTTCACGCTACACTCACATTCACCCACACACACATTTACACCGACATGCAGGTTGGTGGGCAACGTGCTGCTGAGTGCCCTGCCCAGGGGCACTTCAGCATGTGGCTGAGGAAGCTGAAATCGAACTTACAACCTTCCGGTCACAAGACGGCCAACTCTCATTGTTTTTGGAGTGAGTGTATAATATATAACTGCAAATGTAAATCAATTTTCTGTCAATATGTTTGAACAGAACCAGCAATTTCTGTTGTACCCACATATTACTTGAGATCATCAAGGATTTGTATTTAAGTAGCTGAATCTCAGCTGTTTTACCATTAAACACAACAGTATTGGGATCCATCCATTACCTTCCTTACCTTGGTTTTTTTTTTACTGGTTTAACAGCTAGAGTCGTACCAGTGGCCTAAAACAAGGCGCTGAGACACTGAAATATCACAACTTTTTCAGAGAAAAATGTTCAATGATGATTTTCTGGCGTAAAGAATTGTTCATGTTTAATTGATGAGATGCCAGAAGTCAGAAAACTTCAAGTCATAACACAGAGCTTGGTGAAGAGATTGCATCATGCGCATCATGTTGTGTGTCCTGAAACATGTTGACACCTTTGATTGCAGCGACGCCTTGGAGGTCCAGTGACTAATGCATAGAGGTGTGAACAAACCCGACTAATGAGGCTCAGCGAGACGCCATTAGGAACAAAAGGTGTTTACAGAGAAACATTGTTAATCTCGCTGGAGTTGTGTGTGTGTGTGTGTGTGTGTGTGTGTGTGTGTGTGTGTGTGTGTGTGTGTGTGTGTGTGTGTGTGTGTGTGTGTGTGGGGGTGTGTGTGTGTGTGTGTGTGTAATGGAGTTGTTAATGGTCAAAGGATAATTTGTTTATGTTTTTAAAGTTATTTTCAAGTTAACGTCCGTTGATAGACATGGACCCATGGCAATGAAAGCACAAAAGTTTAGTTTTAATAACCACAACTCAAGGTGCTTGTTCTGAACCGTTCGTATAAAATTAACGTTTGTAGCCGTCCTGTGATATATGTGTGCTACGATACAAGATTATCCTCTGTGTTTTTTCTACTTTGGCCTAATTACTCATCATGTACAATCTCTGATTTCTGGATTGAATCTCCATGTCAAAAATGTATTTGTTACAGTTTCCTGATGAGGTCACTGCTGTATTTGGGAGACTTCGCAAAACTTTCCTCTGCCTGATTACAATGGTTTGCTGAGTTCAGTGCTTTGCATCATTTTACAGTGATATTCCCTCATCGAAAACAAACCTGGACTTTGCTTTGATTCTTTCATGCAGGCCAAAATGCCAAAAGCTCCACAGTTAGTTGGTTTGACACCCGAGGGGAAACACGAGTTCTGCCACCGTCTTCTGAATCAACTGGACAGCACTGACCTTCCTGTAGGCCTCAGTCCGGCACCGAGGACTTGGATCGCTGCTTTCTCATACAGCTCAA
This sequence comes from Poeciliopsis gracilis, assembly GCA_911649635.1. Lineage (NCBI taxonomy): Eukaryota > Metazoa > Chordata > Actinopteri > Cyprinodontiformes > Poeciliidae > Poeciliopsis > Poeciliopsis gracilis. The sequence goes on from CAJVRI010001532.1 coordinate 1,533,541, forward strand.
CACTTCGAAGGTTTAAAAGTCAGAGGCACATTGTGACAAAACCTGTTTCACCTTGTTGGTCGACCTGGCAATCATTCCATACCTTCCCACTCTAGGCAGGGTTTCCGCTTAACCCAAATTCAGAACTGCAGTCTCACGATCTGCGTATTGTCGTTCCAGATTGAGTGCAGTCATTGTTCTCTGTGCCTGTGTGGCATCCCCATCCACCGAGGGGGAGATCCTTTGCCAGGCCTGCAAAATGCAACAATGGTTTGCCACAGAAATGTCAAAGTGTTCAATTTTTCTGTTTCTGTAGGTTTGTTATGTCTTGAAATCCCAGTCGTTTATGACAGACAGTCACTGGCACCGGTTCAAGCTCAAGCTGACTTGTTTCCAGGAGGCTGTGAGGAACCTTAACCTTAATTCAGAACAAAACTTTTTTTACTTCAATCAGTAATGAACAAAGTTGGGTTTTTTTTTTGTTTTGCTTTCAATTTCTGTGAATAATCTCATTAAACTTTTCAATAACATTTCAAAAGAACTTACTGGAGATTCGGTTTAGTCAGTTTATAAAAGTTTAAGCAGTGACAGACAATAAATGAAAGAACTTAGAAAATGGTCAAGGCATTTTTTTGGTTTTTTTTTGTGAACGTTTTAAAGGCCTGATCATTTACTGTCATTGAATTCAGCCGCATTGAGCCAGAAATATGCAGGATGGCAGCGTTCAACACCAGTGCTGCTGAATGCAACAACAAGAGCCACGCATGGGGCTTTTTTCTCCACGTGAGAAAAATCTGAAGGTTGCTTTTCTACAAAGGATTCAACACATTTTACCCTGCGACTTCACGGGAGGACTAATTTTCTTTGACTCCTTTGTGTTCGATTCTTACACGTATGTGATGTGAATATTGTGACAACAGTGCACCCCCAACCCCCCCCCACACACACACACACACACACACACACACTGCAGTATAAAAAGATCAATGATATGCATGTTTCTTATTGTCGCTTTAAAAAACAGCCATGAGACGATACATTTTCTTAAGAACCACATCAAACAAAGCATGTAATTATCAGTTGTTTGGTGGTTATCAAACATGTTGCAGCATTTAATTTAATTTTTTTTTTTTTTTTTTAGTACAAGTCACTGCAGCACGTTGGCCTGACAGGATCCAGGCTGCAGGATTTGCAGCGTGACAATGAGCCTGATGGCTTTTCTGAACCAGGAGTAGAACAAGGCGTAGATCAGAGGGTTGAGGCAGGAGTTAAAGTAGAAGAGAAAGAACAGAAAAGGCACAGACAAGCACAGGCAGGTTCACCACAACAATAACGTAAACGTAAAACGGACAGTAGCACATTAGATACACGAAGACAACAACGCCGAGGGTCCCGGCTGCTTTCAGCTCCGATCTCCTCGACCTCAGGCCCACCGACAGCCGCAGGGTCACGCCCGCGACCTTGGAGCGCATGGCACGAGCCTGCGACACGGCCGCCATGAACACTCTCGCGTACAGCGCCACGATGGCCGTCACTGGAAATATAAAGTTAAAAATGAGATCAACAGTGCCCGTCGCAGCGGTGGCCACAATCGCACACTGTCCGACGCAGGTGTTGGCCCCGCCGAGGTCAACCAGCTCGTCTTTCAAGTAGAAAACGCTGTAGGAGCCGTAGAGAAGCCAGCAGAGGCACACGCAGCACTTGGCTCTGCGGAGAGTCATTCTGGTGGGATAATGCAGAGGATCGCAAATGGCCACGTAGCGGTCGGCCGATATGATGACGATGTTTCCGACCGACGCGGAGACAACCTGAGTGATCAGGTAAGTGTAGAGGACACACGCGACGTCCCCCAGGAGCCAGCAGGTCGTGTTCCTGAACATTTCCAAAGGCATCAGCAGGAGGCCGACCAGGAAGTCTGACACAGCCAGAGAGAGGATGAAGACGTTGGTGGGAGTGTGGAGCTGCCTGGATGAACAGAGAGAAAAGAAAATAATAATAATAATAATTGGGCCAAATAATCATTTGCAGTCTGCTGAAATTGAACCGTTTACTCTCTAAAAACACGTTTTTGCCTGAAATGGGAGACAGAGATGACGACCAGCAAGTTGAGCATCACGGTTAGCAGAGAGATGAATAAAGTGACGTTCAGGACGACGCCCTCAGACCAGCCGGTTCTGGGCCGCCTGCAGGAGGTGTTGGGATGCTTTGGGAAGCAGAGCTCAGCTCCCTCCTCGCTCTCCATCTTTGCACGTCCACAGCTCCTCCGATCTGCTGATTTAACCTTTTCTTAACCAGCCCAACCCCTTCAGGTAACCTTAGCAGCAAATGTTTGACTCCCTCCGCCCCCCTCACTTTGCACAACTTCTCCAAGTCAAATAAAAGTTTTGGGGAACAAACTTAAGGCAGGATTGTCCACTTTCTGTGGCACAGAAGACGTAGTTGAATCTTTGATCAAAACACACCTTGTACAGACGATTGGAAAATAACCTTAACCAAACTCAGACAAAATTAGAAGTTAAACTGAAATGACTTTAAGCAGCATTTTTCAATTCACAAATTTTTCAACCCTTTCGTCGTTTGTTTTGCTCTTCGGTTATCAGCTGCTTCCTGCTCGCCAGAGACACTTCCTGTCAAAGTTGTTGGCCAGGACTTCCTCTCACCTTTGAGCAAAAGTCTAATTCAATCCCTCTGTGGTTCAAACCTTTGGATTTGAATGTTTTTATCACAACCTTACACATGTTCGATGGGTCTCCTCATGGCAGGTGTAATTGAGGGCGTCTTTGGAGTGATACTGGAGAGAGAAAGGCCCGGCATCAATACCTGCTGAAGGTCTCTGAGAAACAGCGGTGACAATGTCATCAGGACTGGGACCTCTTGTTGTTAGTTCAACACTAGCAAGGTCACTCATTCGGTCACGTCCTGCCCTCCTCCTCCGCTTGGTGTTCCGAGTTTTATCTGGCCCAGGTGGACGCTGCGTTCAGTCTTTTCGGACGAAGCTCAACGGTTGTTATTCAGAAAGAGCAGGACCCTGGTGCCCACTTGCTTTGTGTAAGATCCTAACCTTTAACTTTGTGGACAGACATGTAGGTCAAACTAACATTAATGATCTTATTAGAGTGTGAAGTCATTGAAACACAAGACGATGTTGAGAGGGAATCGCGCGCCAGCGTGCGCCTGGACATGCTTTATTTGTCGAAGACGCTGAAAAAAGTCAGTTTTCTCATTTTCTCAGAGCGCCACTTTGGTCAGAGCTTTTACTAATAATCGTTTTTAGTGATATTAAATGTATAAACAAACTAAACGAGATCTGCAGCTGTCAAAGACTGAAACGTGGACAGACGTGCAGTGCCATCAGTCCAAGTAGAACACGCTGTTTAAGCAGTGAGATAAAAACTGATGCAGGAACGACACACAACCCCAGATACATATTTTTTTGTGCCTTAGCCATTTATCTTGTCCCTCTTGTAGTTCTGGTAATTTTGTAGTTAACTGAGCTCTAAAAAAAACCCCCAATAAAACCAAAACAAAACACGACAAAATGTCAGAGTAAAAGCAGATGATTTTCTGTGGATTTTTTGAGATCAACTCTTTACTGAAAGTGCAGCTCGTTATCCGGACGACGAACCCGTTAAAAAGTCAAGAGATGTTTTCAACTCGGGTGAAAAATCTTGGCAGCAATTGCATCACGCCGATGCTTGTCCGCATCCCGTCAGTGCTGACATGTTTTCTTCACACCTTTAATTACAATTAAACGACACCTCAGAGGGCGAGTCGACGTCGTCTGACGGTAATCGGTGAAGGTGTGAACAGAACTTCTGTCAGGAGAGTTTCACCGGCCGGCTATCAGAGGCTAAACAACACGTAGAGGCACTTTTAACCCTTTGGGGTCTGTGTGTTTGTTTCTGTCTGTACTCAGATGAATTATGCATCTGATCTTTAGAGAGATCAATGTTTACACCCAATTTTAATTGGGCTAATTAAGCAAGACACAAAATAAACTCCTCTGATTCTTAAGTAAGCTTTTTAGTTGGTCTGTCTTATTAAAAGAAAAAAAACAAAACAACTACGCTACATCTATATCTTGTTTTGTGTCATCCAATAATTTGTATGCGGGTTGTGGAATACTTCCTGTTTGTCAGTACTGGTGAGTTTTTGACACCCATCCTGACATGATTCCCAGAGGACTTTGGAGTTTTTGTTCTCCGACAAAACGTCAACCTTAGAGAAGGTCCGTGTTTGTTCCCACCAATTGATCTGTGTTTGGCTTTACATTTGTCATTTTGTCGCAGAGTTGCTGATGCCTGTGAGGATGAAACTATTGGATGCTACATGTACCATCTGCTGTCCGTCAGCGGTGAAACGCTGAAAACAAGAACGACAAGAACGACAAGATCGTCTCAAATGTTTAATACTGATTGACAAAACAAAATGTGACAACAGTTTAGAAGAAGGAACTCGTTCGTTTTGGGGTAAATAAATAAACATTAGTATTTCAAAAGAGAAGAAATTACAGCTGTAAAAAACATTTTTAAATGCAATGTTTCAGAGTGTAACACTGATAAAGGCGACAGCACCGGATTGGGACAACATTCCAGGGAGGTGTAGTGGTTCTGTTCGTGTCACACTTCATGACTTCATCTGGACTTTGGTTCGGGACTGGATCCGTGTGCATTTCGGACACCTTTTCCCCAGGAAACAGTCTTTGTGAAAGCAGGCCTTGCACACTGTGAAGACAGAAAACGTGTTGCATGTGAATCCACAATCGGGAGTGATTTTAATAAGACTAAAGAGAAAACGTCCAACATTTAAAATCTGACATTTTGCCTGTCATTCTTCCACATTTCATGAAGAATAAAGTTGTGCCCATGTCTTCTTCAGAGGATTGTGTGCTGCTTCCTTCAGCAGTTCTTGTTGCAGCGCCACTGTGGGCATGTTGGACACAACGCAGTGTGAGAGTGAACTGCACCAGCTTAAAGTCAAACAAACGTTGCAATTTTGGCCCACAGTCGAACAGAGTCTACTGGACTTTCAGGCCAGAAAACACCCTGACACGTCGTCGACTCCACTCACTATCAATGTCCACATTAAAGAGTGCTGATGCCACTTTGACCTCATAGGGGTTAGCTTTAGTGTGTAGATTAGAAAAAGATCCTAACTGCCCTGTCATTCTTCAGGACCAATGTTTTTTTTAGGTTATGTGAATCACGTGTCCTTGCTTACCTGGACATCGCTGGCATTTGTCTTTCTGAAAAGGAAAGATGATGTCCTTCGCTCGACAGAACTCGCAGATGAAGCCTCGGCCCCTGCACAGCTGCGGGGAAGAGGTTAGAGAAACTATCAGAGGGGCCAGCTTCCACAGAGCGCTCGACTTGAACCCGACACTGCAATCGTCATTTCATTCTTCACACTGCAGCCAAGAGCAACAGCACTGGTATCCAACTGAACTGGCTGATTGAACGGTCTTCCAGAGCGCCGATCGGTGGGAACCAACCTCGCAGTTGTCGACGTGCTCCAGAGCGGAGGTGAGCAGCGCTCGGGCCTGCGCCACCAGCTGACCCTTCTTCGCTCTGTAGAGGTCCTCCATGGAGAAGAGCAGAGGCTCGTCCAGCAGGTGAGCAGGAAGTGGCTCAAACTCGGCCAACGCCCTGCCGGCGAAACAGCGTCGCGTCAAAAACTGCTTTGGTTTACGGGCCGCCGAGGTTTCGGCTCAAACTACACATACATTTAGTTCCTAAGCTCAGGATCGCACAAATGAGATTTGAATCATTTTGGTTTGAGTTTTGATGAAGCGATTCTACTTCGCGTCGCTTTGGCCCACCTGATTGATTCTTCAAAATACAAACTAGCAATATGCCAGGAAGTGCAGACTCCTGAAACAACGTAAAGTAAATTTCCTCAAACAAACCACAAGAATATGTCAAACCCCATATTTCTGTTAATTTCATGTTAAAATGAAATTTTAACAGAGATAGTCTTTTTCACTGTCATGCATCACTTAACATAACCTCTCACCAACACACACATATGCTGTTGTACTTCATTATATCTGTTCAAATCAGGTCTGTTTTCAATGAAAGCTGTTTTCTCACAGAGTTTACCTTTGTCAGAACCCAAAATAAGAACAAACTAAAAGTCTTAATAACTAAATTATCATTCTTCAGTCACAGCATTCTTTCCAAAAATATGACTATCTGTCAAAAAAAGAAAATGTTTTATTGTACATTCCTTTGAATTTACAATAATAATAATTTTATTTCTTAGTTTAGTTTTGTTTATGACTGAATAAGTTTGTTTGCTAAAGATTTGGAATAGAGATGTTTTTTTAAAAAAAAGACTAAACTTAAAAAAAACCAAACTGTTGTGTCTCATGAGCCTTTAATTACTCAAAAACGAAAGTAAAAGTTTTATTTATTGTGCAAAGAAACCCAAGAAATGAGTAGAAACGCAAAAGTTTGAAATTAAGTTGACTTGAGGGAAACGCATTTTATATATGTGATGGAAAAATATTTGAAATATCAAAATTACAGCATCTATGGACACTTTTTAGGGTTATATTTCTGAGAGAGGTGAGAAAAAGGTCATCTAAACATGAGACACCAACATCAGAGTTGGTGCCCTCAACTCTTCACTCGTCTCGGTCCCACAATCATTCTTCAGCCACTCACACCTTCAGTCATGAAAATCACAGCCTTGCATAACGTATGTTCAGGTTGTACCTCTCAGATAATCTGCAGGCTCTCAGCAGCTTCCTGATTCCGACCAGCTGCTCCCTCAGCTCCTGAGGGGACAGACAGTTTTTTCATGAGTTGCGTCTCCCAGCGTTTGTGCAATGCATAAAACACCCACATATGTTTACCAACGGCGAAGCGACTCACCCTGAACCTGTCCAGGTCTTTCACTTTGCTCCACAGAGCCTTTCCCACAGAGCTGAGGTCAAACAGAGGCTGAGACCAGACCGAGTCCAGCAGCTGCTTGGAGAAGTCGCTCACAGAGTACCTGCAACGTCAGAGCAACGCGTTTTAAAACCACTCTGTTCTCCAATCCAGGAAACGTCACAGGAATTTGTTCTTGGAGTTCTTTGCCAACTGGGTTTTCACAAGCAACCAAAACTACACGCATTTTTAAAACGCTGATCATTCAGCCACTTCTTTATGTCAGACCAAACGAAATACACGAAATGATGTTTGTGTGATTTTGTGTTTTCATTTGAATAGTAAAGTGTCTACCTGCATTTGGGCTGTTTAGAAACATCAGTCTCGAAAATTGAAAATCCGAGCTAATCGACAGATGAGAGCCAGTCGTTAGGAAAATGCTTTAAAACAAAACATTCAGAACATAATTTGTATTCGGATATATTAAAATAATAGATCAGCAGTTTTAGCCTCTATTTTGTTGTACTTTCTACCAAAGCCGTCGACTGAAAAGGTTACGAAACTGGAGAGTAGTAGGAAAATGTAACAGAGTGACATAACTCAAGTTTATGGGGGAAAAAATTTACAGTGTTCTTTTTGTAGCAATATTAAAATATAATGCTTTAGGTGTAACATAATTTATTTATTTTTTTAATTAGATAAAATTCAGTAATACATTAAGGCTCCATCGCTCCAACAATATTAATAAATGCTTCTTCTAGAATTACATTGACACAATAAAGCAAATGTCAGAGATATCATCAGCCAAAGCATCTGCTTTGTTTTTATTATTAATTTGTGTTTTGTTTTTTTACCTGCTAAAGTCCCAGTTGGACAGAACTCGACCCGGAATAACTGCCTCTGACCCACTGTGGCAGCAGTCACAGAAATATCTGTCAAAAAAATAAATAAATCAGAAATAATTAACAATGACATCATCATAATAGTGATAATGAAATATTATTATTACATCTTTTGCGCACCTTCCCAGATATTCACAGTGCCGCAGCTTCTTGATGTATCCTGGAAGCAGAAGCAGAACTCACTGGGTTTTCTATCGATCAACTTGAACATTCGTTTCTCATCCAGCACCAAGTCAGGATTTGATTTTAGCTCACTGACGCTACTGAATCTGAATTGGTGCCACACATAAAAGTCTACATACTGATAGCCATAACAGCCCAGTGCTCTAGTTTCTGTCGTTATTTTTTATTTTTTTTTTTTTGGAGTTTAATGAAAACCTGTTGTATGAGACTTTGCAGAAAACAAAAAACACAAGCCTTTGTGGTACATTAGCATTAGCTTAATACCTGCAAGATACGATCTAATCTAAGCTGGAATTAATTATTCTTCGCGTTTTTTTGTTTTTTTTGTGGATTGGTGAACCGTCTGTTCTATTTGTAAAAAAAAGAAAAAAATCTCAAAATTGCTAGGATCTTGTTCTTGTTCACCCGGCGGCAGCGTCATGAATTACACACGTCTGCTGAGCTTGACGCCTATTTTCACTCCTACAACGTGGGCGTATCACAGTTAATGGTTCCCTCACTCTGTCTGTCAAACATAAATCCCCCCCCAAAAAAAAAACAATTTAAAAATCTGAATTTGTTGTCGTCGACACTCACTGGGCTCCACCTCTGTCCCACAGCCTGCACACAGGTAGTGTTGTGAGGCCACCACCTCACTCCGTCTAGAAGAGGGAATAAAAAGGTTATTTCGCATCCGATCAAATTTTCTAGATGTTTTTTTTTTTTGTCATTTTGTGTCTGCTCAGAAGGGGTCGTGACCTGTGTGGTGGCTGGACAGAGAAAATGATCTGGAAACTCGGCGGTGCCCAGTTAAGGGATCCTCTCATCCTGGTCCTGAGTCGGATCTCCTCCATTAAGCTCCCAGTCTTCACCTCCACACCTCCAATACCTGGTAACTAGTGGTGACCAATGGAAGAGTGTTCATGGTTCTATTCAGACTCCCATTTTAACAATTAAGATTTTCAAGCGCATCAGAAACTATGAAAATGTAACACAAACTGGAAACGAAATAACGAAACACAAATCAATAGTGACTTTAAGCGTAGTTGATGGAACTCAGAACGTGATGGACAGAATGGTTACATTTTCTGCTGCTGTGGTTCGCTTTCACACTGCATTGCGCCAAACCAACCAAACTAATTGAAAAACCTGTTCCCCTCCTCGCCTTTGGTGGAACCAGTGAAGGAGACGACACTCACAACTTCCTCCTTCACGAAATGTAAACAAAAGTGGAGTAGCAAGAGATTTTAGCGGTTGTACAATTTCTCTTTTGCTTTGGTTAAAGGAGAACAAAAAAAAAAGCCGTTTCTGGCGCCAGAAGTTTTTAGGCGGACCCGAGTTCGATTACGCATTCACACCTCTGTAAGCGAACCAGACTTTCTAGACAAACAAACTAGAGTTTGATTAAAGCGGACTGAACAGCGCTGGTGTGTAAATCTTTATTTGCTCGAATTTTGATGCCCATGGTCAGTTTGCAAGAAACAACAACCCAAACTTTTTGGCTCTATAACTGCTAAGTTTTCACCTCTTGCAGTGAACTACGGAGACTTTGCCGTCCTCGCCGAGGCACGTGGGAAGGAAGCCACTTCCTTTTGAACTCCAGCACCAGCTGCTGGGCCAGGCTCTCCGCACTGCTGGTGAAACACCATATAAAACACATTCAGTTTCAATGGGTCAAATGTATGCTGTGGATTGAGCTGAAGATAAAGAAAATGTCTCACTTTCTGACCAAATCTGGTGGCATTGTGCCGACCCCACAGTCTGAAATTGAAGCACACGATTTGTTATTCATAGAACAACACTTAAAAATGAAGCGACATGTAACACAGGAAGTGATGTTGGTTCTCTATGCTTGGTTTTATATTCAAGATGTCTGCGTGTTGGTTCCCTCCGAAAAGAGATCATCAGGTCAGATTAATTTATTGCAAATTTACAGCCCGCTGCGGTTCCTGTTTCTGCTCAGAAACACGGCCGCGAATCTTCATAAATCTGTTAAGGAAGTGAGAGCAACGGCATCTGATGGTTTTATATGATGGGGAACTGCGTTGTGCAGCCGTCATTTAGAAGTAAAAAAAAATCGAACACGTAGAAACTGCTTGTCACGGCCTTCCGGTGGGTTTTTTTCTGGAGCACACTTCTGACTTGATTAATACACAGTGTTTACTTTTTTACCACAAAGTACAAACAAAACAACAACTAAAGCTGTCTTACAACCTACATGTAAACGAAAGTGTGTTCCTGTGAATCTTACAAATTTAAAAGGTGGTCAATTTCACACCGTCAGACATTTGACAAACAAAAACATCTCCACCACGCCCATCGGCGTGTTCTTAATTTCTTAAATTAATAGTTAAAAGTTACCAAAGAAATCACAGCAATACCAAACGCAAAAATGATTTGCAGATTTTAGATCCAAGCTAAACTAGGTATATTATAGCTGCCTAAAAAAAAAATAATAAAATAATAAATAAATTGATGGGATTTATAATTTACATCAACATAAATAGCCTCAGCTCTGTTTATTGAAGGGATACATGAATATTTCCTGTAAAACTGAGCAAACAAAACCACTTCTGCCACACTGAGGTCTCCCCCTGCTGGTTAATAAGCAGAATACACATTCACCCTGTTAGTGGATTCATGATGGCTTCATCAAGTCTGAGGATCATTTTGAATTAATACGAGTTACAACAACATTTAATTTCCCTTTGGGATAAATTAAATATATTTGAATTAGATCTTTGTTTATTAGAATGCCTCTTTTCTTTTTGGAAATTTTTAAATAATCAGTTTCTGACACTGGGATAAAAACACTGGAAGGTAAACAAGAGTTTTTACCTTCAAACCCGCTGTCAGTAGAAAGGATGGACTGACTCTTGGTTTGGTGTTCACTGTGATCAGCCTGTGGTTCCCGCGTATCCGCGCCCCAGTCCGGCCTCGCGTCGCACCGCAGAAGCCTGCGGTTCCAGCCGCTGGACCCGTCGGAACCGTGCGCGTGCTCCTGGTCGCGCCCCTCAGAGTTCGGCTGCCTCTTCGCGCACGCAGCGCAGTGTTTGTACGTCATGGAGTCGAAGCTCAGAGTCCATTTGACGCCTTCCAGAACCTCCAGCGTCATGTCCACCACGACAAAGTGAGCATTCTCCTGCACAACCGTCAGTGACAGCGGCGTAAAAGGCCAACTCTAACTTCTGCTTCCATATATCACCAAATTGGTTCTTCGATAAATGTTTTGACTTTTTAGTATTTGTGACTTTTTCCAAGGAATTTGCTGCCTTGTTCCACAGACCTAGCAAAACAATATGTAGCGTTTGGTTTTGACATACAGCGAATGTTCGCTGAACGTTTAATAGTTTTTTTTTTTTTTTGGCATCAAAATGTCAATACAATGTATAGGAAGGGGAGAAATGAAAAAAAAATAGAAAAGAAAAAAAAAAGGTTCTTCATTTTGGAAAACGTCGGTTTTTATATTCTAATGTAAGAATATAAGTATTTAAAAGTTATGCTCTGGACAAAATGCCATTATAGGATTAAAACATAAAGTATTATTATTATTATTATTATTATTATTATTATTATTATTATTATTATTATTATGTTATGTGAAAGCACTGCCACAAGGTGGCGACGTTGGTTAAGGAACATACAGAACTCTTCCAGTGGTGAAGACATGTTTCAAGAGAAAGTGTTGGTCATTTTAAGTGTGTTTTAGGCTTTAAAGATCTACATATCTACACGAATGATTGTAAAAGCCGTGAAATCATAATGGCAGACCTTTTCCAGCTCACAGCCAGCCTTAAAGATGTCCGGAGGTAAATCCAGGAGTTCAGAGCAGCTTCTGTCTTTGCTGTGAGGCGTTGAGGAGGAGTGGCCTGACACAAAACAGATCAACACACATTAAAGTTCAGCACTCTCACTAATATTAGTCAGACCCTTCATGACAAGTGTTGCTGGATGATAAATTGTCCCAGAAGTTATCGCGACACAAGATAACATTGCTGTTTTGAGGCGATTTTAAAGTAATACTATTTTAAAGTTTATTGATCTCAAAGATCAATAAACTTTCATTTTGAATTATTTGCTCTACGGGACATCCTTCATGCCTACAGCCATCACCTTCTACAGCAACTCTTTGAAGAGTCTTGAATAACTTGAGCTTAATTTGAGTTTTAATTTTCCTTTGGGATCAACAAAGAATTTTTTTTGAATTTGAATTTAATTTCTAACATGCATTTAACTCTGGAAGTAGAGTTAAATGCTAACTATCACACAAACAGAAATGAGGAATCTCGTTTGAATGTATCACGCGGTGAACTGATTTATTGCTCATTATGGTACCTGTCCTTTTGGGGGTGCTCCAGCTGTTTAGGCTCCATCCCCTGTGCTCCTTCTCAGATCGCTGAGGGCTTCTGCTGGATCGGTCCTGGCTACGCAGGATGCTGATGGGGCTCGACGATAGAGGAACACGCGGCTTCTTATCCTCCACCATGGTTTCCAACGATTGGTGACAGGAAGTCAGCTGGGGCTCCACGTCCTCCTTACCGGTAGATGTGACACACTCATGCTGGTCACATGAACTGGGGGAACAAGGGGAGGAGTCCGTGCTAGGAGGAGCACATTTTAAGAATTATTATAAGAATATGATAGCTTCGAGTACAAATGTCCTGAATGCAGGTTTTTGTAGTAACTGAATTAGGTGTTAGATTAAGAAACTCAAAGAACAAAACGGCTATATAAATTTCTACCCAAGGGGAACCCAATCAAGCTAGCATGTATGTTTTTGTTCTGGGGGAGGAAGTTGGAGTACCCAGAGATAACCAATGCTGCATTGCTTATTTCTGTTCACTGATGCAGAGATACGCGATATCTTGTAAGTTAAAATCATATAAAATCATATCGAAACTAAAAAGGAGACATGCTGGCATTACAATAGCATAGCAACACATGGAACATGCCAGGCAACAACTATCTCACCATGCAGTCTTTGCTGAATGCAGGTGTTCGTATGAGGAACATGAAAACTTGATTCTGTTTGGCAGTAAAAACACACATAACTGACGCATCTTCAGCTCTGGTTTTTGCCTATTTTAGTTGGAGTTTGTCTTCTGTCTTTTGTTTCTTGTTGCAGTTTTAGGCGGTTTCTGAACTTTAAGCTTAGTCTCCTGCCACATTCTTTCTGTCTTCACACGAGAAACATACAACTACTTTTCTGAATACCAATTGTAGTACTCAAGTTTTTAGAAGTTTTCCATTTGCTTTGCCGTTCGGGGGATTTACCCAGCTGTTGAGCAACTGAAGCTTGACTCAGAACATATTCATAAAAGATAAAGTAACAGCCAAAAACATTTGATTCTTGGGGTGAGATAAAGAAGAGAAGAGACAGAACAAGCTGTACTTCTTGCGGAAGTTTATGTACTTCGGTGTTTGCAGCAAGAAGCCCTGAGACTGCTTCACAACAACGGCTTCTTTAGTCAGAAGCTCAATCAGAACCAAATTGAAATATAATAACGTTAGCTGTGTTGATTTTTAAGTGGTGATCAGAAATAAAGCTAACAATGCTAACCATCTAGCATTGCACCGCAGCTAGGGACAACAGTAAGTTAGAAAAGTCGCATTTGACTAACTTCAAAAGTAAAGGAAGTATGTTAAAATATGTTTTATTGTTAATAATAATGATAATATTTCAAATTGTTTGTTGGCTTATGGGAAACTATTTAGGCAGATATTAGTTATAGATCAGAAGTGTCAAACTCATGAGTCATATCCTGTCTTATAGTGTAATTTATCATTGTGTGGGTAAATGAGCCTACATGTACCAATGTGTGGTTTTGAGAAATAGACTTTGACATTTTTAGGTTATCAAAATGGCATCAAAATCCTTTATGGGCCAAGAGAAAGATTTTTATGCATGCACTAATTGGCAATAATTGAGCATTTTTCAGCTTTAGCATGTAATCTAAAGTTAGAGACAAAACAAGAACGATCTCTAAGTGACGCACACAGAGTTTGTCTTGATTCCAACATGACCCTTTAACCATTTTGGACAAGCACTGCTTAAAACTTCAGCTGCATACATATGAGCTGGTACTTTATGTTGTTCTGCAAAATAACAGATTATTTAAAAGAAGAAAAAAAAAGGAAAATATTTGAGAAAATGCTTAGAAAATGTCTCGCCAAAAAGAAATATCAAGTTGTCGGTACAAGAAAACATATGTTGTATTGCCTATGTTGTCCAAAACTAAGATCGGCAAGTTTAAAGGTTGCTTTGCAGATCATTTCACAGGTGGAGTTTCACCAGAACATGAAAGTCTCTCTTCCTCCTATCAGTACTGAGGAATAACATCGACCTCGATTGTTTGCTATCCCAGTTCCTGTTTCTTGACTGACTGTGGGCAGACACAAAACTTTCAGGACTGCCGATTAATCCAAAGCATCAGAGTCAGTGTTTATGATTGCTCGCTAAGCTAGCAAGTATGAATAGCTCATTGTCATAGCTACTGTCGTAGCTGTGACCAGCTAAGCGAGCTCCAGTTCATCCGAGTAACTTTCACCTTTGTTTCAAAATCAGCTATTTTCATTACAAAGAAGAAATGTTGTAATGCACCACAGCATTTTGGGAGGTGTCTGCAGTTCATTAGGGCTGCGGGAGTTTGAGAGAGAGCAAGTCTTTCAAAAGGTCGCATAAAGGACAAAATGAACAGCGAAGTTCCTTATCCATCCATCCATTTTCCGGTCACCCTTCTCCCTAACGGGGTCGGGAGGTGCTGGTGCCTATCTCCAGCTGCGTTCCGTTCCTTATGTTTTTGAAAATGTTGGCAGCATTTTTAAAGTCTCAGAGATACATAACACACTGCGATTAATATCTAAAATCTCTTGGAAAACCCATAGACACCATCCTCTTTCTAACTGATGCTATACTCTGTAATCATTTTGTTTTCCCTTCTAAATTTGGGTAAAATCTTGATTCATAGTCTTTTCACAGAAGGAATAACTTGAAAAGAATTTCAATGCTGTTCTTATCTTGTCTTTAGAGATGCCTGAGGAGATGTAAGTCTTCTAAAATTGGCATTGCTTTGTGTGTTTGGACAGAAGTTGCGTACGGTACCTTAATGAATTAGACGGACTGGTTGCCTTTTTCTGCCAGGAGATGGGCTTGCTGCGTCTGGAGATGACTGGACTGCTCCTGTGTAGTGGAACGTTTTCATCCTTGCAAGGTTCCTCCTTGTTTGCCATAGAGTCTTGTGGAAGTTTGGAGTTCCTATCATGGTCTCTGAGTTTGCTGTTCCCTGGGATTTGTCTAGAATTTTTGGAGATTTTGGTGCATTTCCTCCTTGTGAGTTGTTTTCGTGGATATGGAAGATCGAACATCGTATTTGTTTCTTCTCCACTGGGTTCTTGCGTTGACCGAACCAGAGATGGGACGCAAGCTGAACTGGTCGGCTCCTGGCTCTGGTTAGAAAAGGCCTCTTTTTCTCCTAACAGGAAGCCAAAGCGGAAACAAAAGGACAAATATTTATCTCAAACTGGAGCAAAACACAAAAACTTAAGCTTTTTCAAAAGACTTCAAATGAAAATGCTAATCCTTGCATAGCACTCTACTGTCATTTAGGTTTTAGCCTACTACAGGAAGTCTGAGTTTAGAGTGAGTTTTGCACCAATGAATCCTTAAGCAACCGTTCAACCTCTCTGATTCTGTCTTAAGAGTGTGCGGACGCTCACCTGTGCCTGGTGGAGGCCCGGTTGAGGGTCGCCAGGACTCTCCAGAGTCCACGCTCCAGCTGACATACCCAGCTCTGTTTGGAGACGATGACAGGTCGTCGCAGTTTCCCATCTGTGTGGAGGACAGAGACAGTTTCCTAATCACAGCAGCTTTGCCGCAAGCTTCCTTTTGAAACTCTTACGTTACAACAGCCATCACTAATAATGCCCCAGAAGCATGAAATCCTCCACTTCTGTACAACCTGTTGGTGTGACGACTTTCCTACTTCTTGCTTCCTGCTTGCCGGGAGATTTATGGGCATGGCCCAAGTCCCAAGAGTCCCAAGTCCCTTTAGACTTGGGACTCTTTTAGTCCCAAGTCTAAAGGTTGCAATATTCAACTTCAGTTTTTATGGAGGTCATGGCTTCCACGGGAGATTTGAATGCAATTTCGCCTCCATAAATCTAATACCAGAACTCCCTGAATGGAGCAACAGATTACTTTCTGTCATTTAGCAACAAGCATGAACATCAGCAGCGACTTGCTCCATGGCAAATAAAGTGTCAATTACACAGTTCACAAGTGATGCTGTTTACACATCTCACTTGTTGGGTGCTGGGTTTTTTGTTTTTTTTTGAGCTTGTGTTTTAAGTTCTCACATGAAAAAAATTCTTGAAGTTCAGATTGATCTGGTCAGGTGACAAACAAGAGAACATTTTAAAGAAAACGATTTAGTTACAAACACCAACATGAGTCTTGTTTAACTCATCAAACGAATGTGTATGTCACTGACGAAACAGAACACCACAAACCCACGTAGCTCGTCTTCATTTTGCCCTTCGTTTGAAATAACGTCAGCGAGTCGCTACTTGTGGCCGTTTATAAATCTACTGTTGTCAGCTGCTTTCTGATTGTCCACGCATGAATTAACATTTCAAACATTCTGTGTTGGAGACTTCTTTTAGCATCTTGTGGTCTGCTCTGGGGGAAAACTTTCTTGAACGCACAGATCTGGACATGTTGTGGACTGGGTTCAGTGAAGTTGCTGATTTTCAATCGTTTTGAGACTTCTCTCATTTTTTCATGCCCCACACTCATAGGCTGGCACAATCTTCTTCCGGGTGGTCTCACCCAACTCCTTAGACCTTACCATGCTCTTTAGTCTCACTTCAACTGTCAGGAGCACACAAAGAGCAAACAGAGCTGCTTTAAAATAAGCTTTAGTAATGTAATCTTTACAGATGACTTAAAGCTGTTTGTTCAGCACCGATTGTTTCTTTTATATGATACTGTATTTTAGAAAAGCTAAATTTATAGATATCAGTAATAACAGATTGACCCCCTCTATGCCGCTGATGTTTACTGTAGTTTTATGCAACTATTTCTTACCATTAGTGAACATTTAGAAACTAAGCTTACCAGCAGATTCAGTTTTCATGCAGATGTGGTTTGTCTGTTTCTCGTCTTCATGAAGCTTGTTACTCTTTCTACAGGAAGTGAATGTGAATGGGAGGAAGGCTGATCAACTTCACACACTTAACATCCATAACACCACACAACTATATATATATATATGTATGTAGTTTATGCCTCCCAGTGCATGAGCGCTTTTTCAGCTCAGCTAATTAAACATGGCCTCCGTCTTCCAGAGTCCACTAAATCTGATGTTTTTACCTGGAACAAATGTCCACAATCAAATTCAACCTTAACATGGCCCTGGTAGTGTTTTTGAGTCAGTCTGACTGCAACTCTCTACTCACAAAAAACTGTTTTTTTTTTTCTTTTTCTTTTTCAAGCCACATATATGTGGCAACAGCACACCAGTTTGTCCAAAAAAAAAAGAGAGAAGAAGGTGCCGTTTTTATGTTCTTGTTGTTTTCCTGAGACAGAAAATTTTCTCACATGGATAGCACTTATCTTCTTCAAACTTGTCCATCAGCTGGAGATATGACTTCTTCCTCTCCGAGTGACCTTTGGGTCCATTTTCATACAGGACCCCACTCTGTCCAATTGACTGTTAGCATAAGTAGCAAATAAGCCAATCTCACAGCAGCAAGCCGACTCATTTAGGCATCTAAATGTGTTGAAGATGACTTTTTCCCATAAGAATGGGGAAAAAAACTACTACAACTTTGTTTGTTTGTGTGCATATCGGACAATTCCAATGTATCAGGATTTTCAGATGTAGTCTTTACTCTCGTTTCCAGAGAACAGTCCGAAAAAAGAAGAGAAACCCACTGAGTGGTGGTTGTGTGGATGAAAATCCTTTGTTGATGTCAGAGGTCAGAGAAGAATGCGAAGAGTGGTTTGTGTTGCTAGGAAGGCAACATAGCTACTTGTTATAACTAAGGTATTCAGGAAGCTGTCATTCACACAGTCAAAAATATTGCCTGATACTTTGAGTTGCAATTCCTGTTGTAATATTTGGACATTAGAGACAGAACTAGGTGTGAACAATTTGAAGGAATAGAGCCATCCTGCCATGTCTCAGTTTCAGAGGTTTTGTTCTCGGTGGTGTAATGGAGCGGGGAATATGTTTTGGCACACATTAGAATCATTAGTACCAACAGAACCGCGCAACTACCTAAGTATTCCTGCTGACCAACTCTATGGCTTTATGACCACATTGTACCCATCTCCTGAAAGTCAGAATGATGCACTAAGCCAAACTCCAAATCATCTCATATTAATTTCTTGAACACAATAATGCTTTCTCTGAACTCCACTGTCCTCCAAAGTCTCCAGATCTCAGTCCAGTTGAACTCCCTTTGGATGTGTTGCAATGGGGACTCGCATCATGAGCGTGTACCAACTGCATGATGCTGTGACGCCAACTTGTTGAATCTAAGCCATGAAGTATTAAAGGGGTTCTGGAAGGAAACAATGGATCAGATATAGTGAGCGCATGTTGTTGACTTTCCTGCAGCAAGTGCTGACATGGCATTTCAAGCTTTAAAACTTTAAGAAATATTAAAGTTCATTGGTGAAATTTCAGGCTTTAAGTCAAATGACAGAATGCAGAGAAAATCTAAACTTTCTTTGGTAGATTCACCGTTTGACTTAACAGGTGTGACATTAAGTCTCTTTTCAGTAGCAGAAGCCGCACTTCACAACTTCCTGTACTACTTCAGAAGTCAACTGCGATTGTGAATGATAAGATCTTTAAAAATGTCCTTTTTCTGTTTAAAACCCAAAAAAAGGAGGAGAAAAAAACCCCTACGTCCATCCCAGCAGAGGGCAGCTGCTGCCCAGCACACAACGCGTCCCCGGATTACTCACCGTGCCGCGGACTCCTGACGTATGTCTGTGAAGAAACCCCGCTAGGGTCCAGCGAGACAAACCCGCGACGCTGCTTATCCACCAAAAGCTGCTGAAAGGAAGGCAGGCGGTTGATTAGCACTTCCTGTATTCAACACTGCTTGTGTGCCTTTTGTGGTTGAACACTTAGTAACGTCTTCCCTGACAGCAGAGAGGCCAGAAAGCCTTGTACTCTGCTTTCTGTTGGGGTGATGACAATCGCTGCAAATATTCCAACAGGTACGTGGGCTGATTGGAAAAAAAAAAAAAATCACATACTTAAGATGACCTTATCTGACTCATCTTGAATGTAAATGTTAAAATGACAGGAAACAGCCTGGGTGACATCGAGACAGGGTTCTACTTTAGACGTTAACATTTCTTTGAATACCTCAGATCAAGTGACGGTCTTTGTTCAGCGGAAATGCCAGTCAGTGCTCAGTGGGCACGGCGAGCCGGGCAGCCTCATCTGCTGTCAGCAGTTAGGAAGGAGGAAGCTCTGTTTATGCCAAGCATCAATGGTTTTTGACTGCATTAATTTTTCAAAGTAGGAACAATTCAGATTCAATTTCTCTGAGAGGAACTGTGTCTCGGTAGATCCCACAGAGGGTTTCCATGGAGACCGTCGTGTGAGTTTGTGAAGATCCTCAGTAAATCTGCACACTTACGGTCAATTTTAAGAATAATGAGGTCACACGTTGTGAGGGAAATTTAGACATTTTTAAAAAGGAGAAGATGACGAGATAAAAATGTTCCCTGCAAAGTCAGGACGGTTTTGGGAAGTGAGAAAATGATCAGTGAAAAGGGAACATCCAGATCAATAGGTGATTGTTTTGGGAAATAGTTTGAGAAGGTGTTCTTCACAAGATGGAGGCCAACATCTTAGAAGAGAACCTTTTCAGTTCTTAGATATTCTGTTTAATCATGGAATGTGTTCTCAGAAATTGTAGGTCTAAGAAAATGTTCTTGGGGATATTTTAAGAAAAGGAATGGCAACACGCAAGACTATTATTACTTTATTAGTTTTGAAAAAAATCTGTTATAATCTGTCACATCTTCAGGAAATGTTTTATGAAAAAGGGAGAGCGAATAATGAATTTCAAAATATGGCCTCCGAATAATTATGAAAAGGTTCTGCATCTGAATGTGGAACTAAAACAATGTCCAAGCATCAATAAATACAAAGACATGACACTCATTTTGTGCACAAATATGTGTTACTATTATTGCTCTTGGTCGCTTGTTGTTGTCTCATTATATTTGTCATTATTAGTTTTTTCTCTTTCTGTTAGTTTTGCACTTAATTGTTGCATAACACAGATTAAGAAGAATATATAGGTATACATTGGCAAGAAGTTGGTAATTATTCTGATGCCGTAACTCCAGTTGATATTTACAATTGTCATTATTACTGTTATTATTGTCCATAGCTCTCATCTTGTCTGATGAGAGTTACTTTATAACCATTTTGTCTATGTAGTGTAATATATGTGGTGGTTCTTTAGCCCAGTGTATCAAACAGGCACATGAGTATTATGATATGACTTCAATTGCAAATTATAGAGCACTATTGATTTGGTGAGTGATATAGTTCATTAAATAGAAATGAGGGGTAGGACTAAATAAGTGTTCACTTCTTCCTACTCCTTTTCAAACAGAGAAGAAGCGGTAAGCTAATTGTTTTGTTCTTGGTTACGTTTCCTCTGTCCTACTGATCGCATGTTTTCTTGTTTTTAAAAGCCTGTTTGAAACAAATAAATCAAATCAAACTAAAAATAACAGTTTTGAAATGAAAATATCATATAAAATGTACTTTTAACTTGAAGAAAGTTTCCATTCATGTCCAACAGCATAGCATGACTAATACTGTTGTTTAACTTTGCTTTTTATTTATTTGTTTGGAAAACTCAGCTTTGTCTGAAAAGCAGGTCAACATCAAGAGTTATTGTGCAGTGCATAATGTCAGTGAACGCCGTCACGGCTGTGGTGGTGGAGAACTCGGTGATCAGCAGAGGCAACATGCTGACCCGTGCTTGTCATGGAATCAGCCGACTCAGCTCTAACCCTGTCACACACGCAGACACACTTCTAGCAAATAAAGGCTTTTCACCCACAAACATTTGCATTTATTTTCTCTATAGAAATGTTCTTCTACTTCTCCACTTTTAGGTCCATCTGAAAATGTTACTGTTTTAATCCAAAATGCAGGTATTTTTTTTTTTTTTTTTTTTCTGTTATTCCACTGAGGAGATGGAAATGCAAATGAAAAATTTGCCTTTCAGTTTGACGCCTACGCTCAACTCTCCCACACTACCTCTCGCAGTTTGTCATATTTCTGATGAAAACGTGCAATTAGAGAGCGAATAACACCTTGTTGGAGTGTCATTTGCTGCTTTTTTTTTTTAATGCATAGTATTTCTTTCCCGTGACATCATGGTTTTGAGTTTCCTACATTAAGGCCATTACGGTGGAAGAAAAAAAAAAAAAACCCTGGAGAAATTCAAGTGAGTTTGGAGTTTCAATGTGGGTTTTATCTGATCAATTCGAATATTTATCAGCACTATAAATGTGCTTTAGATTTAGGGATAAAACTACCAGTGCATTAACCTGCATTGTCTGTGCTGAGGCAAGAGGAAGGCATTAGTGGCACAAAGACAAACATTAATACTAAGAGTGATTAGAAACTGGAATATGCTGAGGGAAACCATTTCAAAATATATACATGTCATTTAAAAGCATTGAAATAATTAGGCTACATTTATCCTTAAGCTGAATGGGCTACAGCTAGTCGCTGCCGTTCAACATGTTTATTTGTATTTCTGGTGGGGATTTTTTCTCCCATCCAACCATACATAGATTGCACATTGCAATATGTTAGTGAAAATTCTCTTTAATGTTTGAGTATGGCAAAGACATTCAGTGATATTAGCCTGTTTTGTTAATAGTGGGCCCTGAACACAACAGTGAGCAAAGCCACAAATGTAAAGTTTTTGGAACTGGAATGTTAAATTAAATAACATAAGTTGGATGTTATTTAATTTAAAGATCTGGTAACCTTCAGCTTTTTAACAGATAGTGACTGACACTGAATGATCACAATATATTAGAGTTGAATAAATAGCTCTCTAAACAAAATCTATTGTATTCATACACGCTTGACAGCTACTATGTTCATAAGTTTCAAAGTTTCACTTTGACTCCTCCAAACTTACAGCCAAATGGTTTAATCATTGTCTGCCACAACCATAAACATTTATTATGCCCTTTCATTTTATGGTGGGACTTTCATGGCGTTGTCTCGGCCAGAACTCTCTCAAGTGAAATTAGGAATCTCAAAAGGTACTAACCATGTCAAATTAAAATGAGATAAAACGTAACAGGCGTTGAAAATTCACATTTTCCACTTACATGGTCATTTTGACCACTTGCCATATTGTGAACCAAATCTTACAGAAATGAATCTGCTAAATCTGGAGCTAAAAAAAAGATGCTTTGAGTCAATATTTTTTCCAAGTATTCTTGGTAATACTTTGGCAATTGAGCTAAAAGTGGTCTGGGATTAATAATTATCACTGAAACTCAAGAACCCAGTTTTGTTTAGGTAACTTACGATTGTTTACTCAGTGTTGTTCTCCTTTCTCGTCGAGATTTATAGCACTGTTTTTGGTGAAGTTTTAGACATTTTTGTCCCAAGTTAAATTTTATTAATTTGAATTATTGAGTAATTAAACTGTTACGGTACTTCTTTTGTTTTTTGTACACATTTACTTTAGATTGTTATTATTTTTGATTATTATAGCAATAATATTATAATTAGTGATGGTGGTGGTTTTGAGACCACACTTATTTTGTATATTTTCATTTTCATTTATTTTTTCTGTCACACCGTCGGTAGCTGTCCGAGGAGCTTCATACTTTTTGACCAGCAGAGGTCGCTGTTTACCAAGTAACTTCATTTGGAGCTTTAACGGTCCTGCTCTTGAGGCGATGAAAGGCCAACTGCGCAGCCGTAATGAGTAAATCAATATAATTCCAATTTAAACCTAAAAAATAGTTTGTCTTCGAAATAGAACCTGTTGTGTGAGGAAATAAATATTTGGTCTGACGTTTTTGCACCTTTAAAAGGCACAAGAGGAATACCGGAACTTGTCTAAATTAGGAGAAATATCAATTCTCTGACATAGAGCTGAAATGTATGAAACAAGTCATTTTATCTGCCAGCAAAACATAGACAACATTGTCAAATGTCTTGCTTTTACATTGTTGAAACGGCACACTATTTTAGAACTGTTGCCCACAAAAATTAGCAGGCTTGACAGTGGAGTTTTATTTTGAAGGTCGGAACCGGATGTCGCTCTCTTCTCGTATCCGCTACACTTGACGTAACGGGCACCCTGAGAGGAAGACGCGGCGCCGTTTGTTGGGAATCTCACCGCGCGACAGGGCACGGCACGGCAGGCTTTGGGGAAGTCGGTGTCCCGCGGAATCCGCGCCTCCCACCTGGATATAACCGGACGCACGCGTGGCGGAGAAGCGGAAAATTATGGCGACGTTGGGACCGGAGTCGGCTCGCCCTCCCCTCGCCCAGCTCGGATCTCCCCCGTCTAACCAGCCTCACGTCGGCTGCGCGAACCTGCCTCCCAACCGGGGCTTGGAGCGCGCGCTGGAGGAGGCGGCGGCCAGCGGTGTGCTGAACCTCAGCTGCCGCAAGCTGAAGGAGTTTCCCCGGACCGCCGCCAACCACGACCTGAGCGATACGGTGGAGGCAGGTACGGTGCTCTCCGGGTTGTTGTTTTCTGAAGTGACAGCGTCCTGAGAGGCGCCGCTAGTAGCAGGGCTGCAGCGTTGGAGAAACTGTTCACTGCTTTACTTGACTGCGGTGACGTTTCCGTTATTCATAATGAATCCCGACATGTTTACACCTGAAGCTGCAAGGAGAGGTCGAAGGCGTGTGTGTTTTGGGTCCTACGGGCATTTGCAACTTTTGCAGTTGTGCAGTGAGTCAACACGCCGATTTAAGCCTCGTAATTAATGACCTGGTGGAGAAACGACTGAAGGTCCTGCAGAAGGTTTATGCTAAACAGCAGTGGAAGTGGGCACTGGTTGCTAACAGTGGGCCTTGAGTGGAAATCCCCTCCACTTCCTTCCTTTTTTTTTTTTTTTTGTCCATGTCCAGTTGTAAACAGGCACGGAAGGCATCAGGGACCCACACAGCGTCAGATTGTTCTGAAAACAGCTACTTGCTCCCGTTGATCCTGAAAATGTGTCTCCAGCTCCACATTCGGATCTACGATACACTTTTTTCACCTCCAATATCGATATCTGAGGCTTATCGGCCGATACCGATCTGGTGCGGGGGAAAAAAAAATCGGTTCTAAACTAAAATGTTTTGGACGTTTTTATCTCCAGACACGCATGTGTTGAATTACACATTTGTTTGATACCTCTGCACCAGAAAAGCTCACTTAAATCCACCCATTATTTCACAGGCTTGTCCAACGTCCAAATGATAAGGAAGCTGACTAAAACAATAGGTTGTCTACTTTGGTCAAAAGTGGAAACAAAAATAAACTGCAACAAACCTTCTTTCACATGGTTTGCTGCATTTTAAGCAAATCATTTGTTTCAAATTGGGCACATTGTCACTCATAGCTAATCTAGAATTGTTTCCCCCGATACAGATATTAATATCGCATCGCTGCATCTCTACATATTTAGCCTTGTAAAAGATTTTTGCACCTTTTTGAACTCATCCATGTTATTTTTCTCATCTAAGTTTAAAAATATGATTAAATGCAGTTACTGTGCGCAGGTTAGTGTCATAAATCAGACTTTTTTTTTATGTGATAAAGTAAAGTATTGCACATGGGAATGTTTTCCTGGAGCAGTGCTCATGTTAGCGGGGTTATAATTGGTGTGACACGCAGTCGTAACCAGACTGTTGCCAGAAAAAAGGAGCAATAAATAATTGTTGTCACTTTCCGGATTTTTGCAGCAACATGTTGCAATAAAACTTTAAGTCCATGTCACCCGATCTTATGTGTTGGCCACAATAAGCAATGAATCAATTGATCGCATGATGAATGAAAACGAATTCATTCACGTCCATTTGCATGGTTTATTGTTTATACTTTTTTTCTCTTTCTCCCGAAAACTGGATGACAAAAGTCTCAACTAGAGCACTATTTGTATTGACGGACAATTTTATCTACGACGACTCCATAATTCATTTTATTTGTTGTTTCTATTCATTTATTATGGATATTTAAAATATCTCCCAGATTCAGTGTTAAGCATTCAATAGAATTTAAAGTTCATTGACTATTGAGACTCTCTTATTGAATTATTATGCTTTTACCTTCATATTACTTGAAAATGGCCCGAAAACAACAATGTTATTGTTTATCACAATAACATTGCGATAAATAATTTTATTGCTTATTGCAATAACATTGTAATAAACAATGTTATTGCTTATAACAATAACATTGTGATGAGCTTTATTGGTTTATTGTTGGACGATTAATTGTGGGACAATTTATCATCCAGCAGAATTTTGTGACAGGCCTATGTGTTTGGGGAGCAGGGATTAAAGTGCAAAGAAGAATTCATCATAAAGTCAAGAAAATGACCAATCTCGAGTTAGAGGCTTCTGCAGATAACACTGTGATACGGACTGCTACAGGAAACCCTCCCGACACTGCCATGAGCATCAGTGATTTATTTATTTTTTTTTTTAAACTGAATTTAGCTTCGCCTAGTGACTAGCAAGAAGAAATAACTTTTCTCAAGATTAACTGAACGACGCTTCCTCATTCCTTTTCTGCAAAGCAGAGCCCGTAAAGAATGGGGGAAGGAGGAAAAAAACCTGCAACAGCTCAGTCACAACATTGCTCTTCAAAAGTTTCAGCTTTTAAAGAGCTTCAACATTTCCCGCGTGTCCCAAAATGCCGATTTGTTGCAATCCGGGTCAAAAACTCCTCACAGGAATGAAAAAACCCCCAAAACAAAACAAAACAAAAAAAAAACATTCTAGTTGAATTTAATAACAGATGTTGCCTTTCCGAGAAGCAAAACAAAATGAAATTCCTCTCCTCCCCTGGACGCGGTCCCCTCCTCTCGGAGCTGCGCAGACCGCGCCGCCGTCATCAGCTGTGGAGCTGCTCCGACTTTATCTCAGCGCTCTGAAATGAAGCGCGGCTTACGTAAGACCATCACAGCTAATAACAGAAACAGGATGGAGACTTGGGGAGTTGAAGTAAAAGCGTGTGAGAACGCGACAACAGTGTTGGGTCATTTTCTTGGTTAGAGTTTTTCAGCCGAAGAAGAACAATGTATCGGCTTTGTACAGCAGATTTTCATCTGGTATTTGCTTGTTTTCAGCTGCAGCAAAGAATGCATTGGTTTTTTTTGTTTTGTTTTTTTTTAATTACGGAGTCTTAAATCCGGATCAGACCGCACTCTAATTACTGACCTAAGTGCTAAGATTTGCTTGCAGGAAGCTTCCCTGCAGTGAGGCCTGATCCGGATTCACCCGTCGTCCAGCATCTTGTTGATGCCTCATTTCTCACAAACCGATGAGAAAGCTGAGCAGGGAAACGTGTCGCCAAGCAGACTTCTGCAGCCTCCAGGGCGCAGATACTCGCTGTTTAGGTGTAACCCACACCTAAACAGGAAAGAAAAGGTGTGGGACTTTGAAGCGAGGCCTGAGAAAAACGAGTGAAAATCTCTGATCACGTGGTAACTGAGACCAAACCCCCCTCTCTCTCACCCCACACACCCAAAGACGAAACAAAATTAGCAGAGAAAGAGCAGAGTGAGTCACCGTGACCGACGGACACGTGGGTTGAAGGGGACTCTCACTCGCAGACCTACATGTACAGAGTTCAACTTTAGTGCGCAGAGAAGAAGATGCAACTCATGCATGCTACTCTCAGCTGCAACACAAGCCTCAGCTTGTCTGGAAACACGAAGTAGAGCTGGCAACATTAAGCGTTCCTCCCTCTGAGTGCTTCTGATTAGCTGAAGGTGGGTTTTCACTCTGAGCAAGCTTTATAGAAAAAGAAAGGAAAGATTGGAATCTTTTTCTTCAACTTAAGCTCTGAACCGTCCCAAATAGTTTTTGGCAGCGCTCTGTTAGCTAGGCATCCACCTCTTAGGTTCTGTGAAGTCATGACTGTCACATCTTTTCGAGTCAGATGGTCAAACGTCCTTTTATTTCCCACAGTTTTGCTCGTAAGTTAAACGCCCCGTCTGGTTACACCGATGATATTTATGGGGTTATATTTGTCCCTCCAACCTGAGCGCTGTGAGACTGATGGGAGCTCAGACATCTATGAGAAAAAACAAAAATCACTCTGCTTCTCCTGCTGCCACTCGGCCCAATGCCTGCGTTCACTTCTTAACCAAATACATGCAAATGGACCACTAGTGAACTGCTCCCTGGTTCTGATGCATTTTGAGTTGAAACAGTGAAAAAACACAGCGCATACATAACGTACATTACATGCTGACATGAATACACAGCTCAACTGTTTCCTGTCAAAACTACTGTTCAAGAAAAGTAAAAGAAAAATATCTGTAAAAACAAAATTTGGCTTGTTAAATTACCTTAAGCACTGTTTCAGTAAGCTAGCTGTCTTGTACAGTTAAAATAAAGAACTGTATGTTCACTAGACTGTTAATTATTTTCAGGTCGGTACCGTTATAAGGGACAGTGGTTTACAAAAAAGCGAAACTGTAAAACGGCAACATTGAATGCGATGTCAAATTTGGCTGCACCTTGCTTTTCTGCTAGTGCACCGAAGAAGAAAAAAAGAGAAACACACAGTGCAACTACTACAAAACATTAGACTAGAGCTGAAAAAAAAAAAAAAAAAAATCTTGAAAACATTAATTAGACATTTTCAGATGTCATTTCCATACTGTACAGCTTGACAAAGCTTTTCTAGTGTAACTCCTTGCCTAAGTGGTTCTTCCAGCAGTGTTGGCTGTTGTGCCATTAGAGGGTTCAGAGAGTGCAGAAAGGCTTACTCCCTTGCCCTAAATGCACTGGACTTTCATCATGAAAAATTGAGGCCTTGAGATGGAGAAAACATGGAAACCCCTTCATATCTGTTGGAGGAGCGTTACTTGTACTCAGAAAGCGGACGCTCCGCTCCCAGCCGTACCACCCGGCTATATTTGGGACCTAAATGATCAAACTTCTTCAAAAACACAGTTTTTGAAAACCTCAAATTGCCTGTTTTTTATGTCACGAAATGGGTTGCGTGTGGGAGTACGCCTTTTTCCCACCTGATAGTCTGGCAGGCTTTGTTCAGTTGCGGAGCTGCTGTGGTTCACTTTCACACTGCGCTATGTCAAACCAATAAAATCCTTTAAGAAACCTGTTCACCTCCTCATCTGTGGAGATGCTGCACCAAGAGCCACTGAAGGGATTGACACAAAAACCTCAGAAGAAGACACTGAGAACAACGTCCTTCTTGCAGGGAGGTGATTCCCAAAAGCTACCCGACCAGTCGGTCAGCTTCCACATGTGGCGTTATCGGCGCAGGAGCAACTGCCAAGCTGCTCAGGTTATCATGTAAACAGCAGAGTTCTGGGGAAATCCAGTGATTCAGCCTGCCGGATAACCGTCTTCAGGAACGCACCACTTTATGAATTAGTTTTAGTCTTGTCGTCTGTTTCTGCGAAACATTCTGACACGTTTAATAGTTTTGGGAACACACAAAGCCCAGAGCTGAAAATAATCTAGACTTCAGAGCTAGTTATTCATTCTAACAAATCAGCTGCCGTAGGTTCCCTGGAGCTCAGTTTGGCTCGTTTTACATTCCATTCGGGAGGCGGTGAGCTCAGGTCGGCTGTTTGCTCCGACAGAGATTGCAGCCACCTCTGCATTTCCCACCAGATTACACAAATTCGGCAGGCTAGTTTGCAGATGCCTTGTTCGACCTGTCGCTTCTCTGAAATCCACTAAACGTCCACTTCACCTTCAAATCAGTCCCTCCCTGAGCTGCTGCAGAGGAATGGAAACAGAAACTACCACATGAGTTTCAGCTAACAGGGTCGCTTGCTGTTCAGTCATATGTACAGTTATTACTGTCAGTTCCTCTGAGCAGTCAGCACTTATTTACAGTGTTACAGTGTGTTTGTTTTTGTGTCCTTTTGCAGACCGTGTGTGTGTGTGTGTGTGTGTGTGTGTGTGTGTGTGTGTGTGTGTGTGTGTGTGTGTGTGTGTGTGTGTGTTCCCATTAGTACAGCCGCCAGTCTGTTTCCCACCACATTCTCAGCCCCAGACAATACAATCCACATTTCTGCAGCGTTTGGCAGTTTTTCATTGGACACATTCTCATTACAGTGTGCGTATGTGTTGATAGAGGCAGTATCTGTTTTGTCTGTCTGTGGGACAGCTCAGTAGAGTTCATAGGCACCCAAAACACTTGGAAGATTCTCGAGTCCAGCTAAAGATTTTCTGGTCTTCTCATGCTTCCGCAATGTATTGTGTTTATTTGTGTAGTACCACTTGTCATGCTGATGCACAGAAATTACCCCACTGAGGAGCAAATGAAGGATTATTCCACTGTAAAAACGCTTGGTTGTAGGGGTGCAACAATTGTCTGGCTGGTTACAGACCCTGACTTGCCAATACCGATAATTTTTTTTTTATGACAAAGTTGCTATTTTGGCAACAGTGGAGTGACTATTGTTAACGCCATACTAGCAGACGTTACCCTGATGGGCGCGTCTCTTCTGACAGTGCAAAATGGGGCAGTGACTGATTTGTAGACCTTTGTAGAGGCGGGAAAGATCGGTGGATGAATTTGGTTTGGCCGATATAAGTATCGGCCAGTCATCAATCACCCAAAATGAAGGAAATCGGGACCCATTTATTGGTGCACCACTTGGTATTTTTAGTGTGAGCATATCTGTGGATCATACAAAAAGATCTTACAATGTAGATGACAGTCTGATCCATTGAGAATGCATTCAGAAAAGAGACAAAAATGCTCTGGTTTATATTGATTTTATTATTTATATTTGAGTTCTGTTTTTTTCTTTTTTGTATCCTTTACATCTGAACATTGATTATTTCAACTACTCTACTAGAAAAAGGTATTTGAAGATTCATCTTCATTGGTTGAAAGTATATTAAAGATACTGAAGGGTGAGACAAAATAAAAAAGTGTTAACAGAGCTCACTGGTAACAATCCAGTGACAGAATTGATTCAGTAGCATTCTGGTCCTGTTCAGACATACGGCATCAGAAACCGACGACCAGCAGTCAGTGGTGTTGGACAGGAGCAGTAAGATGTCAACACTGTGTGTTTTTCATCTGTATGGACAGACGCCCAATGTGCGCCTGAGGCGGATAATCCTCCCATGAGTTCACCACCCTCACTTCTTCTGCCACACCGCTCTTCCTTCCCTTCCTTTTCCCTCCACACAGACGTGCGCGGACACAGGAAGCGGTGGGGTTTAAGGAATGCGTTGGACAGAGGAGGGGCTATCCGCTTCAGAGTTCCCGCCACACCTGAATGTAATGACAGCTGGCACGGAAATGAGCACCCTTGGAAACTCACATCCTTGTACAGCTCCGGTGAAAAGCTTAGACCCTCATTTGGAACCTGTAAGGTTGGATTTGAGCTGTTGTTTTTCCAAGACATCAACCTCTATTATTGGAAGAATTAAGTGCACAAGACGAAGTTCATGTAGATTTTTTGAAGTCATCTGAGATTAAAATGACATTTATAGGGTCAAAATCAATCAATCAATCAATTGATTAATCAATCCAAGTTTATTTGTAAGGCAGTTTTTTCTTTACATCATAAAAACACAAAAAAGTTATAGAACACACAGTCAACAATTGAATTGCTAGATTTTGTTAAGTGCCATTGTTACACATCAGAATATTGATTAATGTTTTATTGATTATGTTTCAGAAGCAACTTGATCTCGTTGTCGGGGAGCCCCGACACCTGCACCCTCAAAATTTGGTAGGGCAAATTTTGGGGGTGCAGGTGGCGTGACAAAACACTTTTCAAAATGTAAAACAATGCGGAGCCAAAGCGACTAGGCGTTTAGACTTTGTACGTGTATCTAGACGTTTCACCAGCCCTGTAGCTGCGCAGTAACCCAACTGCTTTGTTCTGCTTGTGGGTACAATTTATAGTCAGTAAGGAAATGCCGACTGCTGGAGCTTTTCCCTTAGCATGCAGTGTGAGCTGGGACGTGTTGCCTGACCTTGACCTGTGACCTCATAATGATGATCTGTAGCGGTCCCTGTTGATTTCATCGTCACCTTAAACCTCCTCCTATTGATTTGTGCTCCCAGAGCCTGTAAGGGGGGGAGGGTTGGCGGTTCATGCATAGCGAATGAAGCCGCTGAAGGAGCGGCTAATGGAGCAGGTAATGTCTTTCCCTCAGAGGAGAGAACCGCTACATTGACACCAGACAGATGTGATCTCATCTGGATGAAGAAGAGACGAAACCTGAGAAGTCCTGTCAGACCGAACAGACTAAAGCGCTGAACTCGTCTAAAACATTACACCAAATGATGATGGAAAATTATTTCGTCGGATGGCTGAAAGTGTTTTTCCTATCTTTGCGATTCGTCTTTCCGGTCAAAATTACAAAAGGAATTTGATTAAAACCAAGAGTGTTTATCTCGGATCAACCCTAATGGCACTCATGGTGATTTGGAGTGTCATAAATATGCCCTTGTCCTATTTATCACAGATGAGTAGAAAAAAAAAAGTGAGGTGAAGGCCAAGATTCTGGCCCACTCCCCCCTGTCAAGTGACAGGAAATGGCCGCTCCCCATCTCATTGTTTTCAGGAGTCTGCAGCTCAGATGTCTTCCTGTCAGACACACCAAAGATCTGCAGCTCAGGCCAGCCAAACATGCTTTTCATCGAGCAGGTCCGGCATCGGGATCACGTCAGCCTCGTCGTCATTTATGCACATCGACGATGGGAACTGAAAGAGCCTCTATGTTAATGTGCTTTTAAATTTGACTGTAGCTATGCAGCTTTAGCTAAATTGTATATTTAGCATGCCATGTTTAGTCACAGCGGTAATCATTTTCTGCAGGAGTAATGTTATCCTTAGGGCCTGGGAGGTACTAAACGATTCATGTTCTGACTTTCCCACGAGAGGATATTTCTCCAGTTGGACCTAGAGGAGTTATTTTTATGTGAGGTGAAAGATGTTGAAAAAAAAACCTAACAGACAGAGTGCTCTTATTTGTGAACTTAAATGAACCCAGATTTGGATGGCTGTGATTTGAAAGCCACAGTTTCACACCCAAAACTCAAAAAAACACTTGGCTTGAACTAGCCTCTTGTGCTGCCTGAATTCAACTAGTTAGGTGGATGTCTTTAAGCTGAGGCACTCAAAGTGTGGTCCTGAATTACTAATACCAAATATGGTTTTGCCATCTCAGACACTTGATGGAGATGCACGGTAAAACGATGTCGTAAATTAAAATCTTCTTGAAATGAAAAGAGCATTAACACACTGTCAGCTATGTTTTGCTTTTAATTTAACAACATGTAGGATCACAAACATCCAGTGATATTTACCAGAAAGCCAACTTTGGCAAGCCCATTTATTAAACTTGACAAAAATAAAGGTTAAGCAATATCATGCTCTAGCTGTTGTCAAAAAAATCGGTAGAGATGATCAAGTACCTTAGACATTTTTGGCCCTGTCATTAAAGCTCAGAATAATTTTGATTTTGTGCAAATTACGTTCGGGTGTAACAACACACCCAGCCCACATGATGTTGGGTTTGACAAAAATAAATAAAACAAGATGGAATCTTGGTATTTTGTGTGCTTTTAGAAATATAGTAAAGTTTTTGAATCTGCAGTCGGTGCAGAAAACTTTGGCCCTGTTGAGTTTTTCATGCTTGCCTCAGACTATGACGGTATTGAGCCCTGGGACCTGGAGGAGCAACTTCAGGAGATTATTGTAGGTTTCAAAAGAAACACGGTTATGTCAGACAACATTTCAATCACAGGAGAAGTGGAGATGGTTGAGGAGGACAAACACCTCAGTGTTCACCTGGATGAGATGCTCAACAACTCGATACCTGATAGCATCTCTATTCTTCTGGCTTCGCACATTCACACCGTGACAATAATGTCCTACGTAACGTTACATTTTTAGAACTTTTCCATCATATTCAGCCTATGTTTACGTGTGTCATTATGGCAGCTGCAGTGATGTGGTGAAGTCAAGTCTTTTGTGTTTGGGCTTAAATTAGGACTTGCTCTTTGCAAAGACCAGCCAGTCTCTCTCTAGTTGCTCTGTGGAGCAGAAATACTGATGAACCAAGCACACGTCAGACTTCTTCCACATGTACTGCTGCATTATTGGAGATAACCCACTGATGTAAAGACTGAGCTACAGTTCACACCAGGCACAGGATCCTGTAGATTAATAATCATCTGGATTATTAATCCAGATGAATACATATCAGATTCAGTATATTACTCGAAAGTGGTCACAAAACAACAATATCGTTTATCGTGATAAGTACTGGAGCAGTTTTGTAGTCCAGCCAGATTTCTTACCTGGTGCAGTTCGAGTACATATCAGAATGCCAAACTGATGGAAGTGGAGTACAGTGCTAGGCATTATGGGTAAATACAAACTGAACAAAAGTTTGTGTCTTGGGCTACTGGGAGAAATGACTCGTGATCTTTTGCCAATGAGAAAAAAGAAATCCTACCACCACTAAAATATGACGTCACTTTATTCTTGCTTACTTTTTGTGAAGAAGGAAGTTGCTCTGAGTATGTCGCATTCTTTGCTTCAGTGGTTCTTGGTACAGTGCCCCCACAGGCGAGGAGGGGAACAGGTTTCTTAAAGTGTTTGATTTTGTGTGACACAGTGCATTATGAAAGCAAAAATGTAAGAGATGACACAATTCAGGCCCCCAATTGGATGGAGTTTAGACTGTCAGGTGTAACAACCGTAGTCCATAGACGTCTCACTTGTCTAGTTCTAACTTATAGGATTACTTTTCCTGGGAAAACAAATCAACACTTTATTCCACTTTCCCCATGATTCAGTGCAACACGGGGACTGTTGGAATGTTGTGGTTTTCCTGTTGCAGCTCTTCGCCGGTACATGCAGACAGATTTTTCTAGGCATTTAAAGAGACAGCGGGTCATGAAATGGAAAGAAAAAAAAAGTTGTTGATGTGTTTAGTAGTCCACATTTGTGACAAAATGGTAAAACAGGACGATATTCCAAAGTATAGAAGTGTGCCCTCATAAACGGTGCATCCCCTTCAATAAATAAACACAGACTGTCTCCAATCCC
Source organism: Poeciliopsis gracilis (assembly GCA_911649635.1). NCBI lineage: Eukaryota > Metazoa > Chordata > Actinopteri > Cyprinodontiformes > Poeciliidae > Poeciliopsis > Poeciliopsis gracilis. The sequence continues at coordinate 1,567,779 of CAJVRI010001532.1, forward strand.
ACCAAAGTAGGCCAGACTCTCCGCCAAACACACACACACACACACACACACACACACACACACACACACACACCCCCCCCCACACACACACACACACACACACACACACACACACACACACACACACACACACACACACATCTCTCTGTCCTCACTTCCATGCTTTTGGCACCATGTTAGCAACCAGATACACAGCCGCATCCTTAACTGGTTCACTGTGATAAACACACATGCTCTCAATATCCCTGTGCTTCAAGCTTACCCTAATTCACCATGAAGCACATGCCAGCATACATAAATAGGTACACACACACACACATGACAGGATAAATCCACGTACAGATTGATCAAAGCTGCTGCTTTAATCCTCATATGAGCATAATGTGCCCCTCTATAAACTCATCACCTTCACCCACCGACTGAAGCTAAATCCTACTGTGAGGGCGTTTTTTGAGTGTGGTGGAACTGGGCAGGAATATGAAGACGTTGGTTTCTGAGTGGGAGGCTGCTGCCGTGGGTTTCAGCTCACTTGTTGAGGGTGTGTTTCGTTGTGTTGTCATACCCGGCTTGCAGATGTTATGGCGGTTGGGTTGGCGCTTCTGGGTGGAAACAGAAGCTGCTGCTGCTGATGATGATGATCTCAGGGCAAACAAATGCAAATAAGCAAAGCAGGAGTTAAGCTATCGCCTTCGCAAACTGAAGCATCAAAGTGTTAGAGAGGTAGCCCATCTGTGACCTGCATCTGACCTTTTAGAGCGCTGGTGTTTTTTTGTTTTTTGTTTTTTTTTTGCTTTGCTTTTATTACTGCATTTGTCTTCTCTTGAAATCCACATTAGCTCTGTATTTTATAAGGATTATACTTATTGAACTGGTACAGTCCAAAGTATGGATAAGAGTTAAGTAGAAGGAATTATTTCATGTAAAAGGAATAATGAATTGTTTATTTATATTTATTTATATTTGCAGTTACATCTGCAAGTGTTTAGCTCTGAAATTTTTACCTTTTCAAGTTGCTAAGCCTTTCACAATAAGCCATAAATGCATTAATCCCATGATTACGTCAGCCAGTTAAATCGAGCTGGATAATTTGTTGATTGAAAAAAAAAAAAAGTTTCATTTTTTTCTTTTCTCTTGCTCCTTCTACCAAAGACTGAATCACAAAAGTCTTCAGTCTGGTGTTTTGGTCTCAACCAGACCCTTTTATTTTGAAAGAAAACTTTACAGAGACTTCATAATTCATTGTTTTTTTTTTTGTTTTTTTTTCATCTTTGTTTGTCTATTTAAAGTATTCTCCAGGTTTAAATGATAACACACTGATCATTGTAAATAGAAATAAATGTTAGTTTACTTTTGTTAGCTTTCACAATAAGAGTTTATGATGTCCGCTTTTAGAAAATCGTTTCTTGTGGTTCTCAATGAGTTTAATTTTTGTAGCAGCGAGGCTAAAAGTGGCTCTTTGAAGTGAAAAAACTGCTGACCCCTGGACTAGGCCACTCTAACCTCAAACTTCTTAGTTTTCCTCCCTCTAACAATTCCCTTTTTTTCTTCTAGCAACATTTTTACAGCAACGGTTGCGCTGGGTTTTCTCTTCTTCTCTGAGTGATGCTCTGCTTGCATTAAGGAAGCACATCTCCACATATAAATCACTCTTCTTATCGTGTTCGCCTTCCAGTTTTCTGTTTTTTTTTTTGTCATATTTTTCCTCCTCAGAGGAAATATGCTGAATTTTAAAGACGACATCCACAAGATTTACTGGAGAGCCACATTTATGTTTGTGACTCCCTGTGGCAGGGCTCTGACGTGTGTGTGTGGTGTGTGTGTTATGTTTAATAGGAATAGGGTGGTGGTTAGTTGGCATGCCATCCTCCGCAGCCATGCCAGCGACCACACACACACACACACACACACACGCACACACATTGCAGTGAATTGCTGACAGCAGAGAGAGATGTGGGTCAGCGGTGGGGGTTTGTTGTTGCATTTGATGATGATTCTGTGTGTGTGTGAGTGTGTGTGTGTGTGTGTCATCAGTACGCCTGGTGGGTTGCCAGTTTGAGGAAACTACCCCCCTCTAATCCTGTTAATGTCACTGCCAACCGACTTCCTTTTTTCCCTCAGTGTTTTTTTTTTACTATCTGTTCATCATCACATCTTTTTAGTTTGATCGAAGGTTTGTTTTCTTATTTTCCTTGGCAAAAATAAAACTTTCTCCAAATCGCTGTACCACAACCATCTGTATCACATTCACATGTTTTTTGCCTGTTTTAAGTTTTTGATTAGATTGCATCTGGTTAAAATCTTTCTAGTTTTATTAGATTACATCTGGTTAAAATATTACTTTTTTAAAAAAAAAATTTTTGATCCCATGTCACATTATGTATCATTTAATGAATATGTAGTAGAGCCTCTGCATAGTCCTGGATTCTTCTGTCAACAGATTTTACATGGAAACTTAACTGCTAATTAATTGCATAAGTTACTGACCTTTTCATGATGCGTCTGTAAAATAGTGACTATAGTGCAGGGCATTCTGGGTAAATACAACCATAACAGGCTGGAAATATTAGCGCTAGTGGTAGAAACAGCTTATGGTATTCTACCAGTGACAACAGAAATCCTGCAAGCACTAAAATCTGACATCACTCCATTTGTGTTTATATTTCATAAAGAAGGAAGTTGAGTTCTGGTGTTGCTTCCTTTAGTGGTTCTTGGTGCAGCGCCACCACGGGCCAGGAGGGGAACAGGTTTCTCCCAGGATTTGGTTCATTGGACACAATGCAGTGTGAAAGAGAACCACAGCAGCTGAAACTAGAACAAATGTCACAAGTTTTGGTCTCTACTCAGCCCGTGTCTACCAGACTATCAGACTGTGCATCATTTTTGGAGCTTGTGCGCTCCCCTGTTTGCATTGTCAACATTTCTAGTCCAAAGTATGAATAGGGGTTAAGAGGAAGAAATGTTTTGGAGCTTTTTCCTTCTACGGGGATCTAATCCTGCCGGCCCCGTTCCTCGGAAGTTGGACCCTCCAAAGACATCACATCAAATTCAGCTGTTATAACTGCAAATTGAAAAACTATTGGGATTTTCTCACTGCTGTGCTTTTTGACCAGATTTACTTGCCAAAGTGATATTAACAACAAATTTGGGTTTTGCAGGGACTGTTTTCCTCTGCTATAACTCTGGTAGCATCTATATCACTTTTATTATGTCATTTCCCTTCTTGAGAAGTGTTAACACAGAATCAAAATTGAAAGTGTATTGACTGCAAGGAGGGAAGGTCAGGTTACAATCTTTGAGAAGTAAAAATAAATATAGTAATATAGATGTCTTTTTCTCTGGATGTCCAGCTTTGATTTTTGTTGCAGTTTTGATCTGTAGATCAGTTTTGATCTGTATTTCTACGCCCCCCCATCAGTCATCACCCCCCAACTCTGCAAATCCACTGTACTGCTAATCCATGACTGTCTGCTGGTCACTGGGTCAGACAGGCAGTTACACCCCCACTCTTCCCTTCTATAGAGTATTATGCCCTTACACACACATGCACACACACGGACACGCCACAGCTTTTTGTTGATGTGTCAGAGCAAATGAAAAACACCTGAGATCCTTACGAGCACACTATTTCAAATCCCATCAGATTATAGGGATTTTAGTCTATGCTACATAGCATGCAGCAAAACAAGGAAGCATTTCTCTGAGCTAAAACAAAAAGAGGAGTGTATAAAATCTTTCAATTAATTATAGATACTTGTAATAATATAAGGATTTTGGCTCTGTCTTACTGATTTTTCAAGAAATAGATCAGGACAAGATCGGATATTCCAATTGCAGTTACAGGTCAAGCTCAAGGTCATCCAGTTCCAGTCATTAGACAGTTTGTCGGTTCATCTATAGATTATAAACTGGAGCCTCATGATGTCATGAATTCATGCAATGGTGAAATTATCAGCGAAGACTTTGCTGATGGTATCACCGTTAGCGCGAGCATATTTCAGATTTGGTCTCATATGTAAAACTGGGCTGATATGAACATGTTTATTTTAATCTTGTCATCAAGTTTCTGGTGCGATCTGTGTATTTATTTATTTATTTATTATTCTTTTAAATAATGTGTAAATATTAGTTATGGACCACAGCAGTAGTGTTATTATCAAATAGCGATAGCAGTCCACATTTTCATATTGGTACAACCTTAATTCGTAAGATATTGAACAGGCCTACAATAGTTATACACACATTTGCTAATGATGTAAAGGATGATTGAGGAGTTTTGGTTGGAACATGTTCGCAGAAAAAAGGTGGTTTTACCGTAAATGCAGGATGTATGTATTTTTGGAACAGTTTTGCATTAATTACTGCTGTAAATATGTAGTTGTGCTTTCAGCAAATGGCCTTTTTTGAGTCTGTATTTAGCGATTAATGGATTACTAAATTAGTTGATGATTATTTCAATAATTGATTAATCACGATTAATTCAATTATCATGATTAAGTCAATAATTATGATTAATCCAGTTCATCACAATTCATAGAATTAATCACAACTATTTGGAATTACAATTGGGATCACGATTAGCCACGACTAATTGTTTCAACCGTGGATTACATTTCGTGTTTGCTGCGACCGGAATCATTTATTGCCCAACATAATCATTTCTGTTTTATCTAAGCAATAATTCCATTACGTAACCTTATTGGGCCGCAGCGCATTGTGTGTGAGTGAGTACTTGCACGTTTGTTTTTTTTCTGCTCACACAAGTCTCAGACTGATCTTCCTGTGTGTTCTCCTCTCGTCCCACTTCTTTCCTCCCAAGCAGGCAGAATAGTGGGACACGTCGGCCAGCGGAGAGGCATCTCTGCCCACTGCGTCTCATGCAAATGAAAGAACAACAAACAAAAATCGTTTCTGTTTTGTGGCGGACGGAGAGGGAAATATTTGCTCGTGTGTGTCCGTTAGTTGTTTTGCACGCGGATCTTTGTTGGTCTCTGGGTGAAGCTGATGTGGGTGGATGTTTCACTTCACTCCAACCACCGTTACATAAGAGGCGGGCCTTGCCGGTTGTCCTGGAGAACAAAACCCAGATATCCAGAGAGAAGGAGGCGGGATGGAGGGGGCAAACCTAAACACAAACTATTACCACGCTTTCGAATTTGATGAGGATTTTTGTGGTTGTTGATGGAGTTTTATTGCATGATGGTTCATTTTAATCTTCATCCAGACATGAAGAAAAGGAAGACTACTTTAAAGGGTATTTTATATTTCTTCTTTACGTAATGCATAAACTTAGAACCACGATTGTTGTATTTGTTTTCCCAGCAAACTTTTTATTTGGATTAGTGGTAAAACACTAAAGATCCAAGGTTTGGCTTGATAGTGATTTTTATTTATTTTTTTATTTTTTTATGCATATAGTTCACAACACAAAATCTGTTGCTCTGACAACGACATTGTTCTGTGGAAAGGAGACACAACATTATCTATTTTCATCATTACTGATGGATGGAAACACAAATTGTAGCAATACTAATGCTTCCTTGAACTTAGTTAATTTACTATTTTAGATAGTATATTTTAGAAAAAACAGAAAAAAAACTTTACATTTTCTGGTCATTTCTGGTAAATGGCTGCCATCCTTTTTCTTTTTGCTTCAGTAAGCCATTCTGTAAGATTTTTGAAGACGGAGAAAAAACTGAAATTACCTTTGCTTATGACGATGTTTCAGTTGCACTCAGATAAATCAGAAATCTGTGTTTTGTTCTCATAACCAGACCAATCCGAGGAGCTTTAACTTGACTTATATTTTTAGCAGTGCGGTTGCGGGGTTTTGGCAGATGGACGCGAGTTGAGAAATGGGTCGCGTAGGATTCCTGTGGGGGGGACCGAGCCATTCCAACATAACACACACACTCGCAGACATGCATAATAAACACACACTGCATCTATTTTTAGAACTGGAAACAAACTAAAGCCACCGTTTTCTCAGTCCGACAGCAAAATGAAAGACGCACACATTTGGCCACATACTTGTGCAGCCGCCGAAGCATGCACAATCACACTCCGCATCCATGCAGAAAGTCTCACACGGTTGTCACGGCAACTTCAGCCTGCGCCATCATGCCTGCTTTACTTTAGATTTAGATTTTTTTCTTTTTTTTTCTTTCTGGTTCTTTAGTTCTTTTCGGCTTGTTTACTTCTGATCAATCTTTTCTGCCATTGTTTTTCCTTCCTTCCTGTTATAATAGCTTTAAACAGGCAGCAGTTATAAGTTGGTTTAAACATTTTTTGTTTTTACATTTATCCAATTTATTTATGGAAAATAATATTTAAGCTACTTTAAAATGTTAGTAAAATAAGAGCTTTAATTTCTTCTTCTGTTTAGTTTTGAGGGTGAATTCAATTGAACCTGGGTTTGTACTTGAATGAGATGCATAGTGGGTTGGTTTTGGGTGTGTGTGTGTGTGTGTGTGTGTGCAGCGGTTACACAGTTGGTTTGAATCATCATCCTCATCAGCAGAAAGTCAGTCTGAGTCTGCAACTTTTTTCTTTTTTTTCTCCCCAAGGCTTCTTCAGCATCCTGGACCTACTGTGTGTGTCTGAGAGCTGTTTTCTGTAGAAAATAATAGAAAACCCTACTCCGCTAAACACACATTTATATGTTTCTCTCTGAGGGTCTGGTTAGCGTTAAAATGCATGTTGGTTGGTAGAAAGGCATGACTAGGGTTCTACTCCAAGACAGGGTAGGGCTCCTACTCCGTCTTGGAGTCAGGAAAGTTTGGAACTTTGATTCTGGTTATTCAGGATTTGCTGAATAACCATCCGTTTTTCCATTCTTTATCCATCCATCCATCCATCCATCCATCCATCCATCCATCCATCCATCCATCCATCCATCCATCCATCCATCCATCCATCCATCCATCCATCCATCCATCCATCCATCCATCCATCCATCCATCCATCCATCCATCCATTTTTCATTGATCCTTTTTATCTATCTGTCCCTTTAACCATCTCTCTGCCCATCCATTCATCCTTTTGCTCTTTGCTCATCCGTATGTCCATCAAGACATCTATTTATCCTCCAATCCAACATCTAGCCGTCCGTCCAATCGTTCACCTGACTCCATCTATCATCTCTCATTGATGATCGATGGATCCAAGCAATAAGTGCATTGTAGTTTCTATCTGCTGTTTGTGTCCAGACCTTCCCTCTCCCTCCAATGAAAATGCCTGTTTTTCCTTGTTAGCATCCAGATGATCTTAGGGTTGACCACAAAGCTACCTTTCTAATCCCTTATTTTCTGGAATAGGGGATTGGAATTTTTCTTTCCAGATTCCTCTTACCTCATCCAGATGTCGGGTTCCATGAGTGCTCAGTGATTCTTTACGGCTATTGCTCATTCTTGGGTTTTTTTTTGTTTTTATTTTGTTACGTGTGTGTGTGTGTGTGTGTGTGTGTGCGTGTGTGTGTGTGTGTGCGTGTGCGTGTGCGTGTGCGTGTGCGTGTGTGTGTGTGCGTGTGTGTGGTGTAAAAGCAGTCATTACTGTAATGCTGGGAGGAGGCCTTCCTGCCCAATCAGAGGATGCAGCTGCAGCACAGCTCTCTCAGTGAGGGTATGTGTACGATTAGCTTCAAGGTCTGGTCTTTAGGCAGAGGTAGCTTGACTTTGCCGAATTGACAGAAAAAAAAGACCAAGGTTGAATATGCAAGACATCAGTGTGTATGTGAAAAATGTCCATTAGTTGAACTTTTTTGTCACAGGGCCTGGCAGTGATTTACTGGTGCCTTTTGCTTACAGTCCGCTATTTAGATTTTAGGTACTTTGAAAAATCAACTGTATCAGCCACTAAAGTCAGAATTTTACCTGGAACGTCAAAAGTTAAAAATCAGATGGTTTTGATGTCAAAATCAAGTTGCTGTGTTCAGCAAAACGAAGAAAGTATGACATATTGACATTAGCATCGATATCGCCTGATGTTAGCCAGTTTTAAACATATGGTATTGGGACGGTATCAATAACTAATGTTCATTTTCATCTGTTTTATGTCTCAGGTAGGGGACGCCAGCTAATCATATTTACCGTACAAAAAAACAACCATTTTTATATTATGAATTTAGCCTTTTCCAGCTGTCTAGCTTATAAGCCTTTTTAATTAGTAACGTTTTCTGACTCATGCAGCCTTGCTTCCCTTTTGAAGGCTCGACCCATCATCTCTGTGTGGTGTTGCTTGAAAAGTCAGTCTGAATAATGATTGCAGAAAGTCAGGAGGAGGAGAGGTGAAATGTTCCCTGACTGCTATGAATTGACTCATTTTCAGTACTAAACATTTTGTACTGGTTCATCAGTGGGTCAGATACGTAACGGTACGTAATGACATCCAAAGACAGCAGCAGCAGCAGCAGCAGCTTGTTCGTACTGCAACATTTTACATTCATACAAGACCAAGTGTTTTGTCTAGAGATTAATGTTTGCGAGATTTGCTGCTCTCAGTAACCCAACTACCTGAAACTTTAAGCCCTGAATCATCCACAGGAAGCTAATACAGAGAGTAACTAGCAGGCCTCGCTACCGAGACTCTTAAGATTGTCTTTTTTTTAAGAGAGCTGCAATTCAGTTATCTATTCTTTTTCACCAATACTACAGTAAAATCATACTTTTACAAATATTACAAAAAAGACATAATGGAACAGAGAATAATCTTCGCTGGATGTATGAATTCATCCATTCCAGCAAATCCATATTATTTCTTGATCTTTTATAGGACTTTATTTTAAGGTTCTTTTGAAGTTAAAAGGGAAAACATGATAATATGATATTGAATTATGGATAATGAATGAATTTATACTTTTAAGTGAAGATTGTTGTTGTTTGTTTTTGATCTATATTTGAAATAGTTGAAATTGAGTTTTTGTGTGTGTGATTTTTCAGGTATTTCATAATGTTTTTATTAATGTTGATAAAATATTAAAACTGTTCAGGCAGTTGATTTGAAATTTGCATTGTATTTTTGTATCTGTAGCAAAAGACAGAGAGAGAGAGAGGAGAGAGAGAGAGCGTTTCGGTTTAATTACTGCTCTGAATATGTTGTTTTTCAGCCGTAATTAGAATCTTTTAACTCCAGTTAATCAATTACTCAATTAGTTGACAAATATTTGAATAATTGATTCAATAAATCAAGTATATTTGTACAGCACATTTCAGCACCGAGGCTGTTCAAAGTGCTCTACATCATAAAAACACAAAAATACAAAGTTGTAGATTCATTGTGATTAATCCTATTAATGGTTTCAGCCTCAGCCACCTCAGTTGTTTTGCAGAGAGAATTACAACTGGTTTAGATTTGATTACATTCGACTCCAAATGTGCAGAGCAGCGTATTAATAACAGTGAAAGGCCAGCAGCGTTACAATCACTCTTCCATCCAGCCTGTGCTCCGCTCTCCTTGTCCTGCCGCGGTCCTGTTAGATGACTGAGCTCTGTGTTAATCAGTGGGCAGGAAGGCATTCTTGCGTCTGAGCAGCTCTGCCTCCACATTCCAGTGTCCTTTGTACACCAAGCACCCACTAAGTGTGGTTTCACCGAGGTCACGAGGTGATCTGCAGGAAGACAGAGTTACAACTTCATCTCCCAACAAACCACAGATATGCTGCCGTTTCCTGTCAGCCTGCAGGCCGCAACATGCCTGGCTGAAATGTCTTGTACGACTAACACCGGAACGTGGATGACTTGGAACCTCTAACCTGGAGAGGAAAGGAAAACGCATCTGCTAATCTTTACATCAGTTGCTGCACATTTCTTGTTGAGCCGGTCTGTTTTATTTAAGAACAAGGAGAAACATTTGTTCTCTTGTTTTTTTGTTGTTGTTGTTTTTTTTTGTTGGGAGTCAATGTTTTCAGTCTTTTATGTGATTTTGACTAATGAGAAAATGTTCCAACATTCATAGAGTGAAATCTGTTGCATTACGCCTCATATGTGCAGATACTAAATGTAAAAACAGAGGCATACAACACGAACAGTGGTGTGTGATGGAGTTTTCTCAATCATCTCTTTCTGCTTTTACTGAGTCTTTTCCCAAAACTCTTAGTGGACAGATCCATAAATTCATAAATTCTGCAGATGATTTTCTATTTTTTCTCTACTCCTGATTTCTCTTTAGGGACTAAACGCCCATTAAACTTTGTGTCGGTTGACAATTGAACTCAAAGTTTATGTAAACCAATTTTCTCCACAGGTCAAGGTCTCAGAGCTTTTTCTCTGTATCAATAATTTATGTATTCAATTTTGAAAGTCCTTCCACTTAATCGCAAAGGAGGAAAGTACAATTATAGAATTTCTTTTTTAGATGATGAATGAACTGAGCTCATGCAGGCAGCACTTACACACATCAACCAGGAAGTTAAAGCTTTGGCACAGATTGATCTTCCAAATGGACATTAACCCTAAGTGCACAAAGTGTTTACAAAGTGTCTCCAGGACAAAGAACGTTAAAGTCCTGATCTCAGTCCAGTTTGTGGGCAGATCGGAAAAAGGCGTCATTTCCAAGAGATGCATGTCCCACACTGTACATGCTGCTCCCTTTTCCAGCTTCGTCTCCTTCAGCTTCAAGTGGTCTTAAGCGTTCACCTTGGCAGCAAAGCGCTGACGTTTCATTACCACGATAAGGTTCTTTCCTGTTTCACAGACGAGGGGAGAGCGCTGTTAATGACACAGGAAGTCCCACGCCTTACCTCATAAAGAGAGGCCCTGTTCGTTTACATCATCAGTCTAATTTCAGTAAAAAGAAATACAAGTTTATCTGTCCTTTACTTTCATAATTGGCTGGGTACAGTTTGATGTAGGCACTCGCAAACCCACTGGAGTTGCCCAGCTGGCCTCACTTTGCTTTATATAACTTTGTTCCTCAATCAGTTCAAAGTCTATTGAATGCCTCCAAGGTTCTCAGGCCCTGAGGCAGCAAAACTTCCAACGCTGCGCCGGGAAATTGGTTCGAGACTTTTGTGCTGATGTGCTTTGAATGGATGTCGCCAAACATGTTGGTGCCATTATGGCCAAACATCTCTACTTTGGTCTCATCTGGCCAGAGGCTGAGTAGAGAGGCATTTGCAGTGTGAGAAACGTGTGCTGCTGCCGAGAGCCACATGGAGACGCCTATGCTTGATTGCAATAAAGCCACATCTTCATTTTTAAAAACGGTCTTAAAATCTTCTAAAGTGGACTGGCTGAAACCCGAAGATATTTGCAAAATGTTAAGTGCACATTTCTTTACAGAATTCAGTCAATATTTGTTAATATACAACCTGAATGTCTAATGGAACTGCAGAGCAATGACGGATTCCAGGCTGGCGTTAGATTACGTCAAGGAGGGAGATGTAGCTTCAACAGTCACAGTTTCTAAGCTGCTGGCACGAAAACCAGATTGCTTGGCTGGGAATTTACATGTCTGAGCGCTGTGGGAACCGGAGGACCTGAGCTCTGTGTATCTCCAGGAAGGTGTTCATTCTGGGTTTTTTTTTTAATTTTTATCTCTGCTGCTATCTCATGCTGCAAGTTTAAACAGGAGAACCGGAGGGAATGCCTCAGCCATTTGGCCACAGCCAGTTGCAGCAGTGAAGGGGCCTGATGGGTATCTGACCCGAGGCCGGCCGACCTCCTCATGCCATGTGCAAAGAAGCTTTTCCGACAGAAGTGTGTCTGGGAGATGAAAGGTCCTTAATTCGCCTGCTCTCCAGGTCACTGCAGCGTTTGCAGACACACACTCCGACAGCGATAGCTGCACGCCGGTGTGTGTTTTACAGCAGCTTGAATGAAAACAGATCTGACACGCTCTTTGTTCCTCATTCATCTCGTTTTAAATAGCACTTCCTGTCCCTGCACCAGCAGCCTCGCCGTTGTTGCCATAGTGTTAATTTCAGAAAAAGAGCTTCAGTCAGACGACCTGCGGAGAGTTTTCTTGATAGTTTTCTTTCCTCCTACGTGACAACATCCAGGGGCAATTCTGGCTCCCCACCCCACTGCTGGTCGGGGCAGCACCCTGCAGCACCGATGCCCTTCCTCTTTTTCTCCTGACTCTGAAACGCCAGAACGAATAACAATCATGCCTGGATAAAAAAAAAAAAAAAAATTAATGCACGGCTCAGTCTTTGTCTCAAAGGTCACGCATGATTGCACTCGGACACTCTCTTAAGTCCCACCGCATCCATGACGGCTGGCTCCAGAGGACACGAACTCTCGTCCCTCTCTCTCTTTCTCAGTCTGGGAAGAAGAAAACAAAATGGGTTTGCGGAGAGGCTGAGCGCTGAACCTCGGCAGAACAATGCCGACTGACATTTCTCTGCCTTATTTGGCGCCTGCTGATAAGTAAAGTCGATACCGTCGCTGCCGAGCTGCGCAGGACGTGATGTCACCGGTCCTGGCCTGGAGCAGCCGGCTCCTGAAATACTGACTTCCATGAATCATGGATCACAGATTTGCTCTCGCTGGGGTACCGATGGAAAACTCTGAACTGCTGAATTTGATCTGTTTCTTGCTTGAATTTGCTCTAAATTCAAGCTGCTCTAAGATCTAAAGATCTTAGAGCAGCTTTCTTGCTTTTCTTCTGGGAGCAGCTATTAATTCTTTATATTGTGAACAGGCAAAAAGTCCCATGAGAAGGACCTAGCTGCAGCCAATAGAAAGGGTCAGGGACAGACCACAGTCAGCCTCAAGCCTTATGTGGAAATGGGACCATTGCACTCCGAAAGTGAAGGGGGCGCTATTTTTTATATTATCCGTGGTCTCCTGTTTTTATTTTCTTTTGATTTTCTTTTGAAATCTGTGATATAGCTTCGCCTTTAGGAAAGCGTTCCACTCTCAGCATGTTTTTGAACTTGTGTCTTTTATTTACGTCAGCGCAGCTCACAGTTTTTAACAAATTTTATTAAATCTGCTCGATAGTCGCATCTTTTCGGGCCTGATACTGCCTCTAGTGGTGAGGGGGTGGTAACACAACTAATGTAATTACATTACTAAATCAAGAATACCACAAAGTCTTTATGATTTGCTATTAATTCAGGCATTACTGGCACCGTAAAAGATAAATTCTCGAATAAAACACCTTTTTCATTTCCTTAAGGATGTAGAGCTAATTAAAAGACATAAACAAATCCTTTACACATCATAAATGATATCTATACATTTCCATCAACTATAGGAGGGATAAGAGAAATACAGAGACATGAAAACCAACTATAATAAAAATACCATTTACAATGTGCACATAAGAAACTTAATTGAGCGAAAGTCCATAAAAAAACAAATGAATTGGAGTATTCCTTGCTGTCTTCCATGTTCTTTCAGAAAACAGTTGAGACAGAGTTGTTTTTGGTTTGGTTGCTACTTTACATGCCATTGAAAGTATTGTTAAGTTTGTTATTCTGCAGCTCATGTGACCAAACCAGCTCAGGAGATGAAAAGTTAAAACACTCAACATTGTCTTGTACACAATCTTTAGTTGGGTAACCCAGAGATCACTGGGTCTTCTTAAAGGTCTTCTGAGAACAGTTCTTAAAAATATAACCAGTGTTTTCAGCAAAGTTGAGCTGACTGTCCAGGAAACAGTCCTTTCCTTTCTTTCCTTTCAGCTGTTCCCTCACTTTAGCACGTCTACAGTAGAGCTAAGACTGTATCCACTCTGTGTATTAAGTCATATTACTGTACATTTGGTGTTTGAGGTATTAAAATAAGCAGTTATAAGCATTGTTAGAGAGGCCGTGGCGCCTGACTCTTGCAAATAGTTTGCTCTTTCTTTCATTATTTAATCCCATATTCTCCTTTTCTTCAAACTTCCTAATATTTTTCTTTTATTTCTCTTTCACTCACCCTTCTGCTCATATTTATTGTTGTTGTAAAATCAGCGCGACATATCTGGAAACGTCTGTAATTGTTCCCATAACATTTCGCAGGAACTCTTTTTACTATCATGTCGGACTCAGTCTTTCCAACCACATACTGTTTACATCACTTAAAAAAAAAGTTCTTTTGCAGAGCCCAGATTTCAGATGATTGAATGACCCCGGTTTATATTTGTCTCTCATTAAAGGGGTCATAAAATAACTTTATTAGAGGTTGATTCCAGCTGTCTTCCCTGCGGCTGACTTGTGTCATGCTGCAGAGCGGCGGCGACGCAACAAGCCGACGAGGGGCAAGTTTAGAAAGAGGCAATCGATTCTGCTAACATATAGCTGACCTAGATGTCAGAGCAAAGTCCTTCAAACATCCACACCCTGTAATTACCGACAGCAAATAGCTGGTTGTTGTTAAAGTGAGGAGGGGTTCATTTCCAGGACGCAGCAGCCGGAGGCTCATACAGTAGCTGTCTGTCACTAAAGGAGATGCTGTTTATGGTGTTTAATCCTGATACATTAGAGGCATTGTTGCTATGGAAACAGGTCTATGCATAGGGTATAAAAAAGAAGAATTGGTTTTTGAGTTACTCTTACATGGTTTTCCTGCTTAACTTTTAATTATTTGGCGCACTGCACTAAATTAATAATATCTGCATCTAATTCATTTTGTCAAAGGAATTGCTCTGCCGTGACAGCGCGACCATAAGGGACGTCGCCCTTTTACCCTCCAGCATTGTTTACATCCGTGAAATTTCCGGATGTAAACAATCACATGCAACGTGTCTATAGTGGCAAAATTTCTAGATATCTAAATAAAACCCATCCTCTCTTACTTTTGTTTTTACTCTTTCCTTTACGTAAATGTCTCCATTTTAAAATTTTTTTTTATTTTTGCAGACCTCTCAAAGAACCGGCTGAGCGACGTCCCCTCAGAGGTCTGCCACCTGGTCGCCTTGGAGACACTAAACTTGTATCACAACTGCATCAGGACCATCCCGGACAGCATCATCACCCTACAGTCGCTCACGTCGTTGAACCTCAGGTACGCACGGCCCTGTTGAAGCAGAAGCGACGCCGTTACCTGGTTGCACCGGGCTCTCGGCTCGCCTCTCTACTCAGAGTCAGCCATGGTGAAAAAAAAAAAAAAACGCTCTGAAACACCAACATCTTCCCAAGAAAACTCCTGAAGCCTAGTGCAAGTTTTAGATAGGAGAAAACTTGGTTTATTGGAGGAGCAACAACGATATGATGGCTACTCAGAAACGTACAGACGCTACCTAGCTAGCTGCAGCTAAACACGTCTGCTAACTCTTAAACATTTAAATGAATCAGTATTCTTTGGTCTTTTCTTTCTTCATGTGATAAGTGTTTTGGTGTGGAGTTCAATTCGCCATAATTTTTTTTTCTTTTATGTCAAAAATGACATTCTTAGTTTTCCTCATATTTGAGCTCTTTACAAACATGAGGGAGAAACACATTTGAACACCTTTCAAAGCCAAAGTTCTGCTCAACCACTGCAGTCGGTTCCATTTGTGGTACAGAATAACAGGAAATGTTGAACTCTGGTTATTGATTTGTTAAATTGTTTTCATTCGCATCGTAATTGTGTACTTTTCGGGTTAATTAGTGTGGTCAAAATAGTATTCAGAGAAATTTAAACAGAAAAAGTGAAATTTGGAGGGGGGGGAAACAAAGGGGATTTTGTGCGGCCCTGGCAGAGATTAAAATTGTCTATGTCCGAAACACTGACAGGAAGCCTGAGTTTGACTCATTACACATGAGCACACAGACATACAAAAATAAAACCTACTTTGATACTTTTTTTTTTTTCCTTTCTAGAAATCTGTATTTTTAACATCTTTGGCTAGCAGTGCTTTACATCAGATTAATTCAACTCAGTCTAATATCACACACTTGATAGAACAATTTGAGATTAGAAAGGTCAGAGTTAAAAACGTTAAAGTGAGTGCGCTGTTGTGGACGACTGGTTTCCAAAGGGCTATTTTCTGTTGTCTTTTTTTTAGAGCTGACTCATTTGAGGTTTCACAGTGTGTGTGTGTGTGTGTGTGTGTGTGTGTGTGTGTGTGTGTGTGTGTGTGTGTGTGTGTGTGTGTGTGTGTGTGTGTGTGTGTGTGTGTGTGTGTGTGCATGTGTGTGTGTCAGTATCTGCATCTCTGTGCGTGCTATTGTGTAGATGTGGTTTTGTTTTATTTTTTGACTCGTAGAAACTGTTCCACACGGCTCTTTTACTATTAGGTATATATATTCCTGGAGGATTGTTAAAGTACTTCACATGTGGAAACTATAGAAGAAAATGTGAAACACTTCCTCTGCTTGACTAACAGTGTAAGAAGAACAGAAGTGATGGTGTGTACTTTAACCTGTTATTATCTATGCGTAAAACTCTTATTTTGAAGCATGAAAGGAAGTAGTTCTTAAATCGCTCTATTTTGTTCTGTTGGTTGAAGAAGTCTTTAATTAGATGGATTTTATGGCTGAATACTGGGTGCTGGGTAGAAAATTGATAGAGCTAAAGAAATAGTTGAAGGAGCAGTAACTGGTTACAAAAATAAAGTTTCTCATTTTAAGAAGATTTTGAAATTGTTCAGTTTCCCCAAGATGACCTGCTAAGCTGGGAGTTGCTAGGGCAGTCAACCAGCAGCTCATTGTGTTTTGGGGCTAAAAAACATCAAATGGTCCAAAATCTGAAGTTGCACGAGCATCATAATTTAGAAATAACAGTATTTGAAGCCAGTTGGCAGGTGAAGGAATGGTGCAGCCCCTCACATCCACTTCAATGAGTCAATTGTTGGCCTAGCTAAGTGTCACTGCTGGTTTTAAAAGACCTTATTTGAGATAAACAAACTACTCCTAGCCTGGTGGGCTAACATGAGAAACACAATTGAACAGAACTTCTTCGCTGAGCTGCCATAGAAAACTGCAAAATACTTAAAAACCAGGACTTGCTATCTGTTCACAATGCTAATGTTTGCGTTTGATTTGGGATTCCCCACGCACAATAAACTACACAGTTTATAATGAATATCCTAAGCTAACTACACACATTTAGCCCACTGATTAAACACAGCTTATCATTTGTGAAAAACTTTTCTCTAAGTCTGAAAATGAAACAAAAAAGTTATTCTTAGTTGACCCCAAAATATTGTCAAAACTTTGTTTCATCACATCCCCAATAATTTAGCCGTTCTTTTTATAGTTTGTTTTTTTCTACAAGCAATTTAATTATTTTTATACAAGCCACAGATGAATGATTTTTGATAATCTTCCTCCGTGTCAGTGATATGTGAACGCGTCTGTGTGTGTCTGTGTGTGTGTTTGGGTTGCAGTCGGAACCAGCTGGGCTCTCTGCCGTCGTGCCTCTGCGGTCTACCTCTGAGGGTCCTCAACGCCAGCAACAACAAACTGGTGAGCCTGCCGGAGACCATCGGGCAGCTGCACAGCCTCATGGAGCTGGTGAGACTCACTCAGCCTCGTACCGATTTCACTTCAGTCCTGAGATTGTTTGAGACTAGAGGTGCACTGATTAGGCCTTTCCTGGTCGATACGGAGGTCAGCTAGTTTCCAAGTTCTGACACATTCAGACGGTGACCAGTTCCGACTGGACACATCGACGCATAAAAGGAAAACCGGTCTATTAGTTCATGTCTATAAAAAAAAAATAGATTGAAATTCTATGTTCTGACGTAAATTTTATTCAAATGAATGAGATGGAGTACATGCTAATTTGACATAATAAATCAAAGTCATGTTTACATGGGTAACTTTTTAGAATAGTGTACATTTAGCAGTATTTTTTACGTCACTGTATTTTTTACTTTTACTTGAGTGATTTTATTATGATGTATGACTCAAGTCACTGTGAGTAACTTCACTAAACCTGAATAAGTAATTGATTAACCAACTGATTGTAATCACAACGTTTTTGGTTGTAAAAATAAAACCAAAAACAATAAATAAAAGTGTAAAATATATAAAATCTTTTGGATATTTAAAATATCTTCCAGTGCCAAAGTGGTGTGTCCTGCACAAAATTAAAGGTTTTGAGAGGGCGACCTGGCGTTATTATTATACGATAGTCAATCTGTTACTTATGCGATACAATACAGTATCGTTTATCGGAACATGGGAACATTTATCATCCGGAAAAATTGTTATTGTGACAGGCCTAAGCTTCACCTAAGCTTTTGTTTTAACCAAAAATGAACCAGACGCACGCACGCACGCACACACACACACACACACACACACACACACACACACACTTGCAGTTTCTGTTAATATTATAAGTTTTATACTGAAAGGAACCGATTTGGAAAATATTTTTTAGAATTATTATCATTTTTAATTATGGTTTTTTTAAGACTTATATTCAATTTGGTCTTTAAAATACCAACATTTCCACATAACTTTAGTTTAGTAAGTCTGAAATAATTTTTAAGTATTAAATGATTAATTTCTTTGCTTCTTAGCACCTGAGTTACCTTTTTACCAAATACTTTTTTTAAACTTACTTGCGAGTTTTAAGTTTCTTTAGTCAGATCAATATGAAAATAAAACTTGTGTTCATGATATTATCTGGTATTTTTAAGTATTCCACTTAAAAAAAACCAAAAAACATTTGTCATCTTTGAGGGTGTTGTAAATTTAATGCTGTTTTATGTGCCGCAGGACATCAGCTGTAACGAGATCACGGCCCTCCCCCGGCACATCGGCAGACTCAAAGCGCTGCGGGAACTTAACGTGCGGCGAAATCTCCTCTGCGTCCTGCCGGAAGGTGAGTCTGTTCCCTATCTGTGCGAGGTTATGTTTTCCGGCCCGGTTACTCTGTCTTTCTCCCTGTGTGTGTTTAAACTGCGGCTGTAACGTCGGAGGCAAAGGGCTCTTTTTAGGCCACAGAGTCCTCCGTATGCTCTGCCACACCCGTCTTAGCCTCCTAAAATATACCGAACCCCCAGCGTGACCTCGGATCACCCTCTGGTTTTCAAAGGTCTCAATCTGCATGGTGACACCGAGAGAACCACACCTCTCCAGAAATCATCTGAGGAAACTCAGATCAGCATTCAGGTTGTCGAGTCTTTGTCTTTCACTTAAAATGTCCCGAATTTGAGCAAACTAAAGCAGCAGATATTCAGACAGGAGAAAACCAAAACATCTCTATTGTTTCTAATAAACTGTATAGAAGATGGATCCTTTATGATGCTTTTCCCCCATCAAAGACACACCTGGAGTGTTGCCTTGATACTCCCATGTTTGAGAAATCCTTTAATCTCTTGTCGCAGCCATTCAGCTGTTCAAAATGCCTGGATGGCCCTAGCTCCGCCTTCAAGGACGGAGCTCCTCCTCAGGCCTGCAACTTCAGCTCCTTTAGACTAGCTGGCATCAATTAGCAAACACATAATTATTCCCCTTTTAGATAGTGCTATAAGCTCCTATAATGGAGCTCATAGCATTCGCTCCATTATGTTGTTAAAGTTCATAGAGGAGCCATGTTGTGATAGTTTCAGAAAGAGCAGGACCTTCTTAAAGAGACAGAGATCCAATTTCAAGACATTAAATTAGAAAGTCGAATTGTTTTTAAATCATATTTGATGTGTATACATAGGCCTGTCACAGTAACAAATTTTACTGGACAATAAGTTGTTCCAGAAATTATTGCGATTCATATTGTTGTTTTGAGACCATTTTTGAAGTAATATAATGGTGGTGATAATGGTAATAATGCGAGAGAACATCCTAAGAGATCAGTAAACTTTCAATTCTAAGAAGCATTTAACACTGGAACCAGAAGACATTTTAAATATCCAAAATAAATCAATAAAAGAAGAAATAAAATGAATTTTGAAGTCTTTGTAAACAAAAGTGTCCTTGGAAAAAGGGTCCAGTTGAGATCAAAGAACCAACCTGAAGACTTTTATCATCCAGTTTTTGGTAGAGAGAGACAGAAAAACGATAAACGATAAACCATCCCAACTCAAATAAATTGAGTTTGTTTTATCATGTGATTAATTGATTTCTTGATTACTGTGACAGGTCTATATAGAGCCTTTTTGTAACAACTAAAGGTAAGATAGTAACTTCATTGTGCCATGAAATGTCACTAATATGTCTGGGAAACACATAATCATTCCCCTTCTAAGTGTAGCTTACAAGCCCAGACACATGAAAGAACCTTTAAATTTCTACTTCTGAACGCCTTTTGTTTCCCATGCCAGCTTTGCTGGTTGTTTTACTTCATAGAATATTTTATTGTAGCAAGCAGAAAACTGAAAGACGTCTCAGAAGCGAAGGTCTCATTCGAGAATTACTAGGCTTGGAAACATGAGGACGTCTTGTTCCCCGTCTGTGTTGTGGTTTCTTCACAGACAGACTGCAGATAGTCGATCAGAATGATGAATGACTCTGGCCTGTTTGCTGGATGATTCACTCTGCTCTACCTCCCTCCCCCCTCTTCTGTTTGGATTTCCCGCTCCGGTTTCCAAACCGGGCACATGTGCACTCGCCCCGGTGTTACGACCCGAACTCCTTCAGCAGCCCCCCCTGCGCCGCTGCCATCCTCATCCATCGCAGACCAGACGGGACGTTGTTCTGGGTTTCATATCCCGCCGAGATGCGAGACCACCAGCACTGTTCAGAACCCGGCCAAGCTCTGGGCGGCAAAAGCACAACGTTTGGGAGTGAGGCTCCCAAAGTGAAGATTAAAGTGCAGTAGCGGTGGAAAAATCCTCCTCCTCACGGCTGGAATCTTCATCATGACACTGAGATTGTTTTGATTAGTGGCACTAGCGCTTACCGCTCTTCTCTCCGCCTTCCACTGAACCGCTTTACACATCCTGACTGACCTCCCAGCGACATGGTTGTTTACGTTGTGTGAATTCCATCATTTGTGGAGTATCTTTACATCTTTACTGCAACGATCATTTCATCCGCTACTTGGCTGACATTAGGACCACCTGCATGAGGTTGAAATAAAGAGAACCTGTCAACTGGAGTCTGGAATACAAATCACGGTTTCCCCCAGTGGATTATAAGACTGGCAGGCTGCCAGGCTTTAAGAGCTCCCCACGTGGCTAAATCTTGTTTATTTTAAATAGAGTTTCATTCTATGCCTTACAGTGTGTAAAAAAAAAAAACACTATAGGGTGTGTTTTTTTACACACCCTTGTCTTTACCAGACTATGCTAGTAACAGTAAAGGCAGATTAAGCTAGGTTTATAGTTGACGCTTGGAACTGGGTATAAGGGGATGCGCATCAATTGTGCTGTCTCAGCCTGTTGCTTATTATTTCCAGATTATGATGTCTGTTTATGCACTTTTGAATTTTTGTAACGTAACATTTTCTAACACAAAAACACAGTGGGCCACTGGTTTGCTTTCATAGCGCCCCTACCATCGGGTTTAGCAGGTTTTCTGGCAGAAACTCCACAAATGTTTCCTTCGACTGGTTTCCGTCCTCAAATGGCCGTATCAGGCCAAGGTTGTTGTATAAATGTAATAAACACAGCTAAATATCATTTTCAAGATTTCAGATTGACAAAAAAAAGAAAAAAGTGATAATGTCAGTGTTCCTATATCAACCTCTGGGCTTTGGCATTTGATTGTAGCGCTGAGGTTTGACTGAGCATGGAGAGTGAAATCAGTGGTGCAGTGAGATCTAATTGGACTCCTAACAAGCTGTATCTTTGAGATAAGCAATAAATGCATGAGAAATGAAAATCACTTCCATTTGGACAACAATCGATAAAGATACGCTCACCTTTAACATCTACGGAAAGCTGGCGTTTTGAGATATTTGATGTTGATTTTGGATATTGAATGTTTTACAATTCCAATTTTGCATGCTCTTTAGGATCTAATGTTTTTTTAATCTTTAAGTGGGTTTCTTGCATAAGTAAGGCATTATTATTATTACAATTAGTTGCAATAGTCCAACAATGATATCATTTATTACAATAATTTCTGGGGTAGTTTATTGTGCAGCAAAACATCTTATTGTGACTCTTATTCTGAAGGAAGAAACATTGACAAATAAAATGAAGACTATTGGTCCGGCTGCCAGCTTCCAATTACAAAATCACTTGGAGTATGGCAGCATGTGTTTTGTTTTAAATGACTGAGTATGTGAACAAACTTCTCCACTGACAGTACAGTTGCGCAAATTAGAAATATAAAAATAAACTCACTTGACAGAGACATGGCGGTTTAAAAAAATAGAGTAAGTTTTTGTGTTAGAATGAGGGTTTTTTTTTTTTTTTTGTTTTTGTTTCTTTGTTTTTTTGGCCATATCAAAATGAGTTTATTTTTGCAAAGCTGCTACGAAGACACCTTTTCCGCATCACGTGATCAACAGATGGACAGGATAGATGATGTTTCTTGCTTTAAACTGCTTGTGTGTTGCTCCGTTCAGGTTATAAATAGTTTTCATGACATCATTGACTTTGCTAATTCCACTTTTTCTTTTTTCCTCTAAACTCCAACAGGAGTCGAGCACAATTTGTAGGTTTGGGGGCTTTTACGAGCAATGGGAAGCTCTGCTACAGTGATTACAAGCCTCTTTGGAAATGAACAACAGCTTTATTGTTCTCTCTGGTGGGAAACATGTTGGTGATTTGAGCTAAAATTCAGCAGAACATGTTCAGCTCTCAGTAAATGTGTTGTTTTATTGGTCTGGTAAACGTTTTTATGCCGGAGCCGCCTCCAGGAAATTTTATAGGTGCAACTGATGTTTCCGATTTGCACCCTTCCACCAGGGTTAACGCGCTCGGATTAAAGCAAATGATTCCGACGTCGCTTTAGGAGCTAAGGGTGGTCGCAGGTTTCTTCCGACCAAACCGTTGTTTGCTTAACGCTTGGGGGACAGGGTTGTTCACGGCTTGTGAGGGAAAATTGAACCAAGAAATAAAATAATCTTGCTTCTCTGAGCGCTGAAGAGTTCCCAGACTTTAGCGTTTCTCTGTGTGTCCAATCAGACCTGGCCGACCTCCCGCTGGTGAAGTTCGACTTCTCGTGTAACAAAGTGTCCACCATCCCAGTGTGCTACAGGAAGATGAGGCAGCTGCAGTCGCTGCAGTTAGAGAACAACCCGCTACAGAGTCCTCCTGCACAGGTACGTTCACAGGGCACTGCAACAGGTTAACTGTTAACTGCTTTTTCCTAGCAGCTTGGCCAGACAGGACTGTAGGTCCTTTAGCGCCAGAGGCAAATCTGATATCCTTCCCTTAATCTTTATTGGATTAGTGGCAATTTGGACAGGTCACCATAATATTTAGGAGACAAAAATGGCAAGGAGAGAGAAGAAACAAAGGAAATTTCATAAAAACACAATCATCTCAAAGCATGAGATTCGAGCCAGCAGTAAAATGTATTCCATGAAAAACAAGAGTACAAAAGACAGTCAGTTGCAAAAATACCTCCTCCAATTGATTCGCCTAGGAAAGAGACAAAGTTAAACACAGAAAGATGGAAACATGAAGGTCTGGCTCCTTAGGAAGAAGTTACAGCTAAACGTATCGGCAGACGAGATGTAGCTTCTATGAACAAAAGAAGATTAAAAAAAACAGGAAAAGAGTTTAAAGTTTCAAGCTGAAATGACAGCAAATGCTGAATCGGAGAGTAGTAGGAGAATGTAGCAGAGTGAGGAAAAGTGATTTCTGCTTGTTTTCCAGCCTTTAGCAGCAAAGCTACAGAGAACGCTCAGAATAACTTAAGGCTGTAACAGTAAGACGCGCTGTCAATCACTCTTGTTTAGGTGCTGCTCAAGGTTGTCAGTTTGCTGTAGCTGGGCTAATGGCAGAGAAAAAGCTTTCTCTTCCAGAAGAACTGTTTATCCTCTGTCATTGATGGTCATGTTAACCAGCCTTAGCATTCATGGGAGGCTCAGCTGTAGGGAAAAAGCCATAGCATATCAGAGAGGAAAGGGAAGGGTGTGAGCAGCACATACACATGTTTAATTGACAGCCTAAGACCCTCCTCCTGGCTCTGATTGTTTGTTTCCAATCAATTTCTGCAAATGGCACTAGGACACCAAGTAGGAAGAGGAGGCGCTTGACTTTTTTCGATTTTTTTTCACAGATTGATCTCATATTCTACCGTCAGGACATAGTGGCAGTTTTGACAGATATAAAAAACCTAAAATTAATAATTTTCTCCTCTATTAATAATGAAAAATACTGTTTGGAGAAGGGTCTTTTTATACAACAATAGGGTCTTTTGGGATGTGCCCATTTTACTCCAATTTCCTAGCGGCATGTTGAATTTCTGTAAAGTAGAGCGGAAAAACGTGACAAAATAAAACAACAAAAACAGAGCCCTAACAAAGGTTTGTTGCAGTTATTAGTTCAGTGAAAACACTGGGTCTGATTTTGATCTTGTTGTACATCAAAGAATGAAGAAAGGTCAAAGCTACTTGAAGCATGACTAACCGTCGGCTTGTACCGATTGTCCTCCAGCTCATCCTGATCAGACTCTCTGTTTCTGCAGATCTGCATCAAGGGTAAAGTCCACATATTCAAGTATCTGAGCATCGAGGCGTGTCGCAGCGAGAAGATGCCCGACTCGCTGTACCTCCCCGTCATGGAGCGACTCCATTTCATTCGTCCCTCCACTGGCAGGTACGTCGCACAGGGGAATGTTTCTGCAGTATCACCCAGTTGCAAGGTGCTTTTCACGTTTGTTGTTGATGTTTTTTGCTTTTTTTTTTTTGTTGCTGTGTGGCTCTACAGTTTTCCTTCCAGACTTAACTTCTACTGTTGACAAACCACCAGAAATCGGCTTACAGAAACAGCAGTAGAAAAACATCTGTCTTGCAGAGCCACGATTAGTCATACTTGAAGAGAAACAAAATGCCAAACATGCGCCTGAAATTTTGTATCATAGTGAAACTTTCTAAACCTGCTTTCTCTTTCATGTGTTCAGTGTCAAATTGGAACCAAACCTGTTAAAATCCTTTTTTTATTCTTCTAGATGGTAAATCTGTTTGACCTAATCCTGAACGTTTCTCTGGCTTTTACATTGCTTCTGGCTTGGCGTGCAATCGCCCTCAAACAGAAAGATGTCTGCCCTCCGTCTTAGTTCTGGTGGTTGCAAGATATTGTCTTAAAGTTGTTTACCCAACCAACTCCCTACAGCCAGTGGGTGGCGCAGGTTGCTACAATTGATAGTAGCCAGAAAGGCACCCCGCTAGAGGGAAACAAACACACCCAATACAACACTTTCATTCTATTGGCTGAGAGATTGCCTGGCGACTGTGCCAAAAGGTGGTTCCAAAAGCAAGCAGAGAGTTTTGCAAGAATGCAAGGAGAAAGCTTTCAGTACAGACATTACAAGTTTTGAGAAGAAAGACATGAAATTCTGCTTTCGGACTGAAAATGTGTGCTCTCAAACAGTGATTCGAAAATGTCTGCCTGGCTTGTCATTCAAGAATTAAACTCCTTTTAAAAACAATTTCCAATCTGGCTAGCATGGTGAATACTTGTCTTTTAGGTCTGCGTTGAAAACGCTGATCAAGGATGCTAATGCTTAAGCAATGTAAATTAAAATATAGCATATTCTTTTCGATATAAATAAATTTAATGAGTTTCTTTCACTGATGACAGTTTCTAAAGGTAAAGCTGTCTATTGGATCAGAATAGCTTTCTGAGACCTAAACTTCCCCAGTTTGTGGCCAAACTCTCCATTAATCATCTGACACCTATTTATCCTGCCAAATAAAAACAAAAACCGAAACGACATTTCGTTACCAGATTCAGAATTGTATCTTTGTGCAGTGACAATGAAGGAAGTCTAATAGTTTACTTGTTCAAAGAAACAGGAAACAGATTTTATTACATTCCGATTAGTTACAAATCATCTGCTTATGTCGCTTTTGTGCATTAAAAATAAAATGGAATAAAATGGAAGTTATAAGGTGTGATGAAAGGTCAGGAAGAAATGAAGGGCGAAGCAAAACTAAACCGATGGCAGAAGTGCTTAAGAGATGAAAAGCCTGTGTCGGCTTTCTGGCCTCTCAGCTGAAAGTGAGCCCAGCTCTCAGAGGACATTGAAGTGTCCAGCTTCACCAAACACTTGGCCAGAACAGAAAATGTTTCTATTCTCATGTAGAAAAGTGCCGTTACGCTCAGTGGAGCAAACACATTCTGTTTCTGT
Organism: Poeciliopsis gracilis; assembly: GCA_911649635.1. Classification (NCBI taxonomy): domain Eukaryota; kingdom Metazoa; phylum Chordata; class Actinopteri; order Cyprinodontiformes; family Poeciliidae; genus Poeciliopsis; species Poeciliopsis gracilis. Next base: position 1,593,829 of record CAJVRI010001532.1, read on the forward strand.
TCATATTTTCCGTTATCCCCTGTCTTTTGGTTTTGTTGTTTTATTTTCCTTGGTTCATTTAGGATTAGGAGAGTTTAAAAGGTGTGGTAGTCTTAGATATATTCTGTCGCTGAAGATAGAGAAAAGAAGAAGTGTGTGAGGGACCGACCCAGAAACGGTCCACATCCAGTTCTAATATAGAGCAGAGAAAAAAAGAACCCTAATGTCACATCATATGCTGTAACTTCATTCAACTTCTTAACCTTGAGTCTGGAAGGAACTAAAGCTAAAGCTAAAACTTGTTGCCCCTCACCTTGTTGCCCCTTGCAGACTTGTCACTGTAACACATTTTGGTGGAAAATAAATTGGACTGAATAGCAAAACATAATTTTACGATAATATTCCTAGAAGAATTGTAATGATCTGGGTAATCGAATCATTCGTTATATCAAAACTTGCGAGTCATGCAATGAACAGGAGGTTTATTAAACCACAGTTTGGGGTTACTTATAATTCTGTTTGTGAAGATGCAAACAAAGAGTAACCTCAATGCTTGCTGTGATTCCAGTGCAGCATATCACTGTAAAAATCTTTCAAGTCTGGATACGAGCATAAAAATGAGCACACTCACTGTTCAGTTTGTATATTCTTTATATTTCCCACTGGAATCTCAAGATGACTGTCATTTTTCAAGATGGCCGCCGTTTTTTTTTAGCTTTTTAAACCAATTATTTTCATAAATGTTCCCCATTTTCATGAAATGTCATATTATCTGTTTTCCACTTTGGTCATGTGCTAAATTTTAATGTGTTTAGCAGTTTAGCATTAGCTTCTGCAAATTTTTCTTTTACATATTTAGTGACTGCGTAGCTAAGATTCTTGTTTAGCAAATAAATGAGCCTAACTTTTTTTGATTAGCTGTTCCCACCACCGGCAATGGTTGTTGCAGATTTGAATTCAAACATATTTACTCCAATACCTCCATGCCGGCCATTTTGAAAAGGGTTCAAAAGACAAAGGAAACACAAGATCAAGAAAATATATACAATTTCACAAGTTCAGAATATATAGAATATATAGGATACAATTTGAGACCAAATGCATTCATTTCATTAGTGATTTAGAGCAAAGGTTAATGTCCTATCACAAGATGGCGGCCATCTTGAAAAATCAAAGAATATTTCTATTATGTTTGATGTGACCAAATACCAAAAGTATTCATCTGTGATAAACATTGGCAAAGTCAGTGGAAAAATGCACTTTTGTTGTCAACCATGGTGGCCATCTTGAATTTTTCAATGGCATATATATATATATATATATATATATATATATATATATATATAAATTTTTTAATTTTTTTTGTCAATAAAGGAAGCCTCTGAGAACATCTGTGCTGAGTTTTACTCTTTTATGAACATGCAAAAGATTTAGCTGATTTTTGCTGGACTTCAGCGATGTACATTGATTCCAGTGTCTTTAAACTGTTTGAGACGTGTGAAACCTTTACTAAACGGTAATCCAATCTAATCATGTCTTATGAATGTGTTGTTATATCCTGAACATAAAGTGCAATAAAAAAGGAAACAAGTTAAGTGTTTATTTCCTAAGTTGTGTAAGAAAAGAATCCTGTAGGAGAGAGAGGAGGAAGCGAGAGAGGGAGGGGTTGGTATCTTTCTCTGCTTCAGTGTGTCGCTCTCATTCAGTGTGCACACACACACACTCCTGTGTGTGCGTGTGCGTGTCAGGTGTGTAACCTGTGTAATTTGTGTGCAGTGTGGAGGACATGGAGCAACAGAAGAAGCAGGACAGCGACTCAGGAGTCGGCAGCGACAACGGAGACAAGAGGCTGTCTGCCACCGAGGTATGTGATGCTTTTGTGTCGCCAGGGTTTCATCCTCACGTCTGTCTAGACTTCTGCTTTATTCAGGCTGCACCTGCTGTTCAATGCTGAGGATTTAGCCATATTTTGTATTTTACAACTTTTCATGTTTTCTGGTTGTGTGACGTCAGTTTTAGGGAAAAACTGATGTTTAAGAATTGAAAAACTGAAATCTGTTGATGAAATACTCGATAATGCCATAGTTTTAATCCGTATGGGAGGGAAAAAATCTGATTTTAGACATAGTAAGAGAAGGACTTGTGTTGTAATTTGTGGAAATAATGTTTTTCTCGATCGTTTTGATTCCTGCAGCCTTCAGACGAAGACAGTCTGAGTCTCAACGTGCCGATGAGCAACATTACAGAAGAGGAAGGAATCAGTAAAGACGACTCCAGTGAACACATCAGCTCCCTGACAGGTAGGAGTTAAAGTGACTCCGATGAAGATTTTTATTTTATTTTATTTTTTTTTAAATAATTTTCTGATGCCTTTAGCTGAAGCTGTAGCGAGGCCAGAAGATTTTTACTATACAAAGGTATCAGTCAGGAGAGTGGCACAGAAAACAGTAAGGTTGTGAGACCATCCAAAATTGTGTTGGAGAATAGTTTGATGAAACCAAAACGACACTTTTTACCACCAAATAAATACACAGATATGGTGAAAGGTGTAAGGAAAAGTTACTTTTCCTTACATGGATGTTTTTTGTGTGTGAACTTTAAGCATTTCAAATATCAGTTTTGGTCTAAGACCTTCAGACCTGCTGGGTAACTAAAGAATATATATTTTTAAGCAGTAATAGTGAGTCAAAGTTTAAATCCAATTCCTCGCACATTCTTTGCCAAAAAAATTGAATTAATCTAGCCAAAGTACAAAACTAAATCGAGCCAAATTTATTTAAGAACAACTGTCATTGGCAAAAGTGCTGCAGCCAAAAACAGCAAACAGTAATGCTAACATAAAAACCAAAAACAGGGTTCGTACGGATGAAGTTCTTGAAAATGCTTGAATTTCAGTACAGCTGTTTTCACAATTATTGTGTGGTGTATAGTTAGTTCAACGACAGTCTACTAACTAGGAACCGTGCTAAATGTGTTTTTACTGTCACTGTTGCTGGTGCACGTAAAAAAAAAAAAAAAAACTATTTTAATCAAACAAACTGAACACTTAGCCTGGTGGAGAAGCAGGTAAAGCCTGGTGGGTTGCCAGGTTTATAATGCACTTGGGGAAACCCTGAGCTGTTGATGCATACCCAACAAAGACAACTGAATCTTGAAATAAAAACAAACACATCATATTAGTTTAAGGGTGTCCAAACTTAAACTCAAAATTAAATTTTTGAGTAAGTTCATGAAGAGAAAGCTCTCGAAATGCGCTGGAATCATTCTGGGCAGCAGTTTCCATCAAGGGTTTTTGCGTATTCTGCGTATTGTGTATGCTTCTCATTGACGCTTTGGAGGGTTTTCAAGCATGAACACCCTGCTTATAGTCCCACTGCAGCATCTGGATTAAGTCTAGATTTTGACTTAGCCACTCCTTCTCTTTTCTTTTTTTAATGGAAGCCAGTCAGGAATGGACTTGCTGATCGATAGCAAGTTTGCTTGAACACAAGACCCCAAAGTGCTTATTGGATAACTTCATGAAAGCTGCTATTTGGCTTAATGACAGCGACAATATGAACGAGCAGATGGGTCAGAGGACGAACTTTATTGCTTGTCTGCCACATTGCGTCTGAACCGCAGTGAGCTGCAGTTCATCAAGAAGCTCTTAAATGTGCAGAATGTTGTGAGAGTCCAGAGTCTCCCCATTAGTCAGCCAAAGATTTGGTGCCAACTTTGTCTTCTCTTTGAGTTAAAGCGATTGTGTGTGTGTATTTAGAGCTTGTTGAGTTGGTTTGACGTCACAGAAAGACCATCCGTTTCTCCGGCGACCCTACCAGTGGTCCAGCTGGTAGTGTGGGTGTGTAATGGGTGTGTGATGGGTGTGTGTGGCTCGCATCGTGGGGACGGTCCGAGTCCTAATGGAGAACAGCAGAAGCTCCCAGGACGCACAGTTTAAATAGACTTCAATCAGCCTTAATTAGGTTAAGCTGATGGAGTGTCACATTCCCTGAGCCGACGAGAGGAAGAAGTGGGCTCTCTGGGTAATTTATGTTTGCTAACAGTTTGCTAACAGAGTTTTATTGGATCACAGCACTAATTGGCTGAACTAATTGGATGGATTCAAATGATTCCCAACGTTTAAAGTTTTTATTTCCATCTGTCATATAATAATGCAACACTACTTTATGTTGGTCTGTTCCATAAAATTCCAGTAAAACACATTCAAACCTGGAAAAGATGTGAAAAGTTTTGAGAGAAATAAACTGTAAAAAGCAAAAAAACACAAAATCTTACCAAGTACTTTTTTTGTCTAGTCGCTCCTGCAAATATCTTAGTTTTGCCTCATTTCTAGTGTATTAAAGTAAAAGTAACTATTGACTTAAGTAATTAATGACTTATTGTTTTAAGTCAATAATTTCTTAATATTGATTCCAAAAAAAGTATTAGTTCCACTGGCAGATTTTCAAAGTTATAATATGGGAAAAATGTTTTGGTATAAGAGAAAAACCTCCTAATTAAACTAGGATTTTTTGTGTGTCAATATTAAGGAATTATTCACCTAGAACAAGATCCTATATCTTGCTGAAAAGTTACAAAAAGTTAGTTTTGTCTCAATTCAAGTGTATCTGGTGATATCAGTGTTTCTGGTCAGTCAAAACCAGTTCTGTATGTCTCACACAGTGACGTTTCTTAATGCTAGGCTTGTCACTTCCTGCTGTATATTCAGCACCTCTGAAAATCATAAAACCCTTTTCTAAAACATCGACCCATCGGTTCCGAACTCTGACATTCGTTTCATTACAGCCGACCCGAACTCCGACTCGGTGCGCCTGATAGAAGAGAGTCCTACGGAAGCCCTGAATGACCCGCTGAGCTACAGAGACTCGTCTCTCAGCAGCCGCTTCATCGGCTACATCAAGGCAAGGCGTCCCGCCGCAGCGCTGCTGCTGCTGCTGCTGCTGCTGCTGCTGCTGCTGCTGCTGCTGCTGCTGCTGCTGCTGCAGCGGTGCAGGAAATGACCTCCAGCAGTAATGCTGTTCTCTGGGGGGGAGCAATGTAGAGCTGTCGTCGTGACTGAATGGCTTTTCTTTCAGAAGACGTGAAATGAATTAATATTTTATCGCAGCAGTATAATGTCACACTAGACAGTTTGAAAGATCCAAGTACTTTTATTCAGTGGTGGAATAAAAGTACTTGGATAGAAAACAGCTGTTTATCTCTAGCAATATTTTTAAAAAATGGGTAACTGAAGCACTTTTTAACATACATTTTACTTTTTAAGTTGATCAACTGACTATTAGTAATCTATAACTTCTGACTCAGTTGTGATCTTGAGTCAGTTTTGTTGAACAGCAGTTGTGCTTCTGTTCCAGTTTTTACTGCTTCAGATCAAATTTTTCAGTGGATTAAAAAAAAACAGAAAAAAGAAGCTAAATTTCATAATTATGGCTCATAAAATAAGTATGAAATTTATCTCATCAACCCATCCCTTAATGATTTCTTTTATTTTATTTCATTTTATCTTTGTTAAATCTTCTCCCAGTTGACACCAAATCAATTAAGTATCTTAAAGAGCAGATGAACAAAACAGACAGCTTATTGTAGGGGAGAGATGGCGCTGGCGTCTCTGAATTCTGAGGAAACTGTGTGTCATGTGACGGGTGCAGTTGGCGCTGACCTCTGTGTGTGTGCGTGTGCGTGTGTGTGTGTGCGCAGGGCCGAACGGCAGCGGACTTCGAAGAGCCCCTCAGGATAGAGGAAGACTCGCACTGGCAGACAGAGCAGAGGCAGGTTCTTCAGGGGAGATTCACCTGTTTTATTTGTTCTGCCCTGCAGTCGTTACTCGCTAACTACATCAGATATGTTCTGCTCATGTGTCCGGTTTGTCTTTTTGGACAGGTCAAAGGTCTCGGGGGGCACAGAGCTCCATATTGACATGATTAACCAGCTACAGGAGGCAGTGGAGCTGCTGCAGAACCCCAGCAGGTGAGACTACGGGAATTAAAAACGTCCAACTCAGACTCGAGATTATTTCAGTTCGCTAGCAAGTTCAAACTAATCGCCAGTTGGCTAGAGGATGTTAGCCATTAGCTCACTTGTGTTACCAAGTCGTACATCTTTGTATATTTCTGTTCCCTGGTTTCAGCAATAAAGGTCCTAAATTCTATTCATAGTGGTCTTAGAAAGTCTTCAATTTGAGTTGCTGATCCCTGCAGTCTTCTTACAGAGTTTGATTCTAGGTTTTATTTTGTATACAGCAGCAGCTACAGCAGGCAGGTGTTAAACAGCAGGTGTTTAACCTTTACGTTTCAGAGTGAGCACAGAGCAGGATGATCTGTCTGAAGTCCAGCTGTACCCGGTGGAGATGGTCACCGTGGAGGAGTCCTTCAAGTACGTTTCCACAATGTAAACAGACCAGGAAGGCAGAAGTTATATTTTAAGTATTTAGAAACTTGTCATTTCTAAATAAAAGTTTGGAAATGACAAGTTACTAAACTTGTCATTTGTGGACTTATTATTTTGTTCACCCCAGAACTTCCTGATGTTTCCTTGTCTTATGTCTGTTGCTTTGTTTTTCTCAGCGGACAAGACAGCGATGAGGGAAGCACAACACCAAAGGTACGGTTTGCCTAAACGTTTCTATCTTAGAGTCCATGATCCTACGTAATAACACTACAGTTTACTGACAGATGATGTTTTTTAATGTCGAGTTTTCCAAGTGTAAACTTGTTAATCAAATTGCTCATTTATATAGTTGTAGAAAACATTTTCAGAATCATCAGTTTGACTCTTTTTAGAAATCTGTTTTAGGAGTTTACATTTCAGAATAAAACAGTAATGACTCAAATAGTCCCCAGTATTAAACATTCATAATATTGCTCCTGTTTTTCTTAATAAAAGTAATTGCCATGACACAAATTTTTGAGTTATTACCCTGGTTTTAGTGTTCATTCCGGCTACAGTAGCCCGGAATGGACAAACCAAGTCCTGACTCTAAAGGACTCAACATGTTTGTTTTCTCCAACTTCCCTGCCAGGGACACACGTGGTTGGACTTTTTTTTGTATTCTGCAGTTTTACCACTAGATGTCACCAAAGATGCCATTTCTCCTGCATGTTGGGCAGATCTCATACGTTGGTTCTGATTTGTTCTTTTTGTAGACGTTTGTTCAGAATTTCTTTGCTTGAATCAAAGAACAGAGAAAGAATCATCATATCTGTGACTCCAACGTCTCTCTGCCCCGATTTCCAGCTATACGACCAGACACAGATTTACAGAGCAGTGGCAAAAAGCAAAGGAGGTGGATTAGCAGAGCTTGCTAACATTTGAATGCCGTTCAGGATATTTTACTGTGACATATCATCTCTGAGCTGTTAGCATGTCATAACAATCATGAGTCACACAGTCCTCGGTAACAAGGTACAGTACTTCAGGTTTGTCGGAAGAGTGACTGTGACTGGACTATGACCCTGCATCTCCGTTGACAAAACGATTCCGTTAACTGGAATTATGAAAATAAATTGGCTTCATGGAAACACGGCAATTTATTTTTGACGCTAGGATGAGGCGTGTTTTCGGCCGTATTTGTATATTTCGCAAACACTGCAACAGAAACACTTTTTTGGTATCAAATGAGTCACGTGATCAACAACCGGACATTACTACTGGCAGAAATTACAATAAAGACGACAGGAAGAGGGAGTAGGATGATGTTTTTAATGACTTATTTACAAACTTATTTACCTGTGATTATAATTGTGTTTTGTTTGCTTTTTTTGTGTTGGGGAAATATTGACAAAGTTTCTGCACACTTGTAACCTGAAACACAGCTAGTGACAGTAATATCTTATATTGTTTCTAAGGAAACCAAACCTTATTAACTGTAGTTATGTTGTGATTATATAACAATGGAACAATAGTTCTCCCATTTATTTTAAGAAGTAGTAGTCAAAGCTGAATATTCTTCTGACTTAGAGACGTTACCATTCTGCATTCTGCGGTTATTCTCTGTATCAAACTGCAGCCTCTGTTTCTTTTTATCATGGAAAACCTAACTTTCTGTTCAGAATGTAACTTTGTTGTTGGTGAAGAGTAAAGCCCATAAGAATGTAAAAAACGTTAACGAGTTGTCGCCTGAACATTTGGATGCGTCCTGTGGCAGCGCATGGAGGAGGGAGGCTATGAGTTCCAGAAGAAGAGGCGGATGATTCTAGAAAAGGCCCGCTTTGAGGCCCAGCTTGCATGCCGGGACTATGAGTGGCATATGTCCCTGAAGGTAACCGTGGCAGCAGAGTCCTTTAGCTGTGTTGTGTTCGACAGCTGAGCTTCCCCCACCCCTCCTCTCTCCATATGTGTCGCATTTCATTGTTGCACATGTGAGGACTAGAAACGTGTGTCTGTCTCGCTGCACATCGCCACCGGTCATTCACTTCAGGAGGAATGAAGCTCTTTATCGACTGTGGAGAAACCGACACCCTGACAAATGAATAGGAGTTGAATGAACTCCTATTCTGCTGACGGAATTTTATTTTTCCCCACTCCTTGCAAAATAATGTCAGCCTGACTGGACATTTATGTAACAATCTGTTCAGCACATGGGAAAGAACGATACAATATTAGGTTGATGAGATTGAGACGAAGTCTGGGAAACAAAGTTTTCTCAGTGAAGCCCATGAATCACATATCCGTGGATTTTTCTGAGGAATGCAACTCCACAGTATTCCCGGACTTATTTTACTTGATGCTGCTTGGCTGTTCCCCCACAGCAGAGATGAGGAAGGCCATAAACGTTGCCTTCTGCGGTTGTGCTAATGCGATAATACATGATGTGAAGCTATATTTGGTATAGTTATAATAGCGCAGTTAGTAATCATTTTAGACAAATTGAAGTATTTTCTGATTTTAGGTATTTGCAGGCGAGTTTGGTCTCTTAGTACTGGGATCTTCTGTATAGCATTAGCTTAACACACTATTCCATTTTTACCTTTTGAGATGTTTTTAGAACAAAGTGTTGGGGTCACACTAAAAAAAAGAAAATTATGAAAAGAAAGTAGTTTTGACCAGTGAAATTCTGTTGATAAAGCTTCATCGCACAACTGTATGTGTTTCTGTGTTTTGTTTTGTTTTTAGTTCATCTCTGCTGAGTCATTTAGGAGTTTATGCAAACTGCTCCCATGTGCTGGATGACTTTATGTGTCGATTCTGTTAATTTACTGATGGTGAACTATTTAAAGCGATGATGTCATTTCTGTTGTTTCAGCAAGAACACCGATCTCCAACCATGGGACCTTCGCCTCTCTCCAGTCCGCCGTTTGGGCTGAAACCTCGCTCAGGTGAGCTGGGAAAAAAAGAAAAAAAGAAGTGTTTCAGGCCAAAAATGTGGCTGAGTAGTGCTAGGATTGAACTGATTAGTGCGGGCGAGTCAAATCCAGCCTCGTGGTTCTGGTCCGTCTGCTTTTATCTGTACCATCAAGATGAATTTTGCGCTTTGCGCCCCCTTTTTTTTTTTTTTTTTGACAGTTTAGTTTGCTAGCTTATGTCAGTGTGCTGCTAACCGCTAATGAAGCTAACATGATGCTAACAGCATGTCAGAGTGATGTGTATTGTGAAATGCCACTAATCTTTATTTTTGTTTTGTGCTCTTTGTGTTTTGTGTGTCATTATTTATTTTTATTTTTGTTCCTACTTTCTATGCTCCTCCCGCATGTCTTTGGTGTCAAACTCCCCAAAACTCCCCGACTCTGACCTGCCTGAACTTCTGAATCAATAACTCTGTCTTTGATTCTTAACTGATTTTCTTTTTGACCTTTTTTTCCCCCCTGAACTTGGTGATTTATGTATTTATTATTGTTTTTACTTTTCGAATGTTTTTTTTGACGTGGAATGAACTTGCTGTGCTCATCTTTGGCACCTCTCTCACTGCACACGGTCCTGCCATCACTTCCTGTTATCACTTCCCACTTCGTGGTTGTAGCCCCGCCCTCACTGCCGTGCTCACCCCCTCCTTCCTGTCTAGACCCCTCCCTCCTCTCACAGGCCTCACCCCTACATCGTAGACAAGGCGACGGAGGCATGCTCAGCCCGGGTGAGACACTTTTTTTCTGTTTACTGGTCAGTTCACACACACCTAGACTGACGGGTCCAATGTGCTCTTCTTCACTCAATTCAGATTTGCACCTGAATTTCCCCACTTTAGGACAACAAAGGTTAATCTGTTCTATTCTAATAGCCGATACTTGGGTAGACGACTGTTATTACTAGTGTAAAAACGTGCTTGATGTTCAGTTTTCCATAACTTCACTTTTTCAGTGAATATCTCAGTAGCTTTCAGATATGCCTGAAAAATAAAATCTCCAATCATTTTAAACAAAATCTGATTTACGGTGGTGGTCACTTTTAGCATATTGGCATAACGAAGAGCTCCAGTATATGCTGTATTATAAGTCGCAGTTTTTTTTCATAGATTGGCCAGGGGTGCGACTTACTTACTCTAGAGCGACTTATGTGTGGAAATTAACACATTATTATATCATATCACATATTATTTTCACACTAAACCACAAGAGGGCGCTCTAGGCTTGTGTTATTCTACCTGCGGAGTTGGTTAGTTGTTTACAAGTGGCACTGAGGATGAAGACTTCATTGCTTTTAGTGATTTGGAGAGATACAGATGGTTTGGTAAACTTGTTAGCATGTTATTTATGCTATAGTTACCTGAATATCTCTTAATATGTTATGCTAACTTACCAGCCATGTTCTCAGTTCGTTGTTTGTCATGTAACGTTAGCAGACCGTACAATTATTCAGCCTGTTGTTGCCTCTATTCTATTTTTATTGCCTTTCAAGATGACATGTCTGTTTTTGGTGTTGGATTTTATCAAATAAATTTCCCTGAAAAATGCAACTAATAATCCGGTGCAACTTATAGACTTATAGTCTGGATAATACAGTACTTTGTTTACTAGAGCGTTTGAGTACTATTAAGATGTGGCGATATGGTTGAAATACATATTGTGATCTAAGTGTTTTATATCAGTCGATATTGGTAATTATTGATTGTTTTTGTTGTTGTGGCTGTTTTAAATGCCCAAAATACTTCCAACTAGTGATGTGACTGTTCATCGTTTATCCTCAATTTCCTCTTCAGGTGATTTGCTCATTTTCTCTACATTGATTTATTATTATTATTATTATTATTATTATTATTATTTTTAAGCAGTTATGAGTCATGGTGGAAATACATGAGACTGCTCCCTCTTACTCAGGTGTCCTGTGAACACATTCGATGGACATCAGTAGCCCACATTCTGCGGACTGCTGAGATTTCATAGTCAATCGTACAGATTGCCTATGTTTCTCTACATTCCTTAATTTACCACAATCTGAATGGATATTATCAAGTTTAATGATCAAGTTGGGTTCCAGTTTAACATATTGAAATGTTTGAGCTCCACGTAGTTTTTCTTATGATAATTGTTTGGAGATGTACTTAAAAATGCTTCTTTGACTAAATTCTGGATTTTAGAGTCTTCCAAAAAAAAAAAAAACTATAAAATGAATCCTGTGACTCTTATGTTGTGTGAAACTGCATTTGATTTTGCCATTCTCTGTCCCCGTCCCACCCGGCAAGCTGTTTCACATTAGACGCCCCGGTGCGTGTGTGTGTGTGTACGCGTGTGTGTACGAAGCCGTCTCTGATCAAAGAGCAGCTTTGCCACATCTGCTTTCATCTCCAGCTGTTCATGTTCTGCGGTAGCTGCTGACTAGTGGAGACATGTGGTAATGTTGGGTTTGCTCTTCGTCTGTTGTGTGTGTGTGTGTGTGTGTGTGTGTGTGTGTGTGTGTGTGTGTGTGTGTGTGTGTGTGTGTGTGTGTGTGTGTGTGTGTGTGTGTGTTAGAAACTCATGTGGTCACACACATGTTGAGCTGAGACTCGGCTCATTAAGTGATGACAGTGAGAGTTTGTTCAGATGATGGAGAAGAAGAAACACAGATCTCTTTTTATTGCTGTAATAAAACGTCTGAACCTTTTATTTCTTGGTGGTAAATGAGACTACAAGGCAAAGACATCCTATTTATTTTACTTATTTATGCTGTGTTGTGTGTTTTATTGAAGTAAATAAAATCAAAAGCAAACTGATATTTCAGTTTGACAAGAAGCTATTCGAAGGGGAAAAATTATAAACCACAGTTGAGCATTTGCAGATTTTTCCTTTGGAACATTCCTCTAGTAAACAGGGAGATATGCAGACTTTTTGGTTCAGCATGTCTAGAATAGTTAAAGGAAAACACTGTTTGATAGCTAAAATCCCTATTTAAGACGCCATTGACTGGTATTTGCAAAGCACCCAATCCAGGAGCATCCTTTAAATTTCCTTGCTGCTGATTGGTTGTACTCACAAGAGTGAAAATAAGGAAAACTGTTGATATCAGCTGCTGCGGTAGCACTAATACTGTGTCCACTTTTTTTTTTCTCTACTGTAATATTTTTCTGGTTGAAATCAGGTTCCCAAAAGTTATTTTGTTATTGTTTGTATTTTATTCATTTAAAGATTTATTTTAAAAAGACATCTTTTTCTGTGTCTTGGCGTCCAGCTAAATAGGTCTCGTGTGACATTATGGTCACCACGAGACCTTTAGCAATATGCTACAGTTCTCCTGACTGATACCTTTGTTCAGTGGGATCCTTCGCTGCCTCTCTTCAAACTGTTTTACTACAACAAAGAATTCAAATCAGCGCTGAAAGTCAGGAAAACCCAGCTAAAAACATCAGAGCTTCATTTCAGCCTATTCATATTCACTGTAAGTAAAGAATTATTGCAAGTAGGTTCCTGCAGCTTTTGAAAGGATTTTTCAAGGGTTCATTTTCTATACACCACAAAACAATTAGCATTTTTAATGGAGAACTGCTGAACGGACTGTATAATTTTACACAGATTTTATTAAGCTGTTTTATGACGATCTGAAAGCATCGTTGCACCTCAGGATATGATCCTCTGTTGGCTTTAGAAACTATTTTTAAACTGACGGAACAAGATATTATGTTCACTTTGAGCGTCGTTTTAAAAAAAAAAAATTTTCTTTCTTTTTCTTTTTTATTTCCAGTACATATCAGTGCAACAGAAGGAGCAGGTTTTTTTTATTAAAGCCTCAAACATAGCAGTCATACACATGCAGACATTGAAGGCCATATTAGGAAAATGTGACACTCCTTTAATCCTGTGTGTGTGTGTGTGTGTGTGTGTGTGTGTGTGTGTGTGTGTGTGTGTGTGTGTGTGTGTGTGTGTGTGTGTGTGTGTGTGTGTGTGTGTGTGTGTGTGTGTGTGTGTGTGTAACATCTGCACCATGAATGAGTGGTGTGTTTGCGTGCGCCTGTCTATTTTTAGCTGCTATATTTGAAGTGTTGGATAATGGTCCCGGAAGGAGCATCCTACTTCCACTGGAACGGGGTCTCAACATTTCAGATGGATCACAGCCGCGGTAAAGTGACTGCTTGTGTTTTTTGTCTTCGCGAGAAGCTACAAGAAAAAAATCAGCTGATTTGATTAAACTCTCGAAACTTCTGCTCATGTTCTGCCCGGATTAAATTCGGGATCCGCATTGAAAACCATCTAATACTCTCATCAGAGTTGTTGGCACCTTTTAGTGGTTTGTGGATAAATGTGCCAACTTGTAGGGGAAAAACAACCCAGCCGGTGTTAGCAGCTAACAGGTTAGCTGCACGTTGCTCTGCTGGTCCTTAAAAGGCTCTACTATGTGACAGCAGCTCTGAGTTGTGGAGGTGGTTGCTCACTCTTTTCTGTTGCTTCTCTCACAAACAGGCCTGAATCTATTGTGAAATGTTCACAGGCTAGTCTGCCAATAACATTTTCTAGCTGCAGATTATGACTTCTCATCATGTACTGTTTTATACTCAGGGATAAATTAACAGATGACTATTTGAAGAGGTTCTATTGTGTTTTCTTGCCACATAGTGCCATTTTATAGCACAATCAAGTAACTATATTACCTTTAATTCTTATCAAAATGGTGAGTACATAAAATGTGACTTAAAAGAAATTTTGCTTCCTGGCTGAACACCGTGAAATTGGGCCTTTGTTCCTTTCAGAAGCTCCTGCTCTTTGTGAAACTCCGCCTTCAGGAAGTCATTACGACATGGCTCCTCTATTGACCCTTTGACAACATTTTTTACCAGCGTTTCACTGAGAAGTAGTTCCTATAATGAGCTCAGCAGATGCACAGTTCTACCAAGTGTTTGCTAATTGTTGCTGGCTAGTCTGAAGGAGCTGAGTGGGGGACTCACAAGGCTCATGAGGGAAGGCTGCTCTGAAACTCAGAAGCTTGGAAACTGGAAGCTTGGAGGAGGAGCTGCACCCTCAAAGGCGGGGCTTGGTCCACCCAGGCGTTTTGTACACCTCAATGGTTGCCATGGAAGGAATGTTAATTATTAATATAAATAACTCCTTTTTAATAAAGTGCCTCTAATCACTCTCTCTATGATGTGTTCAGTGTGGAACTAGAGCTTTCTCCCGCTCAAGTGTTGTTTTATAATAAGCTGCTTATCTGTGTGTGATACGATTATGACTAACGCTCCGTACTTTGTTCCTGCCTCTGGCAGAGTGACATCATTACGCCATCATTGGCACTCCTGACCTCATTAGTCCTGCATTTGGTTGTGGTAAACAGTGACAGGTCCATGTGACCGCTCTGCCATCGGATCTGCATTGAACACGCAGAAAGAGAAAGGGAGAAAGATCAGCAGAATCCGTGACCTTTGGCCTAGGCGGCACTTTCTCCTACCAGAAGGAAATGGAGATTTCCCAGAGCTCAGGGTAGAAATAAACACACCCACACTGTTTTCTTAAGGCGAGTCGGGCGGCATTGTGCAGATCCTATCTGTCCACTGATGTGTGAAGGGAGAGAAAATGAAGGAAAGTTCAGACTTATATTCGTCCGATCTGGAAGCGCACACACCCTTCTCCAAGCGTTTTCTGCATCTCCCGTCGTTCACAGCAAGCTTTTTAAAATTCACAGCGAAACATAAACCGCAGTAATACACGCATTTCAGCTGACGGGGGCTGGATGAAGGCAGGTCAGCAGATTTCCAGAATGCCGAGCAGCAGCAGCACTGAGGGGAGAAGCAGCATGTAGCAACAAGAGAGAGCTGATGTCATCCACTCACAATGTTTTTTTTTAGTAACTATTGTTACACTCACTATTGCAGAGTGTTTTTAACTCCGGTAGTTTTTACTGTAAGAGCTTATCTGGAGCCAATCAGAGTGCTTTCCTGACGCTCTTCCTGCTGAAAGCAGAAATGGAGCAAAGTGAAGTTTCATCTTGTTTTGGACGTAAAACCTCACTGGAACTTTCTCCAAAAGTTTGATTTTGTGTCCTGGATTATTTTTTGGGGAATATCAAACCTTCCCATGATGCACTGCAAGGATACCAGGAGGTCATTTCATGGTCACCGCTCTGAGGATATGTTTTTAATCTCAAACCTTTTCCCTTTGTTTTAAAAAACACTTCCAGTGAAAGACGCTGTTGTAGTTTGTTCATTCTCTTTTTTTTTAATGATTTAATACATATTAATAATGGGAGTTGTTTAATCCCAGCAGAAGAACCTTCCTTCTAAAACTCAGCTCCACATCCTGGATCCTCCTGCCCTGCAGTGGGCCTGCGGCTCCCCTCTGTGGCCGTTCAGGGAACCTGCATGCATTTAGACTGCCTTCAGTTTCAGCAGTGCAGTATAGAAAATGGGGACAGTGAGAAGGTGTGTGTGGGTGTTTCATGTGTGTGTAGGCGTGTGTTTTGATTCAGCGTCTGTGAAAAGGCTGAGCATGTTTCTCGCTCGTATTCCGCCTACACTCAGCTCAGGAACGCTCCCGCCGTTCAAGCCCGTGTTCGTCCGTATTTCTCCTTGTTGACCTGAATTCAGTCGCAGTCCGACCCTTTGATCGTTTTAAGCCGTTGCATTGATCATGTATCAGATTTTTGTTTCTTTTTTTAAGCAAGAATTTTGGGGGAAAATCTCTTTAAGAGTTCAACTCAGTTAGAGGATTTGATTTGGCTTGTTTGTAGTAAGTAAAAAAAAAAAATACAACATCCAGCCATTAGATCCTTTCTAAGAATGGAAGCCATATTTGTGTCTATTCTGTCATGATAAGTGCAGCAGGTGATTGTGAGAAACTTTTCCAGATTTCCCAGAGTTCCTCCCGTTCCGTTTACAGCGGTCAAGTCACATGACCACTCTGCTCTCAAAGTCCAAGCTGGCGGCACTCCAAGCTCCGACTGCATGGCTGCATGTGAACGCCACGCTTATATAAGCGCTCTGCATGCTTAATGGCTGGCAGCCATTTTTAATTGTGTCAGTGGGACTGCTGGGAGGAAGTGAAATTGTGTGTGTGTGTACGTGTGTGTGTGTGTGTGTGTGTGTGTGTGAGACCACATTCCTGTGGTGAAAGCATCTCAGTAATACAGGTCAAAATTAGTTTTATTTTTATTTAGTGTTTTAACACCTCTAGTTGTTGAAAACATTTAGAAAGCTTCATATAAATGAATCAACCTGTTACCTGAATCTGACTCGAACGTCTTGAAGGAAGCTGATGATGACCGTTCATAGGGTCTGACGTAAAAACCGAGCTCAGGTGAATAATGTGGAAGTCGCTGCACACAGTGACGGGCAGCAGCTCAGAGCTCCAGGTCAGAATATTTGATGAACCAGCAGGAACATGGAAACCTGCTTTCATGATCTTCATCAGTGTGTTTTAGAAACTTTCTATCATCTTCCGTTCCTTCCTTCTCTCCTTCCTGTCCTCTCTATTTTGCATCCTTCCTTTTGCCATTCCTCCCTTCATTGCAGCTTTATTTACATTCTTCTTTTCTTCCTCCCTTTGCTTTTTGTATCTCTTTTCCCTTTTTTTCTTGTGTCCTTCCTCCCTTCCTTGTATCTGGACTTGTGTTCAAGGATTCAAGGATGTTTTTTTTTTTAATTGTCATACCAGCTTAGTATGTCTGTGATACAAAATTCAGGCTTCCAGCTTCTTTTTTCCTTGTATTCTTTCTCGCTGTTTTTCTTCTTTCCTTGCTTCCTTGTGTCTTCCCTTCCTTCCTTCCTTCCTAACGCTCCTTCCCCCTGAGTCGTGATTCGGCCAACTCTTCCACAGTTCAGCAAACCGCAGCAGCTCATTGAACTCCACTTTTAGACAGCAGGATTAATCAACATGGATATTTCCATCACCCCCACCTTAACTTCAGATGTCATCCTGCTTCAGATTTGGGACGGCGTCCTTCCCAGCCCTTCCTCAGGCTCCTTTATCCCCCTCATCGTTGTGTCCCTTTATCCCGGTGCCGTGTGAGCAGCCTGTTTACTGTCTGTGTCCGCTGTCCTGCTGTTGTTGCTGCAGTGTTCCTGCGGAGCCACAAGAGCATGGAGTCAGTGGACCCCCAGTTCACCATGAGGAGGAAGATGGAGCAGCTGAGGGAGGAGCTGGAGCTCATGGAGCAGCTGAGAGACGTGAGGCAACTCTAAACGAACCGCTGCGTTCACATAGCAAAGGGACATGCAGAGGACAAAAGGTTACACTTGTTAGCCCACATGACAGGAGCGTCATTTCTAATACAAACGTGTGCTAAACTTTGTCAATATTCCTGGTAATTAAAAGAAAAAAAAACACACACACACACACACAACTTCCCAATTGAGGTGTTTCCATTAAATAAGAAACCACACGTGAATCAGTTTATCATGTTTCCATCCTCTGAAGGATGGAAACATGGCTGGAAATGGCCCCTGGGCTGCACTTTAAAAAACAACAACAAAAAAGCAGTGAAGCATCTGTTGAATGTTCTAAAACAGTTGGAAATATCAAGAAATGTAGGTGTGGAAAAGACTGAAACGTTAAAATATCAACCGTGTATGAACCTTGACCTTTTCCAGTTCTATCCTTCCAACCTGCCTCCTCAGATCATCGAGAGCCGACTGAAGGTGGTCCTCCCTGAAGACCTGGGCTCGTCTCTGATGGACGGCGTCGTCCTCTGCCATCTGGCCAATCACATTCGCCCTCGCTCCGTCGCCAGCATCCATGTCCCCTCGCCCGCCGTGGTACGTGTTACAAACGCCGGGGAGTTTAAATCTGCCGGGAGCCGAGCGGCGTCTCACCCGGATCGTTGTCGCTTGTCGTTCCAGCCCAAGCTCAGCATGGCGAAGTGCCGGCGGAACGTGGAGAACTTCCTGGACGCCTGCAGGAAAATAGGCGTGCCGCAGGTAAGACAGGCTTTTCTGTGAAGAGTTTGTCTGTGAGCTGGGGACGGATTCCATGTTTCCATCCAAAACGTTGTGAAGGCAAGGTTTACGGCTCAGGAGTTATCAATATTCTGTTTAGAGATGCACCGATCCCAGATTAATATCTACATCTGCCCCGATATTGAAACATTCTGGATCTAGTATTAAAAGATTTGTTGCGGTTTATTTTTCCATAGTTGACCAAAGTAGTCAACCTATTGCTTTTGTCAGTTTCAGTTTCTTTATTATTGCCTATTTTAAATTGGCTTTTATACTCAGATTGAACAAATTCAAATTGTTTCTCTGTTTGACCAGGCTTATGACGCTATTGGTGTGTTGAAGTATGCTGGACTGGTGTTATCAAATACATTTGTAATCCAGTACATTTATGTCCATGCTTTTTTTTAAAATAAAGTTTGTAAGTCAATACTGCAATATTTTTCTGTATTAGATCGATATACTAATCCTCAGATATCGGTATCGGGATCAGAAGTGAAAAAAGTGGATCAGTGCATCCCTAATTCTGTTAGTTTGGAGCAGGACATGAAAACATCCTCAGTTCAACAGACTAACACCCTAAGGCAACATTTTCTGTTGAGATACAAAAGAAAACATGAAGGTGTCCTGCAAAAGAGAGCTTGCTTGAAGGAAAAGTAATAGACACATTTTCCATTTAAAATGCAACACATTTGATAGATTTATCATCCAAATTAGGAGTTTTGCAGGATACTGAACCAGAAGTGGGAGGAAGGCTGATGGTTCCTCGTATGTGAAAGCAATGTGTCCTCTCCTGCAATAAAAACTCACGTGGTTTGTGCAACAAGGCCCATGATTTTCTCCAGAATGCGTGTTTCTGTAACAATATAAAAACCTGGGAACCCTCTCAGCCGTCTCTCAGCTCTGGTTCCTCCCACCCTCTCCCATTTTCCTCCTCTTTGTCCTGATCGCTTCAAATTGAGTCATTTCACATCAACATGTAACGCTGACATCATCACCGCTGTCATCACTGCCTTCAGCTTCTAGCTGCCTCCATCTTGACGGGATTTGACCCAGACAGTAGTCAACCTGTGCTGACTGTGATATTTGGTTCGGCTTTACTGTGAGTCTCAGTGTAAATGTCTGTGTGTGTAGGTGTGTAGGTGTGTGTGTGTGTGTGTTTACTCTAGCTGCATTTCCATTGATTTTACAATTGGGCAAATTGGAATTCTGAAAAGAAATATGCTTTACAGAAACATGCCACTTAAAAATGAGCATATTTCACAAAAACTGCGATGGAAACACTTTTTACCCACCACACACTCACGTGATCAACAACCAGATGTTACTACTGGTGGAAATGGCAAAGAATACGACAAGTAGTGGTAGGAGGAAGACGTTTTTAACTGCGTATCATCCGTGAACAAACTTACTCACATTTGATTTTGATTGCGTTTCTTATTTAATGGAAATGCTGCAGTTGCACCTTTTTGCTTCCGTCATTAGCGGCAATATTGACAAAGATTTGTGCACACTTGTAATGGAAATGCAGCTACTAACACAAACACACCTCCTGCAGTATGAAGGGATCCTATTCATACTCTGATGTGCAACAAGTCTTAAAGGAGCAGTTTGACATTTTTAGAGATCAACTGGAATCCAGCAGCCAGCTGTTAGCTTAGCATATTTTAGAGACAGGATACAAAGAAAGCTACAGGAAAATTCAGTTAAAGAGATAAACCGTCATTCGATGTGTTTTAATTCATAAAATAGGCTGACCACAACCTTAAGGAGGCAGATTCATATTAATGTTTAAAAATACTTTATTTACCCCGAAAGTGAAATTAAATGTTGCGACTGATATCGTCCGAGTGTCTTCAAAAATCATTGTGGATTATGAAGGATGTCCACCAACAGGTCAATTTCCTGACATAAGAGATGATACTTCATAGTTACATTTCCTGGATGACATCATCAATTGTTAGCATGCTATGCTAATCCAGCCCATTTGCCTTTGCCGCTCCTCTTTAAATGATGTAGGAGTTGGGGATATGATCCTTGCCTGTTATGATTGATGGAAGCCATAGTGTGTCGGTTTGGGGTCATAGGTCAGGTATTATTAGTGCTGTTGAGACGCTAATTAGCATAAATGTATTGATAACGATAATTTCAATAGAGTGAAATCCTTTTTACATGAGTAATTACCACACGGTGTATCAAATCCTAATTTTTCCCATTGGTGGCAAAACAATTTTCATATTTTGTTCAAAATCTTCTGAAAGTATTGCATCGAGAAAAAATGTCCAGTTATTGAAATTTTGTCTGTTTTTTTTTTTGTTTTTGTTTTTGTTTTTTTTTTTGCTTTCATATCGATGTGCTTATTTTATTGTCATGTTTTTTTTTCTCTCTCTCTACTCAATGACTCTCTTTTATATGTTCTATGTTTTTTCTGTAAAACGAAAAGAAAAACCCTTCTGGTTGTCTCTTTGTTTTAACCTGTGTGACCTCTGACCTCCGCCGCTGCTTGCTGACAGCTTGGAGCCTCTTTGCGGATGCTGCTGAATGCTTTTTACTGCCGACGCTTTACTGCGCTCCGTGCTCTGGCCTCCCATCAGCCGCCTCCCCCTCCCCCTTACTGGGCTGCTTACTGGGAGAGAGAGGGCCAACCAGTCGCCAGGATTACTTGAGCATCCTCTCAGTAAGCATCCCTGATGGTTGCCGTGGTAACCCCCTGCCTGCCTCTGCTCCCTGCCGGCTCAGACTTGTGACTTTTGAACTCTGCGTCCATTGGTTAATCTCCTGCCTTTTCTTTTTTCTTTCTTTACCTTTCGGCTGGATCACGCCATCTTCCTGTCTTTTCCTCTTTCCTTCTTTGCTTCTTTCTTTCCCTTTTCCTTTTTCTTTTGCTCTTTCTCTTTCTGTTTCACTTTCTTTCTTTCATTTTGTTTTGGTTCTATTCGTTTGTATGTGAACTCCGACTTTCTGTCTGTCTTCATTCTGCCACTCCATTCCATCTTGGTTTTTTTTCTTTCTCTTGTGTGACCCGCCTTCATTGCATTGCCTCTCTCTTCCTGTCGGGGGCGCCAGTCTTCTCTTTGTTCGCCCTACGACATCACACAGTGCCGTCTGCACCTGGTCCGCACCACCGTAATGGCCCTGGTCGCCTTGGACACGACCCCTCCGGACAGGAAGCACGACAAGACAATCCCAGCCAGAAGCCCCGCCCCCTGCAGGGCCTCAGAGACTCGCTCATTGGTCTCCGTTACCACCCAAACCCCGCCTCCGGCTTGGCAGATCTGGGACGTAATTGGCTCCAGCTTGGTTCACGTCCTCTGCTTGGTTCTCTTGTTCATAGCCTACAGTTGGATCGAGTTGACGTAGCAACGAGCTCCTCCTTCCTCCAGGCCAGGCTCCTCCTCTCCCCGATAGGCCCCTCCCTCTTTTTTTGTCTCCGCACAAATCCGAGCCGTGAGATCATTCCCTTTGTCTTTGATGCCTTTTTGTCACGCACCTGAGAGTTAGAGTAGGTCTGTTGTGACTGGAATAAACAAAGCCATCCTTCATGACATGAAGAAAACGAAGCAGAATGAGCCACTTCTTCTACGCTTTTCTTTTCTCTTTGCAATAAACTGGAACAGAAGCAGAACAGGACCGACTGTTGCCATAGCGTCCATCTGAAACAGTGTACCCGCCACCAAATGCACTTTATTGTGTTACAATAAGCAGATTGTTTTTGAATTTGTGCGCTAAAGTTGTGCGTAGTGGACCTTGTTGGTCCGTGGACGTTTCCTTAATTGTTTTGCAATTGAGAATCAAATCTTGAAAAAAAAAAACAAATACTCTATTATTCATTCATGTGCGAAATTTAAAAATAAAGAACTTATTTTTGAGTTTAATCTCACAGTGAAAATTAAATTCTGATTCTCTGTGAAGCTCCGCCCTCTGTCAATCTCTGGCTTCAGAAGCGATCGCTGAATTTAGATTTTTGATATGAGAACAATGTAAAAAAAAAAAATACAAGAAATATCTATATACCCTACTTTTTTTAAATCTCATGTGAAAATGAATAATGAATAGGTTGTTTTTTTAGTTTTTCAATTTTCGATTAAAAAAACCAATAACCAATTGAACAGAACCGTTGTCTATTGAAAATCCAGCGGCCATTTTGGACCGTCATGAAGCTCTGCTGGAGACGGCCGCATTTTCTCTAACAGGGTCCGTTTGTTATTTTGGCTTTAGGATCAAAGAATATCAGCGTAATATGGTGTTTATTAAAACCTGTTGATTTTTAAAAAGTGGACTCAGTGCTGTGACCCCTGGACTTTGTAGTAGTTGGCAACTTTAGGCTTTCTTTTTTCTTTCTTTTTCTTTTTTTTTTTTAACTGACATTTACAACATTACAAATCGGTCAACTATATTTTGTCACCATGAATGTATTCCAGACATTTTTTTTTGGTTTGGTTAAATCTAGTCAGGGTGCCGAGTTGACATTTAATCTTTGAAATATTACTTAATGCAAATTTATTTTAAGTGACGACGTGTTTAATTATAAAACTATGTTCAGGCACATTTCTGATCAGGAATCAGACAAGAAGTAGGTATGAGAATCTCACAGTATAATAATCTTAATTAAAATGTTCTACTGTTTTACAGCATGGTGTTTTTGTGTTGACATTTTTTTTTCTTCTTTTTAAGCTCAATAAAAACATCAATCATGACCTGAATAAAGTAGTATAGTGAATCAGATATGCAAAATAGAAGAAGGTTCAGATTTTACTTCCTGTTTAAGGCTTAACTGTTTGCTGCTGATTTGAAATGTGTATTTTTCCTCTGAATATGAGTGAATATTTTTTAAAAAGCAAACATTCTTTGAAAGTAGACGTTTGCATGAAGTTTTGAAAAGTACAGAATTTGTATGAGTCATTTTCCCAGCCTGGAAAAAGTACGGCAAAAAAAAAAAAACAAAAAAAAAAAAACAGAAAATTGAGAATGAAACAATGTTGGATTTTTATTTTTTATACTTATTCTTCCTCTTGTGTTGTAAAGGCCACATTTTTTAACATTGCACAATAATTACACTGGTTTTGATGGTGTAATTATTATAAGAATAAAGTCATATCACTATGAGAATAGTGGAAATAATGAGAGAATAGTTTCACATGAATAAAGTCATTATGAAAATAGTAATAGGAGAGTTTTATGAGAATAATCTTTTTCTCTTATCACTCTTGTTCTCAGGCCCAACCACTTACTGTTTTTAGAGGACAATATATTGAAGATACATTGTAAAAAAATAAATAAAAATCATGATGATACAAAACATGAAGTGACAAAAAAGCAAAAACATACTGTTTTTAAGGTACTAAATAAAACAGCAGACCAGACCCTGGAAACTTTCACCCATTCTCCTCAAACGCTTTGTATTTACTAGCATTGTGTGTGTCTCTCTCTCTGCATCTGCTCCTGCGTTTCTCCCCCCTCCCTCCCTCTTTCTCGCCCCTCTCCGCCCCTCCCAGGACAAGCTGTGTCTGCCTCACCACATCCTGGAGGAGAAAGGCCTGGTGAAGGTGTGCGTCACGGTGCAGGCCCTGGTGGACGAGGCCTCCTCCAAATGCCCCGTGCTGGTGTGAGCGGCGGCGGCGGCGCAGCGGGACCGACGCCGCTCCGCGCAGCGGGACCGACGCCGCTCCGCGCAGCGGGACCGACGCCGCGGTTCACATCTCCCGTCGTTCGCAGCATCGCAGCACTTTGAATTCCCCCTGGTCAGCGTGCAGAAAGGGAACCGACTCCGTCTGGAATGGGTTTATGTACTAACTCGGAAAGAGGAACGTTGAATCGAGCGGCTTGGCTCACTGCAGGTGTTTTTTTAATTTTTTTTTTAAACCCTCAAAATCAGGAGTTTGGGATCTTTTTTTATTTGTTTGTTGTTTTTTTAACTGTGATCAGCTATAATGGCAGACGTAGAGCCCCACATTTTTAATGTTTTAAACTAGATTAAGAAAATCTTCACACTGGCTGGTCCCCATTGTTTTTGTAAAATCTTGTGACGGGTATGAAAAGGAGAAAAGAAATTCACAAAAGACAAACAGAAACCGAGAGGATACAGTGGACCCACGCAGTGTTTGTGGATTTTTTCTGTGGATCGTAAATTCCAAGTTATTCGTGGAAAATTCGTCTACTAGCGTTTTTTTCGCAGAACATATCTAAAATATTAGATATTATCAGTTATTGAAAGGAAAATGCAGCTTGAGAAGCTGGAATATCTTAGTGCAATGCTACTTGACACAATATTGGCTGGTGTTTGCACAACAGTGTTTTTATGAGAGCACACATTTTTACACACAAATTTGCAAAACTATCACTTGAGGTTTTTCTGTCCCGTAACATACAACAAAAGATATTTTTCCAAGGCTGTGTTCAAGTACACTTCAGCTTAGAGATGTTTATTAGACAGAAGGATGTTGGCAAATCCAGGACAACCATCATGGACATCATGGAAATGTCCTATAAATGTAATTGTGAGTTACATTTATAGGATATTTGTTTGGACCCTTCCAAAAGTAATAGCTAAATATTACTTCCCCTAATGCTGTTTCTGTTGACCCTTTGCAAGTACGTCATCTAATCATGTAAAAGCCGCCATGACGGACGTCAGAAGGGAGGAACGGGAGTATCGAACAGAGCGATTGGGATTGTTTTTTTACATTTATCTATGTTTCTACTGGTTCTACAAAGCTAATTTATCTGTGGAAGTAAACCTGGGGCTCATAGGCTGCAGTATTTACAAAAGTTGGAAATGGCTAGCTTAGAAACCGACCCATACCTTTGGCTTTCTGATGTATTGGTTGATTTGATCAAGTCAGACTTTGCTTGAATTCACATACCATTTTATAAACAATGGTTTGTCTTACACTATAGAACACATAAAAGTGTACAAAAGTCTAAATTCTTTAGACTTTAGACTAAAGTCCTAGACCTCAGTACGTCTCTTTTTCCATATATTTTTCATATATGGTAGGCTATATGATGGCGGGGCATTTCTCCATGGTGATCATGGTTAGCCAAGTACCTTCTCCATAATACAGTAATGGCTGTATTTCCATTACAAATCTGTGCAAAACTTTTCTAAAACTTTTAGCACAAGTAGAAAATGAGACTGGAGGAGGTGGAGTCTTGCTGCTACGCAGTCACTAACCCTAACCCTTAACCCTTAACCCCACCCTAACCCTTAACCCCACCCTAACCCCTAACCCTAACCAGACATGTTAAAAAGACGGTATAAGCCTATGGACCGCTATGGTTTAATGTATCGATACTCACGGATGAAAAATGTATACTTTCTGAGGGGGAAAAACAGATAAATATTGTAGAATCAATTTTATTATACGGCTCTACTTACCAATGCAAAATGTTTTTATTGAAAAACAAAATTGCCCTGTTTCTACTGGGCACATTTATTTACAAAATGTCAATAGAAATGCTGCTACAGATTACATCTTACTAATCTCACTTTCTTAAGATTTGCTCCAGATCTGTGAGCACATCAAGGGCTGCTTTTTTTTCCTTTAGTGGCTACTATCCATCGCTGTCTTTCCTCGTCAAAAGGTTTGCTGTGGACTCAGGTCCGTTTTCAGAGCCGATCTGTGACCATTTTTACTGTGAAATCAGCTACATAAAAGCAATATCAGGCTGCCATTGACTGATTTCTGATCAGCTTTGCAGGCGCTAACGTGCACATATGTTGATTTGACTTCCATCATGGCGGAGTGTGCTGCTTTCTGAACAGCATGACGTCACGTGCAAAGGGTCAACTGCTTCGTGAAAGAATCCATTCCACTTGATTAATAGGACAAATGATCATACCACTAAAACTCCACTCTGGGTTTCCATAGTTACCTACGACAATTCACCACCACAGGCTCCTAGCATCAACAAAGAGTGAAGGCTGGAAGCTAGGACGGTTTTCACTGTTCGTGTTAATGTAGATGAAACTATATTGGGTATTTGAACTATTAAAACAGCCAATGTTAATAGTTTTTGTACATTTTTCACATATTTCTACTATTCATGAATAGCTGTGGTCTCTAACCCCCATGAATACCAGGGTCCACTGCACTGTTATCAACTATGCTATTCTATGAGAAAAGCCATAAATCAAACAAAACAAAAAAAACAACAACAAAAAAATGTAGTTGTTTTTTTTTTTATTATTTTTGATGACAAAACCAGAAATTGGTAGTGTTTTTATTGAGATATATTTTTGCCAAATGCTTTTGGATGAAATTGCAAATGTATTTATTTTTTTTCTTTCTTTCTTTTTCCTTGAAAAAATCAATGTATTTAAAATTTCCCAACATTTTTTTTTTTTTCCCCTCCTGTTATTTTTAATCCCTTCTTTCGGCTTTAAACGTTAAGTTGTTTTAGAAACTTTAAATTTTATTATTAAGCATTTGTGGACACATTTAGACTTTTTTTTTTTTTTTGGCATATTAGTCTGAATATTTTAGTGGCCTCAGTGATCCCGCTGCCTATGCACACATCATTTAAAATGTTTTAGTTTTAGTTTTTTGGGGACTGTGTACAGATATATTTCGTTGTTTTTCTACTGAGCTTGTAGCTGAAACATTTTTGCTCTCGCTTCTCTGAAGAGAATCAAACCAAAATACTAAAGTCTTATGACAGAGGGAGAAGGCTTTTTATCTACTTCTATTTAAACCTGGAGATATTTATAATATAAAGAGAAGCTGAAAAAAATAACAACAAAAAAAAACAAAAACAAATCAGAGGCTTGAGTTGTTGTATAGAGTCAGACAGAAATAAGCCAAAGGTATTTTTCTCTAATATATTTTGGGTATACGTGTGTATATTTTCTAAAGTCTACCTGTGGCTGTCTCTGACGCGGGTGTATATCTGTCACTGTCTCTCTGGAGGACACTAATCTGACTTTCTCTGCGTGTTGCTTTCTCGTGTGCCAGCTAAGTGATTTATCCAGTGGAAATGGAGCAGGTGGACTTGCTGATGTGCTTCCGTCAGATTGCAGTTTGTTTAATGTGCCAAAACACGCAGTGTTACCAAGAAAGAAACGGACGAGGAGTGTAATGAGGAGACAAAATGTGGGAAAGTTCCAGCACTGTACATGTCTGTGTCTGCCCCCTAGGGGCCGCCGCCTGTCATTGATTTCTTAAAACTCGGTGATTCCTGGATATCTGACGTTGGGACACAGGTAGAGGAGTGAGCTCATCATCGTGCCTCTCGTTCAGGCCTGGACTGCTGAAGTGTGTTTTGTTTTTTTGTTTTTTAGACATTTTGAAATAATTATGATTTGATCTGAAATAATTATGATCTGACAAAAAGTCAGATTCTCACAACTCTGGAGAGCAAATTTCAACTTAATGTAGCAAAACATTCCTTTGGCCTGCTGACTGCGCTGAAGAGGCTTTTTCTGTGTGTGTGTGTGTGTGTGTGTGTGTGTGTGTGTGTGTGTGTGTGTGTGTGTGTGTGTGTGTGTGTGTGTGTGTGTGTGTGTGTGTGGTGTGTGAGTGTGCGTGTGTGAGTGTGTGTTTCAGGCTGGAGTTGTTGCTGTGTGAGATTACAGACTGTGTGACTCTGGGTGGGCTTGGTTTACTGCACTGTTGATGCCTCATTACCCAGCGTGCTTCGTCAACAGTATTTTAGAGTGTGTGTGTGTGGGGGTGTGTGTGTGTGTGTGTGTGTGTGTGTGTGTGTGTGTGTGTGTGTGTGTGTGTGTGTGTGTGGCCTTTGGCATCACGTTGCTCTGCAGACCTGGTAAAAATGGATGCTTTAAAGGGGCAGACAATGTTTCCCTCATTGAACTCTGTAGTGAAAGAACAAGATGTTTCACCTCCTGAACTTTGAACTGCGTCGTTTTAGGACGGTTTTGTAGTGGACTGAAGACGAACTCCTCACTATCTCGCCGCAGATGCAAAAACACAAAATCTCACCAAGTATTTTTTATTTAGTTTCAAGTACAAATATCTTAGCTCGCTTATAATACCTTACTTTTCAGCAAGATAGGAGTGAATTTCTTAATATTAAAAGCAGGACTAGTTTCACTGGCAGATCATTTCATTTATTGCACTGAGAAAATGTCGGCCAGTGGAACCAGTTATTATGAATATTAATGAATTCTTGAGTTAAAACAAGCCCCTATATCAGGCTGAAAAGTTAATTGTATGTTAGTTCCTTATTTCAAGTATACTTGAAACAAGGTCTAGTTGTTTTATTTCCATTAAAAATTAGACCAAAAATACTTGGTAAGTTTTTGTTTACATTCCTTCACTTCCAGAACCAACCGTCTTCTGCTTGATGCTCAGCTCTAATATTTTATCTTATTCACTTGTTTAAAATGTTTCTTCTCTTCAGGTCCGACGCGTATCAGTAGAAGCGAACAGTTTTGATGTTTTAACACCCACCACTGGATAGAGTTGTAATATAAAACAATCAAAAAAAGGCACAGAAAATGTTTATTTCCAGTCTCTGTGCCATGAGCATTTTCACTTTAAACAGGCTTTCACATCTTATATTACAGAGGAGTGTGCTCAGCGCAGACTATTTCTACCTGCTCTTCAAAATAAATTGGTAAAAAAAAATAAATCACCCAACCGAATAGAGGTTTAGAAGAGTTAAGTTCTGGAGTGATGGTGGTTCAGTCTTAAAAATGCTTAATATTCAGACTGAGGCTAACTTTTGTGTTCAGGTGGAACTATAATGGTGCAGGTTGTTTTCTGCTGTTTGCTCCAGAGGAAGAACAGATTGGGATGAAAGGTCTCCCTCTGCAGGGAGGCAGCTGGTACTGCAGTGGCATTAAAACGTTTTAAGTTAGTAGAAACCTAAGAGTTAAAAACTCGAGCTGCCCCTTTACAGCATCCACCAGAACATGGTCTGCTTGATGTTTCCAGCTTGTCTGGAGAGCCAGGAAGAAACTTTAACATTCTTGAACTGCAGTGTTGTTGTTTGTTTTTTTTCCATCTTGGTTTCCAAAGCTTTAGCCACTTCCAGATTCAGCAGTAAAATAACACATTTTAATTTTGAAACTAGACAAAAAAAAATAAAGGCTTCCACTGGATGGATTTAATAGTTGCCAAAACAAACATCCTCTGTCATGTTAAATGTTTTTTTTTAATTGTAGAATAACCTGTACATATTATTTATCACCATGTGCAGAGTTTAGACTTAACGTACTGTATGTTCCGCCTGAAAAAGGCTGTTTTTTTTTTTTGTTGTATAAAAATGATCATTTTTATCTTTGCGTATTTCAACACTACAGGCAGCTCGGCTGAACAGAAATCAGTATATTCCCATAAATCTGAGAGCTACCAATGGTGTTTCAAACTTCTGATATTTAACATTCCTGGCGTCGAAACGGTTCACTTCGCCCGAACGGATCATGGCGATGTCGTGGCGCCCGCTGCGGGATGCAGGAACAGGAAGTCCGGGGTGATAATAAGGGATCTGATGGTCAAGTCTTCGTTTTGGGGTCTTCCACGGTTCGGTGCACGTCGAGTCTCAGCGGTTCAGGGGGGGAAAGCAATAAAACCAAACTGACTACTTCCCCGAGGGTTTCTGCACTTTAAAGTTGTGTGTTTATAAGTCTTCGTTTTTGGCCCCTGAGAAAAATCTGGGTTGAGTTTGGGTTAGAATAGTGATGCCAGTGAACACAATGTGTGTGTGCCTGCTGAACGTTGAGCAGTTATTTGTTATGTTTTCTTAAAACGTCTCTTCTTTTTGTATTAATGCTCACAGTTTTTGTACTTTTCTGACAGGGAGCAAATGTATTTTTTTTTGTGACTTCTCTTCAGGTTTGCTGAACTTTCGATGTAAACGTGCCCTTTTGTAACAGTTTGTGAACTTTTGTCAAATGTACAGCGTGCATGAAATGTCCCTGTAACGTCGCCTTAACTGCTGTGAATACTGTATATACTGTACTGTATTTCTCACCACTTCATCAGTAAAGACCTCACATGTCGAAACAAAACGCGTCTTTTATGAACTGGCTGCGCCTCACGAACGCGACGCAAACGCCGGATGAATTGGGAAACGATTCGTCCGGCAAATCGAGATTGGAAAAGTTTGAAGAGGGACAAACATGGTTAAGTAAGGGGAAAAACAAAAAAAGAATATCAAATAATTATCTGATATTTCATTTCTTGGCCAATAAAGTCCATTTCTAAAGAACGAAGCTGCTTTTTAGAATTTGATTTTGATAAAAATGTCAATATTTCGGTCAAATTTGTCACACCACAACTTGACGTTTTTTCTTTTCATCTTTTATGGAGTTTCTGACTGAGTTGTGTAGCAACAACAAGCCTGGGCTTCAGCCTATATCTTTATGGTAAATTATTGTTTTGTAAAACAATTTAATATCTTGAAAATGTGATGAGAGTTGGGGAATATAACATTGGTTTTCCATATGTAGCCAGACCTGGAAAATACTGAAGCTAAATTCCAGACTATATGAGAATCCTGTTTTCCAAACATTTTGTACTCAAATTTCTCAAATATTCTAAAATCTTTAGGAGTTTGTAGAAATTTGGGTCTAAAACAGAATATTTATTTTCTTGAGTTTTCAATAACAAGTTATACCAAATATTTTTGTCTGATTTTTAGTGCAAATATCTTACACTTGGGAAAAACAAAAAAAGACAAACTTACTTGTGACTTCAGATATAGGAGCTTGTGTTAAGTTATTTCTTAAAGGGGAAGTGCTTTTGGTTAGGAAAAAACAAAGATTTTTAGATAATTCTGCTCTTTTAGCATCAGTAAAAAAAAAACAAAAAAAAAAGTAGTAGTTACACTGGCAGATTTAATTTAGAACATTTTCAAACATTTGTATTCATTTTCTTCTTTTATTGTAGCACATGTGTAAAAAAGTGAAATGTCACTGTGGGTTTTATTCATTACTAATTGGAGGAGACAAAAGAAACAAATCTTCAAAAAAAGCAAAAGCGTAATGAGAGTTTTTATTCCAAAGAATTCCCGTCTGTTCACCGACACTTTCAGCTCTAATGAAATAAGAGTGAAGTAATTCATCACATGGTCACGTCTGAAGGTGCTTTAAACGCACAAGGCAACATTTCCTCGCTTTATTCCAGGACATTATTGTAGCTGGGCGTTGAGTCGGTGAACTGATGTTTGCAGAGCGGTGCAGGGCGGTGCAGGGCGGTGCACGGCGGTGCAGAGCGATGCACGGCGGTGCAGGGCGGTGCAGAGCGGTGCAGGGCGGTGCGACGTGGCGGCGGCTCAGGCGTTCAGGTACTTGGCGTGATGCTTGATGTGGTCGTTTATAAACGAGTAGATGAAGAAGTAGCTGTGGTCGTAGCCCTGCAACAGAATTAATGAAACACTTTATGAAGCAAGAAATCATTTCACACAAACATGCTCATTGATTAGAGGAAAGCATACATTTTGTGTTATGTGACAGGAGGACTGTTAGTCAGACACTTCACTGATCAGGGAAGAAAATCCCTGCTTATAGATGGATGACTTTCAGCTCGCAGTTTGCCGCCAGCCCTGAAGGAGGCGCAGCGAACGAGGAGTAATGACATCACCATGATCCACCATGAACATCATGGTGAGGATGTTGCCAGGTTATCTGTGATTTGCAGCACTTTTTTCAAATGAACTAATATTTTGAGCTCTATTTTTGACAGTCTGTTCCAGTGTGGATGGAGTTTATTCCTGGCATCAAGTAGCAAGAGGTGTATAACAACAACATTAGTATTTTTGTTGATATACTAACAGATTAACTAATAATTATCATCATCATCATGATCTGCAAATGTTAGCGTTGAGTGTCATATGCTTTTATTTTGTAGCATTGTGAAACAGGAAGTTAAATTAGAAGAGGGTTTAGGGGATTAGTTGCAGAGTTGCAGTGTTTGGTCAGATTTGAAGCAAAGTTGCAATGATTGGGTGAAAATTCAAAAGTCCATTCAAAAGCTGCCAGAATTCAGCTCAATAGTAGCAACTGAGACGTCTCCACCTCCCAGCCTGTGATGGTGCCTGCAGCATTACGCTGTTGGGATTCAGATCAAAGTGGAATTGGGAATCTGTGAGAATTGGAAGCGTTGTGGCGCTGCGGGGACGGACCGGCTGCAGTCTGAAGACGACGGGGATTTTCTTCTCTGAGCAGACGGCGATCAGGTTGTCGGGCAGCAGCTGGCTGGCGGACAGAAACTGATCGTCTCGACCCTGGTCGATGAGGATGTCGAGCTGCGGGCCGGAGTAGGAAGCTGCCAACACGGTGGCGTCATACGCCTGGAAAGACAAACGCAGCGTTTTTTTTAGAAAACATGCATTCGCCCTTGAAACGTGCTTTTATTTTGGAGCAGAAGGCCGCAGGGCTCCCACCTCCCATGTGGACCGGTCGGCTCCCAGGTAACCCGTGAAGGCCTTCTGCCCCCAGGGACACTGCACGGGGTTACAGATGGGAGCGAACGCGGACACGGCCTGCGAGGGAAAGAAACGTCAGGAGGAATCGACGTCTAACAGCAAACACGACCCAACTTCCTGCCTGAGCAGAAACAGGAAGTCACCTTGTATTTTCCCGGATTCTTCAGGGCGCAGATGAGCGCCCCGTGGCCACCCATGGAGTGCCCACTGACGGACATCCGCTCCGGGTCGGTGGGGAAGTTCGCGTTGATGAGCTTCGGGAGCTGAAACGGAACACGGATGTCGGTTTAGAAGACAGGAAGTTGAAGAGGTGAGCGTCTGGCTGGTGGGATGGCGGCAGGAATCCGGAGCACCTCCTCTGTGACGTACGAGTACATGCGATAGTTGGTTTTCCAGGGATCCTGGGTGGCGTCGACATAGAAACCAGCTCCCGTCCCGAAGTCCCAGCTCTCGTCTTCACCCTGGACGTTGCAGCCACCTGAGGCAGGAAGGCAGGAACGCCGTCACTTCGATCCACACACTCACGTTCTAGCCCACGGCGGCGTGTTTTTATCAGCGCGTGTCGTCTCACGTGGGCTGGTGTCCGGCGCCACGATGATGATGCCGTGTTCGGCTGCAGCCAGCTGGCTGCCTGCTTTGGTGATGAAGTTCTGCTCGGTGCACGTCAGGCCTGCGGAGAGACGACACCACTCAGCCGGGTTTCCGCCAATCTGCAGAAACTCCCAACGATTGGTAAACGTCCAACAGAACGAAGCACTGAGATACAGAAGCTTTATAAAGTCCGACGTTGATATAACTAAGGCCGACTTGCATTTTTTAAACGAACTGAAGACATTTTAAGGCTTTGAGTTAAGGCCTTAATATGGTGGAATTTCAGACTTCCACCATACTTTGGCCTGAGACTCACCAGAGAGCCAGTAGAGAACGGGACATTTGTCTGTTTCAGCCTTGGGGGGAAGATAAATGGCAAGCTTCATCTTGCACTTCAGCTCAGTGCTGCGGACAGAAAACAGGCAAGAATCCAACAGACGCCTGTGAAGCTCAACCTTTTTTTTTTTTTTAGTTCTCCGTCTTGCGGTCAAAGGTGAGGACGGTCGTTTGTCTCACCTGTCGTGTTCGAACACCTTCTGGAAGCCGCCGGCACACTTGTTGGAGGAAACCTGTGTGAGAGCCATGGCTGACCTGCAGACAGGGAGGGAGGTCACTCCAGGTCATCGTCACGTAACCTCGACTTTATCACAGATCACGTTTCATTCAGATATCGTTCAGCTCTAAAATGTACAAACATCGGCACCGGCCGACGTTGGTACATTTTTCTAACATACCAGAAGAAAGTAAACCTGGGCCGGTATTAATGTCGACTTAAAACGGCTGGGGAATTTGCATAATAAAAATAAGCATTCAGAAAATATTGGCTGTTGGCAATAACAGCAAAAACATCGGATATCGATATCGGCCCAAAGTCTCATATCGGCGCATCCCCAATTTAAAACACATACGATTATGTTTTTCCCTTTAGCTAAACATTTGACTGGGACTCAGTGGAGTTCAATTTCCAATGTCCAATGGTTCTGGGGCAATGAAGAAAAAAAATCCTAACAAGGCCATTCCTATTAATAAGTGAGATTCCTCTGAATAATAAGAATGTGACTCATCAACAGGGGGAAAATAAATGTGATTACAAAGTGACAGAATGTGTCACCGGAGCACAAGAGCCCAACTGTTTGAGTAAAGAGACAAAACTTCACACAGATTCAGCAACGAATGCCGTTACCCAGCAAAGAGCATAAACAGTGAACTGAATGCAGACGTCCACCATCATCCAGAATTATTGTCATGGTGATATTTTAGAAGTCGTTGCATGTTTCGTGTAATTGCGGCATGAAGCATGAACATGACTTGCTTGGCTGTCACTGGAGGACTTCCTGGAGCAAATGACATAATAACGAGTCACTCATTAACTTCAGTGACTTCTCATGCATCTCCTGCTGGTGAAGACCAGCTCCCACCTGTCTGCAACGCAAGAAGGGGAATCCTCAAGGAGCCAAATTTAGTTTAATCACACAGTGATGACGTGTTGACTTCAACAGTTCCACAACCATTCATTCTAAATAAATAGGCGTGAGACAATGCGTGCAATGCCACAAAGTCAAACAATACAACGCCACAATAAACCAGACGAGGTTTAATTAGGGAGCGTTTTATTCAAGCCGAATTGCTCAAACTGCGGTCACAATCTAAAAACGTTAATTATTCCCATTAATATATTTAACACAAAGGAATAAACAGGAGAAAAGAGAAAAACTGTCCAAATTTAAACGAGAGTTTGGCGTGCAGTGTGTGTCGGGGGGGCGTGCAGGGATTAGCAAGTAAAGTTAGCAGCACTGAGTTTATTACTTACCTGTAGCTTCTTTTTATGAATGCCTGCCTGCAGCTAATGCAGTTAGACACTCGTGAAACAATAAGCTGACAAACTGAACGCATAATTTCTTGAACATACCTGAAGAAGCCACTGGGTTTGCACGGAAAAGAGTGCTGGCTTTGCTAACTCCACAACTCAGAGCAGCAGAGGGCGAGAGAGCGTCAATGGTTTAACGTCGTGACGTCACAGAGCCGCCCCCCACAACCTTAGTTTGAGACGCGATGAACGAGTTTATACACCAGGGGGCGCCAAATCAGAGGGGAAAAAAATACGTCCTGCTATTTTAATTTCCGAAAATTTAATTAACTATAAAATGGAAAGAAAAAAAGACACCTGGTCGAGAGTCTGTGCAGTTATATAATACTATAGCATGAATATGCTACAAAAAATACTGGTCAAACTATAAAAATACATTGAAATAGGTACACAAAATGTAAAATTTAATTTCACTAAAAAGGCTCAGGAAATTAAAAATATAAAAACGCATCTAAAAAAAGAATTGTGCTTTAACAAAATGTTGACTAAAAGGTGCAGATGTAAGATTCTTAAATCTATGTTTTGATTTGTCATAAAAATAAAATAAAATAAAATAAAAAATCCAGTAAAATACCTTAAAGCTTTTGGTTGTAATGTGAACCAATGTGAAAATGATGGTTTATAAACGCTAATGCAAAGCCGTGTTCCTGTTTAAAGCAGTTTATTCTCAGGTATGATCGCATGTTGTTACCATAATGGAAAAAAAAAAAAAAAGAATAAAAAGCCTAAAATTGAAATGAGTCACCTGGAAGGATGTTGACATCGTGGAGCCTCATTTCACTCACATCAAGCCCAGATTGATTATTTATTCATCTGCTCTCATCTCTCTCTCATGTCTGTTTTCACACATCCTGAGTCTTTTCTCTCATATTCATATCATGTGTTTCCTCTGCGTCTGCGATCTGCGCCCGTCTGATGAGCGCAGTTTGGATTGGAAACGACTTTATTAAATCCCACGCTGGTGTGACGCTCTCGTCCTGCAGCTGCTTCCTAAATTAGACCGTTTCTAATCGGCCCGCCCACTGGCCTCATAAGACAGATTAAATTCACTCAGCATCCTCACATAAACTCCTTCGTCTCAACATGATTATGTGAGCTGGAGGACTGATCATGCAGCGTTTGTCACACAATGTGGTGCGTTCCCCCTGGAGTCCACCAGATGGCAGCAGCCAGTTTAGTTTTCTTTTCCAAAACAGGAGTGCAATTTCAACACATGGATGTGAAAACACTCCGTGAGTTTGTTTCTGCTGGGCCCTCCATAAAAGTGTTGTGGGTGTGGATGTCGGTGTGAGTTTTGCGTTTCCACCCACCGTGTCAAAGGTCAGATCGACTCCCAAAGGTCAGCTTGACACCAACTCGACTCGCGCTCTCAGATTCCTGCAGGTTTCTGGCCTGGTGTCTCCCGGGAACCAGTCTTCTTTTTCTCATTTTCTCTCCCGGCCACAAACGGGTGACGGTGCACAATAAATATAGCTTTACCGCTTTACCGATGGTGGCTCCTTATCGCAATCGATCGAGAGGGGCCCCGAGTATTCTCTGCTGACGGCGCCTTGAAATCGATTGGGGGACAGAGTGCAGTTTATGGCGACTGCGCCGAGGAAGGGGTTCAAAAATGAAATTTCAAAGTCTGACAATGAATTTGAAGAACATGAGGATTATGGAGGACATGCAGAAAAACTCCAAACCTGCAGCCCTAAAGCGGCTGCAGGTTTAGTCCATCCTGTGTTGACATACATGGATTACATTTCTAATGAGATCCAAATTAAGAAAAGTAAGTTATGAAGAATTTTGCTTCATTTGTTAACGCATTTTTTCTTTTCAACCATATATTTATAAAGTTAATGGATTTATATTAAATTTAATTAAGAACCAGGGAGGACTTCAGTCATTAAGTGTGACCTAAGAACGGGTGAATATTAAGCATATTTGTTTTTATATTTCTGATAGTTGGAATCAGATAAACATTTCACAGTAAAAATTGATTTCACTGAATTAACACCAAAAGTAAAAATGCTGCGGATGCCGTCCATTTGCAGTATTTTATTTATTTATTTTTTTTGTGGAACATGACTTCAAGTCATTGGGATTTTTTCACAGAATGCATCTAAAATATTTCAAACGAAATGCAGCTCAGGAAGCCCAAACGGCTGAAACGAATGCATTTGAACTTCAGTCTGACGAACCGACAGCCTCTCTCGTTCCCCCAGGAATCTGTCTATGTCACTGTCACCAGCTGGGGAGAAACAAGCAAAGTGCGCAGCCATATCTGTGCAAAGAGCTTGCAGCGCATTTTTAATTGGAAAACATGTCGTCTTCATCTCAGCGAGATTACATTAGATTAAACAATCGGAGCGCTGCCACGCTATTGGTTTCCAGGGCGGCCAGTCCTCCTCACAAAGATCCACGACCAAGCGACGTTGTCAGAAGAATCACCCACAGCGTTTGTGCAAACTGTGCTCCGTCTATAATTTATAAGCTGAACTCTGTTGTGGTTTGAATGCAAATATGAACGCAGAGCGGACGGGAGACCACGTCAAAAGCAGGAAATGGACCGTAGTGCACGGCACTCTGGGAAAATACAACCAAAACATATGCAAGAGTCAAGCAATACCATGAGAAATGTCTCGCGGTCTTTTGCCAAAGACAAAAGAGGAATCCTACAACTGGTTAAAGCTGATGCTATTCCAGTTTTGCTTACATTTCATGTGTAAGGAAGTTGCGCTTGGTATCTTCTTCAAAGGTTTTTGCGTCATTTCCTTCAGTAATTCGCGGTGCAGCACTACCACTGGTGAAGTAGGAAACAGGTTATAGCTCATTTTCACACTGCACTGTGAAAGCAAACTGCACCATCTGAAAATGGAGAAAATGTTGTAACTTTGGACCCCAAGTCGAACAGTCCACTAGAAGTACAGGGTTTGAAAACGACCTTCGTCTTCTGCATCACCTGAACTCAGGAACTCAACCGACGTCGGCCGAATGTTTTCTTCCTGGACGCGATGACCTATTCGTCCTCCACGGATCTCCAGTAGGGCTTCAGTCCAGCTCACTGGTGTGAGGCCGGGCAAACACGAGGGAAATGACAGCACACCCGATAAGACGGAGGGTGGAGAAAGTCATCGATCGAAGAGGATGGACGGTTTCGGTGACATGATGACCTGACCTGGGACAGGATGCATCGCAGCCACGAAGCCTTTGAAGCTCCGTGCGGAGCTAATCAGACGAATGATGAAGGCATTGAGACTCCGGTCTGAGCGCTCGACTCAGCCTGCTAATGACTTGTTCCACTGTGCTAATCGAATAATATGCCGTGATTTTTACAAGCAGGTGCCACAGGGAGATGTTGGCTCAGGACTTCGCAGTCATATTTGAAAAGTTCGTTCCCTCAGCTGTCTGCAGAACCGAGAGGAAGCTGAGTTTGCGTACGCAAACAAGGAATTTGAAATTACATGTAAACATATAAATTTGGTGAGAGAGAGAAAAAGGACCTTAATATGGAGATTACAAAAGAAGAAAAGAAATCTCGGTTGCACTGTTAAGAGGTCATTACTAACACATTCAGAGGGAAGAATCTGAACAGTGCGTCTAAGTGCCAAAATGAAGGTGAAAGTTTAAACTGTTTGTGTCTAGAATCCAGGAAGTCATGACACTGAATAATAGAAAATATACTTTTGTCCTTCCCTATGATTTTCTTGTTATAATGAGTTCATCTTAAGAAAGGAAAGTTTGTTTTCTCGAGATCACAAAACGCAAGCAAGGATGGAATCAGGCTTAACACAGACACACACACGCACACACACACACACACACACACACGCACGCACGCACGCACGCACGCACGCACGCACGCACGCACACACACACACACACACACCTACACACACATACTCTTGTTATTTGGAGAAGACCATTGCGGAAAATGTGGAAAGTGGGAATTGAACTCGTCTTGAGAAAACCATTGGTGGTAAAAAAAGTACAAGTGAAAAATGTCGTCTCCGCACCAATTCTCAATGGAAAAAGATGCCGTCTGTATGTCAATGTCAAGGATTTATCAAGTGCAAACGGTTTTGTTGAAAAGAAGTCGCATTCTGAGCAATTGCGACGACACAAAAAAAAAAACACTCCTGCGAGAGAGACGAACGGGATTCAGAAACCTTTAGCCTCCAGGTGTGTCGTCGCAGAAACTCGTCAAACAGCAAATCTCAGTCTGACATTTTCTCTTCTCCGGTCGCGAAAGAAAGAATGAAGGGCATTCTCTCTTGGCAATGTGAGTTACGTGTTGTCATGCTTTCCGGCGCAGAGTCCTCGTCTTGCTCTGCCCTTGCAGCAGAAGCGTCTCTGGAAGACGTGCTTAACACAAGCTGCTCTCTCCTGCACACTTACAACATCTGTCCATTTTAACTTCCACCTTTATTTATAGTGTAGTTTCATTCTGCTTTTTACCTACTTGTTTTACTAAATAACTTTTTTAATTATATAGTTTTTGGCTGTGTTGATATTTTGTTGCTTTTATTTAATTGCATGTTTTCACAGCTTTAGATCATGAACGTGGTTAGCCTGGCAATGGCTTTCCTACTCGATTCTCATCTCCCTTCTCTGGCCCATCGGGAATTTCTCCTATTGAAGTGGATTCTCTCCGGCAGCATTTCAACATAAAAAGTTGTCAACCAACAATAACATACATTTTCTGCGCCGTTTAATAATTTTAGTTTGCTTGCAGTTTCAGCAATGGCAGCAGGAGAAAGTGAACGAAGCTTTTTTCAACTAGAAAATCAAATCAAAGCACAAACGGTGCTTTTTAACCAATCACTTCCAGAACTGACATGTCATGTCTGCCCACAAGTTGCATTCTGACATCTCTAAGTGTTTTAATGCGTTTGTTTTAACAAGCAGCAAACAGGCAATTATTTGTGGAGAAATTGTGGCTCAACAGCAGCCGCCGCACAATCAGTACTAATCAGCGAAGACGCTCCAGCGCTAGAAGCGCTCCGTGCTGTCTGAGGTCAGCAGCTGGAAACTTATCCGCTGAAACTCGTCCGAGCTGATTACAGTTCCGCCAGCCGGCTGACAAACTGGATTAAGATGAATGACGGCGGCGTTTGAGCCGCCTCCAGATCATCCGCGGCCCTTGACGTTTCTTTACACACAGATTTTCAGATGGCAGTGGGAGTGGATTTACATATTTCCACAGCAATTTATGCTAAGTCAACCTAAGATCTGTTAGGTTGAAGGATTTCTTGTAATGTTCAATTTATTGCATCCAGGCATTTTTTTTTTGCTAACTTCCTACCATCCAGTGCAGCTGCCAAGTCAAAGTAACAGTTGCCCTGTACATCTCTGTCTACATCATTAAGAAGTAAATATGTGACATGATTAATTTCCAAAATCATCAATCTGCTTTATTGGGACAAAGTCAGAAGCTGGGTTTGATTACTGCTCCCAGGTTTCTAAAGACAGTTTTCATCAGCATTAACTGTGTGATGTATTTGCACCACTTTTGGTACAGATGCTCAAGACCACACCCCAAACCCATATTTCGAATATGATTATGAAGTGGCTCCCCCGCTTCATTATTTGACCTTTGAACTCGGTGAAAATGCAGGACACAGAAAAAGACACGGTCCGGATCGGCAGAGTATCAAAGAACGTTTTGATCAATGGTGTCAAGTGAAGCTCTGCTAAAAGATGTTCCAGTCCAATGTTCAGCTCTGCCAACGGAACCCACAGTAGAAACTAAATGGAAATGTGGGAACTAAATGGAAATGTGGGGTTTGTCTTTAAGACTTCAACCCTACATTCATTTCCAGTCATCAGCTCAGAAAATGTTCTGTGAAAATACCCTCCTGTCTCCCTGTGATGGACTGTGGCTGAACTCCAGGAGCCGGAGGTGAGAAAACACGTGAACCCGCTGGCCGCAGTTTGGAGGAACACTTTCTGGGAAGTATGGAAAGTTCTGTGAAGAAACATTTTCTCCCTCCACTCTCTCCTCTTCACTCTGCTCTCATTCATCTCATGCGCTCCGATTCGTTTCCAACCCTAGAAGGGACCAACAGCGTCCTAATGATGTAGAGAGAGAAACCAGCTTCTCCACTCTTCAGGGACTTGTTTCAGTTCCCATCCCGACTCATTACGGTACACATCTGGCTGCTGTTGGGAACCTTTCTGTCCGGTCTTGATTAATGGCGCTGCTGCGCTACCATTAAGATACATTTGCAGGAAAGATGGTGAGAATAATCTGACAGTTTATACAAAAAAAAAACAAAAACAAAAAAAAAACAGCGTTGTCAAGAGATGCTGTCAGGATGTTTCTTTTGGGTAATAATTGGTGCGTCAGACAAGACTCGAAGTTAACTTTTTAAGTTGTTTTCAGGCTGTTAAAGGAGCTTGGTTTGTGTATTACAGAGAAAAAAAGGTACAACAGCAGCACAATAAAAGAGAGCTGGGCTTATTAGAAAGTAAAAAAAAAATAAAATGCTGCCCTTTCAATGACAAAATCTCACAGAGCATTTGGGGATAATAAAACATCTGGATGAAGTTTGAAAGTCAATCGGTTTCACAGATCACATTGTGAGTTAAATAAAAACAAAACGTGTTACAAGTCTTTCTATTTTTTGGAAAAAAAAATATTCTGAATCTCCAGGGTAAAAAAAAAAAAAAGTTTGCAACCTCAAAGACGTCACATGAATTTGCGGATGACGAAATCAACTCCGCTCTCACGTGGCGCAGCTGCTCCGACGAGCGGCAGGATCTTTGATTCACCGTCTCTGCAATTCAACAGCTGCCTGAAACTGAAACGCCGCAGAGGGACACAGAGTGAGAAGAGCTGGGCTTCAAAAAGAAACGGTCATTTTCCCGGGCGTATAGTTGGTGTCTGACAGTCAGATCTTTACAGGTGAAACTTCTGGTCAGTCCGCAGGTCTGCGCTGTCGGGAGAACGGATGCATCAAATGGCGTCGTCTGAACGTCCGATAGGATCGCTGACCTTTCAAGACCTTTTGCTCTCTTCCATTTATATTCAGCTGAACTCTTCCTGGGAGCGAACAGGAAG
The DNA here is from genome assembly GCA_911649635.1 of Poeciliopsis gracilis. Lineage (NCBI taxonomy): Eukaryota > Metazoa > Chordata > Actinopteri > Cyprinodontiformes > Poeciliidae > Poeciliopsis > Poeciliopsis gracilis. Next base: position 1,635,961 of record CAJVRI010001532.1, read on the forward strand.
GCTCCAGATGGTAGCTGTAGCCTCTAAAGGCGAGCTGGTGGAAATTGCAAATACAGATGTCGGTTACATAGGGCTTGTCTGAGATGTGAAAACACGTTGTCTACATTCATCAGTAACTTGTCTCTTACGTTTTAAACGTCAGGGTGTTTTAAAACGCCCTAGTATTTGCTAGTGAGCCGCCTTGACTTGGGACGGTAAGTGAAGAAGTTTTACCCAACTGGAGCAAAGCGAGATGAGAGAGTCCCGTCCTTCAGAGCATCTTGGATGCTTTGGATCGCTTCGTTGTTAGAAATGTTCCCCGATTTAAAAATGTTGGCCAAAGTGGTGCTTGTAATTTCGGTGTCCCGTGTAGCACCAAGCACAGATCTACACAAATCCACGACTGACTTCAAACCAGCCCGCTGTTATTCACACAGGCCGAAAGTTTCACATTCCTCACCTCTAACTTAGAATCTAATTCTATACAGAATCTATCGATCTGTGTCTGTATTTGCAGTCTCCTATTAGAGGTTCTGAGGCTGAGAGTTGCATTTGAGACACAAATGTTTCAAGATGTTATCATTGTCTCACACAGTTAGACAAACCCGCGTTCAGTGAGGCGAGTGACCTCTGCAGGTCACCGAGAACAGACTCCAGTTTGCCTTCTTCAATGTCCATGTTCCAGCCCGTCCAGCAGTCAATTTCAGCCCATCAATATCAGTGGTGAGTGGAGAAACTCCAGGTTGTTTCCATGGCAGGCAAACCAAGACTCAGTTGAATGTGTCCGCAGTGGAGCAGCACGAGGACGCGTTCCATCGTGCAGACAATCTTATTTACTCTCTCATGCAAACAACACGCAGTCTTCCATTTGTTTGACTGAGAGCTTCCTGACAGTCTCTGGGTACGCTCTGTCTGCCAGAGCCGCAGCAGAGAATGAAAAGACATTTCATTATGTTGGGGGTTTTTTTATGCTAAATTATGCTTTCATAAAAACGACCAGCGCAGCTTTGTTGACGTCGGGCTTTCAAAGCTATTCCAGATTCCTCAAAAGTGAACGTCTCCACAAAGAACGTCAGCTAACGGGAAGATAGAACACTTAACAAAGGGCGCATTCACACCAGCCCCGTTTAGTACGCTTTAATCAAACTGCGGTGTGTTTGCAGAGAAAGTCCGGCCCGTTTGGGGAGCTGTGAATGCACAGTCAAACTCTGACATGGACCAAAAAACAAACTCTGGCAGGTCTCTATTCGGTTGACGTTAGCTCTGGCGTTAGGGCTGAAACGATTCCTCAAGTGATTCGAGTTCCTCGATTATTAAAATTCCTCGAGGAAAATGTACCTACCTCCAAGCTTGGTTAAAATGATATTTTATATTTGGCGCACCGCAGTCTGGATAAGCTATATTAATTCAGCCAATACACATGGGGGAAAAGAATGCGCCCGTGGCTCTTTCATTCGATATTCTCCTTTATGCAAGTAACTCTCAAAACGCTTCCATGTGACTTTAAACGACGCGAAACACTCATCTGAAAGAAATGTTGCCCCGTTCTTCCAACCTTGAACCGTTGGCTGTAAATCCCTCACAGCGGCGTGGGGAGCTGTCCATCAGATGACAGGTGAGCGGAAAGCTGGCGGCGGCGTGTTCCAGAATTAATAAAGGCTCAAATGGCGACTGCTCGGCATTAACAGTTCCTGGTGCAGGAATTTTGACTCATCCGCTCCCTGTGACTCACTGTACTCGCATATTTCTGCCTGCGTGTGGGGAAATGAAAGCCTTTCCACGACTAAGGCCCCCTGCTTATGTTGAGCTTGCACTGCGTGTCAGTCATGAAATCGAACCAAATGACAACCTTTCTTCCTTCTGTTTACTTCTGAATTGTTTATTTTAGCTTAAGAATAAAACAAAAGATTTCAGGGGAGCCTGAAACTACTGGTAAGTGCAGTAACCAGGAAAGAGCCAATGCTTCATAATGTCTCGTTGAATTGCTATAGAGTCTGAAAAAACCGTCACATATGGGTTTTCCGTCAGCTGATTAATATTTGTCAAGGACGTTCCTACCCAAACGGAGGAAATGGAAAAATTAAATGTACTTAAAAAGGTCACAGGAATAATCATTTCAAATGTTTCCTTTTGCGTGTGCATGTCACGCTTCCGACTGCACAGAGTTGAGACGTTCAGGATTCATTTTCAGTTTCATTTAATATTCAAACTCCACCTGTTTGATTACGTTTGGTGCAACTAAAATGTTTCTGGACACATTTTAAGAAAACTTACTGCCTGTGTCTGATTCTGCTGCAGTTTTGTGACGTGCTAATTTTGATACGTCCGAATATCGTACCTTTTACCAAAAAACATGAGTTTGTTTTATGCAATTGCTGTGTTTCTATTAAGTGCTTAACTTACAGCAACTCTTGACACCAAGAGGAGATGGAGTTCACAGCAACTTTGTGTTGTGATGCGGTGCATAATGCACCTCTAGAGCAATGTGATCAGGCGTGACGAGTGTTAACAGCCAAGGTTTATTTTCTCCTTTAGCATCATAGATTGCTGCTCAGGAAGAACTCTGCAGTTTCAGCATTTCATCTTCAACAATGATTACCTCCACTTCATTCAAAACATTTTCATTTCAATCACAAAACAATTGAAACAGTTACAATTTTCCCATCAAGATTTCAATTCCTGAAGCCTAGACAATTTACAAGAGGAATAAAACTGTCCATGTTTTGGATCGATCTGGCCGGAGCGACTGCCTCACACCCGCGTTGCAAGGCCACGGCGCAGAAATCCTTCTTCTAAAAGCGGCGCTTATGTAAGAAGCATGCGACTGTGGCAAGTCGTCCCCACTTCCCCTTCAGGATCACCCGCAGGTGAAGAACATCTTTCTGGCGTTTTTCCTCTGACCCTGATTGAAACCGACGTCCATCGCATTTTCTCTGATGCCTCTCCGTCGAACCGCTTCACTTGTGTGATGGATTTTAAATCAGCCACTTAAATATGCGGTAATGTGATCTGTGTAGTGGAATGTTTGGTGTTTTTTTTTCTTCTCCCAAGTACATAAATTTATTTAATTTTAGATTAAAAAAAAAAAAACACACCTGCTAATGATTTGATGTGGTTTTTGTCATTTTTCTTTTTGACAAAACACTGCCAACAAATTCAATATAATTTGACCAGGATATGAGTTAGAAGGTTAATTTCCTTATTTGCTGACCAGCTGCTCCATCTAAGGTGTTAAAAGTGAGAAAATGCAAATAAACCGAACGATATTAAATTTATGAAAAATATTTGTGTGATATTGTAGTCAATTTAAACATGACTAAATAGAGAATATATAAATTAAATAATAAGCGCGTTAATGGGTAAATACATTTATTTGTAACAGTCAAAAAGAAATCGATGGCACATGCACCCTCCTTTTTTTATAAGACAAAAATTAAATAATTACACAAATGATCATTTTTTAGCTCCAATATGATCATAAATTCATAATTTCCTCTTTACTTTATGATAAACGAATCTGGGTGATTGGTGTAAGATTAGCCTAGAGTTGTTAAGGTGATACAAGAGTATTTATCAACTTTTCACAAATACATAATATGTGTTGGGAAAATTGTAACTATTTCAGCAACATTTGCTCGTAAACCATTTTATGATTGAGTCGTGTGTTGCAGTTGAACGCCAGTTTAGAAAAATCACATTCAACCAGTTTAAGATATTAAAAATAGCTTCTGCATAAGATTTTGATTTATTCTGCAGTCGCTGCATCGTGGCTCAGACTGAACCTAAAGACACATCAAAGCAATTCACAGCATTTTATTCCCAATATATTATGCATGACATCATCTGAGGGTCCCAACTCTGCTTCCTGCTGGAAAACTTGCAGTAATTGGCCGTGGGAATCAAAGGTAACATTTTGAGCTCATTTCATCATTTTTAATATTAATTAAAAGAAATCTTAAAAACACAAATTGAAGTGTCAGGATGCTTCTGCCTGTTTTTTGTTGTTGTTGTTGTTTTGGTCTCTTTCTGAACAGACAATGAAAGGAACATTTGTCGTTCTGGTTTGGTGCTGCGCCTCGTTAGATTTTATCCCTATGAATCAGAGATTCCGGTCAAATTTGAACTATTTCTGTTTGTCCAGAGTCCCGGGTGGCATTTCACACAATCTGCATGGATATCTGATCCATGAAGCCTTCAAAAAAAGATTATCAGCTCAAATTGATCTGTCAGGCAGATTACAAGAACACAAGCTGGGTTTCCACCAGCCATCAAATTGCATAAATTGAAGCTAGGAGGATAAATTTGCTCAACGGTGACGCTGCAATTTTGGAATAACTTTTGTTGTTGTTGCTTTTTTGACGCTGTACTTGTTCTTAGCTTCACCAGAACCAACACAGCTTCACGCAGCTCATATGACTCAATATAATGGAGCCCGATGAGTCACATGATGTCCAGTTCAGGAATGTTTACCTCCATTCATTTCATGAACATCTAAAAAGTTACAAATTGACATCGTCTGTGTCTCAAACGTGTCTTTTCTTTCCAGACGCGTGTCGGCGCTGTGGCAGGTGTTGTTTATGGAGGTTGAGAGGCTGAATTCACTCCAGTCGCTTTGGTCAGCCCGTTTCCTTATCGCGCCCTTCCACTCCCCGGTTTCCCCTCAGATCTCGGCTGCAGTCTGTCTCGTCTCTTGTCTCTGTCCCACTTTTCTCGGCGCTCAACTGTCTTTGCTTTGGAAAGTCGTCAGGCCGTTTTCTTTCCTCGTCTGTGTGTGGGCCAGATTAGGCAGAGTTAGTTTCTGGTGGGCTTAAGGCCTGATGTCTGAATCATTCTGGGGTTTTTTTTTTTTTTTTTTTTACTTTTGCTAGTCACTACTGTGTCTTTTTTTTTTTGTTTCTGTTCCAAATGCAATACTTCTATTATTGTAATGCCTTCTTTTCTCAAATCGGGTGACGATGTCAAAATTTAAAACTGCTTTTGCAGATTTCTGGAACAATCCAGTTAGATTTTATGAACACTATTTTCAAAGCGTTTTAAAGGCGTATGTGGTGAGGATCTTTCCTGACAAGTTTTTTGCAATAAAAGCTTTATAAATGTCATTGCTTGAGTATTGTGTGATGACATTTTCGGGTCGTTACAGATAGGAGAAGAAAGGAAGAGTAAATTCCCACCGGAAAACTCAAGAGCTTGGAAAGTTCACCGTTTTCTGGACAATACTTACATTTTGAGATGAATCTCGCCAAAGTCAAAATATTTCAAGCTCTGAAACTCAAAGTTTTCTTTTTTTCTGTCTTCAGCCAGTTGACTGACTGTTGTGTCCAACAGCAAATTATCCACATATTTTGCCAGCTGTCTCGCAAATATATGAAGGGATACCAACATTTGTAGAACAAGTTGGTTAATCACATTAACAAGCAGCGAGCTGAGGGGTTAAGTTGAGCCTTATCCGATCTGCTCACACTCCGACGGCGCTAAGCGCTTTCCCTACCGGGCTCCCCCTCCGCGTCGTCAATTAGTGCTGCATATTAAAAAGTTTGCTCCACTTTCTTAATTAAACCATCGCGAAGAAGGCGCCAGCCTCAGACGGACTTGCCGCCACTTCAATAAAAACCCTGCAAATTAGCATGCACTCAGACATGCTTAGTCACACTTGTGCCGTCCTCGTGCGAAGCCTTCAATTAGCTAGCAGGAAAAGCTTCTCGTTAGGGGCGCGCGCGGTGAAAGCGCGGAGCTAAAATGTTGCTAATCGTCGACTTATTAAACATGAGCGTTAGCGTGCCGCCGCGTGTGTCTGTGTCAAGGTTGTTGACGGCGTGTGTTTTGTGATTCATCGCCTCCCGTCCTTTACTCTGACCGCTGCGCGTGTCCCCCCCCCAGACCCCCCTGGGTGGCCCTTCCAAATGCCATCTGTCAGTCAAGCTGTATTACATCGCGCCCTTCAGGTGGCTCAGCGGGGGGCCTTTCCACACACGCCTGTGTTGTGCAAACATGCGACGGTGAGAGGAGAGTTATTAACCTCTTCCCTTTAGCACCAGTGGTAATGATTCGGGGGGTCAGGCGGTCCAGACGCCCAGTTAAAGCTCTGACTGTGTCGACCACCTGGTGCCGCAGGGAAATGTCAGCAGTGTCGTGTTATTTTTTTGGGTTTGCTCAGAACATCAGCTGGAGGTAAGGTGACTGTCTTTATGTGTTCATTTCTGGCACAAGATGAAAAGATGAAAAAAAGGACAAAAAAAAAAAAAATTAGGACGCATCCACACAAATGTATTTTAGGCAACAGGGGAAATAAATGTTGATCCTTTTTAGGTTTTCTCCTTTCTGCTCTGGTTAATGTGCAATTACGCTAAGAGATGGGAAACGAGGATGATTACCGTTGAAAACACAAAGGGAGGTTAAAACCAGCCTAACACTGGAGAATGAACTGAAATACACAAGCAGAACCCGACGTTAGTGCCACTGTGACTGTGGGGCGGTTTGATGCAAATTTGTGACAATAGTCCAAAAGAGATTAAATGTTTAGTAAACCTAACATCAATGTAGAGGAAAAAAGAAATCAGTCAATTCAACTCCACAAAGGTTTTCTGTTTGACATTTAATTTGAAGTTAAACACACCAATTGAAGTTCCTTTATCGTATTCCTATATTCCTTTGACGAAGATTCCACCAAGGCCAATGTCAAGAAACTCACAACTTATGACTCTTGTTCACACTCAGCATGTCCCACAAACAGAAATCTGAGAATACCGTAGATGCAGAACAAAGTCGCCGACATGTGAAATGTTGCGAAACCCAAAGCCTTTGGCAACCAGGTGAATCATCATCGGAATTATTTTCCGCGAAAGCAGAAAGCGACGAAAGATCTGAACCTTCCCAGAAGTCGCCGTCCTATAAGAATCACTCCAGGAGTCTAATAGTTTGCAGTTTGCACAATTACACACTCAATGGGAAAGCATCTACCAACGCGTTGACGTTTTTCTGCCCCTGGTGTTTGTTGAATGCGCAGCGAATAAGAGAAGCTCTGGTAAAACGAGACCATCGAACTTCTCTCCCATCGGCTCCTCGGCCTGCCGATGGAGAGCGGCGTCAGCTCCGAATAAACATCTGGTTTGTTTACCGCTGGCTGCAGAGCACACTGTAGTACAGCGTGACAACGCCAACGCATCTAGGTCAAATACGCCAAACGTGTAGCTGAGCAGGGGGAACGACGGCGAAGCGAGGAGAAGCAAAGAGGGGGGAAAGAAAGAAAAAGATCTGGAGGAGAGCAAGAGCAGCACTTCAAAGTGAAGGAGCGGATGAGTGATGGTGAACACGATAATTAGGAAGATCCGTGAACAGATCTGCCTGAGGGGAGCGAGGAAAAGGTTGCATGTGCGGCGCTGCGCATTTGCAAATCGAATCCAACTCCATGTTTGTGTTTAAGTACGTGTGTGTTTATATTTACTTTAAATAAATAACCTCGACGATCTAAATGCACACATCCACCCCTTCGGTTTCTCCTCCGCATCCACTTGAAATCAAGAGGGTTTGAAAGAAACATATTTACGCCAGTGCAGCTGCAGTCGATTCGGCCGCCACACCTGTGACAAAAATGTGAGTCGGCCTGCAAACGCACAGTTTTTAATGATGCCAGGCATGACTCCAAGAGCCTTTTATCTTTGTCCAAACGTGAAGAAATGAAGCGTGTTTTGTGAAATATCAACTTCTGTTATGAATATGATACATTTCCTGTTTATGTTCCTGTTACGCTCCAATACAACTCCAGGTTAATTTGCACATTTGGATCCTTGTAGTTCATATTTTAGCTGCTTTTTCATCCATCCCAGCTTCTACCGAAGAACCTATTTATTACATATATTTATTTTGTACTCATCACACTCTGATTTGACTTCATTTCTGGATATTCTAGTGACTGTGTGTGACGTCACAGAGTGAAAAGCAAAACGTGTTCTGGAAATCAAATTAACATAAACTGAATACTACACATTTTAGCTTAATATAATACATACACTGTATATACACTACCTACTGTATGAATTACGTTCATATATTTTACATTCACAAACATTTATTTGGGAAATTATTTCTTCTTGAATTTATTTTGCCATGTTTTTTAATGCCAGTCTTTTAAAATTTCAGAACTGGCACATAACATTACAATTTAGTCTATCTGCATAATAGACATATGTATTTTATCAGACATTATAATTAGTTAGTAAATACTTTAGTAGTATTTAAAAAAATAAATAGTTTTCCTCTGATGAGTAATTTCTTGAATGGCGATGTGAAAGTCAGGGCCCGGACTGTAACATGATCATTTCAATTAATTACATGAAATTTAACACATTAAATGTTTTAATGTAGTTAATAAAACATTTTGTGCATGAAGAAAATTGTTGTATTTTGATTGTTTCTTTCTAAATCTGACATCCGTGAACAAATGCAATGAACGACAAAGCTGCTTTTCTTCTTGTTAATTCCCTTTTTTTTAAAGAATTTTTTTTCAAGAAAAAATATCTCCTTTAACTTTTTTTAAACTACAGACTGAGTTTTTTTCTTGTCTTTTTTTCCCCTTCCTCATTCTAAGTTCCCTTGGACGTGATTAACATGTCATTTATTTAGTCACTGGGTGTTGGATTAAACTTTAGATGAAAAATGACTGGCAATAATAAATGTTAATGAGCTAATCCAGGAAGTTTAATGAATAAAACAAAAACCCATTTAATGTTGGATGGATCCGACATGCATTAATCATGGTCTAATGTTAAGGGGCTATTTTCGCTCTCGCGTGTTCGTCCCCCCCCAGCCCCCCTCCCAATATCATCTCCAGCTTTTCCCAAGACAATGAGCCGCTCTTTCTCATGATGTGTAGCAAAAATGAAATGAAACACAACATACAGACTCGTTTAAAGAAATATACAGGTGACTCTGCAGTTTGGGCAAGAAAAAAAAAAACAAAACGAAATTCTGTCGATTTATTGCCACCAAATCTAGACGAGTTTCGAACACCCAAACTCTTTTCACCCACCAACAACGGAACAAAGGCAACCAGACAGAAGCAGCAATATCTGTTTGATATTTAATGTTACAGAATTAAAACCCGAGGAGAAAAATGTTAACATTTTATGTCAGAATCAAGGGGCACTGGATTACACAACGTGTCTTTGTTGCGTGTAAATTGTGGCGTCTAAATGCACTTTTGAATTTTTTAGATGAAGCCATGATGTGTTGCAGAAACAGATTAGAGTGAAGGTTTAAAGCTTTCAGCTCTCTTCAGATCAAAGTTCACTGACTCATTGTCATCTTCATATAATAATGCGACGTTGGCTTGGAGTTTACTGAATGAGACTCCTGCAGAGTTTTGCTGCGGCTCTCCAAAGAAAATGGAGAGAAAACCCAATCTAAGCCGTTGTCAGACTTTCTGTCGTGCCTGTGGTGTGTTTGGGTGAAACATTGCAAGTGCTGCTCTATAAAGCTCTAAATGTCTCAGGACGAAGCTCCATTTCTGACGGCCCTTTCACCCATTTAGTCCCTGGAGGCTCTGCAGGCTATCGGGCTACACATGTATTGAGTTACTGAGCTGCAGAAAATCTCCACGGAGTTTTAGACAATCATCCCAAAAATGCTCCGTGTTGCTGTACTGCTTCTGATGCAGCCATATATCATCCTGACGTTTCGTTTTTCTAAGTCGTTACCAAAATGTCCACTCCTTACGCTTCTGCACTTTTGTTGTGAAAATGACTTTCTGAATAGGTCTGTACCTAACCATGAGAAGAGTGGTCCTTCCACCTGATGCTCTGCTCAATTTGAGGAATTTTTTTAATCAATACATTTTTTTTTTATTTTTGCCTCAAACTGCAGCTTGCTTGCTCTGTTTGTCCTAATCCCCATTCGAAGGGGATTATTTTAACAAATGAACCGTTTTACTTGCATCTCAAACCTAAAATTCAATATAAATGTTGATAAACATTGTGCTTTAGAAAAAGAAAACTGTAAGTGGCCTGCACTTGTGTAGCACAGAAGAGGCTTTAGTTCTATGTGAAGTCTGCATGAACGAGTTCTCTGGAACTCGTTCATGCAGACTTTTTTTTTTTAAATTTGCACATTTCAATTTTGCAAATTTCTTTTCTAAAAGTCAAATTATGTCGCACCGTAACGGGTTGGACATACCCGAGAACTCCGCCTCCTGCCCGACGCCCACTGCAGTGGCTGCGTGGCGCAGGTCCAGACGGAAACGGACGAGTTCTGTCACACAAATGAAAAGTTAAAGCGTCCAACACTGCAGGCTTCATCTGCAGAGTGAGAGCAGTGGGAGTGATTCATCCCTGTCTCTTAGAGTCCTTCAAGTTGTTTCAGGACTGCCTGCAGGCCTTTGGTGGTCTTTTTTTTTTTTTTTTTTTTCCCTGACACATTTCTGGGACATAACATGGGTGTCGGTGTTGCAGCTTTTTAGCTCCCTCAGACATTTTCTGCTTGTGTCTTGATCTGTGAACAAATAGAAAAGCCTTTATCTTGCTATGAATTTTGATCTGCTTTTCACATGTCAGATGAAACGTCTGCTTGGGTACAATTTCAACCTAACCCAAAAGTCATTTACAACTTACAAATACCAGGAATGTCCCAAACACGAGTTTTAGTTGTGCGTATGACAGCTGAACGCATCTTAACTATTTTAACAGTTAGAATAGACAACATATTTATATTTATATGTTCTTTTATATCTCAGTCGGGATATTTTTGAAACACATTGAGCAACATAATTTATGTACAACCTGCTTCAAATTTCTATCAGATTGGCGATGGGTATTTTGGTGACCTCTTGACATTTGCATATTTTACACTGCACCTTAAACTTGGTAGATAATGATTTCATAGAATCACAGTGGCTGTTGTTATGGTTACAGCTTCTGAAGAGAACAGAGATATGCAGCAATAAATCTGATTATGCATTTTTAAGAGCTTTGATGAAGATGCTACTGTTCTTCTGGTTTTGTTGAGCTTTCATATGCAGTGACAGTCGAAGGGATTCTGATAATATAAGTGTTTATTTTGAGTAAAGCTTGAGAGTAACTTCAAGCAGTTTAAACTAATCTTCTACATTCATTACTAATGAAAGGTTTTTTGTTTGTTTTTTTTGAAAATGGCAAAAACATTTTCTGCCATGAAGTTTATAAGCCGACAGAATTGATCATAAAACTATTAAGGATCATAAAATACCGGAAGACATCAGAAAACATCGAAATTAAGAAATTAGCTTACCTGACATTTGAACAAGCAAAATATCCTTAAGGCTTCTGTTGCCTAGACCAATTGAAAAACAAGAATTGGATCGCAGCAGTCAGCCAATCAGGGATGATCTCTTTCTTGTCGTTGTAAAAAATGTCAAATGAGTGTGAAATTGTCACAGGACAATTCGTGGTTGTCAAGGATTCATTTTTAATTGCAATACATTTCCAATGAGGTCAGAGAAGAAGTGAACTGTTTGACGTGTCTGATGCGTTTTCACCAACACGGCCCGTTTTAATCCCGACTACCGTCTGATAAGTAGATGTTGCTCACCTTTAAATGATTGCGACTCCATGCCGGCAGGTACGGCTATGAAAGAGTTTACCATGAATTCTGCTGGACTAAATTAGGCATGAATAGCAATCCAGAAATGGACGTCGTTTTTCTCTAAATCCTAATTCAGACATGAATTGAACAATTATTTCATGAACAGAGACTCTTCAATTCTTTACAGTACAACTTTTATAAAGCTATTATTGTATGTTTATTTATTTATTTATTTTTTTAGCATCAATAAAAGCAATAGATGACCAATAAAAGAAGCCAAACCCAGACAAGGAAATGATCTCCAATGTACAAAATAGTGAATTCTGCAATTTGCCAGCACCTGCTCTTACAAGGAGCAGGTGTTGATAATATTCATACTCTTTAAGAAATAATAGATTTTATTCAAGCAACATTAGTTAAAAGGGATTAAACGCTCTTTAGATGCCACAGAACCTCTCGCTGATCTCCCACAGCTTCTTTGAGGCGGCATCGTCCCTGGCCTTGGCGAAGACGTTTCTCGCCGTGCAGTTGGAGAAGTAGCGCCCGCTGAGGTGTTCGATGCCCTCCTGCAGGGCGCAGTGCAGCGTGGTCTGGCTTCCCTGGAGCGGGGTCTTGAAGAAGAACATTCCAAGGTTGGACAGAATCATCTGAACGGTCGAGTCCGCGTTCCTGGCCAGCTCGGTCTTGATGCCCCCTGCGAGGACACAAAGTCTTTTCTGGTTACCTGGTCTTTCAAAGTAAACACCTGTTTGGTCATGTTCTACGGTTTATAAATTGAAGCACTTTTGTTTCTTAGCACTGGGAAGCAGTGAAAATCATTCAGGTCAGTGAGAATGTTTTAACTTGAGGCCAGACACAATCTGCAAAACGAACAACATGGTTTGTTTGTTTGGATTGCAAAAAACCGGACAGATGTGGCAACAAGTCGACGACTTTTCCAATTCATTGTCACAACTTTTTGCTATAAATGTACATTTAACAAATTTATTACAAATTGAGTATTTATTTTGAAAAACTCAGAAAAATCTGAGTCTTAGCAGTTTTTCTGCATTCCTTTTATTAAAATTAAAAATCTGCCTGTACCACTACTGAACTCTGCTATGAGGAATCGGTGCACTACACTATGAATCAAAACTGTCATGTCAGGGAAGTAGGCGCATTGGTAACCTGATGCTGCTGTTATTATTCTGAATGAGTTTATCTGCATTCCACATCCTCCATGTCTTCAAGCCAGGACACGGCTTGTGGACGTGTGTGTGATTTTCTTTTGGATTTAGTTTAGATTCCCTTTTTTGTTGTTGTTTTTATTCTTGTTTCATTGCTGCCAAATGAATTCCCTTTTCAGCTTTTTGGCCTGACAGAGTTCAACACCGACTGACATTTGGAATTATTAACTTCATTCACTTTGACAGAAACCCCAGATCCAAAACAAAACAAAAAAGTTCTGAGAGTTCAGCTTAGTTTCATTAGACTGAAAAAGTCTGAGGAGATGTTAGTTTGGCCTGGATGTTTTCCTTGACGTAAAAACGATTCCATCCTGTAACTTTATTTGCGTAGACGTGTGAAAAATCACAACAGACTGCTGTTACATGTCTTACATGATTTCTGCAGCTCCCTCATGGTCTTTGCAATCTCACTGTCTGGTTTCTATCTCATCCTCTCAACAGTCCCAGAACTTTATTTGATTTTTTAAGGTCACCAAATTACCACACCGTCCCAAATGATTATTTTCTGTTCCAAGGCATCTCTAAACTACAGTGAAATGTTCTAGCTCTCTCCAGATTGATAACGTTTGTGCAGTGAGATACTTTCAGTCCTTTGTAAACTTTTCGCAAACTGTGGCGTTTCCAATGGCAATTAGCTGGATTTTATTCTGAAATGTGCTTTTTTTATACATTCTGCTAATGTAAAAAAAAACAAAAAAAACATGCACACAGTTTCGCAATTACATTACATCTTATTTCCATGAAATAAGAAATGTTCAGCTGTGCTGAACCATTAGCATCTACATTTACTTCCACAAACACTGAGCACTACTCCTCCTTTTTTATGGCAGTTGGCAAAACGCTGAGTGTGATGTGTGATGTTATTGCACCCTCTACTGCGCATGCGGGACACTTTTGGGTCGTTTGGAGTTCACACTGAAGATCATTTAGAAATCGCATATATTTTGAAATATGAACGACCGGCCCTAACAAATCCGATTTCACAAAATATCGGACTTGAGTCCCTTCACGCTGCGCCGTGGACGTAACCTTTGAGATCCACCGTTTGCGGTGAGCACAAACCACTTGCATTGGTTCTTACCTGGATGGAGGGAGTAGCAGGTGACCTTGGTTCCCTTCAGTCTCTTGGCGAGTTCGTGGGTGAAGAGAACGTTGCACAGCTTGCTGTCGCCGTAAATTCCAAAGCCGTCTATCTGTGATGTTCCTACTCTCAGGTCTCTGTGCGTGTTCAGGCAGTCAAAGTCCACTCTTCCCCAGTTGTGTGCCGTGGACGACACATTCACCACCCTGCTGGGCCCGCACTCCTTCAGCCGGTCCAGCAACAAGCTGGTTAACAGGAAGTGACCCAGGTGGTTGACGCCAAACATCATCCCGAACCCGTCCTCCGTTCGGCCCATCATGTAGAGACCTGGGACAAAACCACGTTGATATTTCATATCAGTTGTCACTTTTCCATAGAACCAAACAAAGTGACGTGTAATTATGAAACGAAAGAACTGCAATTTAATAATTTTCCTAAAGATAAAAATCCCAACTATGCTGTGGATTTAAGTTCTGCTCCTGCTTTTATGTTCTCTGTGTCTGCATTGCTTGTGGCAAATTTGAAATCCTATTTTTTATGGCTTGTTTGTTTTATTTATTTATTAATAATTCCACTGTTTTGCTCCTTTTGCATTAGGGTTAGAGTTGTTGAACACACAACACAAAATTTGTCCCATAAAAATATTTCTGTGGATCCTTGCAGGATTACCGCAGGGCTCTTGGATACTTCCATGTGAAAAGAATTCATTTACTTCATTGATAATTTACTAACTAATGCATTTATTCTTTACTCTGTTGCACACCCAGACGTCTCAAAATGCCCCAAAAAGGAATCATGTAGACACACACCTGCAGTTTCTGTTAGTTTCATAATATTTGTATTCAAAGAAACTAATGATGCCTTATTTTGCTATTTTTTGTTGCTTATATAAGTTATTGTCCTTAAATAAAAACAAAACAGAAATTCTTCCTAACTATATATTTTGGTTCCTTCCTTCTGATGAGGCCATTTTAAAACGTTAACTCCTACCTGCATTGTTGATCAGGATGTCCAGTCTGGGTTCTGTCTTCAGGAAGTTCTCTGCAAAGCTGCGGACCGACTTCAGACTCGCCAGGTCCAGCTGCATGAACACCACCTGATTACTGCCGCTCTCCTGAAACAGACGTCGACAAGTCAGCTGATATCTGGCAGCAACTTTTACGTCTCTGCCTACGTTCCGGAAAAACGGAGTCGAGTTTCAAATTGCCTTTATTTCACACTCCAAATGTCAGACAACAAAACAAACACTGATACAAAATCAGAAAGGAAAAACTGAAGAGGCCATGTCAACCGAACACAAAACATCATTTTATAATAGATTCTTTCTTGTATAATGGACCGTGGACCATAAATAAAAATACAGTTAGAAAACTTTTCACCAAACCCACCAAACAAATGACCTAAAAGAGCAAGAAGAGGATTCAATCTTCAACATTCGATAAATAAATGAGACGATGTTTCATCCTGAGAACGATAACAGCAGTAAACTCTTAACGCCAGGATTAAGGTGTGCCAGATACCTGTGAGTAGCTTTGTCCCCAATCACAATCCTCCACCGGAGGTCCCCCACCCGGCTGTACAGGGACAGACGGGTCCCTGTACAGCCGGGTGCCAACACTCTGATGGAATCGGCCAGAGACGTCTCTGCTTTCGACTTAAGCGCGAAGTTGAAAGAATCTTCCGAGCACGGATTGGTAGAAAAAGGGTGAGACCAGTCAAATCCGAAGATCCTTGTCTCAGCAAAAACACATGTCCATTATGTCCTGCTGTCCTCAGCAGGAGACGCACCGTATCCAACCACGGTAGTCCAACACCGTACAACGGCTTCTGCAGTGTTAGAAGCCCGAAAGCCGTGAGCCGTGACACGACGTCGATAAATCCTTGCCCTCCCTCATATACAGGCAAGTGCTGCAGATGAAGCCAGTGACGTCCAGACCAGAAGAAATCCACTACAGTGTTTCGGAGACGTTGTATGAGAGAAAATGGTGACGTTTAACACGCTCAGTTTGTACCAGAGGGCCGAAGCGACCAAGTCCTGTTTGTGCAGGAATGATATTTCACATAAACAGCAGCAAGAGCCTCAGGCTGTGTGATAACATCTCAGTGTTTTTGAAGACTAATTTTACGATCCTGTGGCTCGCTCGCTGGGCGGACCGGCCCATTTAGGACAGAACCGTTTTGAGTAGGCTCCTCTATTTTCTGTTCAGGGTATTGACTGATTTGAGCTTATTTTGAGAGTCTAAAGGTCCAATTCAACTTTAAATCTCACCAAACCGTTCACTTTTAAAAAAGTCACCAAGTTAAAATGTCTGAGTCTTATACAAGGGGAAATCTCCTTTAAAATGATGAGTCATGATCCAACCACACACACATTGATCAATATGGCCATTTTATAAGAGAATATCTGTGTGTTATGCATTCCTTCCTAGAGGAAGTGTATTTTATAAAACCTTTTTAATGAATGTTTTAAAAACCTTCTGCCAAAAAAATGAAAAGTTGTAAATTATATATTTTTCTAACAAAATTTTGACTTCTCAAACTGAGAGATTTTTAGTAATTTTTGAAAGAAAATAGAGCATAATCTCAGTTTACTAGTTTTTTTCCCAGAGCTACATCGGCCCTAATATGTTGAACAAACTTGTACTAAAGTCATTGAAACTCTCCCTCTATTTTTACTAAACTCTCCCTCTATTTTTACTAAACTCTCCCTCTATTTTCAGTCTAATCCTGCCTCATTGTGCAGCTTTTCTTCCTAGTTTCAGTGAGAAACAAAGACATGACCAGCAGACTCTCACCCTCCTGACGTCCTGCAGAGCAGCTTCTCCTCTCTGCTTGCTGCGACAGGCCAGGATCACTCTGGCTCCTCTTCTCGCCAGCTCTATGGCCGTGGTCTTCCCTATGCCGGTGTTGCTGCCTGCAGGTGGAGAGCGGTCAGAAACCAGAAGCACATCATCCCTGCAAAGCAGAAACTTCACCCACCGGTGACTATCACAGTTTTCCCGTGCAGCTTTGCGTTGCTCTTGCAGCTCTTTCCTATCACCACAACCTGACGGAAAACGTAAGCGAGGACGACGAGTCCCAGCACCAGCAGGATCCAGAACATTGTTCCTGGCTTTTGAGCTGCACTGAGGAAGCAGTGGGAGCCGCTGCAGAGTTCACTCGCTCTTATTCCAACAAACAGCCTCTTCCTGAATGGGCTGGACTCTGATTTATGTGTAATCAGATTGCAGCAGAGCACAAAAGCGGAAATTCTTAAGAGTTGGCCCGGCCCACGCAGCTGCTTGTTGACATAATGCTGGGTGTGTTTTGCTGAATCATGGCTGCTGATACTTTTGCAGGCCTGTTCAGTTGCACACTGCTTGGTGTTGGTCGTTCACATTGAAACACATTCGTGGTTGTTATAACTGTTGCAAAATGTGGAAAAGTTCATGAAAATGTTTTCGAGCCACTGTAAAATTTGTTTTTTCCTTTAAACTGTAAATGAATGAAATAAACAAATAATAATAAAAATTATGTAAATACCAGAATAGTGGAGATAATGACGACTACTGAGATTATCTAAGCTGATTCCACAGACATGAGTCTCTTGTAAATAATGGCACTAATTTTAGTTTGTTTAACAGTTTATTATTAAAGGTATCAAATATCCGCATAGAAAAAACAAGCTTGTGTCTCTCAGCTTAAAGATTCTGCTGCTGGTTGTTGGCAGTGTTGCGCAATCTCCATAAAGTAGCATAAAGGTTAGTTTACTCATAGGTGAACCGTGTTCACAGTAATAATTCATGTTCATGGCTGAATGACTTGCATGGCAATTATTAGCTGAGCTGTGTACACAGTGCTAATTCACGTTCACAAGTTGAAAGGCGGCTAAAACGAGGCGCCCACGTCCCAACGCGGCGCGACCACTTCATGCACCTGATCACGTCTCCTGCGTCCACTAATTTCTGATCAACGCCAGATTGTTTACAGCTTTTTAGAATTGATTATCTCCGTTCTCGTGCTCTGCAGCCCGATACGGAGAGTTTTTAAAAAACTTTTGTTAGTTTTTGTTGTCAGGAATCAGATTTATGCGTCTACATTGTCAGCACATTTAAAACGAGAATCAAGTCTGTGCTGTCATTCATACCAAAGATTCAGACCAAATGCAGCAACGACTGAAGGACTTTTTTGTCTAGTTTTCCCACAATGCACTTTCCTCCACTCTGCCGTGTCATGTTTGAAGATAAATCAGCGCACCTGAGCTGATAACAATAGCTGTGTGTATTTAGGCAGGTATGAGGACAATGGTTCAACTTTGCCCTGTAATTTTTTTCTGCATCAGCCTTTAGTCGAGTCATCTTAGAGGATGAGAACGGCAGCTCTTGGTCTGGAACGTAAAGCTGCAGCGTTTGCTGATTTTCCTTTTAACTCTTGAGTTCCAGTTGGTCTTTTCTCTTTATTTGTATCAATGCTTCAAGGCTAACAAACTGCGACAATGTGAATTTCTCCTCTGGTTGCACCAACGTTTGTATTCACATTGCCAGTAGCAAACCTTCTATATTGTTGCTGCAGATATTTTCTGGCCAACATTTTTTGTACTTTCAGTCATTTTTGTATTAGGCTCTTGTTTGGCTTTGCTGACTAAATTTAATTAAAAATGACAAATGATGAAAATACAACAACCAGTGTGCCTCACCCACAGTGCCAAAACAAAACAAAATCAAAAAATGTTCCCCTCTGTGGGCTGGCACCTTAGGTTGATTAAAAACTTTTACTTTTAGTCTTCCAGGGTAAGTAGCTTCAAGGAAACAGAAAAGTTTCTTACTAAGTTGTCTTTCTAATCTCTTGGTACAAAACACACTAAACCGTTCAAACAGAAGTGCAAATAATAAAACCGATGCTGGCTTGACTTCCAAATGCGAGAGGTTTACATTCCCGTCATTCAAGAGCTCCTCTCTCTAGAAACAAAACACTCCTGGAGAGTTTGGTTTACATCTGCTTCAAATGAATCTCAGGTCAAACGTGTAACTTTGGTTAAAGAGGATTAAACGCTCTTTAGATGCCACAGAACCTCTCGCTGATCTCCACCAGCTTCTTTGAGGCGGCATCGTCCCTGGCCTTGGCGAAGACGTTTCTCGCCGCGCAGTTGGAGAAGTAGCGCCCGCTGAGGTGTTCGATGCCCTCCTGCAGGGCGCAGTGCAGCGTGGTCTGGCTTCCCTGGAGCGGGGTCTTGAAGATAAATCTCCCAATGTTCTTTAGTATCAATTGAACGATTGTGCTCTGGTGCCTTCCTGCGAGAACATAAAAGTCTTTTTGGTTACCTGGTCTTACAGTCACGGGAAACAATAAGCTTAACTTATTACCACTGTAGAGGGAAAACAAGTATGCAGTTTTGTCTGTCCAACACAAGCTAATATAATAGTGAAACTGGACAAAATGATGGAACGTTGGTGCTTTGGAGTCACATAACTTTACATCCTTTTCCCAAAGTCCACCACCTTCTGTCTGTCTTTGCTCCTATCCTGGTTACCCATTGCATTAAGTGTAATAATCTCCCATAAGCACTTTTTCTTTGGTGTCTTCCGCTATTGCTGCACACTAAAATAACAACTGCAAAAGTTAAATATGTGAGCATCATGAGAGGGAAACCTCCTTCAAAACAAGCAATGATCTGACCATGTCAAATGACTGGATACCTGAGTTTACCGATTTTAAGTGGGAATAATATTTTGGACATATTTTGTGGTACTATTGTGATAAGGATAAAAATGATGATAAACTATTATTTCTTTTTTTGCATGGCTGTGACTCCTTGGATCAGGATTCCTAGCATCACAAATATTGTTCTTGAAAGCATTTCTGTTTGCATTGGGCTCCTTGAGGATGCCGGTTAGTTTTACAAAGTGCAATTTGTATCACTAAGCTGCACACATTAAGATCATTGATTGGAAGATATCGATTTATCAGATTCTTTTGTTGTATATTTTTTGTTGTATATTTTTGCTATTTTCTGATCGCTAGAATTTTTCGATGTTGTTAAAATATCTATGTGTCAAGATAATTTGGAAAACACACAAGCTGTCATAGGGTGTGCTATTTCTATCACTTCACTAAACTCTCCCTCTATTTTCAGTCTAATCCTGCCTCATTGTGCAGCTTTTCTTCCTAGTTTCAGTGAGAAACAAAGACATGACCAGCAGACTCTCACCCTCCTGATGTCCTGCAGAGCAGCTTCTCCTCTCTGCTTGCTGCGACAGGCCAGGATCACTCTGGCTCCTCTTCTTGCCAGCTCTATGGCCGTGGTCTTCCCTATGCCGGTGTTGCTGCCTGCAGGTGGAGAGCGGTCAGAAACCAGAAGCACATCATCCCTGCAAAGCAGAAACTTCACCCACCGGTGACTATCACAGTTTTCCCGTGCAGCTTTGCGTTGCTCTTGCAGCTCTTTTCTATCACCACAACCTGACGGAAAACGTAAGCGAGGACGACGAGTCCCAGCACCAGCAGGACCCAGAACATTGTTTTGAGAACAAACAGCCTCTTCTTGAGTGGCTGGACTTTGATTTACGTGTAATCAGATTGCAGCAGAGCACAAAACCGGAAATTCTTGAGAGTTGGCCCGGCCAGCCCGTGTAGCTGGTGTTGACAGATCAAACATTCATAATGACATGTGTGGTAAAGTTCAGCATTGTTCAGTTTTAAGTGGCCAGATTATGCAAGATTCATATTTTGCACATTTAGGTGCTTCCATTTGGGTTTCTACTGCTTCTGAAAACAGCACCAGCTGGTCTCTGGCAATAAGTTCACTTCACCTTAAAGAGGCTGGCGGTGTTGCGCAATCTCCAAAAAGTAACTTAAAGGTTAGTTCATACACGGGTGAACCATTAGAGGTTAATTCATTTTGAACCATGTGCATAATAATGCACATAGTTCATTATTATACAGTGTGAAACATGTTAATAGTTTGTCTGGAAAATGTTCTAAAAAATGAAATGCAGCACACTGACTTCATGCACAAGGTCACTTTAATTGTGCTACTCTTTTTACTATATCAATATTTTAAATGTCTTCATTAAAGAGAAAAGTGGAACCGAAGTCAGATCCATCGTTTGTGAACACCAACGTGGATTTTGATTGAGTTGGAGCTACTTTGTAAAGAAAACCCTAAATGATTTTGTGATTACGGGGAAGTGGGGATGTGGAGTCAGTTCACATCTTTCCAAAGAAAAAACGTCTCTAAGTATCACATATTTTTGTTTTGTAGTTTTTAGCATGCTTATCAACCAAAAATTTAAAAATAAAAATGGCTTAATTGTAAAAAAAAAATGGAAAGAAGAGAAAAATTAAATTGAATAAAATTGAAAACCCATCTGTTACTTTTTCTCTACTTTACAATTACAGATGATGTGATTTTGGTCCAGGCAAAGTGCCTGAATGAAACACAAACAATTTAAAGTGGTATGAACACTCAGAGTTCACTGGAAAGCTGCTGTGATGTCCTTTATGTCCCCGGATAAAGCTGATTCATAGTTTGTAGATTCAGTTGTTTCTGCACTTTTGTTTCCTAAAGACTCAGTTAAAGAAACGAATCCTATATGCAACTATCACCCGAACTCTGTAGGAACGTGGCCATTTTGGAGAAATATCACTATTTTATATTAATTACAGGTTTTATTTAGGCTATCTTCTCTTATTAGAAACTAAAGACAAATAAACTCAGCTTCATGGCTCTAAATGTTTCGGGTTAACAGGTAAAACATTTGAAAATTGTCAGAAATGTCCCCAGAAGAACTGGAAGTCTATTTAATTTACACTTCTAAAAATAACTCTTGAATTTACATAAAATGTAGCGACATATGTTTAAATAATGAAGTAACTGTAATGTACATTTCCACCACTAAACCTGCACAAACCTCGTAACCTTTGTGACGGCGCCTCATAAGCACAGGTACATGTTATTCATCGGGCATTAAAAATAAATAAATAAATAAAATAAACATTAATGGAGAAGTTAAAGCTTTGTGCCATTAGCTTTTCAAGTTTCCAGAGGAACTAATCTTCAGAAACATTCCCATTGGTAAAAGCTCTTTCCTATTTATCAGGGTGAATAATGAGCTGAAAATATATAATGTCTTTTAATACAATGTCTTGTAATAATAAAGTCAAACATCATCAGATGGTCCCATTAGCTCTCCATAAAAAGACTATGGAGACAAAAAGTAAGAAATGCTCTTTATTTACACTCATTAAAATTCCACATATGGATCATAAGTTATGTAATATTTAAATCAAGTTAATTCCCTTCCTATTTTTACAATGTCTGGAGAGTTGAAGAAAAGTCACATCAAAGTTTCAACTTTGGTCTCGATTTCTATTTCTGCAAACAGATTGAAGTGAACATCGTGAGAGTCTCTCATCCAAAACAAGCTGCTCTCGTCAAACGCTCCTCAGAGGTCACAGAATCTCTCGCTGATCTCCCACAGCTTCTTCGCCGTGACGGGATCCCTGGCCTTGGCCAGGACGTCTCTGACGGTGCAGTTGGAGAAGTGGCGCCCGCTCAGGTGTTCGATGCCCTCATGCAGGGCGCAGTGCAGCGTGGTCTGGCTTCCCTGGAGAGGGGTCTTCATGAAAAATCGCCAAACGTTCAACGCGATCAGTCGAAAAACGGGGCTCGCGTTCCTGATGATGTCGGTCTTGATGACTCCTGCGGGAAGATCCAAAGCTTTAGCTCGCAGCACGAAGATAAGTAAACTAGTGGAAAGCAGTAGTTTAGCCGTGTCTAGTCAAATCAAGGTGCTGGTAGAAAAGACTCGTTCTTTGGATATCATCCTGGGGCCACTGACCTATGAAAAAATGACTACAATGAAAACTCACAGCCACTTATTTTATCTCTTAAGTGCCACTTAATAAGTTTACCAAACAATTTCAACAATATTGTTGGCCATTTTATTTCTGCTTAAACTTGAGGTAATCTAACAAATCTAAGAATAAAAAGGTCTGTTATGTTTGAAACATTTGTTAACATGCGGCCGGTGAGATGTCTGTAACCTCACAGGGTAGCTTCAATGATTTGTTGCCCTTTGTTTTTCAGAGAAATGTTCACAGGTGAAAAAGTAATGAAGGGAACAGACAACGTTCTCCAGGAGAAACGGCTGAACTTGGGGTCAGACCGCGCCATAAACAAAGAAAACGGCAAAAACATTATGAGGTGACAGAAGAAATACAAACATTAAGATTCCTGTTAAG
Organism: Poeciliopsis gracilis; assembly: GCA_911649635.1. Lineage (NCBI taxonomy): Eukaryota > Metazoa > Chordata > Actinopteri > Cyprinodontiformes > Poeciliidae > Poeciliopsis > Poeciliopsis gracilis. The sequence continues at coordinate 1,659,019 of CAJVRI010001532.1, forward strand.
AACAGGATCCGGAACAGGATCAGACAAGCTCTTCAAAACAAACATGGCATGTATGTTTCCCATTTCCAAAGTTGTTTGCGTCAGGTTAACCTCGAGACAGGAGATCAAAGTGATAAACAAAAGTCTCTGCGTTCACTGAGTGGCGTGCCTTGCCACTCACTTTCTTGTTCTTACATTTTCATTAGTCTTTGTCAAATACTTGTGCTCGTCCATCGACTGAATGAGAAACCATCCCTTTGTAGCTTACCTGGATGGAGGGAGTAGCAGGTGACCTTGGTTCCCTTCAGTCTCTTGGCGAGCTCGTAGGTGAAGAGAACGTTGCACAGCTTGCTGTCTGCATAAACCCTTTGGCTGTACATAAATGTCGTCCCGGTCCTTAGATCTTTGTGAGTGTTCAGGCAGTCAAAATCTACTGTTCCATAGTTGTGCGCTCCAGACGACACATTCACCACCCTGCTGGGTCCGCACTCCTTCAGTCGGTCCAGCAACAGGTTGGTCAGCAGGAAATGACCGAGATGGTTGACGCCGAATATCATCCCGAACCCGTCCTCAGTTCGGCCCATTAATAACAGACCTAGAGCGAAACAGAGACAGTTCTTGTCACCTAAGGTTTGGGTGAAATTTGACAGTGTTTAAGACGTCATTAAGATGCTCTCGTTGCCGTAGAGACGTGATGAAAACTGCGTTATTTTGTTGAGAATGCCATCCGCCTGCCAAAACTCGACCCCAGACCGGGTCAAATTATTTTCGACAGAGCTCTGTGCGATGTGTCGTGTGATTGGTCTGAAGCTAGTTGCAGTGTTTTAAGTGGAAATGCTCTCAGACGGCGATATTATTTCCCTTCAACTATTCTGCTTCCACTATCCGGTTTTTGAATCTGTTGGAGACATAAATACTTTTGGGAAACATCAGACATCGTGAGGAATTTGTGTGATTTTTCACTAAACATCTACTAGAATGATGAGACTGGTGACTGGTGAGTATTTAATAATTTCTCTGTGGAAACTTTGAACGTGGTAACGGAGGAGGCCGTCTGCTGAAACGTGTGGCGTTTCCTGAAACCCAGCCAGCGGATGTGGGGAGGTCTCTGAGATAGGAGGGTGACCCTCAAGGTGGACAACGCCGTTGTTTGAAAGGTTTATACCGACGCCATGTCAATTGTTCGGATTCAGACGAAGTTATGTCGAAGCCTTTAGGACGAAATTACTTTTTAAATGCACTCTGTCCTCATGGGGGGTTCCTGAAACGAGCAGCATATCCAGCATGTCATCAAGGCCGAGGACAGAACTCCTACCTGCATTGTTGATCAGGATGTCCAGTCTGGGTTCTGTCTTCAGGAAGTTCTCTGCAAAGCTGCGGACCGACTTCAGACTCGCCAGGTCCAGCTGCATGAACACCACCTGATTACTGCCGCTCTCCTGAAACAGACATCAAAGACTAATCAATCAGCTGTTAAACTATAGGTCCGTATCCATGGCAGTGACGTGTAGACTACCAAACAAATAAACCATTTAATCTTATCCACTATAATATGAGACAGAATACAATTCTCAGTAGTGCCAGGGTCATACTGTCTTTATTTGGGTGAGAAACAAAGACATGACCAGCAGACTCTCACCCTCCTGACGTCCTGCAGAGCAGCTTCTCCTCTCTGCTTGCTGCGACAGGCCAGGATCACTCTGGCTCCTCTTCTCGCCAGCTCTATGGCCGTGGTCTTCCCTATGCCGGTGTTGCTGCCTGCAGGTGGAGAGAAATAATGAAAGAAAAGAGAAACAAAAATAGAAACTTCACGCAAACTAAATCTTTACCCACCGGTCACTATCACGGTTTTGCCATGCAGCTTTGCTGTGCTGGTGCAACTTTTCCCCTTCACCACCGTTTCATGGAAGATGTACGCAGCTATGAGAAAGCAGACCAGTAGAACTATGGCGTACATTGTTTCTGGCCTTTGAGCTTCACAGGAGACCGGATTGCCTGAGAATGGATCTGGAGCACTTTCAGTTTTTTGTCCAAGCCTTATTCAAACAAACACACCCCTTTTCTGCATAGACTTCACTGCGTGCTCTTTTTTTTTTTTTTATTAGATAACAGTAGAGCAGAAAAATCCTTAAAGAGACAGTACGACCTGTTGGAATCCTGCTGACAGGAGGACAAATGAGCTGGTAATTAATGTCTTTTAGGCACAACAGTCAAAAACCACAATAAAGTAAAGGCGCGGCTCATTTTAATCAGAGGGATTTGGTCATTATCTTTACAAATGTTAGGGTTGTTTCATTACACACACACACACACACACACACACACACACACACACACACACCACACACACACCCCCCCACACACACACACACACACACACACACACACACACACACACACACACACACACACACACACACATGCGTGACCTATGTACATAATAAGAATTTGCAATACACTACAGTCATTGGTTAGATAATGTTTGTCTGTCAAAGGTGAAAGTTTTAACACAGAAAAAATGTACTGAGAGGAATTTGTTGCTGCCCGGTAGGATGACCTGACAATTTCATTTTGTGGAAATTGTACATACAATTTGCACGTCAGAAAATTCATTTAATATTAAATACATTTGTCTACAATTCATGACATTTTGGAGACCATCCAGTCTTTGTTAGAGGATGAACCCCAAAATAATTTACCCCGAGCTCAGACTGCAGTGGTCTGTACAGACGCCTTACCAGACTGTCCTGACTCTGCTGGTCTACGTTCCTTCGCTCATCTATGGTGACTAGCTCTGCGTAATGACCAGAGGAGCAACATCCCATATAGAGTCTGTATCTGTTCCTCAGTGAAGTCCTGCTTTATCAAGTCAGTCAAATTCATTTGTACTGGACATTTCAGCAACATAGCAGTTTAAAGTGCTTTAGAACATAAAGACAAAAATACAAAGATACCTCGCTGCAGACGCTGCTTCACTTCAACCAGATCAGGAATATCCACTTCTGCACCACGACCAGCACAGAGGACTGACTCTCCAGTAGTTTAGAGTACAGTCATAAAAGTGAGAGCAGCGCAGCACTCAGAGCGTTTGATTAAATGGCGTGAAAGCACGCCGGCCACGAATGAATAAATTGGCAACAATGCTCTGTTTCGACAGTTTAATTAACTCAAGCCGATGTGGCCCATCAGTCCCCGGAGTTTGAGTTTTTCACGTAAAATCATTTAAACAGTACAAGAGACTTCTTCCTTTTAGCTCTCACCAACTGAGCTTCGTTTTAGTAGGTAGTTTCAAACTTACATTTTAAAGGCTGAAACATCCAATCAAAGCTTGAATCAAATTTTTTTTTTTTTTTTTGCATATCAGACAGCTATTTATTCAGAGCAAATGTTTGATAAACACATATGTATTTTTTTTCTTTATTTGCTTCCAAAATATACATAAAATGTCCTTTTAGGCTCCTGTAGATTGTGTTATGCTGTCAACGTTTCAACAAACCACCTTAATTAGACGGGAGCAAAGGAAAGGACTAATTTTCAGGTTTCTTAGCGACAGGTTTATGTATCTTACTACATAATTATTATTGTTGGCCTGTTGAGAAAATAGTGATAGGGAACAGAAAGACCTTCCAAATACTCCACAGAGGATTTGATTTTAACGATAAGCTAAAAAAAAAAAAAAGCAGGTTATGAATGGCCAGGTTTGAAGCTCTGCGAAGGCGCAATGATCGATGCTTTCAGTGCCAACTCAGACGAATCATGGAGTCAGAGATTGTGGACATGAGACTGGAAAATCTGGTTTAGTTTCAAATCTGATTTATGGATTCTGGGATTAAATGCTGGTTTTGAAGACAGGAATTCTGTGAAGGCTACGGGTAAGGTGTGGTTTAACTGTCAGGTAACCAGACGTGAGTCAACAGTTTGTAGTGTAACGTTTTGGAAATTCATCTAAAATCGCCCCATTAGTGACTTTAATGGGCGTTTTAAATCGTTAAACGTGGGTGGAACCCGACGGTAAACAGCATGTTGTGATGCCAACATCTGTTAACTGGTTCATCTGTTGATCCAGTTATGTTTGTTACCATGTTGAAGTGTAATAAGCCAATGTGGGACAGTGTTTTTCTTTCTTTTTTTTTTTTTTTACAGTGTTATGCCTTTAATCAGTCTATCAAGTTCATTTGTGTAGCACATTTCAGCAGCAAGGCAGTTCAAAGTGCTTTATTCCATCAAAACTCGAAAACAAAAAGTCACAAAAACATGAACAAAAAGAGTAAAACACAGAATCGTCTGATTTTCACAGAATAAACGCCACATTAAATGTGGAAAATGCTTTTAAATGACTCATCAAGGCCTCACAAAACCTGGTGTTTTGTTTTCACCGGGGTGTGTGAGCACTTCAGAGCCAACGTACCGGAAAGATTTCAGTTTTTTTTTTTTTCCCTGCAAATATTCTTTGCTTTTCTTCAGCGTCGAGTCTTGAAACTGTATTCGTTTAGAACTGACCGCAGTGAGAGCAACGTCTCTTCCTCCTAGCAGTTTAAAGAGACGCCGCACGCGCTCTAAGCGGATATAACTGTGATGATGGTTTCCATTTAGGAGGCTTATTTCCTGACTGGAGAGAGGCTGTTTCCCAGTGACCCGTTTCGTCCAGGTCAGTTGCTAATCAGAGGAAGGACGACGCTCACTCCCAGACATTCGCACTTAATGTGTCCTGAGTTTAAGGGGCAGCAAGCAGCAGCAGCAGCAGGAGCTGGACAAAATGTTACACTTTCCTGCAAAATAATATCATGTGAGGTGACCACAATTTGGAGATCAGCGGACATGTTGCTGTGTTTTCATCTAACTTATCTTTAAATTAGGTAAATATACAGTCACAGGAGGATGAGAAACTTGAGGCATCGCAGTTAAAGCTGAAATATGTAAAAAAAAAAAAAAAAAAGAGTTTGACAAAGAAAGGTTGTTTTTTTTTTTACACGCTTGTTGAAACTGTTACTGCTGTGACAATCAGAGCCAGGAGGCGGGTCTTAGATTTTGTAAGATTTTGTGTTTTTTTTTTTTGCAGTGTCAGTGAACCCTCTCGGTACTGTAGGCTCCACAAGTTACAGAATATTACATGTTACAAAAGCGGTGACTAACGCTGGAGCAAAAGGCACAACAGAACATGTGCAAATATCTTCAATACACCTGAATATCAGTGAGATTGAAATGGCTTTCCCTCAGCCAATAATCGCCTCTTCTTTCAGGAGAGTTCAAGTCATTTATCTTGCACTCCATCACTTGGATCTCCTGGTTCACCCAGACAAGCACACTCATAGAAAAGAAAAGCTAAGTGGAGCCGCGTTCTACCTGCAGGAGCGCTGACGGCAGACGGTGAGGATGTAAAAATCCGGCATGAACACGGCTGCTTCAAAACGCAGCAGGTTCAACACAGACTGCTGATGGAGCTTGCAGAAAGACAGATATTGCAGAAAGACAGATATTGCAGAAAGACAGATATTTCTCTAGTGTTCAAAGATTCAATAGCAAATGCACATCATCAGCTCATCTCTGCTTTGATATAAATAACAGTATTGTACAAGACAAACAGTGTCAAGATCTGACCTGAAACTGTCAAAGGAGGGGGGTGAAGGGAAGCGAAGGGAAGAGTCTCACTTCCCTTAGATGTAGAAACTGTCTCTTACCTCTCAGTATGTTTCAACGTTGCGATTTGCGTCTTTTTTTGACAAAGGAAAAACTGGTGCCTATCTCCTGGACAATAGACTCTACTGAACTGCAGGGGATATTCAGGGCCTTAGAGATTCATTTTCTATCCACCTCCTGACTTATACTTTTCAGTCACATTTTCTCTGGTTTGTTTGGAGTGTTCTCTTTGTCCTCGTCCTGCACTTATCAGGAATACTGATTAACCAGGGAATGAGCTGCTGCTTTGAGTCTGGCGCCACCCTCTGACTGGGACTATTATTGTTATTATCCTTGCCGTTATGCTCACAGGTCTGGACTGGCTCTAGCAGAACCTAGTGGGGACGGATGGACAAATTTATATCAAACAGACTTTGTGGGGACAGATAAGTGAATTAAGCTTTATTTTGGTGATAAATTTAAAGGGGCAGAATTATGGAAAATCAACTATTTTCAGCTTTACACCATGTTGTGCTGTTATTCCCATAGCTGAAGTGGTGCTTTGATTCTTCCATGCATGAAAAATCATTTACTTTCCTGTCTCGCAGAGCTGGCGTCCCCTGCAACTCCGCCACTCAGCTCCTTCAGACTAGCCAGCAGCAATTAGCAAACACCTGACGGAACTGAGCATCTGCTGAGCTCATTATAGGAGCCACTTCTCAGTAAAATGTTGGTAAAAACACTGTTAAAGGATTTATAGAGGAGCCATGTTGTTATGACTCTCTAAAAGCAGACGTTCGGAAAGAGCAGAGGCTTCTTAAAGAGACAGAGCTGTCTGTTGTGCAGAAACACCTGATTTCTCTTTTTCATCTCGTCTCATTGCATCAGTCATGAATTTGTGTGTGTGTGTGTGTGTGTGTGTGTGTGTGTGTGTGTGTGTGTGTGTGTGTGTGTGTGTGTGTGTGTGTGTGTAGGTGTGTGTGTGTGTATGTGCATGGTTGTTTGTCCTGTTGGATGGAAAATGGATGGATGGATGGAACCTGACGCCTCTGAAAGTGAAACGTGAGTATGTTCCTTGAAAGCTGGAGTTGAAACGCTCTCAGCTGCTCTCCCTTCGCCCTTTCTTGTCATAACTGTTGTGTTTCACTCTGCTGAATGTCTGGGGAGCTTTATTCTTGCGGAAGAGACCAAAAGTCAAAGTGCTTCATCTCTTTGTTTCGCTGTCTGTGTTTTCGTCTGCATGGACAGTTTTCTGGAGGATTGTGTTGTTTGTGTGTTACGGGTAACGGCTGCTGTTTTCTTTTTCATTCTCAGTCCTCCCTCCGCCCCCTCCTGTCCATCTGTCACCAAAGTCTCATATCATCTTTATTTTCTCTCTCATCTCTGTTGAGCTGCTCTCTAAATGCTAAACAAATTCTTTGCTCCAACGTGCATCTGTCTGTCCTGGATTTCTAACATACATATTTTTTGCAATATGTTAGCATTGGGACCCTCTTATCGTCCCCACACAACACAGGAGGAGCCCGGCGCCACGGTTTCTACGTGGAAGTCAGATCTATCGAATCCAAGTTTTTAACTCTGAATTCGACCTGCATTTTCACAGCAAACGCCTCATTAAATGCGCCTCCAGAGACTTTTCGTGGCACTGAGTCCTGCTGTCGCTGCAAAACAGAGATGGGCAGCAAACAAATGAGAGAAATGCAACGCCATGGGGTTGACAGTCAGTCAGCCAGAAACAGAACGAAAGGGAGTAAATGATGCAAAGTGCAAGAGACACTTGAAGAGTCAGCAAGCGGACGAGGGCGACGGTAATTACGCCTTTGACTGAGTGGGAGCATAAGAGAGCGAAAAAGATGATGATTTAGACGGACCGGATGGAAAGCGAAGTCTGACTCGGGGAGAATCGGCGGAGGCTTTGATGTAGTTTTCGAGGAAAAGCATCCCGAGTGGATTGGAAATCATTTACATGGAGAGAGACAACAATGACGTTTAAAGGCCGAGGGGAAAGTAAACTTTAAACACCGCTTCGAGTCACGATTAGTGAGGCAGTCGACTAATCTGTGAAGGATTATTTTAATCCATGTCCGATTCCCCTAGTACCACACCTACTCAAACCTGCACTCCGGATTATTGCACACATACACACCATAACTCACGGAGGATGTATTGGAAACAAAAGCTCAACGTTTTCCTCTTTTGATGAGCTCCACTTTTAAATGTATCCTGCCTCCTTAAGATGCGATCCATCCTGTCTAAATGCCTGCACCACCTTATTGACGCCTTTGAGGCGTAGCGACTGAGTGAACTTAGAGCTTTACTTTCTTCAACACAGCAAACAAGTGCAATGCTTGCTTTGCAACAGACAAGATTTTAATGCTGCATCTTTTTTGTCGCTTGTAATGAGACACTGAGAGACATAAAGTCCTCAGCTTAAAGCAAATAATCATCGCTGATTTAAATCTTAAATACGGTCGATCTCTGTTCTACCAGTATCACAAGGCTTTTTCCGTCAAAGCCGCCACAACTCTATCTCAAACCGGCATCCGCTTGGACTGGTCCGTCCTGGACACGGAACTGCTCATCATGCTCACCCAAGGCTCCACTTGTTCCACCTGTTCCGCGGTCGGCCACCAGAGTGCTCTCTGCCCCTCCCTGCCGTTCGCTGGCGCCAACCCCCCGCCCCTCCCGCCGGTTTCGTCCCGCCCAGCCGGTCCGTTGGTAGATCGTCGGGGGCGTAAAATTGAGGTATTTAATAATCGCCCCCTGTGCAACAACTTTAACGAAGGGATCTGCTCATTTACAAATTGCCCTTTTCTTCACATATGCAGTCAGTGCAAGGACACACATCCCAAGTCCACGTGTCCTCGGCGCCTGCCTGCCTCCCGGCCGGCCACCCCGTCAATTCAAACCTTGATCGCTAGTTCCCTGTCCACACCTATTATCATCCAAGAACTAGCTCAGCTTCTCCGGTCCAACCCTGATCCCTCCTTTGTGAATTTTTTACTCACCGGTCTTTCCCAGGGGTTCCGTATTGGTGTTCAATCCTATCCTTCCTCCACTTTTATCTGCTCCAACCTCCGGTCCGCTCTTAACGAGCCGGACGTCGTGGCTCACCTTCTCCCTCGTGAAGTTTCCAAGGGCTTCATGATAGGTCCCTTCCTCTCCTCCCCCTTCTCTCCGTTCCGCGTCAACCCGCTCGGCGTAGCCACCCGCAAATACTCCAGCAAAAAACGCCTCATCCTCGACCTGTCCGCCCCCCACGGGGGTTCGACCCCCAGCATCAACAGCCTCATCCCCAAGGAACCCTTTTCCCTCTGTTACGCCTCGGTCGACCACGCCATCTCCCTCATCAAGACGGCCGGACGGGGCGCCTGGCTAGCTAAGGCCGACATTGCGGATGCTTTTAAAGGGCTCCCCGAACACCCCTCCGATTGGCACCTTCTCGGCGCTAAATGGAACGGCTCCCTGTATTTCGCTGTCAGGCTCTCCTTCGGCTGCAGGAGTAGCCCCAGTCTGGTCGACACCCTCTCTGAAGCCTTGTGCTGGGTCCTCCTCAACGTCTCCCGTCTACCCGCGGTCCTTCACCTCCTCCATGATTTTCTCCTCGTCGACCCTCCCTCCCCCACGCCGAGTCCGTCCCTGTCGATGCTCCGCCAGCTTTTCGCTCGCGTAGGCGTTCCCCTTTCTGCAGACAAAACCATCGGTCCCACTACCAAGCTCGAATTCCTCGGGATTTCTCTCGACTCTGTCTCTATGATCGCTTCGTTGCCGCCGGATAAACTGTCTCGGATTCGCGACGTGTCCCGTTCTTTCGCCTCGGCATCAGCGGTCTCGAAACGCCAGCTCCTCTCGCTGCTGGGCCACCTTAATTTCGCTATGAGAATAATCCCCCAGGGTCGGTCCTTTATTTCGCGTCTCCTCGATTTAACCAGCTCGGTCCCATCTCTGCTAGACCGAATCAACCTAGACGACGGCTGCTGCTCGGACCTCGCGTTCTGGTCGAAGCTCCTTTCGGGGTGGAACGGCATCTCGTTTTTCTATAACGACCCCGTTCTCTCTGCCGACTCGCTGCAGTTTTTTACGGACACCGCCCCGTCCTCGGGTTTTGGGGGATATTTTGGGGGATATTGCTGCTAACCCCCGAAGGCTTCCCCATGACCGCCGAGTGGTTCATTCACCACCTTAGGCTGACTCTAACGTTGTGCGGTCTGCAGCCAAGCCAATTTTCAGGCCACTCATTTCGGATAGGCGCAGCCACTCATGCCGCCACCAAGGGCGTCCCCACTTCGTCCCTGCTCCAGCTCGGCTGCTGGACGTCATCTGCTTTCTCTTCTTACATCAGACCGGATACCTCTGCCGTGCTTCATGCTCAACGTTCAATGTCTACAGGTGAGCTTTTCAGCAATAACCGGCAGTGGAGCTCCGGGTCCGTCAGGTCCTAGCCCGATGGCCCGGTTCGCCGCCTTTCAGCCGTGCCTTCATCGCCTATCGCCTAGTCAGGCTGCAGGCACCACCATCGCCAATCGCCTAGTCAGGCTGCAGGCCCTTCATCACCTATCGCCTCGTCAGGCCTGCGGCCCCCCTCGCCTATCCTCGTCAGGCTGCAGGCTCTCTGGCGCGCCGATCAGTCTCGTCAGACCCCGGGCGCCCGCGGAGTCGACAGACTGCAGGCCTAGCAACGGCAGCCGAGCCCGCCGTCGGCAGATCACGCTCCAGCGACGCGGCCGCTCCCAGTCCTATCGACTGCAGCGCCTCCCGCCGTCGAGCCGCCGTCGCCGTCGGTAGGGTAGACTAGCGCTGCCAACCTCGTCAGACTGCAGGCCTCGGCCCGGTACCCTCTTTGGGGGGGAAGACTGTCCGAGCTCGGCCGAGCTGATGTCCTGCCCGCGGTGATCCGCGACTCACAGTTTCCTGCCGGGCCGAGCGCCAAAGAATGTTTATCATTAAATCTTCTAACTGCTATATTTCTACTCTGTGTGAGTCTCTCCAGATGGAAATATCATAAATGATTCTCCACAGCCTCAGCAAATTGTATCAACACCCCAGTTTTTGTCTCATCGCTGCCAAGCAGCTAAGCAATCTCCCATCGTCTCTGGCTTCCACCGACTGGAGTCTTCCTTGCAGCCGTAATAAACACCAATGTTCTTAAAGTCGCATCAATATGGCCAGTTTGGATTCTATGTGTTCATTACTTGTTTCTCACATGGAGTAGGCCTCCTGTTGCCTTTTCAGGCTGCACCGCGTGAGCCTCAGGACTCTGTTTGACTACTAGATGGCAGAAGCCAGGTTTCCTTATTTTGGACAAATGCAACCTCTTTTTCGGGGCCATATTTCAGCAAATTCTGAATCACTCCTCATCTGTTCACCAGGATGTACTTCGGCAACATAAGCCGAAGACCTGGACAACATAGACCCTAAGGGATCACAGCGGTTTGTGAAGCCCTCCGTCGCATGAAGGTGCAGAATAAAATGTGCGTTTGCTGTGACTTTGCTTTGAAGAGCAAAGGGAAATTGTTGGCAACCTCGCATCTGTCCCTTCACACAAAGGAAAGCAATTTTGAATCACAATGCACAAAATGAGGCAAACAAGGAAGACCACAGAGTAATTAATTTTAATTCACCACATGTATGTGCCATTGTCAGAACTCAATTACCAACTAATGGGAAAATGGTGCCTATCAGAGGCAATTTTTACACAAAAACACAATGAGCCAACAAATCTCAAGCTCCATCTATGAAAGCCTTTTCTTCCTTAAATGACGGTGTGATTGTCATTAAGAATGGCCTTTTCTTTAGCAATACTGCAAAAAAACTAATAAAAAAAAGAAAACCCAGGATGAAAAAGAGACGAATTATGCCAGCGCACATCGAGTCCATTAAGTAGGCGTGAGTCATAGTGGGAGAAATCGGTAAAGGAGGGAGTGAAAAAAAAAAAAGAAAAGCACATGAGCCACACAGAGGGAAAATGTTTTCACAATTTTCGTTTTTGATTTAACTCGAACAGCATCTGCTTGGCGACTGATTCTACTTCACCCGAAGGAAATGAAAGGAAAACGTCAGGAGCGCCTAGCAACGAGACGGAGAGCGACTTCACCTATCCATTTGGAGCCGAAACAACAGCTGCTGTTGCTTTCACTTCAATTAGTTGCCTGTTCTATACATGCCCAACACAAAAAAAAAAAAAAAAGGGAGGCGAATTTGAACAAAGTCAAAAATGAACAAATAATGGCAGGTTGCTAAGCGCGCTGGGGTAGGAGTGTATAAATTACCGGGTTGGAGACTCGCATTCAGAGCTGCCTCCCCGTTGCCACCCAACACAGGGCCCGTCAGAGAGCACACCTACGTGCACAGCCGTGTCCCCGCTCGGTTATCCTGGACGCGGACCTATTAACGTCTCAACGCTCGGGGTTATTTCTCTCTTTTTTTTTTTTTGAATTTCCACCTGAACAAACACCGGAGCTTGAGTCAATAACGGCTCGACGTGTGTGAGGCTAAAATGGGCCAAGAAGACAAAAGTTTTCACAAACAATAAAGTCTGGCTGTCGCCAGCGACAGGACAGTGGGCTGCTTGACAGCTAAAGCAAGAATAGCACATTCCTGGCCTGCTGCTCTCCCTGCTGCGAAAAGGGTTAAAAGTGGATCATATTCTGACTACTGCAGCATCTTCCTTTAGGACATATAAACTCAGATGAGCTGCCAGGGTCCAAAAAGCCTAAATGAAAAAATGGTAAATGTCCTGTAGTTGAATAGTCCACAGTGCTTTAAACTACATGCAAAGCCATTTAAATGGACTACAGTAAATGTAATGTGGGAAGGGAACGCCTCAGAGGCTTTTCTGTCGTTTCCTTCTGCAGCTCTTGCTGCAGCGCCACCAGGAGGTCAGCGGGTTTTTCGGTTAGTTTGGATCGTTTGACACAGAGCGGTGTGAAAGTGAACCGCACCAGCTGAAAACACCACCAATGTTGCAGTTTTGGTTCTCAATTGAACCAGATCATCAGGTGTGAAAACAGGCCAAGTAAACGACTCTTCATTTCAAAGTGAAAACAGTTTGAAGTCTAATAAAACCGTTTACAAAAGTCAGCTGGAATGTTTTAGAGACTGAAGTTGTTTTTGGATAGAAATCTGCTTTGGACCGGAACCATCTCTGTCTGGTTATCAGCCTCAGCCTCTGGGACCAACTAACCTGGATTCATGCTGAACGAAGATGCCAAAAGAGTTACACTCTGCTCTACAATCTAAACTAGAAAGTAACATCACGACTGTAAATATTCAGATGCCCCCATAAAGGAAAGAGCAGCTCACTTGTGGTCTGTAAACAAACCCCACCCATAAATTAAAAATGAATATGAACTCCTCATGTAGAGTGGAGAAGCGCTTCCTGATCACTAAATAAGATGTTCAGTTGTGTGTGAGAGCATTATTAAAATTTAACCTGCATCCCGGCTTTCCTGACTCACAGTCTGCACGGCGCAACTTCTCTGAAATTTCCGGGGATTATTGTGATTTGTAAGCCTTAAAAGACGACTTTAAGGAAACTGAACCTTCCTAAGAGGATTTAGTAAAAATAAAGGGTACAAACAAACAGTCGCCTCAGAAACTGACAGACACACACAAGGCGAGGGTGAGCTGACTTTCACCATCCGCCTGCAACGCGTTTTAGGTCTGTGATTTAAAATCTGCAATGCAAACAGCGTGGGCCGACCTGGCCACAATATGCACAGGAACGTGTGAGGCAACACGATTGTTTCATGATCGATTTGACTCTGGCGACACGCTGGAGATCAAAACGCGCCGCAGTGCTGACACGTCTGACCAATCAACACGTTTTTGGGTTGTTTTTTTTTTTTTTTTGCTGGAACTGAGCAAACAGCCAGGAGGTTCGTTAGCATAATTCATTTAGTTTATTTTTGACACTGCGATAAAACAAGACGGACATAAGTGGGTGGTGAATAAATATTAATTACATAAAGATGATAAAAGGGACACAAAAGGTGAAGAGTACAAATTTAAATTGGACATGGCGTCCCTAATTTTAGATAACCCTTTTTTTTTCACACAATACACTTTGTTAAAATTTCAGAAGCTGGTTGTTTTTCCAAAGAAGGAGACGCGAGTCGCTCGTTTGTTGCTCCGTTTCCACCAGAACAAGTCTTCTCGTTATCGCACTGACTTTGCTCCAGTTGTTACTGCACCAGTCACAATAATCAATAATGATCATTTAAAACAAAATCATTTTTTTCCGTTGACACGATTTATTGTTTGTCTCTTATTTTTCTGTCTCTATTCACCGAAACCTGGATGACAAAAGTCTTCAGTTTGGCGCTTTGGTCTCAACCATCCCGTTTTTAAAGGACAGACACTTCAAAATTCTTTTTATTTCTTGTTGTGTTTGCTTCATATATTTAAAATGTCTGATCTCTTAGGATGTTTTCTCTAGATTTGCCGTTACTATTATATTACTTGAAAATGGTCTCTAAACGACAATGTTATCGTTTAAATCGCAATAAATTCTGGAACAATTTATCGTGCAGCAGAATTTGCTATGGTGTCAGACCTCGTTGTTGTAACATCAGGTGTGCAACAGAAGCCATGTCTGTAATTGCAGACCTCGGCGTTATCTGGCTGCTGGTGGGAGTCGCACCAATACATTTATTTTTCTTCCTGGGCAAATCTAAATCCAGCGGAAACATTATAAATAGATCTGAGGCAGACAGTTTATGTGAGAAAACCCTCCATCTTGCCAGAGTTGGGGCTTTTCTGGAGAGAGTGAGTGGAATAAATTCTTCCGAGAAGCCTGTGCAAGACTGGTCAGAACTTACTGGAAACATTACAGCCAGCAGACACCACATATTGAGAGCAAATGTGTGCAATCTCTCTCCTGAATGACATGCAGTACTGTAACGTACTGGCTCTTAATTCCTTACCTGTTTTTACACCTGGAAGTGGCATTTCTTTCTGTCACGCTTTAATAAAAAGTATCATGGAGGGCGCAATCAACATTGGTTAACTGGATTCAGTTAACCATGAATTCAGACATCATCTGCAAAAGCTGAAGATAAGAGCCTGAGTTTCCCTGACCAGAAGCCATTCTCTCTGTGAATAGACCTTGAGATAAAGTCTACACCCGAGACAAATCTGGTATAAGGGACCTTGTGCCAGATATAAGGTACCGACTTTGCTGGACCTTTTGGTTCCTCATCAGTCATACGAACAACTTCCTTTATTGCTACTAAATTCAGACATCACTTTTATTTTTATTTAGCCTGCCACATAAAATCCCCCTCAAAAAATGCTTAGAAGTTCGAGGATGTAGCATTACAAAACATGAGGTATTCAAGGGGTGCCAATACTTGCAAGGCACAATTTTAGTATCCAAGTCTGACCATGTCAGTAAAGCCCGTTGACCTAAGAGGGAACAAATCAGATTCATTTACATACTGGACATGATGTGGGAAAGAGAGGGGAGAGAAAGGCACAATAGAAGAGAGAAAAAGACACATCAGAGGGAATGAGGGCCAGCCAATACAATGCAAGGGAACGACACACTGGGTAGAGAGAGAGAGAGAGAGAGAGAGAAGGAGCGAGTGAAAGACTCAGAGAGGGAGAGAAAGGAGCTTCCCGCTGAGAGGAAGAGAGGCTGCATGTGGAAAGCTGAGAGCAGAGCGAAAGCGGAGACGCACTCAGCTCTCGGCCACCGCGGAAGACGACTAACAACTTGCCGACTAACAACACTCTCCTGGAGAACCGAGAGCTCTTGAGTCAGCCGCGTGGGTCTTTACCTTCTTCCCCCACTTCTTTGAAATGGTTTCAGGAAAGTGACGAGACATGGGAATGTGCCACGTGGGAAGCACGAAGGTTCGCGCAGGAACGTTCAGGTTGTTGGCGGACATGGATGGAGAGTGAGAGCGACTGGTGTTTTCCACCGAGGTGCGGATCTGGAGACGAGGAGGGAAAACATGGAATACTGCAGATTCCTTGGAGGGCTGACGTTGATTCTGGTTGAAAAGAGGCAGTGAAATGTTTTGTTCTCCTTAAGGGAGAGGGGGAAAGTTAGTGACACACAGACAAAGCCATGCTGAATGTAATCATGACCACCATCCGACCCCATCAGCTGCTCATGCCAACTCGCAGGTGTGGGGGCAAGTTGGGGTGAGGAAGCTTTTTAGGAAATTCCACCCAGCTTTTTAAGTTCTTTTCTCTAAAGTGCAAATTTTGCCCTCAGGAAGCAACATATTTGCAGAAAAATTCTGTCAAGACAGAAAATGATCGTTTATTAAAAAAAACAAACACAGAGCTAATATTTTTAACATGAGCACTGCAGTGACAAGCTCAAGATGTGAAACCTGCGACTTCCGTTCAAACACCTTTCGTAAGGTTCTTCTTTTTCTTCTCTCTTTTTCATGAAGACACTAGTCCCAGGTTTAGATTCACCTGAAGCACTTCTGTCTCCTTTGCTTCTAGCTCATTTTTCCAGACCCCTTGAGACACACTGTGACGGTGTCACCCAAGCAATTTTAATTTTTCACGAATGCCCTATCGTCCTTTAAGATCAAACAGCTGCTCTTTTCTGTTGCTCTCAATCCAGCAGTCTGCTATTTTTGTTGCCCTCTGTGGAGGATCATCTGTTGATCCTGACAGACATTTCAAGGCTTCAGTTCCCTCAGAGGTGCTGGAATACCCAACGCACGTGTTGCATTGAAGGGTACTTCATAAATCAAGAGACGCTTTGCAATGCTTTACGGTATTTTAAAAGAAAATGCTTCTTCAAATTTGAATTCCCTTACTCCAGTCTGGGCTGTTCGTCTGGGGTGAGACCATGAACCTGCGTGGCGGCAACATGTCTGAGCTGATCTCTAACACCATCAGGACCTTCAGTGCTCTGGAGTCCAACCCTTGGCCTTCGCCTTTGCCCGACAACGTCACACACTTCAGGTGTCAGGGGAGCAGCCTCGCCCGCAACGGCATCGAGACGCCAGTGGCAAACTGGTCCCAGCACGGTGGCACGGCGGACTTCGGGTCTCGCTGCCTTCACGCCGAGTCGCGAGCGGAGAAGAACTGGCCGGCGCTTCTGATTTTGGTCGCCATCGCCGTCACGGTGATGGGCAACATCCTGGTGATCCTGGCGGTTTCCCTGGAGAAAAAGCTGCAGAACGCCACCAACTACTTCTTGATGTCACTGGCGGTGGCTGACATGCTCCTCGGCATCTTGGTGATGCCGGTCTCCATGGTGACCATTCTCTACGGTAAGCCGCGCATGCCACTCACATTGGGCTTTTATTAAGTTGACATTTGGTGTGTTGCTGACTCCACTCCAATGTGCTTCCCACAGCCTTTGGATGGAGTGTCTTTAGGACTAAACAGACTGCACCTGTCTGCATGCTGAACGCTTCAGTCACTCTTTTCTGGTTCAGATCGCCTGTACTCTGGGTTTAGGTTTACCTCTAACCCTGAGTTTGGAAGTGTGGTACATAAAAAGACAGGAAAGAAAAGCTTTAGACAGCATGCCTGGCTCTGTGGTGGTGGAGGACAGATGGAGAGCAGCAGTGATGGAGGTGGTCAGCCCTGTTGTTGACAGTGATGTGTTTATTTGGAGCGCCGCTTCAATGGAAAAAGAAAGTGGCACAACTTGCCTCCGCAGAGAGATGAATGAAAAGGCTCACAGGGCCATGTTTCTGCCACACAGACACAAACTCCTACAGGTAGACTCTGTTAATACTGCATGCATTATATAAGCAGTCAGAACTGCAGTGCCTGGTGAAAGTATTCACACCCCTGCAAGGTCTGATCATCTTTCTCTGTCAAATTTGAATGTATTCTATCAAGATTTGTGGATGAGGTGGGGTTTTTTCTTTTTTTTTTGGCCGTATCAAATTTGGTGTGTTTTGCATATTGTCATATTGTGTCACGTGATCAACAACCAGATGTTGCTACTGGCAGAAACGCTGAAGAATATTACAGGAAGTGGTAGGAGGAAGATGGCGCGGCATAATTTTAACGCCTTATCGCATGAACAAACTGATTTTAATTGCGTTTCCTACTAACTCTAATTAACACAATTGAAATTATTCTTTTTGTTGGACAACTTTATAATGACACAGGTTTGATGTTGCCAAAAGTGAGCATGTCTACTTTTCTCTGTTTAGTCTGATAACTGAAATTAAAGCTGCAGTTCCAGAAATCAGTCCCTGCTCTAACCTTTGGAAATGCTCACATCCACGTCTTGTTGCAAAGCCAGACTTCTTGTATGACTCCTTCCGTGCAAAAACTGATATTTCTCAGTAGCTTACATCTTCTTATCGATGTACAGCATTCTTACAATGATACACTCACAACAGATGATGGAGGGGGAAAAAAATATGTCTCTTTCAAATAAAAGCCATGTTTTGAAATTAAAAGCAGCCCACTTGGACTCAGCACTTTGGTAATGACTCAGGTCATCTGACAGGCTCCGCCCATTTTCCCATCAACATCTCCAAAAACGAAGCAACCCCATAACACAGTGCAGCCGACGCCATGTCTTGAAGCAGAGGCCGTGTGTTTAAAGCTGACTGAAACTATTCCTGCCTCATAAAGGTTTTTGAATGCCGGCCGAAAAGGAACATTTTTGTCTTACAAGCCACATGTTGAGGAACAATGTGTCCTTCACATGGACTGTGGAAAACATCTGGATTTCTTCTTCCAGTTCTTCAGCAAGGCCAGATTTGTGAAACATGTTTAAATCTTAGGCCAGATTTATACAACAAAACTTTATTTATTTATTTATTTATTTTTGGCCATAATGCTGTTTGTTGAATTACATTTTCTACCAACAGTTTGTATCCTCTGCGCAGGCAGCTGGATTTATTTGGACATTTATCTTCATTTCTGTGGGTTGCTGATAGCTCTGGACTTTATTTAGGGAGATTACAGTATTATTAACTTTACAATTGTTAAACACTTTGGTTATCATATTACATAAAAAAAATGTGAGAAAGTGAAGGTGTGTGAAAACGTTTGCATGGTGTATCATAATGAAAAGAGTGAAGCCGGGGAAAATTATGTCAAACTGGCTCCATCCTTTTTCCACATGCTTATATCACCGGATTCCCTATACATGTGGACTTCATTGCAAAACACACAAAAAATCCCAAATCTAAACCATCCTGTCCCAGCCTGTCAGGTTTTACCATCAGATCAGACTTCAGGTGTGATGTTGTTCTTTTTTTTTTTTTTTTTTTGCCTGTGAAGAACAAATAATTCCCCGTTGGAAAGGTGACGTCGCAGTCTGCAGTTCCACAACCTGCTGACTTTCTTCACATTTCACAGAAATACAAGTATAACACGGCGTGCTCTGACACCAACACCAGTGATTAGTGTGAGTTAGACAGAGAGACGTTCCTAGGAGGTGGTGATGAGAGCGACATGGTGGCTGCTTGGAAAAAAGGTGAACTGAAAATGTCAGGCACAAGATGGGCGACGTCCTTAAAATGCTGGCTAAAATATCCTCGTCATTTACGGGAGCTTTTTCTTTTACGCATCTCAGATGTCGTGATTTGAGAACCGACTGCCTGTGAGGTTAGACCTGTGTGAGTATCGGCAGGAGGCGAAAACGCTGAAATAACTCCGGGCTGTGGGAACAGTCTGCAGCTTGCCTAATTGTTTACCCGAGGGCTATCCACATGCAAAATCAGGTCGGGAATCGTCGCGGTTTGAATCCCAGAAAATGTGGACTTCCTTTCTTAAAACGCAGTATTGTAATGTGTTCAAATTGCAGAGGGTTCCTCTGGGCTTTATTCTGGCTCAGCCTTGTGGTCGTGGCTGACAGCTGTCATTCAGAGCGGGACGGTGTCAGGGATCAGAACTGGCTTTGTTTCACCACAGATACGTCAGAGGAAGCCTGATTCAGACGAGAAAGAATAAAGAAGGCTTAATGTCACAATGTAATCAATTATTAAAGACACAATTTGATGTATACGTTGCTCTATCCCTTTTTTTTGTGAAGGTTACTAAAAGAATATGTCTTCTAGAAGGGTGAGGTACGTTTTGCGGGGATAAACACGTCCACTGTGTTGGCATAGAAAGTTAACTGAGCTTGACCTTGACTTTCTCGGTTTTTTCCTCAACTACCCAAAAGGCTTTGCTGAACCAAAAGGTTGTGGAAAAACACCAGAAAACAACTTGTTTCGAAATCCACATTAAATGAAAAACGCCGCATAATTATGTGTTTGTCGTCGTGGTTACTGATCAGTTTGTCAGCAGGAACGTTTTGTAAATACGTTCCAAAAAGGATTTTTTTTTTTTTTTTGTCTATTGCTCTCTGAAGATGAGTTCTTACAGTATTATGCAATGACCATCATATTATTTGACAATGGTCTCAAAGTAACAATATTATCGTTTATCGCGATATCTTCTGGAACAACTTATCACGTTATCGTGGCAGGACTAGCTTCGATTCGGTTTAATTACCATCAACTAAAAAATTCTGATGGAACCGTCTCTGATTTCAATTGATAAACATAATAATCCATTTGTGTGTTGAAGGAAGCGGTCTGGTTCCAACTCATGAAACTAATTTTCTTTACATGACAATTTTGCTTTTTTATTAAAAAACAGGGCAGAAATCTAGCAGAATTTGACTCAACATTTTTCTGCGGGGGGAAGCAGTTTCTCTGCACCTGGTCTCATCACCCGTCTGTGACATTCAGGCAAACTGAACGTCCAGAACCTTTGCTCCGCCCCTTCCTCCCCTGGGAACCTCGCTGTCATCACCCCTCAGATCCAGGTGGCTAAGGATTAGCCGCCGCCGCCGTTTTCCTCTTCCGTTTATCGTCTCATCTCTTGATCCGTCACTCTCCCACTGCACGCACACACACACACACACACACACACGCACGCACGCACACACACACACCTACTAAATGCATTCTTCATTGTTGCCCTTTTACCAGCGGGGCCTTTTCTCCTTCATGTCTCAGGATTCCGCTGCTCCCACAGGAAACCTTTAAAAACCCAAACAGCAAATTCATTTGCATGAGAAGGAGAGCGATAAATGAGCAAAAAAAAAAAAGGAAGAGCGCTTTCAACAGGACGACATCCAACGCTTCAGAAGTCACTCCCCCCCCTCCCCCTCCTGGCTCTTAATGAGATGACAAAAGCACTAATTAGCCATGCTAACTCAAGACAAACAGCGCCGTAATTATTTTTCTAATGTTCCCACACAGCCTCAGATTTGTTTACTGATTCTGGGAGCGAACGCAACATTGTTTTTAAGCGTCAGGCCACGCTGATTACTGAGGCGGAGAGACGATCTTACACATTCAGATTATGGGCCTGATGTCAAAATCATGACTGGGAAGAGGTTATTAATGAGGCCACAGATTAGATCGTTACCGGGGTCATCCCCGACGTTTAGGGAGGCCCTGTTATCCAATGGAGCCAAAAAAAAACTTCTAAAGAAAGGAGACACAAGTTTTTTAAAACGGGAATCATATTTTTGTGAAAATATCAGATTAGAACATAATTACCTTTTGAAAATAACCTTGAAGCAGGTATTAAGTACATTTTTCATTTAGCTCACGTTTCTGTATTAAATGTTTAATTGATCTGGTTTAACATTCAGATCTGAAGCGTTTTCATTGCCATCATCGTAATTAACAGAAATACAGGCTTTAATACATAAATTTGACTCTATTTAGTGATAAAGTTTCTGAAATAAATGGGCTTTTCTGTAATATTCTAATGTATTGATTAGTTCTGTATGTGTTACAGAAACAACAACAATGGGCACCATCCTGAACAATACAACGCAGCATAGCGGTGGCAGCATCATGGTGTGGGGATTATTTTAATGATCTGATCAAAGTCCTCAGTCATGATTTAATAACTTAATAAAATGACACCTGGAAGGATCAATGCAGAGCCGACAGGCTGTGACCTAATTCAACCTGATGACTGGAAACAGGAAGGAATAACATTCTTGTCACGTCATTTTAGACATGAAAAGCCTGAGACTAATAAACTGTTGTCGTCGTTTCCAGGCCATGCTGATCGCACAAAGTGGATCTGGTCTCTGTTTATCAGGAGCAATCTGTTGAACCAAAACCCGACTGCTTGAAGCCAACTTTTCAAATTATTCATTATTCTGGGACAAAATGTGTCTCACATTTTGTAAGTGTGAAGTGTTTTTAAGAGAGTTTTCCTTCTATCTGCTTATTTCTGCTGAGCTGATCCGTGAATCCCTGTGAAGATTGTCTTTGTACTAGAAGTGCTTTGTTATCCTCTTTGAGGAGCTTTGTTTCAATTGACCATAAAATTGGACAATTTCTCATTTTCTGATATTTGGCTCTGGGACGACGTGTCGTTTCGAAATTGGTTTATTTTGTCAAACTGCAATGGAAACACGTCTTTGGCTTCGTACGAGTCACATGATCACTGACCGTACGTTTCCACTGGCCTAAAGAACAAAGAGGATGAAGGAAAGCAGGATGTCTTTATATTACTTTATTGTTTTTTTAGTAGGAGAATGATGGTGAGGAACAAATGAAAACTCAGCAAATGTGAAATTGTGTTTCTTCGACATGTGGGAGATTGACAACGTTTTGTGCACATTTGTAACGGAAACGCAGCTTTTGTCATTCATTGGAGGCGACACCTGCATTCAGCTTTTCTACATTTGAAAGGGATTCATCTTTTTTTTTTTGATTTGTCATTACCAAGATAGGTGTGTTTAATCATCCGACATCCATATGACATAATGAAATGCTCATCTGGTCTCAGTAGATAATATGTTTTGTAAGTTAACTCTTCAACTATGAAGAAACAAAACAATGGCTGTTTTTTTGTTATATGTATGTATATATATTAGATACCTCCAGTAATTTCTGCTTTCCCTACTCTAAAATAAACTATAAACATGCTTTGTAGGTATTCCTTTAAAGAGAAATAACTTTAAGCTGAATTTGTAATAATTCAGTTTTATAATCTGTCCCTGTTCACTGTGGCTCTGCATTATGTTACCGGCATAAAAAAAAAAAAAAAGTATTTTTAATTAAAGTTGTCCCATTCAGTAAGCAGTAGTCCTTATTAATTGAAATTTCAGTTGTTATAATTCCAGCTTTGTTTTTTGTTTTTCTTTTTCATTTTGTTCTTTTCTTTAATTAAACGTCGCGGGTCGAACAGGTGGCTCCGTGTGGAGCTCGGCCACCGTTGCCATGGAGAAACGCAATCCATCAGTCAAAGCTCCTGCAAAGTCACTGAAGTGATTTTCTGTAAGTGGTGGATTTTTGAAATTAGTTTTTCATTGAAGCATAATCTTTGGCTTCTGACTAAATGGAGCCGTGTGATTGGAGCTGTGCAGCCTAACCTGACTTTTTTTTATTGCGAGAGCGAATTACGGCTGGAAGAGTCTGCATCGGGCTCTCAGCTGGGGAAGTTTGGTTCTATCAAAAAGTGAGATTAAGAGAGCCATAGGCACACACTGTCTGTAAGGAGATAAATGTTTTTTTAATAAAACAGAAAATCAGGAAAAAATGAAAAACAGACATTTGTGTTTGTGGAAAGATGGCTTAAAAAAAATCTTTTTTTTTTTTTTTTATATAAGAGGAGATGCTAAGAAAATGTAGCAAAATAAAGCTTTAATTCAAATTTCCTCCATCCTCTGATGTCATAGTAAGAGTAACGTAGCCAGTCCCGACGCAGCAGAACGCAGTGACCCGATCCCAGCCGTCAGAGGAGGAATACATCACAAGTAACACACACCGGACGGGACGTTCAGCAATGACCCTTTCATTTCCCCACACCAAGAAATAAGTGATGCCCAGTTACAGCTGCATTTTCATTGACCATGTATTTGTGCAGTTCACAATAAATTTGGTAAATGGAAATGTGCAAAGTTTGAAAAACTTGTATTTTTATCAAAAGTTTTTGCACTAGGATGAGGTATCTTTATGACATTTAAACTGTCCTACGTCAAACATACTAACGCCTAGTAACACTTTGCATGCCTGTTGTAAAAAATAATAATAATGATAGTTTGTGTGTATCTACAGAACCAGTCTGGTCATCTCTTCTTTCACGGTGGAACACGTTTGAGTTGCACTGTGTTTCATCGAGCTCTGGCCGAAGCTTTCACATATACTCTCTCCGGTGTCAGCTGTAAATATTGAATATTTTTGATCAGATATGAATCAGTGTGCACAGCTTGGGGGGATACGAGGCAGTTCAACCGGCTAACTGCTGATCTGTTTTAGCTTGGGCTCAGGCCTCGTCTATTGACAGACGGCCCAGCAGGGAGATTTAGCTCACTTGTTCAAAGCTGTTTGTCTGGAACAAGCATTTGACGTCCACTGGGCGGACCATAGGTCAATCTTACGCTGCGTCCGCGCAGACTCGTCCGGAACGGGCTCAAAATCACAAAACACAGATCCGTGTCTTAACGTGGCGTTTGCTGTTTGTTTCTCCGCGTTTCTGTCATTGCGCCCCCCCTCCCGGGATGAGCCGTCATAACACAGCTGACAGACTGATGAGCCTTCTCGCCTTGCATAATCCTCCCGATACCTGCTGCAACGCTGAAAACAGCTTCAGTAACTCGACTTGACTACAATTTGTGCCCATAATGGTTAAGTATACGGTGCTGTCTCCTCTAAGCTGACGGGTTCTACATGTTTGGGTGGAGAAATGAAGGAACCGGAGAGATTTTAGCCCCACGAGGTCGACTGCGTTCTGAAACCGAGCCGCTAATTAAACGGTGACGGTAAACAGTTAATTGTTCGGGCTGTGACAGAGTTCGGCGGTCGGTGCATTCACGTGTCACATTTAGATTTTTTGCAGCTCATCTGTTGTCGTGATTTGTAAATACCAGGGCTGCATGGGAAGCAATAATAATGTCACTGCAAACCATTTACGAAAACTTTCCAAGTCCCTCCAGATAATTGGCAAACTCAGGGAGTAAACAGTGAAGTCAGAAATGAAAATTGGAGTAATTATTATCATTATTATTATTTTCCTGGTTTGGAAAGGTCAACAGCTCCCAATCAGACACAGTTAACATTTTGGTATTTAAAGGTGACTATAGGAACGCACCATATATCGGCACTAAAATCGGTATAAACTACTGTTAGTTATTTTTTAACATGTTGGTATCGGCCCGATAAAACTCATATTAACTGATATAATTTCTATACATGTTTCTTTTTGTTGTTTTTCTTTCAAAGAATAATCACTGACAAATAAACACTTTTTAATTTGCAGTGCAACTGATAAGATGTCTTAAAACTACAGATGGGGTTTCTTCCCCCTCACCTCAGCTGAAACTGATGATGCAGGCATAGAAACCTCTCTTCAGGGAAATTCTTCAAGTCAGTTCTTCAGACTCTGAGTCTTTTTCTGGTCCTTTTGTTGTTGCTGCTATCTTTCATGACAAGAAAACAGATTTGTGGTCTAGTAAATACCCAATTTTGAAACTCAATTTTCTTGACAGACAATTAGACATGTAATGCTCCCTGTTTAGACTGAGCTGACTAGAACTAAACACCAGCAGCTGGCACTAATTCATGCTGTCAAAGAATTGTTCATTTTGGACGAAGTGGAGGACGATGAAGTCCTCCAAGCGGCCGGCTCAAATCTTGGCTCTAGATTTGAGTTTTTTCTGCAACAACAACCACATAACTACGTCACTTTATCTCATGCTACGTAATGCACATGCTCCGTCTGCGATCATGAAAGTTTACACATGCTGAATGGATGGTGTGGCTTCCACTGACTGCATGCTAACTTAATGAATGTACCTTCCCCTCACAATATTCTGTTATTTTGCAAATAGTAAACATTTTGGCAATCCAAAGTGGGCTAAAACAGGAAACGGGTTGTATGGGTTGATGGTTTGATTTCCAACAGCTACACAATAACGGTTGTTTTGTTTCCAGAGGTATTAGACGGGAAGGAAACTACCATCTGTTGTGGAAGCTTCAAAGATTTGCCCTCATTCTTTGGACAGACAGCTGGAGGATTATTCACTGTCTTCTGTTGATCCTGCAATGTTTCGCGCTTGAACCAAATAGATTTCAACGGGAGCGCTCCCTTTAGAGCCGGTGCGTTATTCAGGCAAGTTTTGCCTCCCGAATAAAGAGAAAAACAAATAACTTGATGTTTGTCAAGGCTTAAAATCAGTTTTCGCATTGCTTTCTGTTGTTTTTTTTTCTTCATATTTTTCCTGATTATGTTGAGCATTAGAAAGTAGACAGAATCATAGAATAATATATATATATATATATTTGAAAGTTTCTTGCTTCAACATACTTCTGTTATACATATGTCCCCCCAGCCTCCAATCTTTGTTTAATGTCTTTACTGATCTTTGTGGTTTTCTCTGATGTTCATCTGTGAACAAACTGTCACAAGGTTTCCATTACTGACGCAGTTCGAAGTATAGGGAGAACAAGACGTACAGCTAGAAAATCAGGCAGAGGAAACCCGAGTCACGCCGCCACATGAGGTTCTGTATGTAGAAAATGCTCCGAGTTCGGATCGCTAACGACCTTGGTGAGCCATGAAAATGAAGACGTGAGACGTTAGTCTTTAAATGCGGAAAAGATTGTTTTTATAGACTCAATTCAAAGTGCCTTAATGAAATTAGAAGCTAATTTAAGTCTTTTCATTAAAACCTTTTTTATGGATGGTGACGGCTGTGGGCAGCACAGATCTCCTGTCTGCATTACAGCTAATTTGAAGAAGCCGTTTCATGCAAAACCCAGATACATTTCTTGGACATCTGGGGTCAAGATATTATCATTGTGTATTTTTATCATTTGTTTTGACTCATGGTTTGTGTCCAGACATTCATTGACGAGCTCCCAGGAAATGAGTCTCTCTAAGATAGACTTAGAGACATAACGCCGTTACTTCTTTCTAAAACGTGCGTTTAACACAACTTCCGTACTTTTTCTGACTTTATCTTGGCTGCAGTTTGACCGTAACTCTAATCTCTGTCTCAGCTGTTTCTCCGTGGAGCTAATTTGCCATTTCATCCAAACTGTAATCTCTTAAAAAAAACACCTCCACTCTCTCTCCTCCCACTCTGCTCTGCTCTGAGACGTTGCCACGGCGCCGCAACTCTGAGAGCGTAAGAAGAACCCCGAAATTATTTTACTGTTGCAGACAAAACGACGCAGCAAAACCTCGTTTTACGTGCAGCGTAAAATGCTGCGACGAAAAATAAAAAACACAAACACTGATGAATCCAAAAGAATCAGACGTGAGAAACAATTTCATGTTTTACCTGTTGGAATCAATTAACCACCCTAATAAAAGCATGTAGAACTACTATAGTAACTCTTTTTAAAAATTTTTAACTATTATTTGTAATGAAATGTGCGGAATTCATAGCAAACCTATGATTAATTAGATTATCAGCTGACATTATTCTTCATGCCGAACCACTTTTATCTTTTCTAGGTCCAATTATCTATAATGAACGACGATCAAGGCTTTAAAAGTTTAACCAAAGAAATTTTTAAAATCACAACATTCTTAGAAAGCAGCTGATGTCAGATCATTTTTTTTTATAGTGTCGGCGTTTTACGTTTTTTCACAAACCCAACTGAGATCCACGAGACGTAACTCTGACCTCGAACGGGGAAACTCCTCGACAACCTCACGCTGCCGCGCATGTGTCAGTCCTTCTGAATGAAACGAAAAGCAATGATGGAGTGCGGTCTCACCCTAGTCCCCTCTCCATACATATACATATATATAGAAAGAATGTGAAGAAAGCTCAAAATCCTCCATGATTTCCTGCTTCCACTGACACCATCTGCGACCTTAAGACCCCAGGAAAGACTTTAATCTGCTGCTCTGCTGCCTCTTTCCAGCATCGCCTGACAGATTTTGAGCCGACTTCAGTCAACAAGCTGAAATATGACTCGGAATCCTTCATTTTGAATGTTTGCGGCTTTATCTGTGTTGAAAAGGTTCTCGGAGGTTTTACATCTACGTCAGCTAAACGCTTGTTTTTGGAGGGGTTTTTTTATTTATTTTTTTTAGCCAGTTTAGTTGTGGAGGCTGCTGCTGTTATGTGACTTGAATGTGTCAAAAACAAAAATCGTTTCTGTCAGTTAGCAAAGCTAAAAAGAAGATTCTAAATGAGCAAAATATTGTGTTGTGCAAAGTCGAGCATATTTTAAAATGTTTTCCACTTGATTGTATTTTGACCTATTTCCCACTGTAGATACAAAACCATTGTATTCTACTTTGCACACAGTGGTCCCAAAATTATGAAGGCTGTCAAATTCAAATTCAAACTTTAATCTGATTAATTTCAGGTTGGCTGTGAATTAATAATGATTAATTGATCGTTAAAAAAATAAAAACAGCTACTAAACGGGTTCTACTGTTTTTTAGGACGACCAATTTATTAAAATTGGTCGCAGATACTTTTGTATTTACCCATTTTTGTTGTTCATAGCAGTTCAGTCGTGAATAGCTGCTGCAGAACATTGTTTTGTCTACAACAGTAAAATAATTTTGTTGCTCTTCCTGTGCTCTGAGCGCCGCAGCGCCATAGCAACCCCTCTGAGCAAGCGCCGAGTGAAAGGGGAGAGCGGAGCTGTCATGAGGCGCCGGTGTTTTTATGGCAGAGGAGGGCGGGGTCAAAAGAAAAGATCGATCACATTGATATTACGACAGTATCATTATTGGATCGACACTGGCGTGAATATGTATACTTTACTTTCAGATTGCCTGGTGAAAATTTATTTTATTTTATTTTTGGAAATACCCAACCACAGAAAAATTGCACAATTAATTATAGATAAATTTTCTATTATTTCTCTTTATTATGTGAATATGAGATTAAAGTATTGTGTCCTAAACTTGTCCAAATTCTTGAAAGAAAAGGGAAAAAAGACTCCTGAGTAAAAAATGCTTAAATAACAAAACGTATCGGTATCGGTGATATCGGGTCTATATTTAACTGGTGTCAGATCAATACCGCTGTGTGTGGTATCACAGACGAGGGGTTGAACATTTTGCAACATTACGATGATGTCAATTATGAATTTGCAAAACATTTTTTTTGGATTTTCTAGTTATTACGTTTTGTTGTTTTGTGAAAACCAATCACACATTTAAACATCTGAATGTAAGAAAGATACAAAGTGCCCGTAATTGTTTTTTTTTTTCTTTTTTCACTTTGTTAAAGTTTTGTTGAATAGAAAAAAAAACAAAAAACTACTAATAAGATAAAACTTGGACCTCTAGAGACACTCGACCCGTTCAGAAACCTCACTCTGACTGAACAGGAGCCCAGACCTTATCAGCTAACCAGAGTGTCACCGACTCCCTTCGCTGATGCTCGACGGCGGCTGAATGTGCTCAAATCCCTGCAGCAGATTTCTTATTTCCAACAAAAGATTGAAAGCAGAAGACAGAGAGGCTGCTCCAGCAGCGGAGTAATGATTTTATTGTCATTTCGCGCAATCTCTGTCGATGTCATTCAGAGAGCAGTAATGACTGCAGCTTTCCTCGTCTCCGTTCCCCCTGCCTGTTTTATATGATATGGTGCTGTTGCTGCTCTCTTAATGGGTTTCTCATTTTTCTGTTACCTCATTTAAGTGAATATTGACTGTTTACATTGCATCATCAAGCAAAAGATCCCCCCCAAAAAAAACAAAAAGTAAAATAAGGAGCAACAGACAGCAGTCAGGGAGTCGTTTCTCCTTTAGCTCCTAAGATTGTGACTGCAATGAGAAGGAGCTTAGCCAGCTGCCATGAGGTCACACAAATATGATGACCTATAAGGTGACCTACATCTTAGAGGTCAAAGCAGAAAACATCGCAGCATCTCACAATGTATAAAAACAGGTCACGCGTCAATTTGGATGTTAAATTAAAGAGTCTAACACTTTGTTTTAGTTGAGGGAGTATAATATTATTCACTCAACTAAAACATTGCTGCAGTGTTGCTTTGATTCTTTCATGCATGCTTGCGAAATCCTTTAATCTCCATGGCAACCGTTGAGCTGTGCAACACACCTGGGTGGGCCTAGCCCCGCCTTCAAGGACGAAGCTCCTCCTCTGCGCTGCAGTTTCCAGTCTTCTGCGCTTCTGCCCCACCCAGCTCCTTTAGACTAGCCAGCAGCAATTAGCAAACACCTGGTGGAACTGTGCATCAGCTGAGCTCATTATGTGAGTCACGTCTCAGTGAAATGTTGGTTAAAAGCGTAGCTGAAGGATTAAAAAAAAGAGCCATGCTGTAATGGACTTTCTGAAGGCAGAATTTCAGAGAGAACAGGAGCTTCTTAAAGAGACAGAGGCCCAATTTTAAGGCGTTAAACTATGAAGTTGAATATCTTCTATTTGGTGTAAATAGCATTTTGATAACAACTAAAGATAACATAGTTACTTTACTACTGTAAAGTACATAATACTGTCTCTTTAAAGATCATTTTGAAATGAATAAAAACAACAAAAGCAACACGTTTATGTTGTTTCCTTGGCTACATAAACATCCAGTCATAAAACTGAACATCCGGACATAATGTGCTCACACTGGCTCCAGGATGAATGTGTTCAGCACGTCAACAGGGGTTAACCAAGGATTCATCCCAGGTTCATTGCTAAGACAGAGACACTCCAGGGAGTTCTCTCCTACCTCCAGGATCTCGGTTCATAATGACACCAAAGAATATTTAAAGTGTCTGTTTTCCAGCCGAGTGCCTAAATACGCCCCACTTCTGATCTTCTCCCAGGGGACCTGAAATCCCTGCGCGCTCGTGCACTTTCTATTCTATCTTCCTGCAACACCTGATGACTTAAGAAGCGTCGGAAGCACAAGCCGTCTCCACGGAAGTGCCAGCGGCACTGAAAAAAGAACGGCGCGAATCAGAAGCGGGAACCGAACAAAACGACCGAGGCTGAAAAGGTTAAACAGATTAAAAGATGGCTGAGGAAACGGTTTTCTGTTGCTCCGGAGTCTTTTCGCCAGTAAAGATAGAGACTCAGGCTTTGATTATTCTAGCCCGTGTTTTACCCCGACAAGTAGGGCGGCTGTAACGAGGGTTACACAACAACACAAACGCTTCCTGGACGCTCGGTTAGGGATCGCCTTGATGTAGCAGTGGATCGCCTGCAGCAAGAAAAAATAAACTCTAATTCCTCCTTTTGATATCGGCGGTGTTGGGAGGAGGAGGAGAACATAAGCAAGAAAGTGACACATAGGAGGTGAGATAGTAAAGTCCCCCGAGTTGGGGAGGGAGAAATCCCCGTGTTGTGCTCATCCATTTGTGAGAAACTGGGTGAGATGGAGGAGATTCTGATTTTTATGATTCCCCGAGAGGCTCGGGGACAAAAAATAAAATACAAAGCGGCGACAAAAGCAGGCGTTAGGCTCACCCCTCTCCTCTCCTCTCCTCTCCGCTCCCCGCACAGCCAGGCGGAACAAAACGAAGCCGAGGCAAACGAAAAGGGCAACAGCCGTCATCAGGCTCTGCTGGCCAGATGTGAGACGATGAGACATGTCAACGGGAAGGAGAGGAACACGAAAAGGCAAAACACAAAGCGTAGATAGACTGGATGATGGAGATTTGGGAACTGAAGGAGCCTTCATGCATGTTGAGAAACAGTTTTTGCAGCGTCTACGAAGCAACTCATCTTTCCAATCGCTTCTGTACCTTATTGGTCGTGAGACGCTTGAGTTGGAGCATCTTGTTATGAATGAATCATCAGGTCATCCAATGGTCCAATAGAGAAACACAGCCATAAATATTTACAGTTTTATCTAATGTAGAGACATCAATGCCAATACCAGTCCAGTACAGAAAGAGTCGGCTGAATTGACCTCAATTCCACATTTTATTATGTAAATGTCACAATTTTGAATTTATCTATTATGTCACGTTACTCCCCCGTTAAAAACATACATGTGCAAAATGCCTGGGTGGATGTAGCACCACCTCCTCGCAGCTGCTGTTTCCAAACTACCAAGCCTCCACCTCACAGAGCAGCCCTCCCCCACTCAGCTCCTTCAGACTAGCCATCATCAATTAGCAAACACCTGGTGGAACTGAGAATCGTCTGAGCTCTTTATAGGAGCTGCTACTCGGTGGACGCTGGTAAAGGGTTAATACATGTTGCGATGACTTCCTGAAGGCAGAGCTTTAGAAAGAGCAAGAGTTTCTTCCAGAGACAGAGGATCAATTCTGAGTCATTAAATCGCAAAGTCCAATTTTTTTAAGACAAATTTGATATATATAACATTTTTATAACTGAAAGTTATGTAGTTATGTGATGCTTATGTGGTTATGTGATACTTGATTGTGTTCTAAAATGGCTCCACCTTTAAGCAAATAAGAACCATGCAGCTTTTTCTTTCTACAGCATCAAAATTTGAAAACAAAACTTTATCGGCAGTCAAATGTTTCACGATTCACCAAAGATTTTGAGAATTACTTCATATTTCAAACCAAATATGGATCAAGGAAAACAAAAAAATTGAAAAAAAAAATAAAATAAATTCATTGTCACTTTTAGTGTTAACACTGTACTTTTTTACGCTTAGCAAATTTACGGTACTTATTCATCTTAACGTACAGTGTGACCTGGTACATAAAAATCCCTTCTAAAAATCCCTTCTAAGACACAAGTCGAGTCATCTGAAAGTTTTCTAATTAGTACAGACAGAGGCGTATAATTAGTGGTGAATAATTAGAGCTTCAGATGAAGCGTTGCCGTGGCGCCGAGTTCAGCCGCTTCAGTCCCAGAGGAGGGAAGTCGCTTTCTGAGGATCCGACTCATCGCTCACGCTCAGCCAGTGTGTTGGAAAAATTGGTTGGAAGATCCAAATAATTTCTATACATTGTTTATCTTTTTTTCATGTCTTGGATGCATTACACAACATTTTTCTGATTTCTGTCGCTATTATTAATATTCAACTTGTAACTCATGTCTGCATCGAGATTCAGTTTCATTCATTTTCATCTTGTGGACAGCGAAACGAAAAACAAAAATAGAAAAATATGGCCACGGGATCATTTCACCTTCTTGCCATCTTGCATCAGTAAAGAGCGAGAGGGGATGAGCAGCGCCACACAACATGGTAACTGACAGCGCCAGGTCCCTCCTGCTGGCTCTGATCGGTTGTTTCTGGTTAGAACTACAAGAAGTCAGATTTTTGTTTCACATATTATTATAACCATCACAACACAGGAACGGTTTCAACAAAAATGCAAAACAATACTTTTTATAAAAAATACATTGCTGAGCTTTAACGACAAAAAAAGATTTTTACATATTGATGCGCTCTAATTAAAGTCAGAGAAAACTCTGCTGTGCTCCGGTTCAGAGCCAGAACTTCTCACCATGCCGTCGCACCAGGCTTGCGGCTAAACCGAGCTAACGTTTAGAGCGTTATCATTCCTCCGCACATTTCCTGCATGAACATAAACTCACCAGCCACCTTATCAGGTTCACACCTGGCTAAAACCAGGATGGATCCCCCTTTTCCTCCAGCTTCAGACTAATTCTTCTCAGCACAGATTCTACAAGGTCCCAGAAACCTTCGCTCTATGTTGGCAGCAAAATAGCATCTCAATATTCCTGCAGATTCAGAGGCTGCATAGCCATGATGCTCATCTGCTATTCCACTGCTTCCCTGAGGCGCTGGATCAGGGTTTGGTGACGGTGAAGGCTCACTGGCACGTTAAAGAAACCAGTTTTACATGATATGATGCATCATCTCATTGGAATCTGTCAGAAGCCTGCAGTGGCACAACTAAAAAAAAGTAACAAAAATAGCCATGAATCAATTTAAAATGTGTTATTTCATAAGTTGTGCAATAATACAGTTTTTACTTAACACTGTATTTTATTAATGTTGCATAATACATTTTAATTAGACTAAATGAATAAGCATTTCCACTGACAGAAATGGGCAAATTGAAATTCCGACAATAAATTTGCATAACGGAAATTTACCAGTTTAGAAAAAAAGCATGTTTTTCCGCTACAGTGAGGTGGTTTTCTGCCACACTAAAATAAATGCATTCTTGCAAAACTGAAATGGAAAAATTTTTATTGACTCACATGATCAACAGCTGGATGTTGCTACTGGTGGAAACGCCAAATGACGGTTTGTTGATGTTCAAGCTTTGCCATGTGTGACTTTAATTTCATTTCTTAGTCAGTGAAAACGCAACAATCGCAAAATTGTGTTTTTTTTCTTCCTTAGAAGAATATCGACAAAGTTTTGCGCATATTTGCCTCACACTCACTCAGCCACTCTGAATGTGAGGTCATTACAATGCAGGGCTGCAACTTTTATGTTGCTTCCTGGTTTAACTCACCTGAACCACGTCACTGGATCACTACAAAGTTTGGTCTTCAGTGTAGTTTTTTGTCATCATTTCTTCCTTTTTTTTTGTCTTTTTCAAAAGAAAATCGATCTGTTCAAATCGGATTTGATTTCAGAACATGATGCTACAAGATTGGATGCATTTCGTTTCTCTGAAGCTTCCCTCCTCCACTGGTTCAACTGTTCCAAGCCATTTCTAACCGTTCACTAGACTTATAGGCTAAAGATGAATCAGAATTCTGAAAGCCGTCGTACCTCCAGGTTCTGTTTCTGCCTCACAACTTTGAGCTCTGCTCCAATTAAGGCTCTGATGAACAAATAGTAATAGCAATAATAATAAGATGTTTCTGTTGTTGAAACCAAATGAGTCTGAAATCCGTCCAGGCTGCTGAGTGGATCCCCTGCTCAGATCCGAAGCAGCCCGGAGCGGGACCAGAACATGCTGCACGGATTATGGCTCCCATCTGGCCTCTGAGTCCCAGGAGGAGAGGATGAGGAAGAGGAGGAGGAAGAGGAAGGCCGCCCATCCTGATGTGACCGCAAACCGGACAGACAGAGACAGAGAGTGAGATCTGCACCGTGTTTAATGCCAGAAAATGGACGGCACACCAGCTGCACTCTGACCTGTCGCTAGAGAACATCTACAGACATCAAACACCGAAACCCGCTGGATGTAAATCAGCTCACAGGGAGACCAAAGCGCAGTTGGTTGTTTTGTTACCCTACATTGCTTCATTTTTTTGTTTTTTTTTTCTCTTTTTTAAAAAAAGAAGAAAATCAGGATCAGATGTTAGTAGTTTATTTTAAATGTAAACGAGCGTTTCCTTTTTTTCGACTAGTGGCGTCAGATCGTCCTCTGATCTGACGGTTGGCAGCGAAACATGTTCTGGGATAATGAACCGTCTGTTTACTTCCAGGTCCCACTGGAGGATTTGTCTCTATAAAATATGTGTTCAATCTTTAGAATTCATGTCCATTTAAATTAACTACGTCAGAACGCTGCGTGACGCAATAAAACCCAATAATGTCATTTTTCAAGACCTAAGATCAATGGAGAAAGGAATTTAATATGATAAGTTTTTTTTTTTTTGTGCCCATTAAAGCTGAAACACAAACCTGGAAATGGAGCCATCATTGCTGTAGCTCAGTGCTCGATTGAAGAGGCTTGGGAGTCAAAAAAAAGACTGACTGACCCACTGTTGAGACTAAAAACAACAACAAAATGTTTCCTGGGTCTCTTTTTCTTTTTCTTGTTAATCTCAAAAATCCTCTTTGAAACTTCCAGCCACCCACTCAGTTAATCCCCAACCTCGAATTTCTGAAGACAGTTAAAAACCTCCTCGGCTCTTAGGAGCCGCATCCAACCAGTGAGTCAGATTCGATCGCAGTCGATGTTTGGGTCACTTTTGACTGACGCGCTGAGCGACCGGCGTGATCTCAAAAGCCTTTTGAGAAAAAAGGAGAGAACCTGACCAGACCCGACAATTTGACAAACACAAGACGAGAAGTCGGATTGTAGTTTGACATGATCCGACTCGGACTCTGGTCACTCTGCACACACGCACATGCAACTCTTGTCCCGTGTGACGTAACTCAGAGTGGAGCCTGGTGCCCTGCAGACGCACAAAACCCACCGAGTATTTTTGCTCTCGTTTCTGTTTCCTTTAAAATAAGACCAGAGAATTTTGTCAGCAATATACAGGAGCTTGTTTGAGTCAATAATCCTTAACATTGCTGAAAACGTTCTATTAAAGTATTTCACTTATAACATGGGGGAAAAATTCATTCAATCAATCAATCAATCAATCAATCAATCAATCAATCAATCAATCAATCAATCAAGTTGACTTGGAAGTTCAAAGTGCTTGACATGATTAAAACAAAACTAAAAAGTCAAAAACAGCACATGGTCGAGAATTGAGAAACAAACATGACATTTTGACGGGAGCATCATCCAAATCATCGGCTGACCCCGGCGGACGACAAGTCCGGATCAGGAGATGATTCCCAATTTCCTGACATCTGTTTTTGTGCTGAGCTGGAAACTCTGACAAGTTCTCCGCTGAGAAAGTTTCCAGAAGGCGACATTAATCCGAACAGCGAGGGCGGGGGAGCGGAGTCTTCTTGTCGGATTGAAGCATGAAGTTCAGTGAAACCCGCATCTGTTTGCCCAGAGCATCAGTCAGACTTTAACTCGCCGCCTATCAGAACAATAAGCCCTCTGCAATAAAACGTCATGTGAAAGACTCACTGTTACCCTTCAATAAATTCCAAATCAGGGTTGTTGTTTTTTTTTCGTCGCAAGTCTTTTGTTCTCCTTGATCTTAGTGTCCAGAATTGCGACTTCATGAAATCTTTTGGAAAGCACTGAAGGTGAAGGACATTAATCGCAGACGCATATTCAAAAGGCAGGATCTGAGCCTCGCTCTGGGCTGACAGAAGCACTTCTTTAATGCGCTTTGGAATGCAGTGTTGTTAAATTCATGGCACCTTTATCTTTCCTTACAAGACTTAAGAGCATAATAAGCGCGAGCGAATAAAAACCCTGTATGTAATTTTAATGTCGCATACATATCTGGGTTGCCTCACTTCGACCCAAGCAGGTTTTCACCTTAAAGTTTAGCTTTTGTAACAAATCTCAAGCTGAATATATTTCACAGAGCGTTGGGCAGCAAACCGATATATGTGAGGTATTCAGAGACATAAAGTAGTTTTTAATACCGACTGAAAAACCTGATGAATCTTTTGCCAAAAGCAGTAAAACTGTGGAATATTTATGAATGGATGGTGTGGTTATTATAGGAGTCATTTTTTACATGGCTGGGTTCTCTTTTCCCTTAGAGTGAAAACTTTTTAAAGGAGCAGTATCAGGTAAAATCAACTTTTTACATTCCTCGTCAAAAACCTTCCTGGTGTGTTTAAGAAATACTTTTATCTCCCGTGGCAACCACTCAGCTGCAGAAAACTCCTGGGTGGACCTGGCATCCCGGAGACTCCCTGTCTCAGCTCCTTAAGACTAGCCAGCAACAATTAGCAAACACCTGTTGGACCTGAGCCTCTGCTGAGCTCATTATAGGAGATACTTCTTAGTATAACGCTGGTAAAAATGTTAAAAGGTTAATAGAGGAGCCACGTTGTGCTGGCTTCCTGAAGGCGGGGTTTCAGAAAGAGGAGGAACTTCTTAAAGAGACAGAGGCCCAATTTGAAGGTGCTAATATACAAAGTCAGTTTTCTATTTAAATCATGTTTGGTGAATGGAGCAACCAAAGGTAACAATTAAAATAAAATGGCACCATGTGGCACTGCAAATAAATAACACTGCCCCTTTAAGAAGGAGATTGAAGCCAGCTATCATGCTGACTTTACTTTCGTGTGTGATTTTAATGTCTGCAGGAGGTCCTACATAAATACATTTTATATTGTCTTCATTTTACGACTGGATTCCTTCATTATGGTGTGCAAAGACATTCTGACGTTACTCAGCGTGCCACATATAAGAGAAAAACAAAGTGCAATAAGCCAGTTCAGTCAAATCAAGCGTCCCACTGCTTCAATTGGCAACTTGTCTGATCGGTGCAGTGGGCGTCGAAAGGAAAACAGGAACAGGAAGAACAGCTAATCTCCAGATTAAATAAACTGGTGAGTCAGATTACTACGGGTTGGCATTTGTCGTATCAATTATCATTTATTTTGAACCATTTCTTATCATGGTAGAAATAAAAAAATGAATCATGATTGTCACAGTACATTTCAGACAATGTTAAAAATGTTATTTTAACTACTTTCTGCTTTTATTTCCCTCCAGAGGTTCAATAAAAGCCCACATCATCTGTAATATTTAGCGAGCATAGATTTCACACAATGAGACACATTCAAGTGCAGTGTGATTTATTTATTTTTTATTTCTTTGTTTTGGAGGTTTAAGAGGTGAAATTCACCATCTGACTGAAAAAAAAAATCAATAACTTTAGCACATAATTTGACATAATGTGCTTTTTCATTGTTGTCACAGGCGACTGTCTAACTGAGCGCATCATGTTTCCCTTTCTGTTCTGCTTGGCTCCTTTTGTTCCTCGCCGTCAGAACGTTACGCGCAGTTGGCCCGGTGTTCCCGCCCGGTGTTCCCGCCCGGTGTTCCCGCCCGGTGTTCCCGCCCGGTGTTCCCGCCCGGTGTTCCCGCCCGGTGTTCCCGCCCGGTGTTCCCGCCCTGGCTCTGCGGCTCCCGCTGCTCTCACGTTTAATGATCCTCTCAGAGGTTTGAATGTGCAGCTGATTAGGTCAGATTGATCGCTGGGCTCAGATGACCGTCTCCAACACGTTTAACACAACGCCTGCCCCAGGCAGTCAGTGTGTTTTTTTATTTTCCTTTTCTTTCATTGAAACCTTCAGCCAAACTAGCAGTTTGTTTAAAATCATTTCGCCCCAAATTTCTGCTGCTTGTTTCATTTTCCACACAGCTAGAAAGTGCAAAGTTGGCTCAAAACCACAGAGACACAGCAGCTGCATTCAAATCTAATTAGTTCTTGGGATTTTGCAGTTTTGGGTTTGTTCCCTGTCACATTCAGGATTCTTCTTGTCGAGTTTCCTTTAAATAAATACTTTTATTTTACTGTTGTTTTTTTTTAATTTAGTAGAATTTTTTTTGTGCAAGCAGCTTAATTTTTCAGGATTTTTCACCCGCTTTTCTCCGCCGGCATGGACACGATCTCTGATTTTCAGTCGTCCTCCTGTCAGATGTTGTTTCATTGTGTGGTCAGAGCTTCTTCAGATTATTTCCTTTGCTGATTTGACTCCCACCATGCGAACCTCGAGGCCGCCCAATCAGAGCCGGCAATCCGTTTGTTTAACAGAAATGCACCTATAGTTGATTTACAACAGTCAAATTCCTGTTGTTAATTGTTGCAAGTTTACGTTTTTGTTTTTTTTAAACGGGACATTAAATATGAAATAACATTTCCATGTAAATACATCATCGTCCAATTGAGGTCGACATATACGATATTTAATAATAATAACAAAAAGAAAGTTCAAACCTTTCCTGCTACCTGCAGGCTGATTGGACTGTCTGTGTTTCCTCCACCAAGACAAGAGGAGTTCAGTGGGACTTGGTCTGTCTTTGTCAGAAGCAGGTGGCTGAGAAAGTAATATGAAACGCTCAGACAACGAGATCCTAACCTGCCGGTGGAACGCTCCATAATGCCTTCCAGCAGACAGTGTAATGTCCGCATGATCAGAGCTAATCTCTCTCCCAGATCACTCATTCGTTCTGCTCTCAGAGCGCTTGACGAACTGCACAGCACAGATATCAGAGTCCTGGCTTGCATCAGTTTGGTTACTTTTGTGTATTTAAAGCCTTCTGGTCACTTTATTGTTTTATTGCTGTATAAGTGATGGTGTCTGTTAGTTGTGTCTCTGACATCACTTATAAATAAAACCAACTGAAGTTGACGGCTTCCTAAGTGACATTCGATGACATTCGATGTCCCAGTAGTTCCCAGAGCAATCATCTTCATCAACCAGAGCAGCAGACAAGATCAGGACAAACACACATTTTCATTCGTAACTCAAAGTGCACTATAAAAAGGCATTTGGGGGAAATAAATATTAAAATTTTACTCATTCATTTAATTTTATTTATTTCAAGTATACTGGTTTTCCAATGCAAAATATGATATGGGTTAGGGTTAGGTTAGGAATAATA
The DNA here is from genome assembly GCA_911649635.1 of Poeciliopsis gracilis. NCBI lineage: Eukaryota > Metazoa > Chordata > Actinopteri > Cyprinodontiformes > Poeciliidae > Poeciliopsis > Poeciliopsis gracilis. The sequence continues at coordinate 1,698,636 of CAJVRI010001532.1, forward strand.
TAATTTAAGTGAAGATGTTCAATCAGCCGGTGATCTAATTTGGTGTGAAGTTGGGGTTTTTTGTGGATTCCTTGGTTTAATTTACAGCTTAAAATGTTTTTCTGATGTTTTTTTTTTTTAATCTGTAACAATCCTGTATGGAACGGGACAGATAATCTGTGAAAAACATCCAGCTCCTCTCTGTTCTACCATTGTCATCTATAAAAAACTACCGCTCTCCGGTCAAAGACAACCAATCAGAGCCAGGAGGAGGGTCTTAGCGCTGCCAATCAAGCTCATGCGCGTGCTGTTCCGTGTGCTAATGGTGGAGAAACAACTCGCTGTAAACCTGAGCGTTCACACCTGTCAGGAAGAAGCCGTAGGCTAGCAGTCTGTGATCAGCGGCCAGATGTCGGAAACCTCGAAGAAGACGACAGGAAGTGGTTGGAGGATGATGGTTAGTGTTTGTTTGGGTTTTTTTTTCAGACAGCTTGCAGCTGGCTCCCCCAGAGCTGTCACAGCATCACACAGTTCATAAAAAGTTGTCAGTTGAAGGTGTTTAATCCATGACTACGACTTCCCCACATCGCCGCATCCGCAGCCACTCCTCACTATGAGAAGCTCATTTCTCCTCTGATTGGCTGATGGATGACGAGCATCAACGGCATACGCCTTGACTTATGAATATACCTCATCTGACTGTTTATGTCCGTCACTGTTCAGGTGATTTTAAACACCTGAACAAACGTATTGACGTGATTTTCATTTTTTTTCTTATTTAATGGAAAAGCCGCGATTGCAAAACTGTTTTTTCAACACTAGAGGAATACAGACAAAGATTTACCCACATTTGGAAATGGAAACGCAGCTGACTGCTCTCCTTTTACCTTTTCAGTCGCCTTTATTGGCCATTACCTTCCTGCTGCCTGCGTCAAACTCACCATGATTTCTAGGTTCCTTCATTTCTTCTCTTACTCTCCTCTCCTCTCCTCTCCTCTCCTCTCCTCTCCTCTCCTCTCCTCTCCTCTCCTCTCCTCTCCTCTCCTCTCCTCTCCTCTCCTCCCGCTCTGCCTGAGAGAGCTCAGTGAATGTACTTGTCACTAGAAACATATTTGGATTGAACCGCGGCACCATTGCTGCCACCTTTCACCCGCATGATGAAATGATGGTTCTCTAACCGCAGCTGGCTGATGCCACTCTCTGGGAACAAACAACGGGAGGATTTTATTTGCGGTGAAGCTTCTTGCTCTCTGGCTTATGTGTGCTGAGAATGACGGGAGTAAATAAAAATAAGTCTACCGCTGACAAACTGTCCTTCCAGTTTTGCATCAGAAGCACTAAAGAGGACAGGGTGAACCCCGGGTTCTTCTTCACTGGCTGCAGTTTCGGTGGATTCTGTGTTTATCTTTGATGCCACCAAAGAAATTCTGTTTCTTTTCTTTGGTTTTCAATGAGGTCAGGATGACAGTGGGATACCTGGCCAACTGGTGAGGACGTGGCAAAGATCACGGAATACGATGTTCTTGTGGGCGGAAGTCCAGCCTGCCAACAGCGTAAAGCTCAGAGGTGACTTCCACTAAACGCCTGTTTCCTGGGATTCGCTACACGACTTTTGGCCGAATTATTCAAAACCCAGACTCAAGTCCCCTGCCATGTCGGCCACCTCAAATGCCTGAGAGGAGATGTGGAGCAACTCTTCGACGGCGCAGGCTGAGCGTATGCATCACATCACGTGACGTGTAGCTCATGAACACGGCTGAGCGGGCAACCTGACTGCAGAAAGAGACAGCGTGAATTTAATCCCTCACCGGTTGCCACAGTGACCTGCCTTTTTGAATACATAGGCATGAATGAGGCGTCTATGCGTTGATGTCTCTGGTTTTAGCGTTGGCTAGCATGTTGTCAGCGCACTGCAGCTGTTGATCAAAGCATGCACTGAAAAAAACACAATTTTAAGTGTTTCTGGTCTCGTTTATACTTTTAATATCTTAGCACACTTGAATTAAGACAAAACTAACTTAGAAGCAACTCATCAGCAAGATACGATTCCTTGATATCGATGAAGAAATATTATCAATATTTTCCATTGGCAGGAATATTGTCTTGTTGAGTTCATGAAAAATAATCTTGCAGTGAAATCATATGACGTTCATGCATGAGCAGCAAGAATAGCCTTGGTTTTTTTAATTATCAAGACCTGACATTCAAAGCCCCCTTAAGGTTAGGAATGTATTTTCAGGAGTGGCAGAAATCCCCAAGATGAAAGAAGTCGACAGAGTCCCCACAAACCCAACAAGCAGCAGATGCATGGGCGTGCATGTGTGTGTGTGCATGTGCGTGTGTGCGTGTGTGTGCGTGTGTTCTCGGCCTCATCCTTTGAGACGTGGAAGATCTAGCAGACAAATCCAATTTGGGGGTAAACAAGTGTGTTACGCCGAGCCAAGCCTGGTTTTGGAGTGTGGGAATCTGGAGTATTCAGGTGTGTGCGTGCGTGTGTGTGTGCGTGTGTGCGTGCGTGCTTCCTGTGGGTGAGCCGCTGCGATGTGTGTCGTCTTCATCGTCGGTGTGTTTCTGTTTGTTTCATCCTCCTTGCTCTCCTCGTTCCTCTGCTCTCCGTATCTCAGTGCTTTCGGAGCCTATTTCTGATCAAATCAACCTTCCTGGCCCCTGGGGAGCTCATTTCCCTGCTTCCAGTTTTCACTCCTCCTCCATTAGTTATTTCCATATTTCTTTGCTTTTCAAACACTTTGCTGCAAACAAGGTCGTCCAAAACCTTCACTCTTTGTTCTACCTTCTTTTTCATTGTTTTGTTTATGAAAAGTGGCACTAAGTATAATCTTAGTTTGATCACGACTGATAATTCTTTTTAAATTAGAGCTGAATTGACTTAAAGGGGCAGTATCATGTAAACGTAATTTTTTTGTGACGTTAAAACATTATTCAAACCTGGAGTGTTGCGTCGATATCTTTGAGAAATCTTTTGATCTCCACGGCAACCATTCAGCTTAACGCCTTGGTGGACCTAGCTCCGCCTTCGAGGATGCAGTCGGCTTCCAAGCTTCTTCGTCACAGAGCAGCTCTCCCCCGCTCTGCTCCTTCAGACTAGCCAGCAGCAATTAGCAAATACGCCTGTTGGAGTTCTTTGTAGGAGCTACTTTGCGTTGTTAAAGGGTTAACGGAGGAGGCGTGTTGGGATGACTTCATGAGGGCAGCGGGAGCTTCTTAAAGAGACAGAGGTTCAATTTCAAGGCGTTAAATTACAAAGTAAAATTTCTTCTAAGTCATATTTTGATATATACAGCATTTTTATGACAACTGAATTGCTTCAATAAGGCGCTGTGTGCCTGGAAAAGCCATTGTGCTTCAAAGAATTTTAATTTTTTTTGTCAAATTTTTGTGCCTTGTCAGATTTCACAGTTGCAGCTTATATCTCCAGGCTCCAGTGTCAGAGTCTATTGTGTTCTAGTTCCTTCAGACTCACCTCAGGGGGAAAAGGAGGCTCTTCCAGGTTTGGCTCACATTCCTTTCTCTCTAATGGAGCACGTTGTGCGGCCTCTGGTCACCTGGAGGCAGTCCCAGACATGTGTGTCAGCCGGGCCGGTGACTTTCATATGAGACGTCCGCCGCCTCGCTTCCAGAGAGCATTCATAAATGTTAAAACGCGAAAGCCCGGAGCGCAGCAGGAGCCAATATGGACAGATATGAGAAATATTGGACCTAATCTGAAATGAGAAATTACAGAACGGAGCTGAAACCGAGACGTCGCACGCACACACACACGCACACACACACACACACACACACACACGCACACACACACACACCCACACACCCACACACACACAGCGAGCAGCTGCAGAATGGTTTCCGTTATGGGAGAACTGTGGCACGATGTGAATGATTTTCAAAAATAAATGCACACTAAGTGAACTTGTACAATGTTGATCATTAAGGTGAGCATTCAGCTAAACCACGGAAAGGTGAAAAAAGTCCTACAACAGTCAAATGTGTTACCAAAACACTTATTAGCAAGTCATACAGTGACTGTTTAACAGTGAAGGCAGCAGAAAGCCTTTATTTTCTACACATAATCATTAGTCTCTCTTGCCACCAATATGCTATTATCCATTTAGCTCACGCACTGAGGAAGATGTGAATCTCTGTGGAGGTTAATCCAGTTTGCAGAGAGCAGTTATTCATTTAATTCATTTGCGAAATCTGTGGAAACTTTAAGCTCAGAAATAAATCCCTCAGTATCCTTCGTGACCCGTTATCTACATAATGTCACCATCCATATATTCATACTGCAATGGCGCTTCTGTCGAAAAGAGGTTTTGCCCTAAAGGCTCTTGTTTTGACCTAAAGGAGTTTTAGAAAAGTTTCACTTATCTACCTTGAAAAATCCGTCTCTTTTACTCGTTTGTACCTTCAATGACCTCGTCTGTGCTTCGGCAAGTTCCACGCACTTCCCTCCGTATTTATGTCCATGTAAATATTAACATAACATGCACTCTGTATAGCACTCTTGTGTTCCTATTGTCCCTCAAAGGCTTTTCCCCCTACATGTAACGTTTATTTATACACGTCTAAATTTATGCTGCAGTTTTTGTTCTGTTTACGAAACATTTTCCTCCTCATACACACACTTAAACATTTATGACAGGAGATTCAGTACATTATGCTGCAACAATTGGATTCTGGATCAAGGCACCACAACAGACTGCCGCCTGCAGGCGCGTATGCATATTGTGCAACTTCAAATGTGTTTTTTCTTTAAAGAATGTCCAACGAGAGTATAGTTAATACATGTTTAGGTTAACATTATCAGTATGTTTTGCTGCTGAAACGCAACAGCTCAGGACATGATGTCTTTTAACCAACATTCTAGTTTGACATTTTAGTTTACTTTGAAAAACTTTGTGAAACTGCTGGAGTTTTTGGGTAACACTAGCATTGTCTAACATTAGCATTGTCTAACATTAGCATTGTCTAACATTAGCATTGTCTAACATTAGCATTGTCTAACGTTGTTTTTTCTACGGTTTAATCATTTGGCTAGAAACATATCATGACTCGGTTCCAATTGACCATACGTGGACAAGTCTGACAGAAAAACCTGGCCTCCTGTTTTATAAAATGTCCACATTGCTATGAAATGCCATTTGATTTAATGACAAGTAGCTCCTACAATGAGCTCCAACACGTGTTTGCTAATTGCTGCCGGCTAGTCTGAAGGAGCTGAGTGGGGGTGAGGTGGAACTGCAGCTCAGGGGAGGGGCTTTGTCTCTGAAGGCGGAGCTAGGTTCATCAAGGCGTTTCGTACAGATGAATGGTCGCCATGGAGATTAAAGGATTTCGCAAACATGCATAAAAGAACCAAAGCAACTGTCCAGGTGTCTTATTGATGCAGTTCATTCAAAATAAATACATTCAGGAGTAATAATGTGTTAAATACGGAGCCGAGTGTGTGGAATAACTGAATCTGTAATGCTGCTTTTCTCTGTCACACCGTCTTCAAGCTCCTAACATGACAGCTGTTATGTCACTGTTTTGGCACATAAAAGCTTTTGATTAACAGCCTGCAGCTTTCAGAAGGTGCAGTCGCCCAGATTTAACCTCCCTGAGAGACTTTTCAAGTGATCGAATCTCTTTATGCCTCTTGTCCATTTGCAAATCGATGCCCTGCGCTCTGCCAGCCGCCGTTCCTTTCTCCAGCCGCATCAAAAACCCAGGATGTCTGATTCAGTGTTCGCCCTGAGGGCTGCACAATGAAAACACAATCATCCTGCACTTCCACTGTGGACGTCTGGCTTGACTGCTTCACCCAATAAAAGGTAAAAAGAGAAAGAACACAACAAAGTGTCAGTCAACAAGCATTTATCACACTGGCTGCGTCTGCAACTGAGAGACAGTTGATAGGTGTACAGATTTGTTCTTTTTTTTTAATCATTCGTAAATGTTTTTTTTTTTTTACATGTTTGTTAAAACTGTCACCACATCATATCAGTTTGTTATGAGACACATAATCTGTGAAAAGATGGATCTCCTGCACCTCCTAATTGCCGTCTGAAGAAATGCACCAAAAAACAACCAATCAGAGTCAGGAGGAGGGGCTTAGCAATGAAGTTGCTAAGTTGGAAAAAAAAACAGCTTATGACCACCTGGCAACAAGTGAAGTTAAATCAACTCTTGTTTCCTGGAATGGAATAAGATCATATGATGTAACTCCTTCCCCTAAAGTCACCGTCTCAGTGCCAACTCTGGCTGAGTTTCCATTACAAATGTCCCAAAACTTTCCAATATTCTGCTAATGTCAAAAAACACAATTATTTGCTCACAGTTTGAAGTGAAATCACGCCGCACCATCATCCTCTTATCACTTCCTGTCGTCTTCTTCATCGTTTCTTGCAGCAGTAACATCTGGCTGTTGATCACGACTCGTGTGATTCAAAAAAAGTGCTTCACTTGCAGTTTTGCAAAAAAAAACACTAAGCCTTTCATCCAGTGCATAAACATTTAAACAAAAAACATGTTTTCCTTTTTCCGAAGTCGGTGCGTTCCTATTAAGGAAAGTTATTTTCATGATTCCAATCTGTGCAATTATTTGATCAATGGAAACACAACCAGTGTCTCACAATAGGAAAGAGTGGCTAGACAAGCCTGAACACTCGCTAAAAATAGCAATAAAGTTGCCAAGTTGATAAAAAACCAGCCTATGTTGATCTGGCAACAAGTTGCAGTCAAATCCACTCTTGCATGATGTAACTGCACCACCTAAAGTCACCATTTCAATGTTCTGATTATAGCAAAGCATCTTGTTAAATTATACTATCTGTGACACACACACACACACACACACCCCCCCACCTACACACACACACACACACACACACACACACCCCCCCCACACACACACACACACACACACACACACACTCTGTCAGAAGCAGAGCTGTGTCACGTAAAGCAGAGAAAATCCCACTTTCTTCTCATGGACCTCTTGTGCAGCTCTCACTGTGTGTATAATGCAATGAGGCTGGCAGTAACAACGCCACCGCCGCCGTGGCCCTGCACACCGAGGAAACTCCCGGTGGCTCTCTGCAGGCGGGCGAAGCAGAGGTGACGACGCCAGGACACGTTGTGCCAGAGCCGCAGAACCTTGAGGACGGCAGACGGCCATCGCGAGCGAAGGGTCACGTCTGCAGGGACCTTACCGGGACTTTCTGGATTGAAAGCGAAGGGAATCTCCTCGTGGGGGATAAATCACTAAAGATCTGGGTCACGGCCGTCAGAGACTGTGGAGCCTGTAATAATGTGATACTATCAGTCCCTGAGGGGGGGAATTGTGTTTTCTACCCAGTCTTTGTTGGGAAGTGAGAATGGCAGGTCGGCCACAGAGGAGCGAATCTCCCCTGATTCAGATGGAAAGGAAGCAAACACGAGGCAGCGAATTCAAATAAATCTGCAGATTTCGGGCAGATTTACATAGTCTTGCAGTTTCCACCACAAACGGATGTTTCCAAATAGCTGCAGTTTGTTTCCTCTCAATCTTATCAACTCTTGCAAATTCATGTTTAAATGTGCCAGTTCCTGTCCACCTCATACGGTTTTGGATTCCTTCTCTGAGTGAATTCAATCTATTGTTGCAAGCAATTAATCGACTTCTAATCAGTTGTCGATTAATAGTTTATTAGATTATAATGAGTTCCTATCAATTAACTAAGAACATCTTCTTACTGTCTTTCAGTGTTGTAGTTTGGCCTCCACCCAGAAGAGGGCACTGCTGGTTATCTTTAAGCAGATTAAGCTGATACAGAAACAAAGATGTGGGAGCCGTACCAGATGGGGAAAGACAAACAGCAGTTTTTGCAGTTTGGTTTTGGAATATTAATACTTGACTAGCTTTATAATTGGAGAAGTTTTTTTTTTTTTTTTTTTTTTAAAAGTATTTAACACAGCTGACACAAAATATTATTAAAACTGAAAGATTTTTTGTTCGGTATAAAAAAAAATGTGAAATCGGGTTTTTTAAGAAAATTAATCACCGGTTGATCGATAACATCAATCAGCTCTCGACACAGAAGTTATTAGATTAAGCACAGAATGTTTTTAGAAAAAAAACAAAAATCGGAAGTCGTCGAAAGTAAAACATTTTTGACTCAGTATATTTCCAAAAGCGGAACATTTTCGATGTGGTGAGCGTCGTAGTGGTCTGAGCTTTGGGACCCACGACTTATGACAAGACGGCACACTCTGCTGAGTCATTAAATATAAGATAATAACATTTGACTCTATTATGCCACGTCATAAATGACAATACAATAGGCACGCACTGCCTACTGTATTATTCAGATTCAATAACTAAAGTTTTATCTCAGTGAAAGGAATATATCACTGACTTGGTCCTGCTTTTTAAGAAGGGGTTTTATAATGTAATTTTTTTTTTTTTCATTTGTTATGGAAATGACCAAAATGTGGCCGCCTGCAAGGCAGAGCAAAAACAAAATGAGTGAAATTAGGGAAGTCGTCTGGTTCCACAATGACCACTTGTCTTATTCTTAGAAAGGAAAGAAGAAAATGGAGAGGAAATATAACAGTGTAATGGACTTGTTTGACAAGTAGAAAATAAATAAATAAATAATAATAATACTAAAAAATAACATTTTACAAAAACAGCTTAGAGAAATGGTGAGGGAAAAAAAGAAACGAGATAGAGGAGAACAGCAACAATGACGACGATGAGGAGGTGATTGTAGAGAGACTGGTGGTGACCATGGCGACGCGGAGCTGCGTGGATGAGTCATCTCCTCCCCAATAATGAGGGCCAGCGTCGGGTCGTCTCTCACCTGTCGGTTTGGGGGAACCAAACCATCCTCCGTGACCTGCAAGGCAGAGACGTTCGTGGCGATCTGGGTCTGAATTACTTCTGTCAGAACACACACACACACACACAGAAAACACACACAAATATAACGCCTCCAACAAAAACAAAGATTATATTTTAAATTTTCATTCTAAAAATCGCTTTCTGTTGGCCAACATGGGCTAATTTCTTAAAACAAAGTTAACATCTCAATTAGAAAATGTGCATTGAAGTTCAATTCAAAAGCATTTCTATAATTGTAATGTGTAAAGATGAGAAATAATGTTATTATAATATTGATATAACATTGATGGTTATAAGGTTCTATTTTTGTTGGAATGCAAAAAAAAAAGAGAGATTAATTTTTAATATCAGGTGTTAGAATAATTAGTGTCCTGAAAATACTTTCCAGAAATTAAAATAAATAAATAAACAATGAAGCGTAACATTTTATATTCTGTGTCAGAAAGTTTTCACTCCATGCTGCTGTTTTTTTTTAAATTATTATTATTATTTTTAGGCCGTTACAAAACACAGTGGTGAAACATGAAACTGTTGCTGCGCCTGTTACTCAACAAGTTGTTGCTAGGTTACCAGAATGAGTGAGTTAGTGGATGCTAGCAACCTTGTTTAGCTGTTACTGGTTGAGCAGTTAAAGCCTTTCCGCCTACATCCCCCAGAATGCCGAGCGGTTTTGCATCAGAACTCGGGGAAATTATGGATCATTACATCAGATGTAATATCTATTGTTACCATCTATGGCCATAAATATTGTCATTGATTTATTGTTCAGCTTTCAAACTCGGACATCGATGTGGAAGAACGACAAATAATTTGATTTAAACTTTAAACAATAAAGTGTTTTCCTCTTTCTTTTTCTATTGTTTTTACTTCATTCTGCCTTTCCGTATTCAGTCTCTGTGCTCTGCAGCTTGATTGACCGTCATAGAACTGGTCTCTCAAAATAGACTCTGTCATGATGTATCTACTGTGAAAACGCGTCACATTCAGGATTTGGTATTGTATCGTATCAGCAGCTGAGTGGTTTCAGTGACAGTGTGTGTGAGTGTGTGTGTTTAGGAGCAGAAGTGTCGGCCAGGCCTCACCTGCAGTGGCTTGTTCACAGTTTGTCAAAGATTTGGAAGAATTGGTTTCATTTGACTGACTCATTACCAAAGCGCTAGATTGTCTTCTAGGTATTCCTGTAGCGTACCGCGGATGTTCAGCAGCTTTTGTTTTTCTTTTTCCCGTCCCTCCTCTGCAGATTACAAGTGGCCCCTCCCCGCCGACCTCTGTCCCATCTGGATCTACCTGGACGTCCTGTTCTCCACGGCGTCCATCATGCATCTCTGCGCCATTTCACTGGACCGCTACATCGCCATAAGGAACCCCATCCACCACAGCCGCTTCAACTCCCACACCAAGGCTCGCGTCAAGATCATGGCAGTCTGGACCATTTCAGTGGGTGAGCGCACCGGGGGAGAAAAAAAAAAAAAATCTAATCAGATCAAACCTAATCAGACTTATGAAAAGGTCAGATCTCACACTTTACCTGAGAACTTCCCGTATCAGAAAATAAACGTGATGGGGAGGGAGTTTTAGCTGAGTTTTAGCTGAGTTTTAGCTGAGTTTTAGCTGAGTTTTAGCTGATTTGGTGCAGTTGGAGTAAAATTTCTTTGTTGGGGAGGAAAAAAAAAAACCTTCTGAAGATGAGACATGCTGAGGAACGAATAAATTGTAAAATCAAAACTCAAAGGAGCCACTGGGTGTTTTCACGCCTGATAGTCGGGTAGATTTAATTCAGTTAAATCTAACTAAGCACCAAAACTGCAACATTTGTTACATGTTCAGCTGCTGCGATTCTCTTTCATTCTGTCAAACGAAACGAACCGTTTGAAAAACCTGTTCCACTCCTCGCCTGTGGTGGCGCCGCACCAGGAGCTACTGAAGGAAGAAATGACACAAAAACCTCTGAAGGAGACACCGAGCGCAACCTCCTTCTTCACAAAACCTAGACGGAAATGGAGCATTTTAGCGGTTGTAGGATTTCTCTTTTGTTTTTGGAAAAAAAAAACTACAAACGATTTTTCTCCCACTAACGTTAGACTCTCATGTTTGTTTTGGTTGTGTTTACCCAGAATGCTTTGCGCCGTTGTCCATTGCATGCTTTTGTAGGGGTCTTCGGTCTGCGTGGTTTGCTCAGCGTTCCGCAGGCATTCTAACCACGCAGGAGTTCACGACCTGAGACCTGGGTTTCAGACGGACCAGAGTTCGTCCTTTTGGTCCACTTCGTGGTTCACACCTCCCAAATGGACTGGACTTTCTAGACAGTCAAACCCGAGTTCAGTCAAAGCAGGGCTGGTGGGAGTGAATCAAAAGTCTTTAGATTGTCCAGAATCAAAACTGCAGCACAATTTTTTTGTCCTAGTGTATGAATAAGAAAACCCAAGCGAGTCAGGTTCCCTGGAATCCACCATCACTGCCTCATTTGAATTCAGCGAATTACTCAAAGTCGTCCCAAAGCTGCAGACATAATCTGGGCGAGACTTGCAGAAAACCTTCCTGAACAAACTCGCTTCAGACAGGCTGAAAAAAGATAATTCAACCTGACCGTCGCTGCTGACGGACGGCCGCGAGCAAGAGATAGAGAACGGGAGAAAGAGAGAGAACGTGTCAACGCCGGCAGCAGAGTCGGGAGATGTCAGGACGCGGAGCAACAAGCAAAGCGCTGCGGACGGCAGATAAGTTCAGGCAGGAAGAGCTGGAAAGTGAGCGGGGAGGAGACAAGGTGAGGCGGAGGGAGCAGGAGAGTTATTTAGACACCAAAAACCTCCGTGACATGGCTGAGGAATAATTACAACGTTTTAGTTGCAGCTATTATTCAACAGATTTACACAGGTTTACAAATTTACACAGCAGTTTAGAGTTTGTTTGTTTTTTCCATTTGTTTTTTTTGTTTCACACTAAAGATGATGTTGCTTCCTGGTCCGTTGTCCAAATGGCTCCATGTGCAGCACATGACGCAAAATAAAACGTCTTCAGCGCGATCTGAAGAAGCAGCGATGTTTTCGTAAAAACGGCAAACGGAAAGCAAGCATTGATCAAAAATAATTTGACAGAATCGTGCAAACACTCTGCCGGTTTGCTCAGAGTAGATTCCACTTTGAAATATGTTTCATGTTGCTTTTATCGTGTCATAGATTCAGTTAGCAATCACACAAACTTCCTCTCCAGTTCCCAAAGGGAGAAACTGAGAAACACGGTGATGATGTGAGACAAATTTCCCCAAGACTTTTATTCATTTCTTTACAGAGGACAATCAGGTCCTGATAATTAGGTTTTGCCTGTGTTTTACAGCTTTACAACTTTTACTCCACTGCTCTGCTTTTATTGCCTACTGAGTCTCAGAGGAGAGTAAATTTGGCCATTTGCAGTCAAATTTTTATGAGCGCACTGCAGCTGTGAACCTCCCGCGTGGAGGGTGGCGCCAAACTCACCTGAGTTGAAGAAAACAGAAGAAAAAGAATAATGGAAAAGTAGATGTGGAAATACATCTATTTTTTTTCCATTGAAACTTTCTATGTCCCATCAACTACAAGACATTTGAAAAGAGAAAATAAAAATTCAGACGTCAAGACATGAAGCAGACCTGTGACATCATCTTCCTAAAGGGATGTTCTGATCCCTTTTCCTACAAAATGTATCTCCATTGAAGTACTCTGGGTTTGATAAACTGCTGATCAGGTAAATAAAAAAAAAAAAATTTAAATCACAAAACATTTTGGTATTTTTATTTTCTTTAATTGTAGCCCAGAAGTACTTTGTCACAATTGTCCCACTAGAGCAAAACTGTAGCTACCGCTGATCTAGACATTTCATTAAAAGACTCACTTTATCAGGAAATAGAAGAAGTTAGAAAACGTTAGTGGATGAAAAAAAAAGGCATTTCTATTGATGGAGCCTTTTTAAAATAGAAGAGTGATGATGAGAGGAACTTCCTGCACCGGCAATAAATGAATGAGTTTAATTGCTGCCCTCCTCTAACACTGTCCAATAAAGAAACGGCCGCATTACGAATGCTTGCCACGGTTTGTCCTACTTTTGAAGGACAAAAAGGTAATTTGACTCAGTGCCTCTATTCCTGTCGCAGCTTCCTGCAATAGAGTAAGTGATGAAGATGGATGGCATTTCTTGTCCACCTAACACGCTACAAAAATGGCTTTTTAAATAGGTCTCTGTGACCTGACAGTGTCAAAAACAGTACTGTCCATGAAATGCAAAAGTGACCTCAGACGAGTGTAGTTTGTTTTATTGCGGTGTGGAATGTGCTACACTAAATCTCAATAGATTTGTATTGAAAAGAGAATTTATTTCGGCAATTAACGTCCAATAGCGAAACTGATGCACTTCAAGTTTGTCGTTGTTAATTAAAAGTTAAAAGTATATTGAAAAGGAGCGCACATTGTGCATAAACGACGAAAGGCGACGTCGCTAGTTCGGCAGCGTTTTGGATATTTGAAACAACAACAACAAAAAAAGTATAATTATTTATATTGACTGACATGAAATACGTTTTTCAGCCACATCACTCGGCCCCAGCAGCCCGACAGGCTGAAGGAGGCGCCTGAGGCTCGGCTCCTGGAACCACCTGCTGGTTCTGGAGGCAGGAAGCTCCTCCGGGCCGAGCCCCGTGAATCTCCTCCACGTTCTTGAATCAGCTTTTCTTCCCAGTCCTTTAAAGGTCGGAGTCGCCATTGTTGCTTGTGCACCTTTTTCAAACACACTTTATTCCCACTCACCTTTTTTTTTTTATTAGTGTAATTGGAAGCAGCGCGTGAGCAGCCGGCTCTTTCTTAGCAGTGACATTTTGCGGCTCCGGTCTCCTCACGGGGGGCCAGGCGGTCGGTCAGTGACTGTCGGGTGAACAACTTTAAAGCCGGCACTCCTTCCTCCTGGCTTTGTGGATCGTGACATTGCCATGAGATAACGTTTCGGTGTTAAAAATCGGTTTGGTTTTGTTTTTCTTGGTCTCCAGGCAATATTTGAATTTTCTGAGGATCTCCATTGAGGGTTTCATTACCTGCAGGACACAACATCATAGGAAAAAAAAAAACAATCTCTGCCTTTAAAGATCCTATTATTGGTTTTATATAACATTCCAATCTTCAAAGAAACTAGGGGCTTTATTCTGCTGGTGATGATATTAAAAACACGATAGTGGAAGCTGAACTCCAGGAACCCTTCATCAGCAGTGTGAGAGGGACGACCTCGGCAAAGCTTTTGGCAGTTTCCTACCAAACAACACTTCTGGTTTGCAGAGTGGAGGGAAAACCTGAACTCTAGGTCTGGTGGCTCACTCACTCACTGATGATAATAAAAACATGATAGTGGAAGCTGAACTCCAGGTCGGGGCTTTCTTGGCTGCAGGCCAATAAAGCCTGCAGCCAATAAACAGAAATAGACACTTAAAAAAAAAAAATCAACAAATGCTTGAGTCATGTTTTAATAATCTAAACACCAAATGTTCCTAAATGTGCATTAATTCACTAAGTGCAAAGGGTTACATCAGAATCTAGAGTCTACGGTCGTCCGTGTCTTCGCTCTTCAAGACCAATCAGTGTCCAGGAAAATGTACGATGTACAATATAGGAACCTGTTTTAAGAAAACAATTCCTTAATATTGATGAAGTACTAATTTCCATTGGCAGATTATTTCACTAAAAACATAAAAGAAAAAAAAAGTCTTGTGAAATAATCTGCCAGTGGAACCAGAACCTTTTCCTCAACACTAATGAACTGTTGACTTAAAACAAGCTCCTACATCCTAAGTCATCTCTGTTCAGGTCAAGTGAACTGAGACATTTGCTCTAGAAACTTGACCAAAAGTATCTGATAAGATTTTGTTTTTCTGCGATGCAGAACATTTCTCTTCCAGAGGGATTCATCAGATGAATATTTCAACAGGTAATTCTGATGCACAGTCCACGCACAGTCCAGCAGCGGCGGGGGAGAAATTAATTCTCCTAAGAATGTCAATTTGGCAGCTCTATTATAAGTCCAATTAAATAAGTTCAAAGAAATAATTGTGCATGAATAAGTTAAACTGTGGCTCGTCACACTGATCACCACTAAGGGGTCCAGGTGGGAAGGAAGACGGGTCCAAAGCAGAAGAGAGAGAAACGGCCAGCGACCTTTGAGCAAACCGGCAGCCAGCGACGGCTTCCCTCTCAATCCCGTGTGCTTATTAGACCTGACAATCCCCATTTCGTTCGTCGTGTTTCCTCTAAACTTTATCGACCAGAAGCACAGGGACTAATTCTTCGGAGTCGGTTGTCAGCCTCGGTTTAATTCCCGCGCTCTCCCCCAGGCTCCGGGGTCTGCTTTGCGTCGCCTTCGCTTCATTACCCCCGTCGCTCGGAGCTGCCGGGACTGCTAATGACCGACTCCTGGCCGAGCCAAACGGGTTTGAATTAGGCCTTCCTTCCTGGTTCCGGTCCAGATAAGAGAGTGACAGCTGGGACCTGTTCATTATTTACACTCTCTCCTTATGAAACAATTTCAAACTTTTTGTTCACTTTGGGGATAATGCTTGACTCTGTCGACCGGCATTTAATCGAATTGCTCTTAAATTAAACGTTGCGTCCTAAAAGTGAACAAAGGGTCTTTTAGACACGCTGCATGTTATTGTTTAGACACAGACATTTTGCACATTTGCACAAAGCTGGGGGGTAAAAGACTATTCTTATTTTTGTTGTCTTTATTCAAGCGGTAGAAAAATCTAATCAACTGAATGAAAACTGGACATGTGGGTACAATTAGTTTAGCACAGAAGAAGAGAAAATAACGCAGAAAAACCATTCAAGAGCAACTCAAAGCTACAAGCGTCCTTCTCTTTTCTCGCTCTCTGTATCGGCTGCGCTACACTCGGACGCATTAAAGTTGTCAAAGTCAAGCTAGCTTGACTGACCTAGTCGCTAGTTTTTGAAAATCAAAATGTGAGATGTGATAACTTTTAGATCTTGTTCTCTGGTTGTCATGGTGATGAAAGCACTGCATCCTGCTCTACATATATCGCACATGCATTTAAGATTTAGCTCGTTACGTTGACAACGTAACAACTAACCGATGGTCGTCGTCGGCTCGTGACTTCATGCTGCAACATGTCTATGCAAACAAGGCGAATATGACTTAAACGCACAGATTTTGACAATAAATACAAAAAAAATAAACAAATAACACAAACAGTAAACAGATAACAAGGAAGCTAGGACAAAGTTATCATAAAATGTATAAGAAGTAATTGTTTGTTCTAGATGTCAAAACACATTGCGATTGAGAGAAGGTATTTATTTTAGAATATTAAATTGATGTTATGAGCCTAATTTATCTAACTTCACTTCAGCTGGTGAGACATGAACTGGTTTTAATGAGGAAGCAGCTCAGATTCACCACATATATATTTAAAAAAAAAAAAAGTTCTGCTCTGTTTTGGCTCTCATCTCCTCTACTTTGCAATCTCCAGCCCTGACAAAGTGACTCCGATTCAGTGCGATGTAGATGACGCAACAACAAGACTGCAAGAACTTCACTCCTCCTGCCTCACACACAAATATTTTATGTGTGCCTCGGCTTCATGCCTTAGTGACTCGCAAACAGACTCTAAAGAGACTCCAGAGAAAGCAGTGTGTTCTGGTTGGGGCGCCGTGTGCATGTTAACACGGCGAACATTCACAACCGCGTCTTGTTGGAACATTTTCGCCGATAATCTGCACACCGGAGTGGTTGCTTTGTCTAACCCTGGCTGATTAATAACACAAGAAAATTCTCAATAATTAAATGGCGACGGTACATGCCAGATTCCTCCTTTCAGGAGGCCTAGGAACACACTGGTTCTGATCAAAAATGAAGCTGGTTGTCAGGAATTCACCTCTCCTGCTAAAGAAGTTTTATTATTATGAGCTCCAGAAGTCAAGGGGAATATCTTTTTATTTGAAATTTGAAGGGTCGTACAGTGGATGGTTTATGTGAGACGCACTATGAAAATATTCAGAACTTCCTGTTTCTGCTTCCCAATCTGCACCATGTTTCAGAAATGTTTAATGGGCCAAATAATAATAATAATAAAAAAAATCTATGAATTGGTGGACTTAAATCTGTGGCTAATTTTAGTTCAGTTCTGTAGAAAAACCTGTAAATCTGTGAACATTGGGATTAAAAGTGTTGATTTCTCAGTCTGTTTATGGAACCTGGATAGCATTTGACCATTTCAATCCAATTTTTAAAGAAACTGGTTCCACCTTGATCTCAGTTATTCAGAATAAACTGTTGCTACGGTGTTTATGTACAGTGTTTTTCCTATAGAGGAAGAAAATGTTCAGTCTTTGCTAATGGAAATCGTCTCTTTGGCTATTTTTTTTTTTTTGTTTGTTTTTCTTAAATAGATCTCTGATTTGCTAACCTGAGGCAAAAAGTCTGAATAGTTTGTGTCCAGGATGTGTGGGGTCCGCAGAGCTATGAGCACAAGTCCTGGATGGAGGGAAGGTCGATGACCTAATTGTAGTTCTGTTTGGATTGAGAGCTAGCTACAGGCGGCTAGCTTCTTTAGCTTCGTGTCGTACTCTGTTTCAACTAACACCTGGACCGTAGTAGTTTCAACGCTCACTTTATTTTTCAGGTATACTCACTTCATATATATATATATATATATATATATATATATATATATATATATATATATATATATATATATATATATATATATATATATATATATATATTGTTTTTTCTGCTTTCCTGGAAGGCCATCTGATAAATCTCAGTGCATGAATATAACACAATAGTGAGAATATGTACCACCTTCTCCTCCAGAATACCAATGAAACAGACGCAGCATGTCTTACGGGGCAGTTTGGGGGGAAAAAAAGGGACCCAGACGGGGAGCCAATCAGCCGGCTGCAGCAGGTGCAGAGTAAATTCAGACTTTAATAACATCCTGGTGGAAGAGAAAACACAGGCACTGCTGGAGACGTAGAGTCAACAAACACATAAGACGACAGAAATGGAGAGTGAAGGTGGGACAGGAAGTGTCAATGATCCAGAAGAGAGCAGAGGAAGTACAGCATGAATTCTGGGAAATGAAGGGGAGGCGTGGCACGACTCAGAGTTGAACTGACTCAAGTGAACAAAGTCAAATAATTTAAAGTGAAACAGATAAAAGACAGGAAAACCTAACAGAGAACTCAAGGTGTTCTTTTTTTTTGTCTGCTTTAGTTTCATTACCCGCCTGACTTTTGTTGTTACCAGGACAACTTAAACGATGTCAAATCATGTCTGCTGTTTTAGCTTTTAAAGGAAAATCTTTCCCCAAGATCAAGAGCTGTATAAATAGACGTGTCCTGTCATCTGCTGCTCAGGTTATTCGGGTTTAAATGAATATTTCTACCTCAAAAATAGAACGGTAATCTGAAAGCTTTCTCATTTACCAGCCGATCAGCTGAGGCTCGCTCTGCTCCACATAACGGTTGAAAACTCTGTTCCTTAAATAGCTCTCAGTCCAGCGCCTTCTTTAATTTGCTGAGCTTTGATATTTCAGGCTTTATTTAGCAGACTAAGTCAGGTTGCCTTGACATGTTCATTCATGTATCTTCCTTTTATTCTCTTGTCTTTATACTGTAGTTTATGTTTTTTTTTTAGTTGATTTTCTTCTTTTGTGTTTTATTTTGTCTTTGATGAGACAAAAATACTGTTTTCAAGTCATGGTACGATACAAGACCATTAACTTCCTGTTATAGGTGATTGTTTCAGTGGATTCCTAAAAAACAGTTTCCCGTCCAATATAGAACATTAATATCACGTCACTGCAACAGTGAAAAGCAAAGAAAGCTCTGAAACTGAAAACGATGATGTATTCGTCTTCATAGTTTCATACCAACAAAAAGTTTAAATTCAGGCGTAGGTTTACTCATTTCTTCTTTATTGGAATGGATGAAATGCTGAGTCATCCATTCACCAACACTGTGGACCACAATAACTCCGTGAGCGTAAGCAGCTGTGATCATGTGGTGACACAAAGTTATGTATCGTCATTAACGACAGTATAGGAAACACTCTGCAATCTGAGGTAAAGAAATAAATATGGACTAACAGTGGTCTGAATATAGAGCCCTGGGGAACCCCACATGATTTTATCTTACCTAAATGTTATTCCAATGTGAAAGAAACTTCGAAAAATCTTAGTAATAGAGCAGATGGGCAGTTCCTCTGGCTGTTTGCTAATTGCTGCTGGCTAGTCTGAAGGAGCTGAGTGGGGGAGACACAGCAGAGGGCTGCTCTGTGCATCGGAAGCATTGACACTGCAGCTTGAGGGAGGAGCTTTGTTCTCGAAGGCGGAGCTAGGTCCACCCAGGCGTTTTGCGCAACTGAATGGTCGCCATGGCGATTAAAGGATTCCTCAAACATGCATGAAAGAATCGAATCAACACTCTAAGTATGTTTTTGATTGGGGAATAACATGGTAACATGAAGTAAAGCCAAAAAAATAAAAAATGTATTTTACATGACACTACCCACTGTCTTCTTTCATTAATTCTGTTGTTTTTGACCCTGTAAATAATTGTCAATTCTTTCAAAGATAAACTTTCATAAACATGCAACGTGAAATTCATCGAGTGAATCCGACTCGATGAACACCGGAGCACAAAAATACAAGTTAATCACGACTATTTTGATTTATTTCTGAGCATTGGAAGATTACTTCAGGGTGTTAAACTTTAAAAACCTGTGATTTGTGCGACGCAACGGCGGTGAAGTTGCACGGAGTCGACAGGAGGTCCTGCTGAATAATGTGATGTCACCATGCCAGGCTGCGGGTCCCACCCTGCAGGTCTGCACCAGCCCACAGGCCCGGCGGGATCGTCTCATGGTCCTCGCCGAGCCGAGCTCTGCTTTCAGACTCTCTCTTACGCTGTCTGCTTGGGTTCGTCAGGAGGAGGCTGAACGGAGAGAGCGTCCGTGGGAGTGTTGTGGATGTCAAACCAAGCCTTGCCAATGTCTCCCCGGGGGCAGCGGAGTCTCGCTCTGACCCGCTTGGCCCAAACATCGGCACTTACTCACGCCTCTACAAACAATGGGACACATCGTGACCACGCGGTCACATGTTCTCGCCTGAAAACACGCGCATGTGTTTGTGTGTGTGTGTGAGAACCTCTTTAAAAATGCATAAATTACATGAATTAGAAATGTTAATGTTCACCGAAAAGTCCCGCAGAGCTTCTGGCTTCATGCTTAATGTAAAAGAGAAAAGTCGTTTTTGAAATCAGCCACAATGATTTTTACTTGTGTTGGAAACGATGAAAAATGCTGAAAATGTGTTCCGTATTTTTTGTTGTGATGGCACATCGCTAACTACCAGCAGCAAAACAAAAGTATCAAAGAAAAGCACACAACACATCAGATCTTTATTACTCGAGAAAGTCTTTTATTCAAGCGATTGTTTCATCGCAATTATTTGGTCAAATTGTATATTTATTCTGCTAATATTTTGAAAATCGTATCAGGTATGTAAAAAAAAAATCCAGATTTTATTTCTGAAGGGACAGTATTATGTGAAATCAACTTTTTTGAGCTTAATTGCATGATAATGATGTCTCCTCATCAAAAACACACCTGGAGTTTTGCCTTGATTCTTTCACGTTCGTCTAAGAAATCCTTGAATCTCCATGGCAACCACTGGTCTGTGCAAAAATACCTGGGTGGACATAGCTCCTCCTTCCAGAAAGAAGCTCCTTCTGGTAGCTGCAGTTTTCAAGCTTCCAAGCTTCCAGCTCTGAGAGCCTGGAGTCCCCCACTCAGCTCCTTCAGACTAGCCGTCAGCAATTAGCCTGGTGGTACTGAGCATCAGCCGGGAGCTTCTTCTCAGAGCAACGCTGGTAAAAACGTTGTGAAAGGATTAACAGAGGAGGCATTTTGTGACGACTTCCTGAAGGCGGAGTTTCAGAAATCGCAGGAGCTTCTTAAAGAGACAGAGGCACAATTTCAAGATGTTAAATTATAAAGTCAAATTTATTTTAAGTCATGTTTGACAAATTATATATAAATATATATGATTTTTATAAAACTGACGTTAACATAGTTACTTCATTTTGCTAGAAAAAAAAGGGAAAAAAAAGGATTGGAAAATACATAACCCTGCCCCTTTAAGAGCAAGAATATCCACATAAAAATTCCCACTGTAGCAAAGTTCTTTAAAACATGATGTAGAAGGAAAACTACAGGATGTCGAAATGAAACCATGAACTAAATGTGCCTGGGAAACAGTTTAAACTTTAAACTTCTAAACAGCTCGTCGTTTCATGAGAATGTTTTGTATGTCGTCTGATGAATAAATATTGCTCCAGCTCAGGGATCTCTGCGGTCGACATACACACACGCAGAGCAGCGTGTGTGTTACTGTATGGAGGGGGATTAGGCTGCAGAAGGCCAAACAGACTGGTTTATCAGCTGGTCTGCTTCCAGTTCCTGGTCGGCCCACCGCAGCACTCCCACCAGGCCCAACACCGAGCCGTCTGCCTTCCAGCGGAAACACGCTTCACGTCCTCGTGTGTGTGTTCAAGCTCAGCTCACTCCTTCTGCTGCGACTCACACACAGATGGTTATTATTTTCCATAATGATGTGAAAATGTCGCTGTTTGCGTCTGGCTTGAACACGCTAACATGCCCCCGGCCTCGCTCCGGCGGAGCTGGCAGAATTAGATCAGAAATCGGATCTGAATGAATCAAATAACTTCATCTGTTTTACATTTAACGCCCATTTTTTCCCCCTTTCAGATATAAAAACTATTTAATGAAGACTGACAGGTGAGCAATGGCGGCGATAATGTAAGGCAGCCTCAGTCTGATACCATCGTTATTTAATTAAGGTTTTAATTCAAATCCCTCTGGCACTTTAGTGTGAGGCCTCAGCTGCAGAATGAGTTATTACAAGAGGACGGGCTGGAATCGCTGATTATTGGACATCGATCTGTCATTCTTTGTGCAAGATTTTAACGATCCTGGACTTTGAATGAGAGCGGCAGGACTTTGAACCTCTTCTAAAGGTTAATTACATGTCAGACTCACAATGATACAAAATATAAGGAGTAAAGGGTATAAACTCAAAGTTTCAGATGCTTTGCAGATCATAGAGAAAGGATTTGTTTCTGTTGTTCTGACTGTTAACTTGCTAATGTAGTTGGAACAATGCGACAACAATGTGTAGAGATGTTTCGGATATTAACGTTTTGAGCAAACTTGACAATTAAAAAGAACGATGGATGGACGGACGGATGGATGGATGGATGGATGGATGGATGGATCTTTGATGTTTGAGATGTTTGGATGTTTGAGAAATCCTTTTATGTTTTCCTGAAAGCTGCAACATGTAACTTTTTTTTCTTTTTTCCCCGCATTTGTTCAGACTGTTTCTATGTGGTGACTGCAGGAGACAGAAAAATCTGATCATAAACCAACATGCTATGATTCATTTTGTATAATTTTTTTCTGTAACTTGCATGATAACACAGTCAGTGAAATCACATTTCCTTTGCATCTCAGTACAGTGAACCAACTCTGCTGCCGGTTTCCTTTAAAGCAGCTTTTCTTGGAAAAGTGAGTCAGAAGCTCTTTGCTCCTGTTGGAACAACATCTGGCAGAAATGAAAAGAAAGAATGAAAACCCCCAGTGTGGCGGCTCTTTGTCTTCAGAAGAGCATTTGTCAGTTTTGCAGCCACTTGCGATCCAAGTGTCTCCTTGTGCTGGGAATCAGGACAATGCAGCAGGATTTCAGCGCTGCATTCTGACCACAGCTGCTGGCGGTGATGAGACCGGGCCGTGATGTTACGCACACATCTGGACAGACACGTTACAGAGCTGGAGGTTGGCATTAATAGAGAGAGAGAACACAAAGGGCAGTGAGTGTGTGTGTGTGTGTGTCGATAACAAATAATGGCTACGTGTGGGTAAAAAAAACCCCCAAAAAACCTCTTTTTATTGTTTACTTAAAATATTCTTGTCGTAACACTGAGATGAGGCCTCAACCCGGTGATTCATCCCTGTAATTGTCTCTTGGGTTTTAAATTCACATTTAATGACGTTGGTGAGATGTAAGCTTCACAGAAAAACATGAGAAAATAGACACTGCTTTTATAAAATTGTTCACTGTTTCTATTATACATTCTGCTATAGAACAAAAATTGATTTTTTTGGTTTTGTTTTATTTTGCCTTGTTTGTTTGAATTCACTTTTCCTCACCGTTTGGCCCGTTCATCAGAGATTATCAGATAAAAACTGAAGAGTTTTGCCAATTTGGAAAGATATATTTTTTTATTTAACATGAACTCTATGCCATGAGTTTGGTACGTTTTGGTTCTGATTGCAAGTCTCCGGTGATTACCAGAGTTTAAATATGGGCCGTTGCAATGCATTAGCGCTCATACAAAATGTCAGAAACGGAAACGTTTATTTCTAAATGTTCCAATTAAATGTTTCAGATCATTTGGTTTCGTATTCAAACAGGAATAACCTGACTAAATTACAGGGTGTGTTTTTACATGTTGATTTCATTTATTAGGGGGAAAAAAAGCTGCTGGAAACAATCTGGCCTTACATGGAAAATTAATTATGCCCTTGTTAAATCATTAATTAACTGTTAGCTATATTTTTTTAAAGTTAGGTTACATTGATTTTCCCTAGCAACGGCGAGAAACAATTACTACCAGCCTTGGGGAATGTTGCTTTTTTCTTCTTACAGGGGCAGCATTGTGCAAAATCAACGTTTCTGAGCTTTACATCGAACTGTCATGTGCTGATTTGTCAAAATCATACCTGACGCGCTTTAAATATTTCATAAATGTTTGAGAAATCCTTTATTCTCCCACGGCAACCATTCAGGGGGCAGAAAACGAGTGGTGCTGAGTTCATCAAGACGTTGCCGAACGTTCGACAGAGGAAAGTTGTTGTGATAACTTCCTGGAGGCAGAGTGACAGAAAGAACAGGAGCTTCTTAAAGAGACAGAGGTCCAATTTTAAGGCGTCAAATTGCAAAGTTTGATTTGTGCTACATTTTTATAACAAGGTGACATAGTTACTTGAAATGGCACCATGAGGCTGGAAAATGCATAACACTGTCCCTTTAAGTGCAAAAATGTCCATATAAATCTTCACTCAGTCGGAAAGTTCTATAAAAAGAATACAGAATACAGAAAAGAAAGAATACTACATGTTGTTGAACAGCAGCCAACATAGACCAGAAAACGTACCTGCTGTCATAGCAACAGGAAGCGTATGGCGGCAGGTACAAGCTGTCACAGGGGAACCGTAGCCTTTGGCTAAACTGAATGTCGCCTTAGGCTCTCTGTCTTCAGAGGAATCATCGCCTCCATCGCCTCGCCGCCTCGTCAGCGGCTGGCAGAGCTGAACGCTGGGTTTCCTCTGCTTGAATCATCTCGTGCCTACAGTGTGTGTACTCACCCTGAAAAAAACACTGGGAAAAAAGAACAAAAAGATGATTCACTCATGACATCCTACCGCCGGTGAAGTCAACAATGACGGACTGAAGGCTGTCCATGTTACAGCGGAGCAGAGAAACTCTGCCAACATTCTACATGCAGACAGTTGGATATGTAAAAGTACATTTTGACCTCTGACAAAATTCAAAGTGGTAATTACTTTTATTCAAAGCAATTACTCCTGTTGTTACATCATGAAATGACCTGCAGATAATGTAAAAAAAAAAAATGAAACATAATCTCTCTGATGACTGTTAAACCTCAAAAAGCAGCACATCAAATAAACCCTTTCTAGTCATTTGTGATGCTAATGAGCTAAAGTGATAGCCACGATCCGGAACACTTTGTCACCTTTTTACGCCACTAAGTGCGTCACATCGGTGTTGTGCAGACTTTACTGCTCGAAAATATGTGCAGGCTTGATATTGCTATTACGCCTCCTGTTGTTGTTGAGGCCTAATATTTAAAACCCCTTTATGTTTCAGTAAGCAGCTGCATTCTTTGATAGATCATCTAATAACTTCCAGCGTCCACGGGCTTGTAGAAACGTCACACGAGACCCAGTAAAGACAAATGTCCAGCCAAAATATCACCGCGCTTTATTACCGTGACCATAAACACACCGCGATGCAACATTCGCGTATTTATGAAAATGCGACGCAGTTCAGGCCATTAAGCACCTCAGACCAAGATTCTGCTTTTTATTCCATCGGCAACGTGAGCAGCAATAACAAGCAGTGTTTTCACACTTCACATGCGCTGGCTGGCATTTACTCTAGAGCTAGGATTTTCTTTAAATGGCTCTTCAAGTTACAGATTTCCTCCAAAAGAAAATATACGTTAACGGAAAAGTGAGAAAAACATGAACGGCCTCAGGTTTTCTCTCCTTATTCACTTCTTCGCCCCGTCAATCCAGATGAAATTGCTCGTCAGTCAAAAGCTGCCACTTTTTGACTCACCAGTTGAACATGTATTATTAAGGAATCTGAATCTTTTTTTTGTTTTTTTTTTGTTTTTTTTGGTTGTTGCTTGGTTTCATTCATGCTTTTATCAAATGCATCAAAAGCCATTTTTTGTATCAAAATACATTTCCATATTAATTGGAAGTGTTTTTTGTTTTTGGGGGTTATTTTGCTCTGTGGTGAGCTTATTAACTATTTGTAGTATTTTTAAAATAATTGAGCATAATTTTTACTGCTGGTTCAATTGAGATGGTGTTTCAGCTCCTCACATTCAGAGTCACACCAGGCTGAAGCAGATCACTGCTTTTCTAAAACATTAGACATATTGTTTTAAAGGACATTGCAAATGGTCCACTTTTAAAATGATGTTTCCCAGTTACTGGGCGTCATGTTAGCCTACGGAGCGCTGCCTGATCAGTTCTCAGGCTGCTAAATCCTCTTCCCCTTCGTCTCCTTCGTGACTCTCCCTCCTCTTCCTCCTACCACTTGATCTCTTTTTATCTTCTCCTTCACTTCTGTCAGGTTTTCTGCCGTCTTGTGTGCCGTGCTCAGAGAATATTAAGTGGAGGGTTTGCCATCCAGGGGGACTTTGGGGAAGACAGAAAACACAGAAAGTAGCTTTAGGTTTTTTGGGGGGGTCACAATTCCAGTGAGATACGCTGAAATTGACGAATCAAAAAACATGTATATAAATGATGTCACTGTTACCAATGACATCAATCATTGCTCGTCGACACGCAGGTTTTGCAGGATTTCTTTTCTCATCAAAACCTTTTCCTGGCATTTCTTAAACCATGTCTGACATGAACTAGAAACAGACTGGTGTCCCTCCTGCAGGCGAGTGTCAAACACTAAGACTAAAACAAGAAGAAAAACAGAACAAACAGAATAATTATTTCTCTAAAGCTGTCTGTGTGTGCATGTTTGAGACAAACAAGCTAATCGAAAACATCTGCAAATGTTTCCTCTCCACAGTACAAAGCAATGCTAAATCGGGGATGTTTACCATTATCTTGGCTGGACTCTGTTGCTAAAATGCCAGTGGTAACACACACACACACACACACACACACACACACACACACACTGGTTCACCAGAGTGTTGATGGTGAGCAGTACATTCATTTGCGACTGAAAATCATAAATACCGCTCTTGAACTCAAAAAAAGTAGATGTTTAGAACATTTGCACCATGTTTAGGTGAAACCTTTGTTAAATTTACTCTTGATGTTGCTGCTGAACTCTTTCGTATCACAACGCGTTTGGTGGGACAATAAAAAAACTTTTTGTGCAACCTGAAGATCTGCAGTCTGTTTGATGTGACCATAATCACATCGTATATGATAATCTGATGTGTTTTGCTGTCAAGACAAAGTAAATTACCTTTAGTCATCTGGAGATGAAGCTTTAATGGCTTCTACAGTCTGAAGGCCGCAAAGTTGTGAAGTAATTGTTTACTGAATTAGTCATTAAATAATGATTCTATTATGATGTCAGCGTCATATAACCGTCAGCATGTGAAAGTGAAAGGTGTAATGATAGGTTTGCTGTATTGAGTCAACAACTCGTTGCAATCTGCTGGGTTTTCTTACATAGAAACATTTCTTAAAGGGACGGTATTATGTGTTTTCCACACACATAGCACCATTTCAAAGATGAAGTAACTATGTTGACTTCAGCTGTAATCAAAAGGATAAATTCCAGCATATATGACTTTGAAAAAATGGCTTCTGTATCTTTAAAAAGCTTCTGCTCCTTCTGAAACTCCGCCTTCAGGAAGTCGTCACAACATTGCTCCTCTATTAACCCTTTAACAAAGTTTTTAGAAGTAGCTCCTAGAATGAGCTCAGCTGAAGTTCCACCAGGTGTTTGCTAATTGCTGCTGGCTAGTCTTAAGGAGCTGATTGGGGGACTCACTGCTCTGTGAGGCAGAAGCTTGGAAACTGCAGCTTTGGAGGAGCTTCATCCTCTCAGACAGAGCTATAGACAAATCTATGTAGTGTGCAGACCAACTACGTGTGCTGTAGAAATACAGTAAATGCAATAACGTGATGGGAGGATCTACATTCCTGTTGGGACAAAACAGCGAACCAGACACTGAAAAAGCAGTGGGAACAAAACAGCTGAATGTGATTTCAGAAAGATGGAAAAAGGCAATAAGAGGTCCAGTGACACAACATAGTGATGGCAAATAACTTAATAAAGCAGCTGAATGAGGGCCAAAATGGCAGCAAATGCGCATATGGAGAGAGGCCCATGAACGGAATCTGATAAAAGGCCACAGGGCTTAGAAAACCCAAACAAATTACTGCACCTTGTCATACAATAAATGCTCGGAGGTCGATCCGTTTGAGGGGAAAAAATGACGAGCTGTCCTCCCACTCACTCTGAACCATTTCCCACGACAGAGACATTCTGCGTTATGATTCTAAATTACACATAAAAATGCTGCATTATTTCACTGTCAGTTATTGCTTCCTGCGGTCTTTGAATCTTGCTCTCATACTGACGACAAAACTCCAGCATTCAGTGTCCTATTGGACATCTAATCACGCCGAAAGTGAGCCGTCTTTGACCGTCTCGTTCCCAGTAGTGAGTCACATTTTTAGCCTGCCAGAACTGATGATCTCCAGTCTCCACCCCGAAATCCTTCCGTTCCCTTTATTCTCCACTCGGGCGTTTTCTTTGTCATGGAGATGGTAATGAGAACACACCAGGGGGGCAATTGCTCAGTTTATGTTCTTCAGTTCTAATCCTGTTGATGTCATGCACAAATTCCTCACCATCATACAAAACCTCTTGGCAATACAATATTTGATTAGGTTTACCCAAACTGATCTGCTGATGTGGGAGTTTTGGTGTAGGAAACCAAATAGTGCAGTAGGAACTGGAGGCATCCACACCCTGTAGTTTTACTTACTACATTTTCTTTGCTGTGTGAGTAAAAAACTGTAACATCGCAAAATTGTCAGTCTGTCGTAGCAGGCTAGCAAAGGATCACATTTACAGCTGCAAGTATTTTTGGGTCTGTCTGTGTCAGAACACTGTCTTTGTGCAATAGCTCAGTTTCAATCAGGTTGGGTTGGGTGAACATCTGTTTTCACGCCTTGCTACATAGCAGTTGTTTAGGTCTGGGCTTTGAATGGATCACTTGAACTCATCGATATGATTCGATCCACACACTTCCACATCAGTTCATTTAACTCCATTCATCTGACTATTTTCCCATCCTTCCTGATGCATGGAATTAGTTTCCTGCCAAATGTAACTTTGTGAAAACTGGGTCATCAGCTTCCAGTTATGTCTCATCTGACTGGAGCAACTTTCTTCCACACTTGCTTTCACCCCAATTTGACATGTGCAAAAACTGCCACGACTCCGCAAGATTTTCGTTCAAAAATCATTGCTTTTCCCACCTGAGCATTGCAGCTTGAACTGAAGTTTTCTGACATTTTCTTCTGCTTCCTTCCCTCTCTGCAGGCATCTCAATGCCGATCCCCGTGCTGGGACTCAGAGACCACTCCAAAGTCTTTAAAAACGGAAACTGCCTGCTGACAGACGACAACTTTGTTCTGGTGGGTTCCTTCATCGCCTTCTTCGTTCCGCTAACCATCATGATCGTCACCTACTTCCTGACCATCCACGCCCTGCAGAACGAAGCCACGCTCTGCTTGGACCAGCTCGTCCCGCGGCCCAAATGGAGCACCACGTTCACGCTGAGCTTCTTCCCTCAGAGCTCCCTGTCCTCCGAGAAACTCTTCAGGCGCTCCATTAGCCGAGAGGCCAGTGGGAGAGGAAGCGGCGGCGGTCTCGGCTGCGCGCGGGGCAGCATCTCCGGGTCGGTGTTTGGACGACGCACTATGCAGTCCATCAGCAACGAGCAGAAGGCGTCCAAGGTGCTGGGAGTCGTGTTTTTCCTCTTCGTGGTCATGTGGTGCCCGTTCTTCATCACCAATGTGCTGATGGTCGTGTGCCACCACAACATTTGCCACCCGGAGGTCATGGAGGGTCTGCTGAACATCTTCGTCTGGGTCGGGTACTTGTCGTCGGCCGTCAACCCGCTGGTCTACACGCTTTTCAACAAGACGTACCGCACAGCTTTCATGCGGTACATCCGCTGCCAGTATCAGCCAGAGAAGAAGCCTCTGCAGCTCATACTGGTGAACACCATCCCGCCGCTGGCCTTCAACTCCACCCAGCTGCCCCTGGGCGACATGGGGAGGTTACGCAACGGAACGACGAACGGTGAGACGGAAGGAAGGGAATTCTCCCTGCCGGGGAAGGAAACGGAAAAGTGCAAACAGGGCAAAAGCCAAAGAGACAAAGATGAGAGCACTGTGTAAGGAAATATCAAAGCAAACCCTTTGTTAAAGGTAGCTTAACACACATCAGATGAAGGCCTGTACTACATCTGTTTGGTCTTTTGGAGTGAAGTGTGTGTTTGCGGCGGTACAGAGACTGTCCCTGCCAATTTAAAGTGCAGACAGTTGAAATCTTATGGTACCAATCAAAAAGGCACAAGGAACTTATTGCATTATAAAAACGTTCTGAACAGCTTCAGTTGTAAGTGCACAGTTCAGATCAATCCAACATTTGATCAACACACAAGACCCGGAGCAACTGAAGTAAAAGTTCATTTCCCAAAGTTGGCAGATTTAAAATTCAAATTTTAAATCTCGCTGGTTTATAAATACAAACTTCCACTTAAAAGAAGAAATTTACTCTTAGCCACCCAGCCACAACAAAAGATGTCACTTTTACTAAAATGTATTTTTGTATAATTTCTCTTCCCTTGGGGACTCACCTGCAGTAAACCCAGCATCTCGTTCACTCTGCCAGCTGCCTGGCATCCCACCTTCCATCAAACTGTACCTCTGGGTGGATCAGAGGGGATTATATTGGATTTGCTCCCACTTTGTGGAGCGAAGGTGTCAGAGAGGGAAACGCTGGCACACCTTGACTCAAAACACTCACAAAGGTCAGCTTAAGCTGCCAAGAAAAAAGAAGAAGAAGAAAAAAAACTTTCTGCCTCTGTTTTGTTGAAACTCTGTATGAATAACGTTAAAAGGTTTATATTTTCAAGCGTGAAGATGATTGTTGCGTTGAAGACTGCAAAATGAGATTATATAACAGCAGGAAATGAAGAGGGTTTAAATGTTGATGTATCCCCTTGTAAAAGTCACAGCTCATATCGTGTTCTTGCCACACTATGGGTGCACATTTCGAGTCGTTTCAGTCGTAACACGTTGTGTTCAGTTGCTCCGATAGGCGGCTACCACATGTTAAAACTGTTTGTATGGAAATCTGTGAATGTGGAACTGCTGCGAAAGACTGAAGTAAACGACTCATTGATGCAGGACGCGGCGTCCAGGCCAGAGTTGGACATTGGACATCATTTTCTGGGACTACGACAGCGTAGCAGGGCCATTGTACGAAGGAAAGAAGGAGTAAATTTCCACCCAAAAAAAGGCTGAGAAATTTTGAGATTGATCTCAGGAATCGTCCAGAAAAAGCTTTGAAAAATAAGTTCACAAAACTGAAAACTGACTGGGAAAAAAATCTCAGAAATGTTGAGATTAATTTCAGAATTTTGTTTTTAGAAAAGCCAAGAAACTGTCTATGCTTTTAAATTTGCTAGAAAAAGCTAAAATTTTCAGATTCATAAGAAAAAAAAATAAAATCTGTTTTACCCCCCAAAAAGGAAAACAAACATGGAATTTTTTTCAGTATCAAAAGTAAAAAAAAAAATGTAAACTTTTCAAACGTAAAATTTCCAAGTTTTTCCTTGAAAATTGATGAAATTGATTCTAAAATTCGTGAGCTATTTGGCAGAAATGCACTCCTTTATCTTTCTTTTTTTTTTATCAACAATGGCCACTGAATAAAGCAGAACCGGGTTATTTTAATAGAAATATGTCATTTTTATATCACTGAAATTGTCAGAATGTCATGGAAGCACTAAAGATTTAGTATAATGCTGGAAAGTGAAATCAAGTCCTTTGGTTTATTCTTCTGCTTGTGAAATAAAGAGCAGGAATCCACAATGTGAGACCGACCAGTGGCAGGGAGAACCTCTCTGTGACCAGTAGCGAACACAACACTGCCATTTGTACAATCGCTATGGTTACTTGCCCACTTGTGAATGACAGCCTTCTCGACAGAGAAGGTCTTAACAGGCACAGATGAGAGGAGGGGGCTCAGGGACATAAAAGCTATCATTTTTGTAAAACGTTCTTCAGATTTCGTGCTCTGCTGTTTTTTTAGCACCATCTAACTTTGACTGGTCACATCAGCTGAAGGCGACATTCCAGCTTTTATTCACTGTCCCTCAACAAAAATGTGTTACACAAGTTACGTAAATGAAGTCGTTTTATCATAAATAACTAAAAGACCTTTGTTCAAAATCATTTACTGTCAGCTGATCACTTCACTCTGCCTCCAGCTCTCAAATCAACAGGGACTCAGAGAAGGGTCGCCTTATAACCTCATAGTCTGGAAAATTAAAGCAGAAAAGACAATCTTTAGATATATCAATAAATGTCTTAAAGAATGAGAAAACCACATAACTTTAAATTTTGGAACAAATTGTTTGTTCAGAAGTGGCCAAATGAGCAGGCCGTGTCTATATGTTCCAGTGAAATGTATTAATAAAATAAATCCTTAAATATGTGCTACCATCCAAATTGTTAGAAAATATTTTCTCTTTTAATTAATGACTGAAAGTTTATGGAAGTTTTGTTGTTTTTTTTAAATATACTTTACTGCTTTGGTATATTTTTTCTTTTTACAAAAAAAAAAAAACATGTTTATGACGGCATACTGAAAGTCACTAATAATAATTGCAGAAGTTTCAATACACTAAAATATACAAAATATAAGCAGGATTACATTTTTTCCCCTAATCTTTTTGGTAAACTATCAGAATCTGAGCCATTTCCTAAAAGAGAAGCTTAAATAACTTATGAAACATAAAGGTAGCTCAGAAAATCGCAATAACCAAAAAAATAAAATAAAATAAAAATAAAATAATTAAACTCTTGTTACACTAAATTTCATGCTGTCACAGTCAAACTGCTATTCGAAAACTGCATGATGTATACAAATGATTTATTGTCAGCACAGGTGTTATTACCACAGCAGGCTGGGAGCTTTTTTCACGTCAGCAAAGGATTTGGGTTTTAAAAATAGGCAAAATCTGTCGTAAATAACAACAATAAAGCTCTGCAGGTGTTTGCTTTTTGCTCAGTGGAGAACAGACACAAACGATTCATTATTTTGCCAAAAAGTACAGGTTGCTGCCGTGCGACTCAGCGAGAAGTATGAGGTTTTAATTGCTGCGATCCCAAACAGAAACGCTAGATTCGGTGTACTTCTGTTCTGTGGCAATACAGAACTTATTCACTGTTTGGGGATTTTATTGAGATTCATGTTCCCCGCTGAGACCTGGAGCGCTTCCCCATGAAAAGAAGCGAGGGTTATAAATGACTGAGCGACAAAGTGTCACAAAGTAATTCCCGTAATTCCAGTTCCTGTTGTGTTGGGCCCATTCAAAGTACCGTCGTCAGTCAGAATGGCCATTTCCTTTCCTCTGAAAAAAGAAAAAATCTGCTTCTAAAGCTCCGGTATGTAACTTGTTTTTTTAAACATATTTGTTCGAATTGTCACTTTGTTGTGAAAGTTTAATATGAGACAGACAATCTGTAAAATGATCAAACTCCTCTGCCTCCTCCCTGAGCTGCTAATGCTGTCTGAGGAAAATGCAACAAAAACAACCAATCAGGCCAGGAGGCGGGGCTTAGCGCTGCCAATCATCCCTGTGTTCTCGCTGATAAATGTGCTAATGGCGGAGAAAAAAAGCTTATAGTTACAGGAAAACCGTTTATCTTACATGAGGTCAGAAGACATTCTTGATCGGTGCGCTTCACCCAATGCTAACTAGCTTTAGCATTCACTTCAGGAAGAAGCTACGTTGTAGCAGCAAGAAAGGGGGGAGACGGCCATTTCCATACCGCTCCCACTGGTGGCAAACAAAACAAGCTTTGGCTCAAATAAAGCTGGACCCAGTGTGATGACGTGACCAGCCCCTTTGTGTTGCCGTTGCGTTGATGTGAAGATCATTAAAACTCTCTACTGATGTAACTGCATATAAAATGTGACTCTGGCTTGGGGGAGATGTATTTTTTTTTATATATATTTATTTTTCACTCGTGTCTATTTTGGGACTTGATGTTTAATGGTGACATTCATTTTTGCCTTTTTGTTTTAAAGTCAAAGTAAAGAGGAAAAAGTGGGAGAAAAGCGTAAGATTCTACTTCCTTAAACGGATTTAAACAAGAGTTAATGACAAACAGTCATCAAAGCCGTTTATGTGACTGAAGAGAAATCAATATCTTGAACACCAAGAGTCCAAATCTAAATCCCTTGGGCTGTTTTTCAGTTTCCTTAAAATTTTCCAAGTCTGTTTTCATGTAAAACTTTCTTTACACAGTATCCTCAAATGCTCACTACTTAAACATTCACAAAAAATAACACACACACAAAAAAACTGGGTCACTGAGAGAAAGCAGGCAGGAAGGAGGAATCAGAAATCACTGTGGAATGAATTTACATTCATCTACCAGCGATTTCTCTCCAATCCATCAACTGTACTTTTTTTCATATATACACATATTTTTTTAGCAAAACTATCATATCTAGAGCATTAATAATGCATAATAAATGTTTTCCTTTCATCCCGTAACCTTTTTTCAGAACTTTAACTTTTAGAATGACGCCAAAGCTGTTTAACGAACCTGCAGTGGAAAATACCAGATCAGATCATGATGTCTTTACGTGACCTGTGACCCGTTAGGTATTTAAAAAGTGATTCCAATCTTCTGAAATGTCAAGAACAGTTTAGGGATTTTAGCTTGGAATATTAGAATCAGAATTCGAATTAAAATTTTCAATTTTATTAGGTCAAAGCTGTCAGTTCCTCATCTTATTAATGATCGATCACAATGTGATCCACTTTTCTTCAATATTCCTCAGCATCCGAAACTGACTTGCTTCAAACAGACTAACATGAGTAAAATAATGGTTTTGCTCCAGGCCTTAATGCAGCTCAGATCCCTATTGATGCATATTTAACACAAACCTTTGAGAGACTTTATCTAATTGTTTTACAAATTTGAATAAACAGTTTAAAAACTTCACAGTAGCAGCTTCAAAAACTGATTCCTGTCTTGAACATTTGCTTTTTAATTTGACAGCAGAATCAATGCATTTCTTGTAGAATAAGAATATATGAGGGCATCAAAACATTCATGCAGACATTTCCTTCTGAAAGTCTACATTTTATGCACGTTTAATAGTTCTTTGCACCTTAAAATGTCTGTAATCTTTTCTGAAGAAACATTCAATATTCGAATGATGGCAACCAGTGTGAATGGAAACGTTCAAGTTGCCGTGTCAGCCATTCTGAGAGCTGCGCCTGATGACTCGGACGTAAACCTCTGCAGTCGCGTTTCGCTGTGCTGACACAGGTGGAAGTAACGGATGCTGAGACGACCGTCTTCTTCAAAACTGTTAGAGGAGAGAGGACTGCCCCCGCTGAGGAGTTTTCCAGCAGCGTAATCCTTTTGCTCTTTGATTCATTAGTGATGATTTGCTTTCAGACAGAACCAAATTTGGAACATTACACGCATTATGCTGGAACCAGTGATTTAAGAGGTAAGAGAGGTTGTCATACTGAACTAATCTGTTTTGCCCCGAGCGAGAGCTGTCCACCCGGCCAATTCATCTTTATAAAACAGTCCTGGGCAGCCCACTCCATCTGTCTCCGGTCTAAAATAGCACTAGCCGAGAGCGTTTGCCCGCTCAAAAGCGCACACAGCGAGTGTCATTTCGCAGAGAATTACAACGTACCGGTTTCACATGACCGATGGGAATTAAAAACAAGACCACCTTGAATTTAACATAATTAACTACAAGGCCTCGTTAATATTTTTTGTTTACAAAACCACAACAATAGGGGAAAAAAAGCCCATTAAAGTTTGTTTTTACAAAGACAACTATTTGGGACAACAAGGAATAAGTTTCCTAAAAAGTGAAAGAAACTCTCTGAAATACATCCTACATGTTGCTTATTTGTTGATTATGTGTATCAAGAGAGTTTAGTTTTTCCTTTGGGAACTGAACATGTGGACCTTCCCAACAGAACCTGGATGGGTTTTGTCCTCCGATCTCCTCGCAGACGGCACATCACATAACTGTCCTGTGGGGAGAGCCTCTTCTCCAGCTCATCAAACGGGAGCCAGCAGCTTTCTCCCAAAAACCAGCGTCTCTTTGAAGAGGCTACCAGTTTACTAGAGCAAGATCTCAAAAACTCAAGCAAAACATATTGAGCGCAGAAGAACTAGTGAGAAGAAACATATATATATATATATATATATATACATATATATATATATATATATATATATATATATATATATATATATATATATATATATATATATATATATATATATATATAATTAAAAATTCCCTTCTCACCCACCGCGGGTGGTTGTTATCCTCTGAGCTCGGGTCCTCTACCAGAGGTCTGGGAGCTTGAGGGTCCTGCGCAGTATCTTGGCTGTGCCAAGGACTGCACATTTCTGGACTGAGATGTCTGATGTTGTTCCTGGGATCTGTTGTAGCCACTGCTCCAGTTTGGGGGTGACTGCCCCGAGGGCCCCGATGACCACAGGCACCACTGTGGTTTTCACCTTCCAGGCCCTCTCCAGTTCCTCCCTAAGGCCCTGGTATTTCTCCAGTTTCTCGTGCTCCTTTTTCCTGATGTTGCAATCGCTTGGTATTGCTACATCTACCACAACGGCTTTCCTCTGTTGTTTATCCACTACGACAATGTCTGGTTGGTTCGCCATTACCATTCTGTCTGTCTGGATCTGGAAGTCCCACAGGATCTTAGCTCTGGCATTCTCCACCACCTTTGGGGGTGTTTCCCACTTTGATCTCGGGGTTTCCAGTCCATATTCTATATATAGAATATGGGTGGCAGCATTGTATATATGTATATATATATATATATATATATATATATATATATATATATATATATATATATATATATGAGGCTTCATGAGGTGTGGACGGATTCATGAAGGACATTTACACTTTCCAGCAGGAAGTCTCCACGCTGCCCCTGGTGGTTTGACATTGTGCCACAAGTTCATCGATCCATCAAAGTGAAAAGTTCCCAAATCAAGATGGCGTCTTTTCCAATGAGCTGCAACAATGTCTCCTTGGCTTACTAGTAATTCTGGAAGTTACTTTGGTGGTACAGCGACAGTGTGTCACTTCTATTTATTTATATATTTATTTTTTAGTTTTTTTTTTAACATATTTTTTAAAGCCTGCGATGAATGCATGCTAATTAGCATAAACAGTTTTCCTGGAATGGTGAGTTGTTTCTCAGCTTCAAAACCATAATTCATGAGAATAAAAGTATCTGAGCCAAAAGTTGTCAAAAAAAAAAAAAAGGGTAGAAAAGCTTATTACTGAAAGATAAGAACTCAGATCTTTGTGCCATGGGAGTCGCAGTTGTACGACTGACGGTGTGCAGGCAGGGAAACGGTGCGTTTATTGTGAATCGTACCTCCTGGGTGGCAGCATTGTAGACTTTCACATGTTGGGTTCGAGAGCTTTGCATCTCAGTGCCAGAATATGTCAATCATGACAACGCCTGCTGGATCTTTATTTAGCAGCTTGTTGAAACCGGGGGACTTAGAAGCAGCAGGGGGTCGCGTGGGAAACAAGGATTCTCAAAGGTTTATTCCTAGACGATAAGAACTTTGGCTTCGCGAATATCCATTGGTGAAATGCGGAAAGTTTAGAATAATTTGCTAAAAATAAATAAATAAATAAATACCCCAGAGAAGTCACTTGAATTTAAACCTGAGATCGGTTGCAAAGTTTTATCCACTTAGTCTCACTTAGTCTCCATTGTAAAAAGAGTTGACTGAGGTCTAAACTGGTCTAATCTGACCTCAGTCAACTCTTTAAAGGTGAGAGTTTGACCAGCTGCTCTTTTTTTTTTTTTTTGCCTATGCAGCATTGGTTCCACCTCTGGGACGCTGGGCTCTTCCGCCTGTGTTAACCTTTTACTTCTTACTGTCTGACTGGCTTCACAAAGCCTGCTGAAGAACTCGTTCTTCAGGGCCACACTTAGAGGAAACGAGAAGTGCTTTGAACCTGCAGAAAGAGAGAGAGAGAAAAAAAGAAAGTCCTACGCCTTTAAAGTCTCACGTTAAAGGTCAGCACTGGGATGTCAGAAAGAAAATATGAGAAAACCTCTTGGTAAAAAGCGAACGGGACAGAGATGTTAAATATTAATCACGTTCCAGCTTTGAGTTGGATTTTCTTGACTTAGCTCGTTGACCTCGCCGTTGTTTTGTTGCAGGTTTAACCTTTCAGAGGTTCTTCCAAATCATCTCTCCTGGGTCTTTAAAATCTTCTGATACGACTGATTTAAAGCTTAATCGTTACATTTCCACTCTACCTTTACTTCCTGAGTTTATAGCCTCGCTAGCAGAGCCTGACATTTCCCAAGCAGGAGAAACGTCTGCTGGAAAACTTCGTCCACAAGCTTTCAGAACCTGCCGTTCACAATGTTATTTATTTTACTGAAGATGTGTTAGCATGTTAATTCTTATGTACAGACTTATGATTCAAAATATTTTCTGTGCAACATCAAGCATTTATCTTCATAACTACCTGGTCAAATCTTCTTGGCATTTTCAGTGTGTGCAGACTCTGTTCAATTTGGGACCAGAATTGCAACAATTGTTACATTTTTAGCTGGCGTAGTTCACATTCACACCACTGTGTGTCACTATCCAAACAAGTTGAAACTCCTGTTCCCCTCCTCGCCTGTGGTGGCGCTGCGTCATAGGCAACACATAAACTTCCTTCTTCACAAAATGTAAAGAAAAACAGAGTAGCGTCAGAATGTAGTGGTTTTAGGATTGCTCTTTTGTCTTTGGTAAAAGACCACAAACCATTTCTCTCACTAGTATTAGACTCGCATGTTTGCTTGGGTTGTATTTACCCAGAATGCCCTGCGTCGTAGTTCGCTTCCTGCTTTTGGGGCGTTCTCCGGTCTCAGGTTCGGTTTCGGAGTGAGGTGTGAATTGAGTTAAGCAAACTTAACTATTGCTATTCTGGCAATAGTTAAGTTTGACGTTGGGGTCAGGATTAGGCTATAGAAATGAATCAAAGTCAACGACATGTCCTTGTGAATACAGAAAAATATTCTGTGTGTATGCGTGTGTGTGGAGGAGATCATGACACCTCTCAATTTGTCATCTTCAAGCTGGGTTATAATTTATCCACCTGCGTGTGTTTGTGTGTGTGTGTGTGTGTGTGCAAATTACGGTGGTGGAAATGTCAGTCAGCATGGCTGCTCTGATTGGTTACCGCATGCACACACAGCCATATCATCCCTCCATTACCCTTTGAACACACACTTCCACTTTCTTTTTTTAGGGCTTATTCCTGTTTGAGCCATAAATTATTCAAACAGGCAATCACTTGAACAGTCTCCTTTCCAACAGGCGAATATATTTGAGATTCATTCACAGAGAAACGCACAGTTTCACTGAGGAGCAGAAACCAGTTTTTCTGTGAAATGATGAGCACAATTTAAAATAGCTTTAGAAGCATGGCTTAATTCAAGAATTGCTCGCAAATTTACTTCATGGATGTGAGAGGGCAGATTGATTGTGAACCAGAGACCTTGAAGAATACAGAAAGAAGCAGAAATAAAAAAAAAAAGTAAAATCAGAATTGGTCAGATGAGAAGAGATTTAAAGTGGATTAAATGAGAATAAGGAAAATGAAGGAGACGTGATAAAAACTACTGTCAAGAATATAAATCAAAAGTAGGAAAAGAAGTATGTAGAAAAATACATTCTCTGCAAAAACACAAAATCATACAACATATTTTTGATCTATTTTATAGTGCAGATGCATTGAAATAAGAAAACAAACTTACGAGTGTCTTCCCAGCACAATGTAGGAGCTTGGTTTAAGTGAATAATCCCTTAATATTGATGAAAAAGTTCCAGTTCCACTGGCAGATTATTTCATTTGTAACATGTGAAAAATATAATGTGATGAGTGAATTAATCTGCCAGTGAAACTAAACCATTTTCATCGATATTAAGGAATTCTTTACTTAAACTGAGCACCTGAATCTCGCTGAAAAGTTACTTGTAAATTAGTTTTGTCTTATTTCAACTGTACTAAAATATTTGCACTATAAACAA
Source organism: Poeciliopsis gracilis (assembly GCA_911649635.1). NCBI lineage: Eukaryota > Metazoa > Chordata > Actinopteri > Cyprinodontiformes > Poeciliidae > Poeciliopsis > Poeciliopsis gracilis. The sequence goes on from CAJVRI010001532.1 coordinate 1,738,294, forward strand.
GGCCAAAATAATCTTAAGATTTTGTAAAAAAAAAAAAAAATTTTAGCGTAGAAAACAGCAGCAGCAAAGAAACAAGGAAAACTAGTCAAAATAAAAAAATCACAAATAAAGTACATTTGAAATTAGAAATACAACAACATTTGTATTGGACCATGACTGGGAGACTTTGTTTGCTATACTTGCCATAAATATCCTCTTCTCACCTTGGACAGGGTCTGTAGTCCCACGGTTCCCTCCCCTCTCTCTCTCTCTCTCTCTCTCTGTCTCTTTCTCTCTCTCTCTCTCTCTGTCTCTTTCTCTCTCTCTCTCTCTGTCTCTCTCTCTCTCTCTCTCTCTCTCTCTCTCTCTCTCTCTCTCTCTCTCTCTCTTTCTCTCTCTCTCTCTCTCTGTCTTTCTCTCTCTCTCTCTCTGTGTTCCTCTCTCTCTCTCTCTCTGTGTTCTCTCAGAGTGAAGTGAACAAACATCAGAGAGAAAAACAAGCTTGGTGTTCCCTCAAGTCTCACAAGTAACATTTATAGCGATGTAAATCCATCCACAGATGCATAAAAATAAATGCTGTTGCCGGGTTTTGGTTTAATTTCGCTGGTCTCGGCTGCTTTTTAGTCTAAGTAGGCTGAATATATTTCTGAACCCACCCAGGCGGGATTCATCAAGCATTTAATGCCCACACCGGGAACACAGCTACGAAAAACAACTTTCTCTGCATTTTTAATTTCACAAACACAAATATAACTTTTAATTCTAATAGGAAAAGCATAATTAATATTAGAGGATCTGTTAATTCCTCTAATCAGAGAGGTTGTTTGTTATTTTGTTTTGATTTATTTTATGATTTTTAACTTCTTCTTTTCTTTTTTTTATCGCATTCTTACATGCTGTCAGTATGACGAGTATGATGAAACAAAGCTGCGGAAAGTTTACCTTTAGATCTCAAACATAATCCTGAAACACTTTAACTCACTTCTGTTCGCAAATTAGCATCCCTCCCTCCTCCTTTGGGTTCGGTTTAAGTAGAGAATGCTAATGCTAGATGTTTGCTCTCCTCTAAAATGCTTTATAATTGTGAAAAAATATTCACAATCACACAAACTATATCGAAACAGAGTTGCCACGTTTAAATCCCAAAGTTTTCCCAATTCCACGACTAAATATGAAATAATCCGAGCCGTTCATGTAAAGAAATGTGGATTAGTGAAGATCCTCTGAGGTGATGAGTCTGTCTGTGCAGGTGCACCGATAGCCTGTGTTGATGTTTGTGTAAATCATTGGTTATCCGCAGAGGTAAGGGAGACGTTTAGGACGTGACAGGTGTGTTGGGAAATGTAGACGCAGCAGCTGTGTTTCCATGACGAATGTGTTCAAGTCTTTGCCCAATCTTCTGCTAAAAAAACCCACACAGTTTCTCAATTGAGGTGTTTCCATTAAACAAGAAATGAAGCCAAAGTCTCACGTGAATAAGCCAATAGCAGACGATAAGTCGATGAATATCATGGAAGCGTCAGACGTAAACGGTTACATAAGTTCACGATTCACAAACTGAATGATGTAATTTTTTTTTTATGAACTGAGCTGTGAGGTTTCTGGTGGAGACGGCTGCACTTTGTCCAAATAAACAACAACCTGTCTCCTACTTCCTCTCGTCTTCTTTGGTGTTTTTGCCAGTGGCTACATCTGTCTGTTGATTATGTGACCGTGTTTCCGTTATGCAAGTTTATTTGCGTGATTTCAATTTGTGCAGTTTTACAGTCAAAACTTGACTCTAAATTTTTTAGTCAAGAGTCAGTAGAAGAAGAGGAGAAAAGATAGAAACGATAGTTAGCTGAGTGACCAAGTTAAATAATGTTAATTTCTTGTGTATCTTTTTCTATTTTTTTATGATTATGTCGAACTCCATGTGTGGAGTACCACAAGGCTCAGTCTTGGGTCCTGGTTTCTTTCTTTCTCCTTGTGGGCCAAATACTCAGGCAGCTAAAAGTTCACAGATGCTCTCCGTCCACTCGGACTGAGGTAGTTATTTACAATAACTTATGGGCCAAAAAAATTAAGTCTTTTTAAGATACAAACGTCCATTTTTTTAAATGTTATATCCTTTTAATTTCTTTTCACAATTATGCACAACTTTGTGTTCATCTGCCACATAAAATCCCAATAAATGCTTTAAGGTTCATGGCTCTAATGTGACAAAAAGTGAAAAACTTCAACCTTTGCAAAACACTGTGTACAATAATCTGGATTAAAATATGATTGGCAGATCTTTACTTCTTTCCACGTTTTTAAGTCGTGACCTTCTAGCCTTTTCGTTCAACTTTTTCCTCAGACAACAACTTTTTTGGGGGGTTCATGAAGCAAATGATGCTTCATAAAGCTCAAACGTTTAAGAAGCTTTTGTTTCCGTTCCCATGGTAACTCATATCGTACGCAGGGCTCCATATTTATCAGAGTCTCCTTTAGGTTATTGACATCTAGGAACTCAGCCAGCCAGTTTCCCCAGGCGGCCATTTTGAGCGAGCGACATAATGGGACAAGCAGATATGAGGATGAGCCGGAGGCTGCGCTGGCAGGAGGTGAAATCACAAAACGGATCCCAAGAGTTTGATTCGTTTACCGGCTTCTGATGCCCCGCACTCCCTCACCCCCCCGGAGATCTAAGCTGGATTATGTTTTATCTCTGCCTCTCCCTGTGGGTTATCGATCATCATCATGCAGCTTGTTTCATTTTCCTTTTAAACTCACAGAGCAATATCACTGATACGCAGTTTGTCTGCACTGGTCAAAACTTTTTGTTTTACAAAACATATATTGGTATGTAGAGATCACAAAGGACTGAGAAGTGTTTTGGGGGATAATGTGCTGAACTGGAGCAAACAAACCCGGTAAAAATGATCAACATTTATTCTTTTTCTTCTTGTCACATTTAAATGTTTCAGAATAACGAGCAAATTTAAAATCCAGTTAAAGGTGATATGCCAGGGATTTCTGGCATATTCATTAATTACAGATTATTTATCTGTAAATAATTCTTTACAGATTTATTTTGAATCCAGTCCCACTGCAGCATTTTTCACCTTGAACTTCCTGGTTCAGGAAATGCCAAGCCAATCAAATTTAAATCTGGATTTTAACTAGGCCACTTCAAATCCTTCTCTTTATTTTTTTTTCAGCCAATCAATATCAGACCATCTGTTGTGCTGTTGATCGCCATCCTGCCTCATTAATCAAGTGAGTGTTTGAATTTCTTGCAGAAGAGCATCAGACGACTGGATTTAAGTTCGAAAGCCGTTTTCTTTGAGATTGTTGAGTGTCGCATATCAGAACTTTTCTTTGTCACAACATCACTCCCCAGAGCAAACGTCCTCCTCACAAAGCCAAAGTTTTATCATTCTTGGACAAAGAATAAAGAATAATGAGAGGGAAGACGAGGAGGAGGAGGAGGAGGAGGAGGACAGACTCGTGTGCCTAAAAAAAATAGTCAACATAATAAGCAGAATAAAAACTATTCTCTACTCCTAATCTCCCACAAACACACTCCCACATGCAAACGCGTGAGAACAGAACACTAAACCTGAAAGCTGAATATTTGTGAGCAAGAGACAGAAAAGAAAACCAGGTACAAATGTTTCCATGTGGCTCTAAGAGCATTGGAACGACTGTTGTGCTGTTTGAGAACGGCCTAGACAAAGCACAGTTTCTTTTTACATCCACTAAACACGGCCAGCATTTTGAGTTTCGAGCTCTAAAAATGAAAGGCACCAGAATTTCCACTGTATTTTATGTAAATTGATTAAATACAGATATGAAGCGTTTTAGTGTAGCTCTGCTATCATTTAAGAAAAGAAAAAAAACCTAAACAGAAAAATATACAGTATAAAAATCAAATAAACAAGTTGAAAATCATTTCCAAAGCATAAAAAAATAAAAGTATTCACTGGAAATATGATCAACAAGGATAGAGATCAAACTGAACATATTTGAATAATAACAGCTTTAATAAATAAGAAGAAAAAAAAAAGAAAACATGTTTTGACGATTTTGGGTCCTCCTACGTAAAATAAGATTTCCATATGGCAAGAGCTAAAGTCATTTTTAAAAGATTTGGTTCAAGTAATTAAAGGTGTGAGATCTGAAGCTTTTCATGCCAAAACACAGAATCCCAGAAATCAAAGATCAAGACCAAAAAAAAAAAAAAAAAGAAAGAAAAACCAAAATCCGATGAAGTATTTCTGCCCCCAAAATGCATTAAGCTCAATAAAACATCAAAGAATCTGATAAGCTGCTGATTTTAAAGCAATCCACTCTCTGTTTTCCTCCCATCTTTTTCAATGATTCATCTGGAGTTGGATGGGGGAAAGCAGGGTGAATCATTCACTGTGTAATAAAAACTCCGATTGAAGTGGTTACTTATCGCCTCAGACTCCTGCTGGGTTTTTGTCCCTTTCAGACAGAAAAACTGAGCATTTCCTCCGCCCCTCTGGCCCCCCGCTGAGCTCAGGCTGCAGTTTTACCACCAGATTATATGAATCCAACATCCTTATCCCCATTTTTACGTGTCGCCCGAGTGATGTCTGGATGAATAAGGCCTGAGTAATCCGGCCCAGCCATACGCTGGATATTAAACTTACGGCGACACTTCCTCTTTTGAGCCACTAGTATTGGTTTGTCAATTTGGGAACGTGTATTGTAATTTCTTTCTATCAGGGTGTTTTCAGTCCGATAGACTCGGTTCGATCGGGGACCAAAACTGCAACATTTGTTCCATTTTCAGCTGCCGTGGTTCTCTTTCACACCGTTTGCTCTGGGTCAAACAATGCAAAGCCTTTGGAAAGCCTGTTCACACCATCACCTGTGGTGGCGCTGCGCCAAGAACCACTAAAGGAAGTGACAAGAAAATCCTCAGAAGAAGAAATAATATCTGCATTCTTCATAAAATGTAAGCGAATGTGGAGTAGTGTCAGACTTCAGCGGTTGTAGGATTTCTCTTTTGTCTTTGGTAAAAGACCACAAGCCATTTCTCCCTCTAGTGTGTTTGTTTGGGTTGTTTTCACTCAGAAAGCCCCGTGCTGAAGTCTACTTCCTGCTTTTGGAGCGGCCTCTGGTCCCTTTAGCATTCACACGTACCTTCGTATCGCATCAAAGTTCACTTCAAACAAACCAAGACTTAGGCGTTTAGGTGGGCCAGGATTCGCTTTCTTGATCCACATCAATTTGATTCACACCTCCACAAACGAACTGAACTTTCCAGTTCGGACTGGAGTTCCATTGAAGCGGACCAAACAAGGCTGGTGTGAACGCGCCCTGGCTTTGTGTTCCCTGAGTTGAACGCTTTAATTTTGATGTTTCAGTTCCTTCTTGAGAAGAAGTGTGTATTGCTGTTTTTTTTTTTAGAAGTCTGGCGTCAGAAGTCAATCAAAGAGTCTTCCTGGGGTGTCAGAGTGAAAAAGGCTGAATATCCCTCTCACACTTTAGAGTTTTCTGTTGATAAATGCCTCGACAGCCATACGTTCTTCCTTGCGTGTCACTCGCGATTAGATCTTGCTTATGTGACAAAATGTGAAAAAGTTGAAGCGGTGTGAAAACATCAACGGAGTGACAGGTCTGTCTTGTCCAGCTCTTATTCATTCACCCTATGAATCGCTTCAAACCACAAAACTGCCACAGTTCATTTGTGTGTGTTTTATCCCGCCACTCCACCAGGGCCTCTGTTTTCACTTCGATATGAACGTGGTGATTTTCACTCGAATGGATCTCCATTCAGCGTCGCAAGAATGTGAACAGAAAAAAAAAAGAAACTGAATAAGAACAAAATATGTGACAATCTGTACTTTCATCAGTTCAGCCTCTCACAAATCCAAAGATTATTCATAGAGATACAACATTGTAATTATGTATTTGGTCTCAAAGGTGATGCCAGGTTCATATGTTTGACGGACAGTCTCAAAATAATTACAACTAAAAAAATTCCACACGCTGAAAAACATAGAGATGGAAAATGACTTATTTACAACGCTGTGAAAGGTTTCCGCAGGTCAGAACTTTATAAGATGGAAATTATCCAGCTAATTTTGATTTATTTTAATGAATTGCTGCCTGGAGAGAAAGATAACAGGAGATAACAGAGTCTGTGCAGAATGCATTACAAAAGCAGTCCAGGAACATAAAGTTGAAATGTTCAGCGCCGCATAATCTGTGACATTAATGTTAAAACTTAAAAAGTAATACTTTGGATTCGACTTAAGAGTCATGCACTTGAGACTTGACTGGGACTCAGTAAGTGGATAAGTAACTTTTTAGAGTCAGCTTACCTTCTCTGCAGTTTTTAAATATTTAATGGAAAGAAGCGTAGACGCACATTTTAAGCGCTGGTTTCGTGTTTTTCTTCGTTCAGGCCTCTTCTCCTTTAAATGTGTCTGGTACGTTTCTCCAAAATATCCCAATGTTGAAACGTTAACTCTGAATACATACGTAAGGCTGGTTGACACAAAAGCACACGAACTCAGATTTATATGCTTGGCCATGTAAAAATGATGACTTAATATGGATAAAAGATTTTTAAAAAAATAAAAAAAAGGAGGATGAGAGGAAGATCAGAGGAACCAGAGCAGATCTGAAGAGAACACATTCATGAGTTGAAGCAATTTTTTTAAACGCTGCTTTGATCTTAATGCAAATATCAGTGACTTAAGAGCGATCAGAGGTTCAACGTTAATATTGTAGAAAGTATCCCAGAGGCGAAGCAGACGTCTTAACTCCGTTTTATTCATCTGAGTACAAACAAGAGCTGCTGTCCTGATCTAAGCATAAAGGCTTTCAGTTGAAGCTCACAAGACACTCACACAGATTTACAGATTCAGCTACAGGTTAATATGGTTTCATCATAATAACCTATAAATTGTGTATTCTGAGTTTAATAAATATGTGTTTGGTGACCCTTTATTTGCATCAAACGAGTCACATGATCAACAAGAGGATATTGAAGAAGACGACAGGAAGTGGTGGGAGGACGATGACGCTACACGTTTTTGTTGAACAAGCTTATTTATAATCACCTTTCTTAATTAATGGAAACTCCGCAGTTGTGAATACTGAGGTCGTTTTGCACACATTTGTTACAGACATGCAGAACAATCACAATCAACCAGGGCAGCTTTTTCTTTACAAAGCATTTTTCACTTAACCTGGATATGAAGCATGTCCTGTTGGAACGTTTCTAAATCAACAATTTAATGAATAAAAAAAAAACAACATTGTTTTTTAACAATGCATTTGTAGATTATGGACTACATAAGGCTGATGTGGACAGAGAAATGTCCCCATGTTTGCTGTGATAATCAACCTTATACTTTTGAAATCTGCATTTTTATTTTATTCTATTAGTCAGCGTACTATATTGTCTTTGGCTGCTTTACTGATTTTGTTGTGCTGCTTTGCTTTCTCATAAAATCACAGCGGTTATCAGTCTTAATGTTAAAAATGACTCGGCGTCATAAACTAACGCTGATAGAGAAAAGGTTCTGTTTACTTCTGCTTGTAAGACGCATATTTAATCTGCTCTAAAAACTAAAATACTTTAAATTCCTTATTTTTAATTTTGTCACTTTCGGTCCTCCATATTCACCCACCTTCTCTCCGAAGGGGGTCGGGAAATCAGATTTTTATATGTGGTGGTGGGTGGTTTACTTGTTTTAATTTGATATTCCAATCACTAAACTGGCATTTTAGGGGTTAGAAAGTCGTAAAATATATCTTTGCCATTTATGGTGAGGACAGTTGCATTCATTAAAAAAAAAAAAAACACCTTTTCAATCTATTAATATGCATTTTTGCATCCGAAGGACACAGGTGGAGCAATTTAGTTACAAGCAACTTTGCACAAAAGCTCCTAATCTATCAGGCTGTCAATTTTAACCATGCCAGATATTCATAATAACCCGACACCACCTGCACACCCCCACAATGAAAACTCATGTGGACAGTTTGGGATGGGAAAATAATCATCTTTTGAAGATTTTTATTTGTTTTTCTGAAGAAGCAGTTTATTGGCCACTGCTTTAACGCTGAAAGGTTGCAAATTTAACACAGTTAAAAATAGCAGCCGTGATGTAAAGCAAAAAAAAAAAAAAAGAAAAGAAAAAGATTCTATGGCAATCTTTAAAGGATCATTTTTTGGGGCATTTTAAGAAACACAAATAGAAAATGAAGGAACCCTGTGCAAATCACTTCAACAAGTCACTAAACACAACTAAATTGACAAAACACAAAATACAACATTGAATTAGCATAATTCAATGACATTACAATGACATTAATAAAACAGCAGAAATCGGTCTCTAAGGGGGAACCTGAGACGTCGCTGATTAGACGACACCATCTTGACGTAGGATCATAGATTATCCGCTCTCTCTTTGCTTAGACAGGTAAGGAGACAGTCACAGATCTATGGATTGCCCAAAGTGCCAAAAAGAACTGAGCTGAGCTTTGGATTATGTCCTAACTCAAAATATTCTGAGACAGCAGTAGCTACATTTCCATCACTGACATCATTTACATGGGACAGTGTTGGTTTAGCAACAACCTTCATTTCAGGTAATTAAGGGTAATTCGAGCACTTGACATTTTTATCAACCATCTGTAAAAGTGAAATTAGGTGCGACACACACGATGGCGCAGCGGCCTGTATCATCTGTCTCACTGAGACACACTGAGAGGACGGGGCGAAAGCAGTGACTCCTGAGCGCCAGGCACAGCAGAGAGACTGTGACTGTGGGTTCACGTCTCAGCGCCTGCCGCTGCGCTGATGGATGTGTTTACCAGCCCGACAGCGCGGTGACCTCCCCGAAATGCCTGCATCCTCCGCTGATAAAAACGAGACCATCCTCTCAGCCTAATGCCACAACAGATACGATCGAGCCACACAAAGCGCCCGTGGGAAACAGGAGGGGAGCCGCCGAGCCGCAGGAAATGGGCGCAGAGGTTCTGATCAATGTGCTTCTTCTTCTCATCATTTCTCACAATTGCTCGCCAAAGAAATGCCTCCTGGGCCGAGGTGTTTCTTTCTTTCTTCCCGCCTTTCTTTTCTTTTCTCTCTCCAACGTGTGCTGTTAGGAAAAGCAACTTGCTGGTTGGGAAAAATTCAGACTGTTTAAAGCACCTGAGAAGCAGAACAAACAAGCCGTGCAGCTGCTGGGGAAATTGTGTATTGTTGGTTGTTGACAGTCGACCGGCATCGTTTCTGCAGAAAAAGACAAACAATTCACTCTTTTCACGCCGTCATTCTCTGCCAGAGTGTTGCCAAGCATTTAACTTCCTAAAGATTTCACCAGTCAGGTAGGACATCATGACTCATAGGCGGGGTAATATAGCAATTGAATTTGCAATTATATTGAGCTATTTTACGTACTCAATAGCTTGTTCATAGCGTCACAAAACGACTGGCTGAGGCAGTCTGGCTCTTCGGCAGGTTCCAGCATTTATCAGATGTCTCTGTGATTATTTGACCAAATTGAGATAACTGCTTGATATTGATCTCTTATCACTGCTACGTCTCTCTGCCTAATTGCCTGTCCTCAGCCTATCAGAACACTTATTCCAGTCCAAAATCCACATTGCCAAAGTCTTCCGTAAGTGTACTGCTTGGTCCGTGAAGAATACTCTGGACCCATCCGTCAAATCTGGGGAACAGAAGGACGTATTTGAAGGAGTCTTTGAGTTCGGACAAGCCTTGTCGCCACGCTATGATGTAATCGGCCTACAGATCTGTCCTTCGAAGGATGCAGCCCCTGCATTCGGACACAGCTTATATATTCAATAGGTAATAAACCCTTTTAAAAGCTTTGTGTTAATAATCCTAAGTTAGGAATTCATCCTTCATTACCCAACATCTTTTTTTATTGCGAATGCTAGATTTGCTAGTAATAAAAAACAGACCGTTGGATAACATCTGTAAGATATAGCTCTTTAAAAGTGAACATTTAAAGCATGTTGCAGGAAAAGGAAACAAGTTATTTATGGTTGATTGTGGGGTGTTTTGGGTTTGTTTGTTTTTTTGACCAGCTAAATACTGTTGACGGTGTTCACACTGGTACAGAACCCAGCTTCCAGCGCCTTTCTTCTTGTCCGTAGACAGGGCACGTCACATTCAATCCATTGTAGGTTGTTGTTTGTTTGTTTTTTTTTTTGTTTTTTTTTTTAACACACAGCTATCCGTTTAATCTTTAAAGCACAGCTGTGCAGGAAGATGCAGTCCATCCTAAGTGCAATCCCAAAAGTAGCTGCAAACCCTTCACCAAACAGGAGAATGAGCTTCACACTCAGCAGTGGAAACTGAGACACAGAAACCAGAAAGAAGCTTAAAAGAAAACCCAAATGTTTCGATGCCTAATGACAGATTAAAGTATGTAATACTAATTTTACAACTTCATACACAATGCACTAGATTCTGTTCAGTTCTGGCTGTTGGACTCTGAAGCTGAACAATTCAGACAGCAGAGAACCAGTGAGGGGTGAGGAGGGTACTGCAGCACCCCCTGGTGGTTGTTCTGCACCTCTCCCCATCTTCAAACCTGTTCTGTGTGAAAACTAATCATTTTAAAGGTGGTTTCCAACATTACTGCTTTAAAAGCAGCTTTTAATGGATACATACCTGAGAGACGAGCAAAATGAAAAGGGAAAATGTCCCAAAAGTATTGAACAACAATGAACACAGCTGATTTGATGACTGCACTTGACAAAATGCAATATTTGTTACTGGTTTTATAATGGGATACTGATGTTTTTATAATGGTTTTATGTTTTCATGATGTAAAGCACTTTACCTTGTTGCTGAAATGTGCCAGACAAATAACCTTGATTGAAACCTGATTGATTAAATATAATTAAAAACATCACAGATATAAAAACAAAACACCAAATAAGAGGTAAATTATTATTATTAATTTTTTCAAAATTAATAAAGGACAGCAACGGTTGGTTAAAAACAAAAACTTAAATCTGTTGATTTAAGATTTAAGATTTGTTTATCTCATTTTCATGCTAAATAGATTAAAAGCAGACAATATTTTAGAGATGTGAATGTCACTTCCTGTATGAGGTAAAAAATTATTGGCTCCCATATGAAAATGGTTTTTTTTTTTTTCTCAAGTGCAGATCAATAATTTTTCAAAGCTGTGTTTCCAAACATTATATATATATATATATATATATATATATATATATATATATATATATATATATATATATATATATATATATATATATATATATATATATTATTTTGAATGCTTACATTAATTTACTTTGCTCACAGAAACAAAGTTTTTTCACAAAAACCAAACTTTGGTCAAAATACATTGCTCCACAATGACGGCTGCAGTAAATGCCTGTGAAATCTAGTGCATACATGTCAGAAATGATGCACTGTTACAGATTTATTTGGTATCACACGCCCACATTAACTGGACACGTTTCCAGTCTGTTGTGCAGAAGGTGCTGTTGCGGAGAGCCGAGGCTGAATGAAGAGAAATCCACTGGAGCCTCAAAATTCACACGTTGCGTCGTGAAGCTGCTGAGTGTTTCCCCCGACTGGGCTGACTCATCCTGCGGCGGCGGCTATTGTGAAGCGAGTGCCTTTACAAAATGTCAACCACTGAGCAGTCATGTCAATTAGATGAGTCACCGACACTTTAGACAAAGGCTGTCCTCTTTCACGGCTTGTCCTGAGCCAAACAGGTCAATGGACTGAGTTGATGGAGCTGCCAAATTCATCCTCTGGACTCTTTGGTCTCTGCTGGATGTTGCTATTTCTGCTGGATGTTGCTATTTCATGTCTCATAGGTCAAACAGGAAGTACACCGCAAGACAACGAGGCAGAAAATGTAAGAAAATGGTTGCTTTTACATTAGAATTAAATATGTCTTTGCTTACAGCAAACCCCAAGGCCTGGGTTTTCTAAATTGATTACATTAGTCCACTTACACAGATCCTACGTGACCAATCTGTGCATCACAATGTTTCATCAAATTAAACACACCCTGAGACAATTAGGGCGTGTTAAAGCGATCATTCTGGATTCATTGTAGCCCCCAGGTGTCACAGCAGCTGCTTCAGCTCATTACCGATGAAACCATGGCAACGGTGACATCGTCACTGAAGAGAGACCACTTGAAATTTCATCCCAATGTACCAGATTGAAGATGAAGAGAAAAAGCCAAAAGGGAAGTATAGACCTGTGCTGACTCCTGATGATGCTGATTGGCAATTAAATTAATCACTGCTGAGACGTCCAGTTGCTCTCGATGTGTGATCAATTATTATTCATGAGGTCACCAATTGCAGTGACTAACGGCAATGATGACTTTATGTATTACTAGAACAATATCATTGGAGAGAAACTACTGAAATGTCTTTTTTTTACTTTTACTTCCAGTTACATTTTTTTCCAATTCAATTGTCCAGATATTGACATCAAGTGACCTGATGTCTGAAACATATTCTGTATGACTTTAAATTGTAGAGTAACTTCTTCGTAGACATTGAAACCATCACCGTGGAGACGACGATGGCAAAGTTTTAACGAGCTATTTCGGCCCTCAGTTCATTGGGGACGACGGAGCAGGAAACAAAGATGAAATGTAAAATCTTAAGACGGTATTTAATGACAATCCCCATAAACACGCTTCAATTTAACAGAAAAGCAAAGACCTCTGCAGTTTGGTACAGCAAGATGTGTGTTTGTGAAAGGTTTAAAAGAAGTGGCATTAAGACGTCCTTTGTAACGGAGTTTAGTAGAATGGAACAAGGTCAAAGCGACCTTGCCCACTAAAGTTAATAGACCAGGAAAAGAGGTCACAAAATCTGATTTAAAGCTTGCATGACTTTCAACCACCATTAATTTATCAGATTTCAGAAAATAGTATTATTATTATTATTGAGAGCGTCTTGATAAAGTGAGATCTATTTTCTCTTTCTCTCTATGTTTTTTTTTTTTTATAATGAATATCAGCCTTTATGTCTGGACAGCTGGACTTGTGCTCATGACATGCCTCACTACAATAAGGACCGTTTGAAAGGAAATGTCAAAAAGTCTTCAGCTGTAAGAGGGCAAATAAAAAACACGGTCGAGGAAAGTCACTGACAAGGCAAAGAGAACCTGTAGGGCTGAAGACGGAAAACAGGAGGATTCAAAAAAGATTCCAAGTTGAAAAAAGCTGAAAGTAAAGATATGATCAAATGCATATTTAACATTTTAACTTCTAAGCCATGTAACACAGTTGCTGCGAGGGACACGAAAACTGAAAAACAAATAATAAAAATACTAGGGGAGAACGTCAGCAGTGGTTAGGGGTTTGTGGTGCTGATAAACTGTAACAGCAACCAAAACGTGTCATTGTTGTGTATATTTGTCAGCTGTGAAGTCAAAACTAAATGCGTCAAGTTACAAAAGACACATTTTTGACACAAAAAGTACATTAAGGACTGTCATTTATTTTGGTCATTTACAGCAATGTCTAGAGGTTCATGTTGGATGATGGTACAATAAGAAGGAACAATGATATCCCAGAATCCCCCACACACACACACACACACACACACACACACACACACACACACACACTCATTGGAAGAGTGAGAACAGATTTGTGGATTTTGACCAAATGGAGTTATCTGTTTGTGCCAGCAGGTGGCATCACCTACCACAGGAAACAACGATCACAATGACCTGAAAATGAATTTGCTTTACCCTAAACTCCACCAGTCATGAGAATCCCTTGACCAAACAACTTTTTTTTTTTTTTTTTGCTGTTTTCCTCACAAAGACAAGATTTTTCACTTCTGAAAATTTTTTAATTAATTCATTTCATCCATTTCAAAGATGCTCCCATCACAAACAAGACTATGACACAACAACAGAAGAGAAAGTACCAAAGCAGAAACATTAGCAGACCAATTTGGGAGCATGGGATTGTGTATTTGCGTCAACGTCAAATTCAGGTACATTGAAAAGAAATCCCAGCTTGGAGGATCGGCCATCTTAACTTCGTTTCACCCTAATTAAGCGTTTGAGTCCAACTTATGTAAAAAAAAAAAAAAAACCCTCATCACTTTACCCATTACACCCTGCTGCCAGGAACGTCTGGGTGTCCTGGTAAAGTGCCAAACCCAGACACAGCGTCGGACAGAGAGATATGATTCGTCAACTAGTTAGCAGTGTGATCTGTTCTAACATGGAAACTTCCTAAGGTTTAGTAATCTTATGTTTCTGTCTTGAGCTGCACAGTGGTAGCACTGCTGCCTTGCAGCAAGAAGGTCCAGGGTTCCATTCCCGGCCCGTCTTCTGCATGTTCTCCCTGTGCATGGTGGGTTCTCCCCGGGTTCTCTGGCTTCCTCCCACAGTCCAAAAACATGACTGTCAGGTTAATTGGTCTCTCTAAATTCTCCCCAAGTGTGAGTATGTGTGTGTGAGTGTGTGTGTGTGTGTGTGTGCATGGTTGTATGTCCTGTTTATCTCTGTGTTGCCCTGCGACAGACTGGCGACCTCTCCAGGGTGACCCCGCCTGAGCTGGAGACAGACCAGCACCTCCTGACCCCACTAGGGACAATGGTGTTAGAAAATGGATGGATGGATGTTTCTGTCTTCCTCTCCATGGGGCAGCTTTCACTACAGACACAGGGAGGACCAGACTGTAAAGAAGTCATGTGGTTTATTTCCGTGTCTCTGCTTCTAAAAGTGAAAGTGAAATTTCTCTATCAGAAGCATCAGCATCAGCAGCAGCATCAGCAGAGATAAATGTCAAATGTTTTCTTTACACTGAATAACATCGATGCATCTGCAGTATCTGGGTTTAAGCTGGAAGCTGCTCAAATGGCTCTAATGTTTTTTGTGGAGTTAAACAATGTGTGTGTGTGAGAGAGAGAGAGAGAGAGAGAGAGAAAAAGAGAGAACGCGCACCTAGATATGTCTCGTCGAGCGCATGAGCTCAGCTCGTCTGCGCCCACAATGTATTCATTTGATTCATTTTCTGAACCACACAGAAAGATTTACTGACTCACATGTTGATCTTGTTTTTATATTTAGTGACCATGTTGGGTTTCCTGACGAGCCGTCTGAGAGGTTTGTTTAAACTTTATTCTTGTTTGTTTTTTTTTCCTCTAAACCTTGTAGACTAATTGGTTCTAACATTTCACATCCAGTTTATGTCGCTTTACACAAACATATAGATTAACAGATTGGTTGTATGTGTAGCTATGTGGCAAAGGAGAAACTGAAAAAGTTTCACATTTTGAAGTTTTGGCTTTGCTGCATTTATGTCTGCTGTACTGCAGCAGTGTCAAAACATCTCCCTTCAATCGAGCAGCCTGAGGATGCTACAAGAAACCAGCATGATGGACATGCAGCTGATAAATCAGCAGAAACTGTTTGATTTTATCGTGTCAATAGAGCCATTTGAAAAACGTTTCTGTGTGTCACACAGAATCAAGAGAGTCCTAAAAAAATATGGTCCAGCTTGGTACTTTGCGAGGTGTAGCTAATAAATTGAACAAAGTTGCTTCATCCATCACACACTTTGGATAAACTACGAACACACACAGCTTCATTTCTACATTTCTGCCATTAATTTTGCTTTATAATGTTGAAACCAAAGTGAGTGCATTTAATCTTTATTGTGTTCAGTCAGATAACAAAAGCTTCTCCCTCTGAGTAAGATAAGTGGATAATGTTATTGTCCTTTTTCCAGGTCTAAGTTGGATTCTTGTGCAGACGGGTGAGTCTTGAACTGCAAATATTTTGCTCACCTGTTCAGTACACTCACTCAGAGATAGAATAAACTTCGTCACAACGTCACAAGAGAGTTCCCCCACCATTCTTCACTGTTACACAGGAGCAATGATTTCAAAATAAAGCAACTATACTGTATGTTTTGTAGCAGAAGTTTCTGCAGCACTAAAAAAAAATGGTCTCAAGTCAGTTAAAGATGTAAATGCATAGTAAAATTTTATACAAACCATAAACAGATAACCCTGCTATTTTTTTCTTTGATTAGGAATAAAGTTGTTTTTCAGTTTATTAGGTGAGTGAACGCATGTAGTGACGAGAATGTCTGCTTTTCTGTGATGTTTGTCCTCTGCTTATATTTTTCGTTTTCATGTTTTGGTGACAGGCCCAGTTAAGATCCGCGTGGTCACTTCTGGTCAAACCTTTGGAGCTCATCATGACCTGCTGGACCAGCTGGAAAGGAATTTAAAGCTGAGCCAGACGGACCAGGACAGAAACGCCATCACCATGCTTTTCTGTCCAATCACCTCTCGAGTCGGGTCTGATGTGGAAGCAGCCATGAGCTCGCTATCAGGTAACAAAGATTTTCACATATACTAGGAACTTACTGTGTAGCTTTTTTTCATTTTGGAGTAACGTGTTTTTCTGGTGGGAGGGGGGGGCCATTTAAACCCCATGAGTTGTTTACTCTGTACACGGTCCTGCAGGTTGATTTTTTTTAATCAACCTGCATATATATCACACATTCCTACTTTCGATACAGTAAGAAAAACTCCCTCATGCTGGTGCAGAAACTTTATTTAAAGATGCGTTTTTTCAAAATTAATATACTTTCCATGAAGTATATTAATTTCTGTAATGCCATTTTGCAAAATTTTTAAGGTCAATGGAAACGCAGTTCCTGTAACATATTTATAACGCAGCTTTCAGTTTCCAAATTTACTGAGGCACATTAAGCTCAGACATATCAAGGTAGTGCTGTATTGATGTCTGTTACTCAAATTCATCTCATGTTCACTTTTTCTCCACAGGAGATCAGAAGGTGATTCTGGTCCTGATGCATCACACCAGAGATCCCAGCTACTCCACGGCCGGGACGGACTGGAAAGACGTCTACCCCAACATCGTCTCCAGCGTTCATGTTCTCTTCCATGAGACGGTGCCAGGATTACTGACATGTTCTAAAAACGATATGGCGGTGGATCAGATGCTGAGAGTGTTGACTTCTTACAGTAGTTGGAAAATAAATCTTAAGTTTTGGGTGAAAGTCACAATAACCTCTGTAGCACTTATATGCACTTATTATATGTTCTTCAATGGTAAGAGAAGAGCTATTTTGCCCCCAGGCACAGAAAGTAGAACCTGAGTTCATACTGACTTTCAGTATGAACTCGGGTTCAACTCAGTTCATCCCTGCACCAATTTGCAGCTCAATTGCAATTTCCTCCTTTAATACTACATGTTGAATACAGTAGGGGTTTATGTAGAAAACTACTTTAAATTGCAGATTGTCAGTATCAAATCTACAGCAGTAAGCAACATTGTTTCCTAAAGATGTATATGGAGCGATGTGCTAATGGTGCAGAAGTGAAATGATCAAACTCTTAATAAAATACCTGATGCTAAATGTTGCATGGTTTAACTGCTTGCTGTTTTTAACTCTTATTTTCTTGATTGTTTTTGGTGTAGTACAAATGAATGTGTACATGTTTGTTTGTTCGGGAAAAAGAAGCATCATATTTAATAAACCACGTGAAATGGTAACAACAGGTTGTGTCTGGGCTTTTTGCTGAACAGAAAATCCTGCAACATGAGCAAATTTTTTTTTATTGAACTAGAGCATCTCTGATAAATGTATTTAGTTGTGTGTTTATCTTTTTTTTTTGACAACTGTTTTTGCTTATTTTTGTTTTGTTTTTTTAATATTTGTGTTCTGTCACTGTGTCGTGAAAGCACCTGCTGCACATGTAAGAATATCAAAATAAAATTGAAATGTTTAAGCTATTATTCTGACAAAACTTTATTACTTATTTAGTTAAAATCTGGAGTATGAAAATATTGGGAACATGCTGTAAAGTAAAAACATAACTCTTGCACATATAATACTTTTTAAAATTTAAATTTTAAACAAAGCTAGCACTAAATAAGTTACACAACTTACTCCCGTCAGCTCATGCTTTAGCTCAAAATCTAAAGCTTTTCAGATTTCTTTGACCTAAAGAGTAAAAGGTCAGTCTAAACTACCTGCAGTTTAAGTGTTTTACTGCTGAGGCCTTCTGATCTGAACGTCTCCATCACGACTGACTCCTTCCATGATGGAGCAGCAGCTCTGCTTCAGAAACAGATTAATCATCTTGATCAAACACAAGCAGCTAAATGACTGGTTTGGAAAACATGTTGCAAAGAGTCATTAAAACCAGAGAACATAGAATAAAATACCGTAGTATCATGCAGTTTTTATTACTCTATGTTTTATTGTCTAAAATAGAATGTGAGTGAAGCTCATTTTCATTTTTACTGTTTTTATTTAACATGATTCAAACTGTAACATTGTTTTATGACACATGACACACATTTATAGATTGATTTCCAAATGTTCTACGACGAATGAGCCAACAATAAAAACATGCGACACTTTGACCTAAAACAGCTGTTAATAGTTTGGTGGCGACTTTTATCAAAATGACACACAGAATGTAAATGCATTCAACATCAACCAAACAATACAGTCATAATTCTAAAAAAACAAAATGTATGAGCGATTACAGGCACTTGTTTCCCCACAAGGTCTGACTTTTTTTTTTTTTTTTTTGCAAAAAACATAATGTAACAAAAAGTTTGGTCATTTAACGAAATGAATAATGTGTTGCCCTTTCTATCGATGGACAAGACCAGCAAACAAATGGATAAAACGGAATATTGGTGAAGAGAATCGTTCATTTTTTACCAAATCTATTCCCGACTGACCAAAGTTACAATTGTAAAAGAGAAAAACAGGAAACATGTGTCAAAGGTAAGAAAACAAGTAGGAAGAAAACTTCACACTTGGTTACTGCTCAACCACTATAATATCCTCTACAACTATGTAATGATATAACCGATATGAATATAGAAAATACATTTTCATGTTCATATTTTCAATTTTTATTCATCTCCACTGTTCTGCGGTTTCACAGTTTGTCGGCGTAGTCGTCTCCGAAGTCAATCATCAGCTTCAGAGCATTCAGGATCAGAGTGTTGACGTCTTCATTCATTTGAGTTTCATTACTGTAGTTCTTCATTGGGAGGATGCAGTTCATTGGGATCCCCAGACTGGCGCTGAAGTCGCCCATCTACATATAATACAATCATTATTTCAGTTTTTGTACAATATTTTTAGGAGGTATTCCTATTTAGAATAAATCTTTCTATGACTCACCTTTTTCTTTAAATGTTTGCTCTGGTAAACGTCTCTCAGATTTTTCTGTGTTTCTCCACAGGCTTCATCAATGTGGGTGAGAATCGCCAGCTGAGGGATTCCTGTGGAGATACAGACTCTAAAACATGGAGTTTCTCAAGAAAATCTAAATGTGGTTATTTAAAAATAATATATTGAAATAACCACATCACAAGAGTCTGATGAAACATTTATTACAACATTTTAAAAAAGTCCTTCACTGCAGAATAATATTCTAAATGCATATTTGCTGTTTCTTACCCAGCTCACTGGCTGCTTCTCTGATTTCCCTCATTTTCTCTAAAACTGAGGAATTCATTTGTGGAGCATTAGCAGAATAAATGCAGACCAGAACATGAACTCTGTCATTGATGGACGGGGAAGAGTTGTAGCCAGGATCACCATCAGACAGGGAAGATGAAGGATTGAACTGTGGAAAAGAAAATATAATATACATTCCACATGAAGCAAGTAAATTATAATGCCTTTAAGAAAAGGATTTTTTTTAAAAGCAAAAAGTATATAAACCTTATATCCATCCTTCACGTGACCCTCCAAGGCCAGTTTGATGTCATCAACTCTGACTCCAGTTCTTTCCTCCAGACCCATGATGTCATTGAACACAAAGGGAATAAAGTTTCCACTGCTTTCTTTCTTGATTTTATAAGTTTTGTACTGAAAGAAAAACAGTGTTTTATCTCATCAGCCGGCATAAAGCGGCTAGAATATATTTTAAAATGAAGAGTTTCAAACCTGCCTCAAAATATTTTTAAAAAGTTTAATTTTCATCCTAAATTTATTTTTGCTGAATGAATAAGAATGAATAAGACAGTTCAATATTCAGTGGTTGCAAGTTTGTAGAAAATGTTGTGTATTTTCTACCATGTTACTGTGAATATTTATAAGTCTAAAATGTGAATAAGCCTTTAAAATCAAACAAGAAATGATATTCACAGTCTTGGTGAAACTTTGATCAGAGGTTGTAGCACTGGCCAGACAATCATTGGTCATTCTGCCCTTCAGGATGTTGTTGACAGAGTTGATGAAGCTGGACTTCCCTGCACCGACTGGACCGTAGAGCAGAACTCTGATTGTTGCCTCCTCATTTTGAGGCTGAAAATTCTTCAAGTACTGAAGAGTGTCTTCATTGTTTCTGTTTAAATGGAAAATTTTAAATCATAATTTCAGAAAATAGTTTTTACATTGATAAACAGAGATGACTAAACTTCAGGCAAAACCCTGAACCCCAACAAGATGTTCAGAATATGTGTGAACTTCTAACAGTGAGAATCAGTGAATATGACCTTCAACTCACTGTGTGATCAGCATGTTGATCTCATTACATAAGTTCTGTTAGTTTACAATAAGTTTCAGCCTTCAGTGCAGTACAGTGGCTTCTTTGAATTTCATTAGTAAAGATTTAACTCTTCAGTCTTTATTGCATCATTTAAACATCAGTTAAATAAGTACAATTGGGTGCAGTTGATTTATGGCCCACTTTAGCAAATGACCTTTTGTAACTATAATATTACATGTTAAATAAACATTTAAGACAAAATGTTCCAGTTATGGGGCATGTTATCACATAAATATATAAATTATGCAACAATACATTGTAAACTATAACGTTACACAGTTCATTGATTTGACTGAACAGCTGGACCCGTTTCATCGTCTGCATGTGACCAAACACATTTAGCTGCATTTGTCTCCAGAGCTTCTTCTTTCTGACTCCAGCCTTCAACCCGCCTCTCTTTCTACTTTCCATCAATTGCACTGAGGTGCTACGTCAGGTTGAACCTCCAAAAACAAGGCAAAGCAAAACAATATCTATCTCTGAGGATGTTGCCACGGTAGACAACATCCTCTTAAAAATTGTTTTGTTTCATCACTATTTATCTTAAATTACAAATCAGGGTAGTCAAAGTGTAGCTCTCTAGTAAAAACCTATTTTTAGGCATCTGGAATATAATTATGCCCTGTGAAGGACTGGTGACCTGTCCAGGGTGACCTCTCACCCCTTGACCCCTGGAGATAAACACCAACACCCCAACGGGATAACGATGTAGAAAATGAATGGATGGATGATAATTATAGATAATGATATAAAATTGACTTTGTTAAAATGGCCTGCCACACATGATTTAGTGATCGCAGTAACATACTGGCCTGAAAAAGTAGAGAGAGAGAAAACCAGCGCTTGCTTCCCAAACTTTAAACAGTTCCACTGGGAATCGTCCAGCTCTTCCCAATCAGCCAATCTGGGCTCATCTAAACTGAAATGTGTCGTTTTGTGTCACATTTCACAAAATTTTGTAAAACTCTGTCACAAATTGACAGAGTTATGTCATTCAACCAATAACCCGATAATGTCATCAGGGTGACTTGATGACATTGTCAGGTTCAAGGGACACTATTAATTGTTTTCAAGGCTGATTATACTGAACCCAAAAAAAACAAAAAACATCACCTTCAACATATAGATCTTAATAAGGTACATTGTTGCCTCATTGACTCACCCCCAAGTTATTTCTCTCCATGGAGTTCTTAAAACTGTGAAGGACAATTCAGAGCAAAGTCTTAAAACCAGAACAGTGAGTCACCATAGATGGAAGAATTAGCTTTTCTAAATAATGTTAAATACATTAGTAACATGAGTCAAGAGATCAGTAGATACAACAATTCAGGTTTTTATTGAAACAAGAAAAACACTTTCTGCTGTGTCAGCATGAATAATAAGTTTTACTCACGTGGAGAAGGTGGTGGAGCTGAACAGGCAAAGAGACACATTACTTAGGTCAATAAATGACTAGAACTATATATTAATGTTCATATTAAAGTAATAAACATAATTGGTGTTCTTAAATCTGTGGTACATTGAGGCAGTGAAAGTGAATAAATTCATTTTTACTCTAAATGAGTAAAGGAAAACACTAAATGAAAAAGACTTGGGATCTTGTTCACGAATGAGGGAAGAAGGGAGCGTGAGATCGACAGGCAGATTTGCGCAGTGTCCGCCGTGAAGTGGGTTCTGTACCGGTCCGTCATGGTAAAGAGAGAGCTGAGTCAAAAAGCGAAGCTCTCAATTTACCGGTCGATCTACGTTCCTACCCTCATCTATAGTCATGAGCTTTGGATAATGACCGAAACAACGAGATCTCGGATACAGGTGGCCGAAATGGGTTTCCTCGGTAGGGTGGCTGGGCTCTCCCTCATAGATAGGGTAAAAAGCAGCAGACGATGGGCGGACGGACGGACGGACGGACGGACGGACGGACGGACGGACGGACGGACGGACGGACGGACGGACGGACGGACGGACGGACGGACGGACGGACGGATGGAAAAGACTTTCTGCTGTGTCAGCATGAATAATAAGTTTTACTCACGTGGAGAAGGTCGTCGAGCTGAACAGGCAAAGAGACACATTACTTATTTCAATAAATGACTACAAATATAATTAATGTTTATATTAAAGTAATAAACATAATTGGTGTTCTTAAATCTGTGGTTCATTGAGGCAGAGAAAGTGAATAAATTCAATTTTACTCTGAAGTGAGTAAAGGAAAACACAAAATAAAAATTTTAATAATAAGTTACTGGGGTGGTGAAACTGAACAGGCAAAGAGACACATTACTTAGGTCAATAAATGACTACAAATATAATTAATGTGTATATTAAAGAAATAAACATAATTGGTGTTCTTAAATCTGTGGTACATTGAGGAAATGAATAGATTCAATTTTATTCTAAAATGAATAAAGGAAAACACTAAATGAAAAACACATGGAAGAAATAATACTTATGTTGTGGAAGAGCTAAACACAAGAACGCAGGAAATATTATGAGTCAAAATTTGCATAAACAGATTTTATTGCTAAGATTTAGCAATAAAAACTCCATGTTCTTGTGTTTATTTCCAATAGTTAACATGCAACTTTATTTCACTTTCTGTTTCAAAAACATGTTCAAGAAAAATTTAATTTGAATGGCAAAATTAAATTAACTGAAAATATGCAACATATGCAAAAAGTGAAATTAATCAGTGAAATAATTAATGCACATATTTCAACCAAAACCATCAGGAATGTAACTTACATAGACCTTTAATGAATCGCCACATGACAGTGACAGGAAATATTCTGCAAATACAGAGAGAACAAAAGAGAATGACTCTTTAAATCAGTTCATTTGTTTTTCAGTTATTTCCTGCAGCTGCTTTGTTACAAAAGAAGGAAAAGAATCCTACCTCAGGAGGAGATGTGCTGCAGCAGAGAGATCTGTTATAGTGTTGCTAAAACTAAAAGCTCTTGGCTCTTTTATAGTGTTTTCACTGTTTCACTTTCACTTTCATGGCTCGTGATTTATAAGAAGAGCACTCACTTTGTGAAATAAGCTTTCAGTTTCCATGTGACAGAGCAATAAAAAAGAAAATTTAAGTTTGTCAACAACTGCAGGGGGTTTTTCTGACTAACTCATCTTTCAAGTATATGCACAATGAGTTGAATCCATGAATGGAATATTATGTCTAATATGTTTTACAAATAGAAACGTAATGGTCTCACTACCAGTTAAATTAAATTTGTCATGCTAAAACAAGATCCTCTAACATCTGGGTATGAGTCTGCCTGTGTAGCGGTGATACAGTCAAACGAGCTTTTGTGATTGATTCCGCAACAATTTAATTTAATATTCGTTACAAAGTAACTGTTAGCGTATCACTACACAGCCATTAGAAAACAAGAAACACAGCACACCACAACCGTTCCAGCCGCCGTCTCCTGGCAACGGCGGAGGGATATTAACCCCGCCTCCGCGACCACATCGAACTGCGACACAACTCGTAAATACCACACACAATAAAACCCAAAACAGTATTAATTTACTACAACTATTCCATGAAAATGGCTTGTGCGCCACACTCTCCCCCTCAATAAAAAAAAATGTCCTTTGACATTTAAAAGAGCATTTATCATCACCTATTGACCCCTTTACTGGAAGTAATGTTGTAAGTGAGGTACTTTACATGACATTCATATTATTATAATAGTGTCCACTACTAACGGAGGATATTGTCACTTTAGATTACAACTGTCCAGTAACAAGTACTTCTAGATCTGTTCAGATCATCTCTCTTGTGTAACAGAACCTTAATTTCAGCCGCAGTTCTTTCATTCTGATACCAGTCTTTTGTCTTGAAAGCACAGTCACTGTATTGTCTCTGAAGGGGTCGTACATAGTCCTTTTTCTTTTGAATGTAGTTCTTGAACTTATATACATTGTGTATTCAACTCTGTACTTCAACACCTGGAACTATCCAGGGTCACCAAAGTTCTTTGCAGGTAGTTCTTTAAAGCCTACTTCCACCATGGTTGGCTCACCCAAAGCACAATAGGTCAGCATCCTCGGACGGCGGTGCTCTCTCTTTGGATAGCTCGATGTAGGCGGTGAGACAGCTGGATCATCTTCTTCCTCAGAAGCTGCTTCTACAGATAGCTCAGGAGGATCCTGAGCTATCTGGATCAATATCTGCAATATGTGCAGCTCCACATATTGGCCTCCATCCTCTTCTTCTGGTATGTTGTCCATCCATGTAGCCTGAGTTTCTTTCACTTTCGGTGCATTGTCTTGGATAATGTAGGTCTGGTGTAAATGGTTCAGCATCTGGGTCTAAGCTGACAGCTCGGTGACCACTGTGCTGAGCAGGAGGAAACCGGCATACTAGCTCCATTTCCTCATCTCTCTCACTGTCTGAAGTTTCTTCTCGTTGACATAGATGACGTGACAATGTATTCGACTTAGTCTTTTTAGTCCTTTTTGAGCCTCTTTCTGGGTTGTCGATTGGAAGACTGTCACAGGGGAGCAGGAGGTTCCTATGCAGCACACGACTTTTGCCACCTCCTTCTGGTACTACTTCATACACTGGACTGATATCACTTCTCCTCTTTGCGATGATGTGGACTTTATCCTCCCAAAAGGATCTGAGCTTACCAGGGCCTCCTCTCTCTGATAAGTTGCGTACAAGCACACGCCCCCCCAGGCTGCAGGTCAGCTCCATAAACTCTTTTGTCATATCCTTTTTTTCCTCTGTTTGATACATGGGTGGCAGTTTTGGTAGCGATCTCGTAAGCCTGCTGCATCCGACTTTGCCAATCTTTGACATACTCAGCATAGCTTTGTTGTGTTTCATTTGGCTGTATGTTAAACAGGAGATCTATTGGCAGACGTGGAGATCGTCTATAGAGCAGATAATATGGAGCAAAGCCTGTGGAGTCACTGCGGGTGCAGTTATATGCATGCACCATCTTGCATAATGACTTTTTCCAGTCAGCCTTTTGCTCACTTGTGAGCGTTCGGAACATAGACAGCAGTGTTCGATTAAATCGCTCCACCTGTCCGTTCCCTTGAGAGTGGTAGCATGTTGTGTGGGACCCTCGCACATGACAACACCTCTGCAGTTGAGCCATCAGCTGGTTTTCAAATTCCTTCCCCATGTCGTGGTGGATTTTCTCTGGGAAGCCAAAGCGACGAGTAAAGTCATCAAATAGTTTTTCCACCACTGTTTTTGCAGATTTGTTTTTTGTGGGGTAGGCCTGTGCAAAGCGAGTGTAGTGGTCCATTATCACCAGAATATACTCAAAACCTTGCTTACAGGCCTCTAGATGCAGAAAATTGACTGACACTAGTTCAAAAGGACGTGTTGTCACAATGGGCATCAGTGGTGCTCTGGCTGCTCTCTGTGGTCGTTTTGACTTTAAGCACTCACACACTTGGATCACAAAATGTTCCGTGTCCTCCTGCATTCTGACCCAGTAAAACCTGTCTCGAATCAGATTCAGAGTCCTTTCGACCCCCAGATGACCCATCTCCTTGTGTAATTCTTGAAACACTAACAGATGGTGTTCTTTTGGCAAAACTAGCTGAGACTTATTTCTTGCTTTTCTGTATAAGATTCCATCATCGCTGATATACAGTTTTCGCCACTGCCTCAAGAGCACCCTGACATCTGCAGGTTCAGTT
The DNA here is from genome assembly GCA_911649635.1 of Poeciliopsis gracilis. Lineage (NCBI taxonomy): Eukaryota > Metazoa > Chordata > Actinopteri > Cyprinodontiformes > Poeciliidae > Poeciliopsis > Poeciliopsis gracilis. The sequence continues at coordinate 1,764,517 of CAJVRI010001532.1, forward strand.
TTCACCACTTCTCTGGGGGAGAATTGATCTTGGCTTTTATAATACATGACTCGCTTGATGAGAGGGTCTTTCTTTTGACTTTCTCTGATCTGTTCTGGTGTTAGTGGGGCAGGCAATGAGGATGAAGATGCATCACTTACTAAATCCAGTGTTTTGATGTGAGCTGTGGTTAACCAGACAGATGGGGCATCTTGAAGCACAGTCACTCCCTGAATTGAAGCACTAATCACTTCAATTCACCTCCTGTGTGCATTGCTGCAATAGTCATTTATGTCCAGTGGCATCCGAGAAAGGCCATCTGCATCTGTATTGTGTTTGCCTGGACGATATTTAATGGTGAAATTGAAATCTGCAAGTTGGGCAACCCACGTGTGACCTGTGGCGTTTAATTTGGCAGTGGTGAGAATGTAGGTCAGGGGTTTTTTATCTGTATATACAGTGAAGTGAAGTGCATAATACAGATAATCTCTAAATCTTTCACATATTGCCCACTTAAGTGCTAGGAATTCCAATTTTCCTGAATGCATGTGATAATTTTTCTCAGGTGGGGTCAGTGTTCTAGATCCATACCCAATGACAACCATTTTGTTATTCTGTCTTTGATATAGAACTGCTCCCAATCCTTCCTGGGAAGCATCCACATGCAAATTAAATGGTTGGGTGAGATCTGGATACCCAAGGACGGGAGGCTCACTGAGTTTGTCAATAAGTGTGTTTATTGTCTCTTGATGGTTCTGTGTCCAGTGAATGGGAGTGTTTGATGGGAGGTTACCTTTACTTCTTGCAGTGTTAATTTTCTGCCTGTTTTTATGCTTTTCCGATGGTGGATTTTCAGGTTGATTTTCAGGTGAACTGACCAGAAGCTGGTAGAGGGGCTTAGCCATTCTGGAGAAGTTTGGTATGTATGTTAGATAATAAGAGAGGAATCCCAGCATTTTTCTCAGATCTCCTACAGTTGTGGGGGTCCTCTCCTTCAAAGCTTGAACTGGTGCCACTTCTGCTGGATCCATCGTGTAGCCCTCACCAGAGACAAGACGCCCCAGAAATCTCACTTTTCTTTTAAACACCTCACACGTCTTTGGACTCAGCTTCACTCCATGCTTCTGGTATCGTTGCAACACAGTTCTCATGTGGTTGAGATGATCCTCAAAACTTGGGCTGTGAACTAAATTGTCATCCAGATAGGGCTGGCATATCACATCCCTTAAACCAATCAGGCACTCCTCCATGCTTCTTTGAAACTCTGCTGGGGCAGCACTCAAACCGAAGGGGATTCTGGTCCACTGGTACAGACCCCAGGGTGTTATAAAAGCTGTTAAGGGCTGACTTTTCTCATCCAGAAACCCTTGATGGTAAGCCTTGCCCTGATCTAATACAGAGAACCAGGAGCTGCCAGTTAGAGAATCCAGCATGTCTTGGATTCGGGGAATGGGGTGGCGGTCAGGGACGGATTTTCTGTTTAATTCCCGGTAGTCACAGCACAACCTCAGAGTCCCATCTTTCTTTCTTACACACACCACTGGTGATGCATATGGGGAACGTGACTGAGTTATCCAGCCTCTATTCAGCAGATCTTGAAGGTATTCTTTAACTTCCTGATGTAACGGCTTGGGAACTGACATATATGTTTTCTTCACTGGAGTGGTGTCATGAATAGTGATATGAAGTTTCAAAGAGGGAATTAACCCTATGTCGTCTTCATCATAGGCGAATGCATTACACTCTTCTCTCAGTATCTGTCTCACAGTCTGTCTTTGGCTTTCCGTTAAGTGGCTGAGGTCGACTGGAGGGTCCCACTGTGTTGGCTTCTGTTTTTCTGCTTTGCTGTTGGTGCTCAGGAACTGTGCTGCAGGTGGCTTTGCTCTGGGTGAAGTGTCATCTTTCCGTTGTTCACCATCAGTGATGTTCAGCTGTTGTGCACTTACAGTATAAGCTGTCTTTACTGATTCTAAGTGACCCAGGGCTGCACGCTGAGGTAGAGTGACATCATACTTATTGGTGTCGGAAATTGGAATTGAGACAAATCCTGAGCTTTCCTTAGGAACTGTTATGAGACCCTCCTCACCGACGCTGACACCTTCTGGCAGCACCGAGTCCTCCAAAGGAATAAAAATAAGGTCTTGTCCTCTGAACTGAGCTCCAGTATTAACTCTAACATGGATGATGGTGATTTGTCCAGCTGTTAATATGATTTGACTTCTCTCTGTATGCACAAGACCCACATCAACCTGACTATCTGATGTCTGAATTAGTTTGACAATTGTCTGTGCAGTTTGGACAGTTACAGCAAAGGCTCCACACACATTTTGGATGACTTCAGATTTCCTGTGTTTAAGTGTGTTATCTCCTAGAACTTCCTCTATAACATTGTAGCCAATTATTAGCTGTTGTGCCACACTGGAATCACTTGACACAAGTACTGGTACCAACAGGGGTTCTGCTGAGAGTGAGTCTTTACCCAGTCTAAATTCCACTTCCACCCAGCCCAGAAAAGGAATTTGTGTCTGATTTGCTGCAAGCCCAATCAGTGTATCCACCCCCAGTAGTTCATTCAGAGGTCTGACTCGCTGGTGTGGTAAGTGTAATTGTCTCCATTCTTCATTAATGAGACATGCCTGGGCACCAGTGTCCACCAGTGCTTCTACTGGAGCAGCATCCAGCCGACAATGAACAAGGCATCTCTTACCTATGAGGTTCAGAAGTTTCTGTCTGCTCCGTGGATTCATGTAGTGAGTTATTGGGGTAGATGAAAGTTCGGTATGGGAGCCTGTTTTGTTTGTGGTGGGACTGAGTGTTTTGTGTGGGGCTACTGAGGGTCCCGGCCCAGCAGCCCTGTCTAGTTTCCCTGCTGTCCCCTGTTCTGACGGCAGCCTCTGGCAAGGTGTCCTCCTTGACCACACTTATAACAGTGAGCACACATCACCCCCAACTGTGCTTCTCGACAGGCTGGGCAACCTCTGGGTCTGCTGTAGCTGCATGTGGTGGCTCTCTCTACCTGATGTTTCTTAGTAACCTCCACTGTTTCCAACACCAATTTCTTTAGTTCTAACATTTCAGCCTTCAGTCCTTCGATGAGTTTAGTTGTTCCTGCTTCCTGTTCTGTGTTCTGACTTTTCTTGGCCCCTCTCAGTACACCTTTGGTTATTACTGCATCCTCTACCTCACCTCTGGTTACAGCTTCTTCCATGGAAGCAGGTTGGAACTCATTTATGCGTTCTTCAGCTCTGAGATCATTTATTTTTGGGAACCCACTCACTGCACCTTTTCTCAGTTTTTTGCCTTTCTTGTTCCAAGTTTGCAGCTTCACTCACCCGCTCAATTAGGACCTCATCTGATACTGCAGGATTAGTCAGGTAAGGTTTTAGTTGGAATTTTACTGCATCGCTTAGCAGTCCAGTGTCTATGGAGCGCAGAAATTTTCTTTGTATCAGTTATGGACTGAATTGTTCGCTTTCATCCTCTTCTTTTGATTTCCAGAGCATTTTCTCTTTCAGTTCTATAGCTCTAAATAGAAAGTTCTGTGCAGATTCTTTTGGATCTTGTGAAATGTTCATCAGCTGATGAAGGAGGTCAGAGGAAGAGTCAACTTTAAAATGACTTCTTAGAATAATCCTGAGTGGACAATGTCAGTGCTGTTTTGATTTCCAGCATGTCCCTCAGGGGGAGCCCCGGGCTTATGGCCCGAATGACTGCTTCCAGGATCTCCGTCTCTGAATATCCTTTCCTCTGCCCAGATTCAATTTGGTTGATCAGGCTCGTATAGGACAATTTATCCCTCTGACCAGCTTCTCCAATCCGCCCACAAATCCGGAACTCCCGCCTGAGGGTCACTTCTGGTATTTGAGGTGATGGAACACGGTGTGGTTCAGTCCCCTCCATATGCACCGTCATGCTCAGTTTTTTTTCTAAAACCCCAATTTCCTCCTCAAACCGCTGTCGGGCTTTGTTTTGTTCCTCCTGCAATTCCTTGTACTTGCCTTTTAGTAAGTTTAATTCACCTTCGTTAGATTGTGTCTGTTCTGGTGTTCTGGCACTTTCCAACGTCCAAGATTCCATGAAGGTGATTAAATTCTGGAGAAACTGTTGAAACGATTCCGGTTCTTCCTCATTCCCGATATCATCCAGTGTTGACTCCGCTAGTCTGATGAGGGAACGCCGAGTTTGGCCAGTAAACACTCCTGAAGGTTCATCACTCTTGAGGCGTTTACAAACTAAAATAATCTCTGACTTCTCTAACATCAGCAGCGTTCTGCTCACTTCGTCTTGAAGCTGCTCCATTGGTATTTCCTCCTCCGACTTCGGTCTGTCTCGTTTGGATTAGTTACTTTTAGTTGAAACTCCTCCTGGCTGGCTCGCCAAAAATGTAGCGGCGATACAATCAAACGAGCTTTTGTGATTGATTCCGCAACAATTTAATTTAATATTCGTTACAAAGTAACTGTTAGCGTATCGCTACACCGCCGTTAGAAAACAAGAAACACAGCACACCACAACCGTTCCAGCCGCCGTCTCCTGGCAACGGCGGAGGGATATTAACCCCGCCTCCGCAACCACGTCAAACTGCGACACAACTCGTAAATACCACACACAATAAAACCCAAAACAGTATTAATTTACTGCAACTATTCCATGAAAATGGCTTGTGCGCCACACCTGCACCCCAAAAGCCTTACTTAGTAAGTTGATGGCACAGTTTAGGGAAAGGAGTTAGGAGAGGTTTATGTTGATTTTATTCAAATTTAATTTTTATTCTTAGATACTTGTAATCATTGATAATAAATCTGATTGCCATTTACTCCTGCTTAAAGCTTGCTTAAATAAATATATATATATATATATATATATATATATATATATATATATATATATATATTACAATTCTAATGAGGTTTGTGGACATTGAAATTAATTGAGTCATTTTAGTGTTTATGGTTTTTTTCTACTAAATGTAAAATCCATAACCATGATTCTAGAAATCCAGACTTTCCTTTAGTTGTTACATAGATAATGACCCTGAGACTTACAAAGTCACTGAAAACTAATCTAACTATTAACTAGTGCTCGTTATTTTTAGAAAGAGGGCTACCATTAACAGAAGTGGTTATTGGAGTTATGCAGTTTTAAGGGCTACTCAGCTGATTGCTTCTTAACTGAAAAGAGTCATAACTTCTGAACTGTAGGTAGTTAGAGCTAGTCTGTCTCGACACCAGCTTAGACATATTATCTCTCTCAGTCCTTCTGCAGGGTAACACCCAGGTTTTAGGGACTTTCCAGACCCGTTGAACGGAGAGCTGGTCAGCAGTCAGCCCAAAAGAGTTGTGAGGGTTAGGTCAGGGCTGGCTATTGCGTAATAACAAACAAAACACAAACACATGGTCGATGTGTGACATCACCTTAGCTCAGGGGTGGGCAAACTTTTTGACTCGCGGGCCAGAACGGGTTCTAAAATTTGACAGAGGGGCCGGGCCAGGAGCATTTAGACATGCAATGCAATTCATTAAACCTGGGAATTGAAATGTATGGAAAACACACAATTGAAGGTGCAAATTTAAAGAAATCAACATTTAGTGGAAAAAGATCAATGGAATCACTTTCAACATTCAGAACATATTGTAATGATGCCAACACTGCAACTGTAGTCCCGTCAAACAGGGTTTATTATGATCGCTGCAGCTCACGACCCTGACAAACTGGTTCACTGCCTGACAGCTTAACTGACAACCGAACTCTCAACCGAACTCTCAACCGCCTTGCCGCTCCTCCCCCGCAGGCCAATTTGTGAGTGGGAGTCAGCAGAGTCAGACAGGGAAAGTACACTGCTCAAAAAAATAAAGGAAACACTCAAATAACACATCCTAGATGATCCTAGACTATCTATCAGTGAAACGGTGGTATTGCAAGGGAAAGGGAAATGAATGAGGTTTTTACACATCCATGGGTTTTTACTATAATTTGGACAAGTTCGGCGGGCCGAATTAAAAAGACTAACGGGCCGTAGATGGCCCGGGGGCCGCAGTTTGCCCATGTTTGCCTTAGCTCCACCCTCTTTGAACAGGAATTCCCCTGTTGTGCTGATTGTCTTCCTTTGATTTATACAGATTTCCACGTGGAGGACTTAAGCCTCCAAACGTGGGGCGTGCTAACCCCTGCGCCACCCCAGCACGCCCTAACTGTTTTTCTACTGGTAATAAAAGAAGGAATAAAAAATTAACCTGAGGAGAAGATAAGCTGCAGCAGAGAGATAACACCAGGTTCTGATAAAAGTAATAGTTCAAGGTTTTCATTGTGTTTTTCTCGTTTCACTTTCCCTTTTCTAAGCACCTCTTTTGCTTTGAGGTTTTCCTAAACACACTTTAATAAAAGTGTGTTATAAAACAGCAGGTCATTGATGCTCCAGACTTAGTTTTACTTTCCTTAAGAGGATCAAAGCCATTCTTTTTACAACATGTAGCAGTATTTAATATAGCAAGAGACTAAGTAGCATCTGAGATCAGAAGACTAAGTTCATCTACTGGAGCTGTTGTCAGTAATCAATAAACGAAACAAAAGAATAATTGCTTTCAATAATATGTATTTTAAAGAAAATAAGTAAACATTACAAGACAAAACATACAAAAAAACAAAAAACACAATATATACACAGTACTGCAGTAGATCTTCTATATAATTGTGCACAAAAGTCCTTCACTTTTCCCCGCCTGGTCAGCACAATGTCTGACCGACGCACATTTAAAAGTCCATGGTGTGTTTTTCCAGATATTCAAGAGAAGAATGTCCAAGCGCAATTTGTGTCCGATGAAAAGATGAATAATGAAGTGTGTCTATGTAGTGAGATGGAGGGGGAAATATTGTGGACCATCAGCCTCCTACCAGACCAGTATGGAGTCAATTTCAGGTTCTCCTGGCTCCAGCCAGTTATCAGAAGCTCACCATCCTTTAACCCAAAAAGGGTCACCTGGCCTGTACAATTCCATTTATAGATCACTGTATGATAACTTCATGGCTCCAAGCTCACTGGATACCCAGATCTGCAGCTCCTTTGTCTCCAGCTCTCCCCCTCACACCTGATTGGGAAAAGCTGGAGCAGGCCTAAAAAACCACTCCAGGTGCAATGATTGGCTGACTACTCTGTGTGATTGACTATCACTCCAACCAATGGAGCAGCAAAGGCGGGATTAAGGGCAGTTTTTACCCTGGGTTACAAACAGGTAAATGGCAAGGTCACCTGTGCCGAGCTCCTCATAATCCTCTGTACATAACACTCCATATCTTTACAGCTACAGTTCAGTCAAGTCTCTTTTCTCCCTGTTAGGAAACAAACACAAACGGTGAGACAACCTTCTGTCACAACATCTGCTGACCAGAACCTCTAAACAACAGACAGAACCAACTGTTAGACTTCAGAGACTCCTTCCACATTTCTTTCTTTTAAGTGTTTATCACTTTTCTTTCACCTGTAAAACCCACATGTTTTAGAGAAGTCTGGATTGTTAAAATCTGTCTCCTTTTCCCTGTTTTCTGTGTTGTAGTAGGAATCAGTGGCGGCTGGTGGAGTGTTCTCCAGGTGGCGCTAAAAACTCCAAAACAGACATGTATCAAGACATGAGCTAAGATTTCACGGCAGTGTATTTTTATGATTGAAAATAACAAAAGCAACATCATGATGTCATGTAATTGATCTACATTTTGTACAAAGATTTCTCACTGACTCTGTTGTTGAAGTCAGGATGATTCTGATAAGATTCTTCTCCATAAAGAGCACAGCCAATGATTTGAGACAATCCACTTAATAGCAATGATTCATTTATCTTGATAAATACTTTTACGTTGCTATTGTTCCTTTTGTATTCCTACCAGCAGAACCATTGTATCCATTGCAGACACTTAAAAGACTTTCCTGCTGTGCTGGAAACTCCCTGATAAAAGATATTGGGCTCATTGTCAAGTACAAGTGAAAGTGAAAACATTTTCTGCAAAAAATCCACCATCTTCTCTCACTGTCTCAACAGCAGCAGCAACAATAAGACGTAAAGGTAACAATTGAGCTTTTTAACCATTTTATTTACTGAATTGTTCAGCACACAGAAAAAAGTGACTCTCTGTGGAAAGATTATTTTTTTGAAGGAAACCACAAGATGCCCTGTCTTTCAAGTGAGTGATCATCTCAGCTCATGTAAATAAGGATCGTTTCCTGATTTGTTATTCTCTCTTCATGTTTTCCTGCTTTGTATTTCGTTCATCAGCACCTGTCAAAGTTCAGACGGTTACCACGGGGATGACCTATGGCGCCAATGTAGCTTTGATGAACCAAGTGAGATGGAAGGTGAAGCTGGAGGGAACCAACCGGGATGGAAAATGCATCATCGTTTTCTGTCCCATCACCTCCCGTGTTGGTTCAGATGTGGAGGCTGCCATGCGAAACATGCCACGTAAGCAATCAGGCAACATTTTCTTGGTAATTTCACTACGGGTTGCTGCAAAAAAACAAAACAAAAAATCACACACTATCAATCTGAGTAAATGCAACATTCAAATTATGAATATTGTTATTTAAGTGGAAAAAAAGACAAACTAACCTGAATCCATGAGGAAAAATATTGTAAATAAAAAAAACACAATTATTAAATGGCTGCAGGTAACATACTATTGCATGATGATGGAATTTATTTAATGACTGAAATCTTAATTTTGCTAATCTGACACTTAGTAGAAGTCAGAGCAAAAACTGCATGTTTTACTAGAAAGAAAATGTCTAAGTAATTCATAAACTTGAGCTCAATCACAGTTTAGTTATAGAACCGAAGCCTCGTCTGCATGGAGAGAAATATTACATTTGTAAACGAGAAGAAAACATGTGCATCTTTGCTGCAGTATGTATGCCAGGGCAATCGATGGAGCTGTAACACTTCCCTTTTTGGAAACATGAATGGAAATACTTTATTAGAAATTACACACACCTTCAATTAGGTTTGGCCCAAGACTTTTACACAGTCCAACAAGAATTCTTCCTGTAGAAAGATTTTTGGTCAATTAAATCTGTTCTTTTTCTTCCTGCAGTGAATAAAAAGATCGTCTTAGTTTTGATGCATCACACCCGAGACCCTGAATACTCGACTGCTGGGACTTTGTGGTCGGAGAAATATCCCAACATCGATTTGGAAGTTCATACTCTCTTCCATGAAAGCGTCCCGGGGTTGATCACCTCTTCGAAGAACACGGATGCTGTTTACAGAATGCAAAAATATCTGGAACCACGTGAAGAAAATAACTGGATGCCTGTTGCGTTAGTGGTGATATTTCTGCTTGTGATTATTTTGTGGTTTTCATTGAGCTAAAGCTATGATCAACAAACAGATGGAGAAACACAAGATGTGTCTTAAAATTTAGTAATGTGCATTAATCAATTTGAATAAAAAATGTTCTGTAGTTTAGTCATTGTTTTATGATTAATTGTGAAGTACAAAATAAAAAGAAACATCCATATACTGTAGACCTTATTCTTTATGTGTTTACAAGTTTTAAAAAAAGTTCAGGTTATGGAAATCAGACTGATTCCAACCAATCGGTGATGATCTCCTCCTCCAATCATCAAGCGTCGCTCCCATGACAAAGTCCAGCTGTTCATCTGCTTCTGTTCATTGGCTGAGCTTCAACTTTCCTCCACCCCTCCTCTCCCTTCAGCTCATGATTGTTTTTTTATCAGATAACCGCTAATAGTACTGATGTATTTTTCACATAACATCTTTGTGTTCTGAGAAAATTACATTTGATCACCTAGAAAAGTTTAGAAAAATTATTTTTTATAAGATGTTTTTCCTACCTTTTATTATGATTTAAGAAAATCAAAACAGAGAATTGAATTGAAAAGGGTTCAGAAGGAAAAGATTCAGGAGACTGAATCGTCTCTCCATACTCAGTCATTTTCCATATTTATGCACAGCTGTAGAATAATGATATGATGAGAATAGAAAAAGATTCTTCCCTGCACAATGTAAAGCAGCTGAAACAAGAGCATCTTGTTTAAATAATTTTGCTTCTTGCTCTACCTGAACTACATTAAAGCTATTTGGTAAAAGCCCAGTGTTTCTTGGTTTCACTGTAAAATGCATTGTAAAATATAGTGGACTTTATTTTAAAATGTATGTTTGTTGTTTAAGTAGCTGTATATCTTAACCCAGCAACATGATCATTTGACAGAATATGATATGTTGTAATTACTTCAACAATTTTTTTTAAATAATTGCATGTTTATAATTTCTTTATCTTTTTTATGAATATATATTGGCTAAGGAGCCTATTTTACACAGCCTTACTTCTCATTCCCTAATCTGTCTTTCAGCAGGTTTTACAGTTTTTTCCTTCCTGACCTAAAAGATCCGCATTGTCTTGGGAGTTGTCTGTACATAAGACATGTGCTTTCCATCTCACTAAGAATGAAAGTGAAAGTGCCTGAGTTCCTTAATAGCCCCTGATTCAAGTCAGTCACAGTCACTTCCTGCTGCAGCACAAACTGCACGAAGAAACTGTTTTTGCTTGTTTGTTTTTCTGGAGCCACACATTTACAGCAAAGGTAGGAAACATCAAATACTGTTGTTTTCTATATTACTACAACATTTTGTTTCCTCTATTGTTTGTTTGGTTTTTTTTACTTATTTTAGATTGATACTCTTTACATTGTACGGTATATTGAATAAATCTTTCAGTTTATTCAAGGAATAAAATAATATGTTGTAAGAGTGAAAATGGAGCATTAAATTACGTTTCATTGATTCAAAGCTCATAAGTGTAATCTATCTCTGCAATCAGTGTCAAAGGGCAGGACTATTCTGACTTTAGGATCGACACTGTTTACGCTTCTGGTAACTTTGTTTGAAACAAATCAAACTCGACATGTTGGAGATATCCAAGAACTAAAGACTTCTGACTTTTCTGAGAGTAGTTTTATTTTTCCTCTGCTGCCAAATTATCTGCTCTCAGTTTACTGTTCAAGTGAAAGCATCTGAATGCCTCTGAGTCAATTAAATGCCATCAGTTTACAGAGTTTAACACTCATGTTTCATCTCTGCAGAAATGCCAAACTGATCATACTGCTTTGTTTCTCTTATTAGACGCCAACATGTATCAGACTTCAGGAGGTGAGCATCACTGTTGCAGGAACCACACTGATAGATGTCATATTCCATGTTCTGATTTTAATTTTTATGAATTTGATTTATTTCATAAAGATGACAATGCATATTAATCAACATGAATACATCATGTAAATATGCCAGATTTAATTTAAGAATTAAAAACATTCATTTTAAACTAAAAATGAATGTTTTTAATTCATTTTAATTAAGAACATTTAGTTAAAAAATAATTAAATGATAGTAGTTACTATTACTAATAAGTAACTACTAATAAGTCATTACTTATTAAGTAACTAATACTTACTTATTAGTGCGTAATTACATATTAGTAATTACTTATTACAAATAATTAATAACCGCTAATAGTACTTCATTAATAAATCATTAATAAAATAATGATTTATTGCTTATTACTGAAAATTCATCTATTGTATTTTGTCATTTCATTTAGTTAAAGTCCACACCATCTGTTCTGGAGAGACGTTTGGTGCTGATGAAGAGCTGATGAGTAAAGTGAAGAGGAGGATACAGCTGACCATCACACACTGGATGGAAAGTCTCTTCATCATCGTTTTCTGTCCCATCACCTCTCGCGTTGGGTCAGATGTGGAAGCGGCCATGACCAAGGTTCCAGGTACCAGTTTTATAATCCATTGGTTTAGACATCCGTCTAATCAAGAAATAAAACATCCACACACTCTAAGAATGCAAAACCTTCCCTTCACCTCGTTTTATTCTTATTTTAGCAGGAGGTCAAAATGTCATTCTGGTTCTGATGCACCACACCCGAGATGAGGGCTACTCCACAGCTGGAGTGAACTGGTCTGACAAATATCCCAACGTCATCCTGGATGTTCATGTTCTCTTCCATGAGACGGTGCCAGGATTGCTGGCGTGTGCTAAAAATATTGAGGCAGTTGATCAACTGATCTGTGAATTAGATCAACAGTCTCAGAACCAACAGATCGGAGGACATCAGGGATATCCGATCTCCCCGGACAATAAGGGAAACAGCATTAATAAATGCTGTTTTCCATATTGGAAAATTGTACTTCCATTTCTTCTGGTCGTGGTGCTAATCTTACTTCTTGTCATTTTGTTGTCGTAGTTTAGAGATCAGCAAATTCAAAATATATAAAGAAGGTCCTAATGAATTATGATACATAAAGTTATCATAATTCATTAGATTATGTACTTTAACAATAAAACAATTGGGAAAAAAGAACTTTGATTTATTTTATTTTTTTGCTGGAATGAAGCTGCACAGTGGAACGAATGTGTTGCAACTAATAAACAAAGAGACAAAGACTTGAGTTGAAGAGTGATGAATACGCATGATAACAAAAAGCAGAACTTGGCCCCCATAAGAACTATGGGATGAAATTAGAAAAGGTTGATGAAAATGGCATAATTTGAAACAATTTTCTCAATTTCACCTCAAGTGTTTTTATACTCACTTGAGGTGGTTTTAGATTTATTTAAAGAAATAGCTAATACGCTAAACAGATGAAAATACTTTTTCTGAATGAGTGCTGATGTAGCCAACAGTTTCTTATTTGTTATAGCCATGCATAATACTTATCTGACTTGTTTCATAGGCTCCAAAGGCATTTATTATGACATTACATTGAAATAAAAATCTCTTACTCTGCAAAAAACTATCTTGCAAATGTGAGATTATGTCAAAATAAAGTGTTTATGATTGTGAAGCTGGTATATCAAACTCTATTTAGTTTCTTTTTCCTGAAGGTCAAATAGACACTTTGAATAAATGAATTCTTGTGACTCTTTTGATGCATGTTGTAGCCTTGAATTAAACTGCTGCCTATAACTATTGCAACATGATGTTTGGAAACTCTTTCCTCTGAAAATGATCAATAAAGTTTGAAAGAATAATAGAATACTATGAGCCTTGGTGTGATAATGTCGCAGACCTAACACACATTTATGTTTATCTCTTTTGTGTACTGCAGTACTCAGTCGGTGCGAAGAGATCTAATGAAAATGAATGAATGATGAATGAATAGGAGAAAACACCAAGGCTTGATAAAATTCAGCCAAAACCTTCCGAGAAATTGTGTTGAGGAACCAAACTTGTACTTTGAGCTATAGTCTGAAAAGTGAACCATCACCAACATAACACCATATCCACAGGTAAACAGAGGTAGCAGCATCATCTCCAGAGTTTGTTTTCTTCAGATGGAACTAGATCAGTGGTCAAAGTGGATAAAATCAGAAGTAGTTCTAAATGTCTATCAATTTTGACCTTAAAATTTAAGTGGCAAATTGGAATTGAATAAAAGTAACCTTTATAATGCTACAATTGAGAAATTTAGGTAAAAGTAGCAAAATAAGGACAGTCAAACATTTTGGGTTCATATAAAAGTAAAAATACAAAAATAAAAAAATGATGATAAGGTTAGATTTACGGCATAGGAAAAGAATGCTGTGCAGTTCTTAATTATTTTATTCTCAGATTCAAAGACATGACATTAAATAGGATAATAATGTGACCCTGAAGTTTAAACCACATCAACAAATCATTAAACCAACTACAAACTGAAAAACATTACAACATAATCAAAGACAATAACATTAACTAAGTATAATTAAAAATAATAATAAACACTCAGCATTACCAACTAATCACAAGTACAAATTAAGAAAACAGAATCCATAAGTTTGTTGTTTATACCACATCATGTAACATTTTCTATGTTAAGATTATTGTGGAACAAAAATATGCGTCTTTTGCATTTCTTGTTTATGTGTGTGATTTTGCACTTCTTTCATGTTCAAAATGAATAAATAAATTAACAAAATTACCTTTTAGCCTGTTTAGCAGTAAACCCTAAGAGGTTTTTGATTGGGGTTCTAATAAATCCTGAGACTAGAAGCCCATTTCTAGCACTGATTAAAAACATGCATTTTCATAATAATCACTCATTATTATGAGACAGTCTTATTGTATGATACAAGATATAATATCTCATATTTATAATAATTTTATACTTATTATTATTATTATTATTATTATTATTATTATTATTACTGTTGTTGTTATTATTATTACATCTCATAATTATGAAATATTATCTTTTAAAACTTTTAAAGCTCTCTTAAAACCCATCTATTTTACTTGGCTTTCAACAGCGAGATCTAGTTTTACGTTGTATGTTTGTTTGTTTTAAACTATAAGAGTTTGTATTTGTTTTTATTTATTTTATGCACAGCACTTTGTATCAGTTGTGATTTTAAAGTGCTTTATAAATAAAGTTGGTATGGTATGGTCATAATTATGAGTTAGCTAAGTCAAAACTATGAGATACAATATGAGATATGAGATTTGTATAAGGTGGGGCTTCCATACTTATCTGAAAGTGAAAGTGAAAGTCATTGGTACAAACTGCGTGTCATTCCCAGCAGCAGCTCAGTGAAACCAGCAGCACAGCGAAGGTAAGAATCAAACTTATTTGGTTGTTAGTGAACATTCGCTGATATATAGTAACAAAAACAGCTTCAACTAATAAAGGGGACTTCTACTTCGTCCTGATAACTTCTGACATCCCTTTCCTGTGTAAATACTTAACAAGAAGACAAAAAGGCACTTTGCGGTTTTTGAGCAGATAAAAAGAAACGACTGCAGTGTGAGCATGTGACCCCTTTTGCTAGAGTCCCATTCAAGTCGCGTTCTCGCCTCTCGCAGTCTTTAGGGCGCAGTTAATGGGTTTGTGTGTGTGTGTGTGTGTGTGTGTGTGTGTGTGTGTGTGTGTGTGTGTGTGTGTGGGGGTGTGTGGGGTGTGTGTGTGTGTGTGTGTGTGTGTGTGAGAGAGAGTAAAATCTGATGTCTCGTCGGTCGCGCGTGAGCTCAGCTCGTCTCTTTGTGTCCGTGAATCGCCGCACGCGCACGTGTCTTCATTTGATTCATTTTCTGAACCACACAGAAAGATTTACTGACTCACATGTTGATCTTGTTTTTGTATTTAGTGACCATGTTGGGTTTCCTGACGAGCCGTTGGAGGGGTTTGTTTAAACTTTATTCTTGTTTGTTTTTTTTTCCTCTAAACTCTGTAGACTAATTGGTTCTAACATTTCACATCCAGTTTATGTCGCTTTACACAAACATATAGATTAACAGATTGGTTGTATGTGTAGCTATGTGGCAAAGGAGAAACTGAAAAAGTTTCACATTTTGAAGTTTTGGCTTTGCTGCATTTATGTCTGCTGTACTGCAGCAGTGTCAAAACATCTCCCTTCAATCGAGCAGCCTGAGGATGCTACAAGAAACCAGCATGATGGACATGCAGCTGATAAATCAGCAGAAACTGTTTGATTTTATCGTGTCAATAGAGCCATTTGAAAAACGTTTCTGTGTGTCACACAGAATCAAGAGAGTCCTAAAAAAATATGGTCCAGCTTGGTACTTTGCGAGGTGTAGCTAATAAATTGAACAAAGTTGCTTCATCCATCACACAGTTTGGATAAACTACAAACACACACAGCTTCATTTCTACATTTCTGCCATTAATTTTGCTTTATAATGTAGAAACCAAAGTGAGTGCATTTAATCTTTATTGTGTTCAGTCAGATAACAAAAGCTTCTCCCTCTGAGTAAAATAAGTTTATAAAGTTATTGTCCTTTTTCCAGGTCTAAGTTGGATTCTTGTGCAGACGGGTGAGTCTTGAACTGCAAATATTTTGCTCACCTGTTCAGTACACTCACTCAGAGATTGAATAAACTTCGTCACAACGTCACAAGAGAGTTCCCCCACCATTCTTCACTGTTACACAGGAGCAATGATTTCAAAATAAAGCAACTATACTGTATGTTTTGTAGCAGAAGTTTCTGCAGCGCTAAAAAAAAATGGTCTCAAGTCAGTTAAAGATGTAAATGCATAGTAAAATTTTATACAAACCATAAACAGATAACCCTGCTATTTTTTTCTTTGATTAGGAATAAAGTTGTTTTTCAGTTTATTAGGTGAGTGAACGCATGTAGTGACGAGAATGTCTGCTGTACTGTGATGTTTGTCCTCTGCTTATATTTTTCGTTTTCATGTTTTGGTGACGGGCGCAGTTAAGATCCGCGTGGTCACTTCTGGTCAAACCTTTGGAGCTCATCATGACCTGCTGAACCAGCTGGAAAGGAAGTTAAAGCTGAGCCAGACGGACCGGGACAGAAACGCCATCACCATGCTTTTCTGTCCAATCACCTCTCGAGTCGGGTCTGATGTGGAAGCAGCCATGAGCTCGCTATCAGGTAACAAAGATTTTCACATGTACTAGGAACTTACTGTGTAGCTTTTTTTCATTTTGGAGTAACGTGTTTTTCTGGTGGGAGGGGGGGGCCATTTAAACCCACCAGTTGTTTACTCTGTACACGGTCCTGCAGGTTGATTTTTTTAAATATATTTTTTTTTACATTTTCTGTGACATCTGCTGCGTTCCTCCTGAGCATCGCGCTGAGACCGAGAGAGTTTAAACCCGAACCAGGACCAGATAATTCATGTTTTGCACCAGCCTTTATAATGAGGCTATGAGCTCTCAGCCACGCTGCTTCCCTCTTGCTCTGTTTCAATACCAGCCACTTATGTCATCAATAAGCATTACCGCGGTTAGCCAGTAGACTACAGATCTCTACTGTACTCCAAATTTCTTTGGCGTTTCTATCATATATATCACACATTCCTACTTTCGATACATTAAGAAAAACTCCCTCATGCTGGTGCAGAAACTTTATTTAAAGATGCGTTTTTTCAAAATTAATATACTTTCCATGAAGTATATTAATTTCTGTAATGCCATTTTGCAAAATTTTTAAGGTCAATGGAAACGCAGTTCCTGTAACATATTTATAACGCAGCTTTCAGTTTCCAAATTTACTGAGGCACATTAAGCTCAGACATATCAAGGTAGTGCTGTATTGATGTCTGTTACTCAAATTCATCTCATGTTCACTTTTTCTCCACAGGAGATCAGAAGGTGATTCTGGTCCTGATGCATCACACCAGAGATCCCAGCTACTCCACGGCCGGGACGGACTGGAAAGACGTCTACCCCAACATCGTCTCCAGCGTTCATGTTCTCTTCCATGAGACGGTGCCAGGATTACTGACATGTTCTAAAAACGACATGGCGGTGGATCAGATGCTGGAAGTGTTGAGACCTTACAGTAGTTGGAAAATAAAGTTTTGGGTGAAAGTCACAATAACCTCTGTAGCACTTATATGCACTTATTATATGTTCTTCAATGGTAAGAGAAGAGCTATTTTGCCCCCAGGCACAGAAAGTAGAACCTGAGTTCATACTGACTTTCAGTATGAACTCGGGTTCAACTCAGTTCATCCCTGCACCAATTTGCAGCCCAATTGCAATTTCCTCCTTTAATACTACATGTTGAATACAGTAGGGGTTTATGTAGAAAACTACTTTAAATTGCAGATTGTCAGTATCAAATCTACAGCAGTAAGCAACACTGTTTCCTAAAGATGTATATGGAGCGATGTGCTAATGGTGCAGAAGTGAAATGATCAAACTCTTAATAAAATGCCTGATGCTAAATGTTGCACGGTTTAACTGCTTGCTGTTTTTAACTCTTATTTTCTTGATTGTTTTTGGTGTAGTACAAATGAATGTGTACATGTTTGTTTGTTCGGGAAAAAGAAGCATCATATTTAATAAACCACGTGAAATGGTAACAACAGGTTGTGTCTGGGCTTTTTGCTGAACAGAAAATCCTGCAACATGAGCAAATTTTTTTTTTATTGAACTAGAGCATCTCTGATAAATGTATTTAGTTGTGTGTTTATTTATTTTTTTTTTGACAACTGTTTTTGCTTATTTTTGTTTTGTTTTTTAATATTTGTGTTCTGTCAATGTGTCGTGAAAGCACCTGCTGCACATGTAAGAATATCAAAATAAAATTGAAATGTTTAAGCTATTATTCTGACAAAACTTTATTACTTATTTAGTTAAAATCTGGAGTATGAAAATATTGGGAACATGCTGTAAAGTAAAAACAACTCTTGCACATATAATACAGTTTACTTAAAACCTATTTGCTAAACTATTGGAAATATGTCAAAGCTAGCACTAAATAAGTTACACAACTTACTCCCGTCAGCTCATGCTTTAGCTCAAAATCTAAAGCTTTTCAGATTTCTTTGACCTAAAGAGTAAAAGGTCAGTCTAAACTACCTGCAGTTTAAGTGTTTTACTGCTGAGGCCTTCTGATCTGAACGTCTCCATCACGACTGACTCCTTCCATGATGGAGCAGCAGCTCTGCTTCAGAAACAGATTAATCATCTTGATCAAACACAAGCAGCTAAATGACTGGTTTGGAAAACATGTTGCAAAGAGTCCTTAAAACCAGAGAACATCGAATAAAATACCGTAGTATCATGCAGTTTTTATTACTCTATGTTTTATTGTCTAAAATAGAATGTGAGTGAAGCTCATTTTCATTTTTACTATGTTTTTATTTAACATGATTCAAACTGTAGCATTGTTTTATGACACATGACACACATTTATAGATTGATTTCCAAATGTTCTACGACGAATGAGCCAACAATAAAAACATGCGACACTTTGACCTAAAACAGCTGTTAATAGTTTGGTGGCGACTTTTATCAAAATGACACACAGAATGTAAATGCATTCAACATCAACCAAACAATACAGTCATAATTCTAAAAAAACAAAATGTATGAGCGATTACAGGCACTTGTTTCCCCACGAGGTCTGACATTTTTTTTTTTTTTATGCAAAAAACATAATGTAACAAAAAGATTGTTCATTTAACGAAATTAATAACATGAGCAGAAATGTGTTGCCCTTTCTATCGATGGACAAGACCAGCAAACAAATGGATAAAACGGAATATTGGTGAAGAGATCTGTTCATTTTTTACCAAATCTATTCCCGACTGACCAAAGTTACAATTGTAAAAGAGAAAAACAGGAAACATGTGTCAAAGGTAAGAAAACAAGTATGAAGAAAACTTCACATTTGGTTACTGCTCAACCACTATAATCTCCTCTACAACTACGTAATGATATAATCGATATGAATATAACCAATATTACAGCTGATTTTCATGCATCTTTTATGCATCTCCACACAAATTGTTCTGCGGCTTCACAGTTTCTCGGCGTAGTCGTCACCGAAGTCAATCATCAGTTTCAGAGCATTCAGGATCAGAGTGTTGACGTCTTCATTCAGCTGAGTCTCATCACTGTAGTTCTTCATTGGGAGGATGCAGTTCATTGGGATCCCCAGACTGGCGCTGAAGTCGCCCATCTACATATAATACAATCATTATTTCAGTTTTTGTACAATATTTTTAGGAGGTATTCCTGTTTAGAATAAATCTTTCTATGACTCACCTTTTTCTTTAAATGTTTGCTCTTGTAAACGTTTCTCAGATTTTTCTGTGTTTCTCCACAGGCTGAGTCAATGTGGGTGAGAATCGCCAACTGAGGGATTCCTGTGGAGATACAGACTCTAAAACATGGAGTTTCTCAAGAAAATCTAAATGTGGTTATTTAAAACCAATATATTGAAATAACCACATCACAAGAGTCTGATGAAACATTTATTACAACATTTTAAAAAAGTCCTTCACTGCAGAATAATATTCTAAATGCATATTTGCTGTTTCTTACCCAGCTCACTGGCTGCTTCTCTGATTTCCCTCATTTTCTCTAAAACTGAGGATTTCATTTGTGGAGCATTAGCAGAATAAATGCAGACCAGAACATGAACTCTGTCATTGATGGACGGGGAAGAGTTGTAGCCAGGATCACCATCAGACAGGGAAGATGCAGGATTGAACTGTGGAAAAGGAAATATAATATACATTCCACATGAAGCAAGTAAATTATAATGCCTTTAAGAAAAGGAATTTTTTAAAAGCAAAAAGTATATAAACCTTATATCCATCCTTCACGTGACCCTCCAAGGCCAGTTTGATGTCATCAACTCTGACTCCAGTTCTTTCCTCCAGACCCATGATGTCATTGAACACAAAGGGAATAAAGTTTCCACTGCTTTCTTTCTTGATTTTATGAGTTTTGTACTGAAAAAAAAAACAGTGTTTTATGTAATCAGCATAAAGCGGCTAGAATATATTTTAAAATGAAGAGTTTCAAACCTGCCTCAAAATATTTGTAAAAAGTTTAATTTTCATCCTAAATTTATTTTTGCTGAATAAAAATATGAATAAAACAGTTAAACATTCAGTGGTTGCAAGTTTGTAGAAAATGTTGTGTATTTTCTACCATGTTACTGTGAATATTTATAAGTCTAAAATGTCAATAAGCCTTTAAAATCAAACAAGAAATGATATTCACAATCTTGGTGAAACTTTGATCAGAGGTTGTAACACTGGCCAGAGCTTCATGGGTCATTCTGCCCTGCAGGATGTTGTTGACAGAGTTGATGAAGCTGGACTTCCCCACACCGACTGGACCGTAGAGCAGAACTCTGATTGTTGCCTCCTCATTTTGAGGCTGAAAATTCTTCAAGTACTGAAGAGTGTCTCTATTGTTTCTGTTTAAATGGAAAATTTGAAATCATAACATCAGAAAACAGTTTTAACCATAATAAACAGAGATGACTAGACTTCAGGAAAGACCCTGAACCCCAACAAGATGTTCAGAATATGTGTGAACTTCTAACAGTGAGAATCAGTGAATATGACCTTCAACTCACTGTGTGATCAGCATGTTGATCTCATTACATAAGTTCTGTTAGTTTACAATAAGTTTCAGCCTTCAGTGCAGTACAGTGGCTTCTTTGAATTTCATTAGTAAAGATTTAATTCTTCAGTCTTTATTGCATCATTTAAACATCAGTTAAATAAGTACAATTGGGTGCAGTTGATTTATGGCCCACTTTAGCAAATGACCTTTTGTAACTATAATATTACATGTTAAATAAACATTTAAGACAAAATGTTCCAGTTATGGGGCATGTTATCACATAAATATATAAATTATGCAACATTACATTGTAAACTGCAACGTTACACAATTCATTGATTTGACTGAACAGCTGGACCCGTTTCATCGTCTGCATGTGACCAAACACATTTAGCTGCATTTGTCTCCAGAGCTTCTTCTTTCTGACTCCAGCCTTCAACCCGCCTCTCTTTCTATTTTCCATCAATTGCACTGAGGTGCTACGTCAGGTTGAACCTCCAAAAACAAGGCAAAGCAAAACAATAACTATCTCTGAGGATGTTGCCACGGTAGACAACATCCTCTTAAAAATAGTTTTGTTTCATCACTATTTATCTTAAATTACAAATCAAGATAGTCAAAGTGTAGCTCTCTAGTAAAAACCTATTTTTAGGCATCTGGAATATAATTATGCCCTGTGAAGGACTGGTGACCTGACCAGGGTGACCTCTCACCCCTTGACCGCTGGAGATAAACACCAACACCCCAACGGTATAACGATGTAGAAAATGGATGGATGGATGATAATTATAGATAATGAGATAAAATTGACTTTGTTAAAATGGCATGCCACACATGATTTAGTGATCGCAGTAACATACTGGCCTGAAAAAGTAGAGAGAGAGAAAACCAGCGCTTGCTTCCCAAACTTTAAACAGTTCCACTGGGAATCGTCCAGCTCTTCCCAATCAGCCAATCTGGGCTCATCTAAACTGAAATGTGTCGTTTTGTGTCACATTTCACAAAATTTTGTAAAACTCTGTCACAAAATGACAGAGTTATGTCATTCAACCAATGACCCGATAATGTCATCAGGGTGACTTGATGACATTGTCAGGTTCAAGGGATACCATTAATTGTTTTCAAGGTTGATTATACTGAACCCAAAAAAAACAAAAAACATCACCTTCAACATATAGATCTTAATAAGGTACATTGTTGCCTCATTGACTCACCCCCAAGTTATTTCTCTCCATGGAGTTCTTAAAACTGTGAAGGACAATTCAGAGCAAAGTCTTAAAACCAGAACAGTGAGTCACCATAGATGGAAGAATTAGCTTTTCTAAATAATGTTAAATACATTAGTAACATGAGTCAAGAGATTAGTAGATACAACAATTCAGGTTTTTATTGAGGCAAGAAAAACACTTTCTGCTGTGTCAGCATGAATAATAAGTTTTACTCACGTGGAGAAGGTGGTGGAGCTGAACAGGCAAAGAGACACATTACTTAGGTCAATAAATGACTAGAACTATATATTAAAATAATAAACATAATTGGTGTTCTTAAATCTGTGGTACATTGAGGCAGTGAAAGTGAATAAATTCAATTTTACTCTAAAGTGAATAAATTCATTTTTACTCTAAATGAGTAAAGGAAAACACTAAATAAAAAAGACTTGAGGGAAGAAGGGAGCGTGAGATCGACAGGCAGATTTGCGCAGTGTCCGCCGTGAAGTGGGTTCTGTACCGGTCCGTCGTGGTAAAGAGAGAGCTGAGTCAAAAAGCGAAGCTCTCAATTTACCAGTCGATCTACGTTCCTACCCTCATCTATAGTCATGAGCTTTGGATAATGACCGAAACAACGAGATCTCGGATACAGGTGGCCGAAATGGGTTTCCTCGGTAGGGTGGCTGGGCTCTCCCTCATAGATAGGGTAAAAAGCAGCAGACGATGGACGGACAGATGGACGGACGGACGGATGGATGGAAAAGACTTGCTGCTGTGTCAGCATGAATAATAAGTTTTACTCACGTGGAGAAGGTCGTCGAGCTGAACAGGCAAAGAGACACATTACTTATTTCAATAAATGACTAGAACTATAATTAATGTTTATATTAAAGTAATAAACATAATTGGTGTTTTTAAATCTATGGTACATTGAGGCAGTGAAAGTGAATAAATTCAATTTTACTCTGAAGTGAGTAAAGGAAAACACAAAATGAAAAACACTTTCTGCTGTGTCAGCATGAATAATAAGTTTTACTCACGTGGAGAAGGTGATGAAACTGAAAAGGCAAAGAGACACATTACTTAGGTCAATAAATGACTAGAACTATAATTAATGTTTATATTAAAGTAATAAACATAATTGGTGTTCTTAAATCTGTGGTTCATTGAATAGATTCAATTTTATTCTAAAATGAATAAAGGAAAACACTAAATGAAAAACACATGGAAGAAATAATACTTATGTTGTGGAGGAGCTAAACACAAGATCACAGGAAATATTATGAGTCAAAATTTGCATAAACAGATTTTATTGCTAAGATTTAGCAATAAAAACTCCATGTTCTTGTGTTTATTTCCAATAGTTAACATGCAACTTTATTTCACTTTCTGTTTCAAAAACATGTTCAAGAAAAATTTAATTTGAATGGCAAAATTAAATTAACTGAAAATATGCAACATATGCAAAAAGTGAAATTAATCAGTGAAATAATTAATGCACATATTTCATCCAAAACCATCAGGAATGTAACTTACATATATCTTTAATGAATGACCACATGACAGTGACAGGAAATATTCTGCAAATACAGAGAGAAGAAGAGAGAATGACTCTGCAATCGTTTGTCAGAGCTCTTTAAATTGATCCATTTAGTTTTCAGTCATTTCCTGCAGCTGCTTTGTTACAAAAGAAGGAAAAGAATCCTACCACAGGAGGAGATGTGCTGCAACAGAGAGATCCGTTATGATGCTGATGAAAGTAAAAGCTCTTGGCTCTTTTATAGTGTTTTCACTGTTTCACTTTCAAGGACCACGTGATTTACAAGAAGAGCACTCACTTTGTGAAAAAAGCATTCATGAATGCATGAATGGAATATTATGTCTAATATGTTTTACAAATAGAAACGTAATGGTCTCACTACCAGTTAAATTAAAGTCATGCAAAAAAGAGACACGTCACAGAGCAATAAAAACATTTTTTTAGCTTGTCACTGTTAGAATAATTATGTTTTGTTATTCTTACATACTAAATAGTTACCAGTTTGTTCTTCCTATCAAGGTTAGTTTAGTTTTTTCTCACCCCAGTGAGAAAAGGAATTTGCTGAAGTGTGTAACCTTTCTTTAACCTCCAGCATGTTTTTGCAGCTGGTCTTAGGATAACTTTTGAGATATTTCTCAGTCGTAAAACTGGGTTGCATCTTGTGCTTCCCCCATTTCTTATCAGCTGCTGGAAGAAGTAGCTCTTCTGTGTCTTCTCCTTCTGCAGAAGTATTGATTAAAATTAACATTGTCTGTGGTTCTCGTTTTATGGAGGTTGAGAAAATACCTATCAGTCAACAACTGCAGGGGTTTTTATGACCAACTGTTTCACTTTCGTGGACCAGGTGATTTACAAGAAGAGCACTCACTTTGTGAAAAAAGCTTTGTTTCCATGTGACAGAGCAATAAAAGAGAAAATCTGAGCTTGTCAACAATTGCAGGGGTTTTTCTGACCAACTCATCTTTCAAGTATATGCATAATGAGTTGAATGCATGAATGGAATATTATGTCTAATATGCTTTACAAATAGAAACGTAATGGTCTCACTACCAGTTAAATTAAAGTCATGCAAAAAAGAGACAAATCAAAGCTATGTGGCCTATATGTCAGGTTCATCTACCTAAGCATTCTCTAACAGGAAAAGAAGAAGAGAGACAAATGAGTTTTAGATTTTCTTGCGTTAGGAGAAAGGGCAGGAACTTACTTCAGTTACAATTTTCTGCCTGTTCTGAAGCAAGCTCCGCTTCACACTCTCCTTTCATTTTCTTGGGGCGGTTCCTAGTTACATAGCTGATTCGGTTATCTTGATTTAATTACAGAGCTTTGCTGCTTCTGCTGTCCTCTTGAGTCACAAAACTATCACTGATTTCTATGTTATGAAGACTAATCAATAAAAAGCCAGGAGCCATGAACTGTTTCAATCAAATTTTCTTTTCACATGAGAAGTTTCTTGTTTAAAAAAAAAAACAAGCAAACAAAAAAACAAGCTTTGGGTGTCATTTAAGTTACATACTCAATTTATGAAATTGATTTTAGTTACACTCACTAAAATTAAACATGTTAATGTGACTCATAATCATCAAGTTAGTTGATTTGTGTAAACTTATACATAGTAATATTTTTTAAGTTTTAAAAACTGTTTCTCTTTTTTGATGCAAGTTTGCACAACTCTTTAAAGTAAAGCCAACTTATTGCATTTTATAGTGCAGATCAGAGACGAGAGAAAAGCAGGAAAGATGTGGAAAATATCCTAAGATCAGAAATCAAATCACTACATCAAGAGCTAATGGCCTCCATAGATACCGTCCTCAATAACCGTCTAATGATACAAACAACCAAAATTACTGCTGTAATTTACATTCATATTAAACACACACACAGTTCTGTGGCTTCACAGTTTGTCAGCGTAGTCGTTTCCGAAGTTAACAATCAGTTTCAGGGCGTTCAGGATCAGAGCGTCAACATCTGAATCCAGCTCAGTCTCATCACTGTAGTTCTTCATTGGGAGGATGCAGTTCATTGGGATCCCCAGACTGGAGCTGAAGTCACCCATCTGTATATATAACAAAGTAATAAAAATTTTACTTTGTGGTCAATATTGTCAGGTCTTTTTCTCTTATTTTGAATGAACCTTTCTATAACTCACCTTTTTCTTTAAATATTTGCTCCTGTAAACGTTTCTCAGATCTCTTTCTGTTTCTCCACAGGCTGCATCAATGTGAGTGAGAATCGCCAGCTGAGGAATATCTGTGGATACAGAGAGTTTCTTTGCATGTGTAACTTTACATTTTATGAGAAATGTTCTATTTAAATAGTTAATTCAGAGGAATGTGTCTCAGACACATTTATGACAACACGAAAATAGAAAGGTTTCTCAACTGTAAAGCCAGTGATCTTACCTAGATCACTGGCTGCTTCTCTGATTTCCCTCATTTTCTGTAAAACAGACGGCTTGATTTCTGATGCATTAGCAGAATAAATGCAGACCAGAACATGGACTCTGTCACTGATGGATGGGGAAGAGGTGTAGCCAGAATCACCAACCAAAAGTGAAGATACAGGATTGAACTATGGAAAATATATGATACATATTGAGAATATTTGGTATGGAAATAGATTTTTCTCTTAAAGCTAATTATAACAGTTTTAGAAGATGGAATTTTTAAGAGTAGAAAAGTATATATTTGTACCTTATATCCATTCTTCACATGTCCCTTCAAGGCCAGTTTGATGTCGTCTGTTCTGACTCCACTTCCTTCCTCCAGACCCATGATGTCATTCAACACAAATGGATAAAAGTTTCCCCTGCCTTCTTTCTTGATTTTATAAGTTTGGTACTGAGACAAACAGTGTTTTATGTAAACTGCAGGCATACAGCTGGTAAAAATGTATTTTAAATTGGAGCAAAACAAACAAGCTTCACATTAAGTTTATAATTTCCAACATTAATGACTTTTGCTAAGTAAACATCTGAACAAAGTGCTGCTATAATCTTTGTGTAACCACTGAGTGTCAGATAATGTTATTTATATCCTGCCATGTCTCTGGGAGTATTCATGCGATTGTAAAGGACCGATGAAGGAGACTGAATTCATAAATCGAAAAGCCTCAAATTATCAATAGGACTTTTAAGCCAAAGATGAAATGATATTCACAATCTTAGTGAAACTGTGACTGGAGATTGTGCCACTGGCCAGAGCTTCATTGGTCATTCTGCCCTGCAGGACGTTGTTGACAGAGTTGATGAAGCTGGACTTCCCTGCACCAACTGGGCCGTAGAGCAGAACTCTGATTGTTGCCTTCTCATTTTGAGGCTGAAACTCCTTCATGGATTTAAGAGCTTGCCTGGTGCCACTGTTAGGATGGAAAAACTCAAATTATTAATTAAGAAAATAATTTTAATCATGATAAACAGAGATGATTAGGCTCAGACCTGAAAGCCCAACTGACCTCCTGGTGCTGAGATTGATGTTCAGTATATATGTGAACTTCAAACAGTGAGAATCAGTAATTAACTTTGTGTGATCAGTATGATGTGAAAATTGCTGCATGAGTTCTGTTAGCTTACAAGAGTCAGCTGTCAGTGCCGTAAAACTTGTTAACCAATGAGAGACAGAGCTTACCACCAAGAAAATTAACTCTTTAGGATGTGATTTAAGTATCAATTAAAGTCCCGCTCATCCCAATTAGTCAATCGGGATGAGCGATTGGCTAATCGACTAAACCCAGAAATGTGACATTTAGTGATTTTTGGGAGCTTTGATGACGTAACCAAGTCCAAGGGACACTGTTAATCCCGAGAACAGTTTGTGAAGGCTGATAATGCAGAACCAAAAAAAAGAAAGAAAAATAAATTAATCACTTTAACCATACAGACTTTACTAAGGTACATTGACTCACCCCCAAGTTATTTCTCTCCATGGATTTCTTAAAACTGTGAAGGACAATTCACAGCAAAATCTTAAAACCAGAACAATATGTTGAAGTAGAAGGAAGAATTAGCTTTTGTAAATGATGTTAAATACATCAGTATGTGTATGAGTATGAGTCAAGAGATCAGTAGATACAACAATTCAATTTCTTATTGAGACAAGAAAAACACTTTCTGCTGTGTCAGCATGAATAATCAGTTATACTCATGTGGAGAAGGTGGTGGAGCTGAACAGGCAAAGAGACACATTACTTAGGTCAATAAATGACTAGAACTATAATTAATGTTTCTATTAAAGTTAGAGGATAATAAACATAATGGCTGTTCTTAAATCTTTAACACTTTGAATAGATTCATTTTTACTCTCAAGTGAGTAAAGAAAAACATTCAAATGAAAAATGGAGAACAAATAGTACTTACATGGGGGAGGAGCTAAACAAAACAACAGGAAATATTATGAGTCAAAATTTTAATAATTATAAATCCAATACAGTTTCTATTGCGAAGCTTTTCAGACATTCCCTAGCAACCATGATCTAGTGTTTATACTCAATGATTAACATGGAACTTTATTGCACTTTCTGCTTTAAAAAATACATTCAAGATCAATTTTATATGAAGGGGAAAATAAAATTAGCTAAAAATGTGCAAAATATGGACAAACTGAAATTAATTAGTGAAATAATTAATGCATCTCTTTCAACCAAGACAATCAGGAATGAAACTTGCCTGGTTTAGAAGGTTCACCCCCCATGACAGTGACAGGAAATACTCTGCAAAATGCAGTTTGAGGAAGAGGGAGAACTTTACCTTATAAAAAAGAGTTCAAGGTTTTTATAGTGTTTTTCTCGTTTCACTTTCCCTTTTCTAGACCATGTGATTTCTAAGAAGATCTCCCTCATTTATTCAAAAAGGTTTCAGTTTTGGCACAGCAACAATCTAAAATCGAAGCTTGTTAAACTTTTGTCTCATTGAGTTTATGGGCAAGACACGTGTACTTTCTCACATTAGACACTGAATTTTATTTTGTGAAAATATTTCTCGTTTTTTTTTACTTTAAAAACAGTAAATATTCATCTGCATAACTCATCTTCAAAATTTAACCTGCAAAAAAATCACCTGTACAAAAAAAATTCACCTGCAGATTTTAACACAAAGATTTTCTGTGAAAAATTTTCTGCAAATGTTGATGCAAATGCAAAGCTGGGCTTTACTGGGGTTGCTGGGTGAGTAGCAGTGCCTGCTGATTTGTGATGTTTCATTATGAAGGTTTATGAAATGATCATTTTCCAGACACCAAAAAATCTGCTGTGTGAGTTTTTTAAGCGGTTGGACTGTTTTTAGAAAACAAGACAAAGATGGAAGTTCAAAAACATGCAATATTAGAATCTTGCATATTTAGGGTTAAGCTATGACTGATATCAAACACATTTTAGTTGTATTTTAGTTGTATCAGAAGAGAAGAAAAGCAAAAAAAAAAAATACTTTAAAATATTTAAAAAATATATGTTTTAAATATTTACAAAATATTTCAAATATATAAGCACCTCTTTAGCTTTGAGGTTTTCTCAAAGCAAAAGTGTGTTATAAAACAGGAAGTCATTGATGCTCAAGAATATCTTTGTTTTATTTTCCTTAAGAGGATCAAAGCCATTCTTTCATTTTTTTATTATTTTTTTTTTTTACAACAGGCAAATGGCAAGGTCACCTGTGCCGAGATCCACATAATCCTCTGTACATAACACTCCATATCTTTACAGATATTCAGTCAAGTCTCTTTTCTCCAAACACAAACGGTGAGACAACCTTCTGTCACAACATCTGCTGACCAGAACCTCTAAATGACAGACAGAACCAACTGTTAGACTTCAGAGACTCCTTCCAAGTATCTTTCTTTTTAGTGTTTTCCACTTTTCTTTCACCTTTAAAACCCACATGTTTTAGAGAAGTCAGGATTGTTAAAACCTGTCTCCTTTTCCCTGTTTTCTGTGTTGAAGTAGGAATCAGTGGCGGCTGGTGGAGTGTTCTCCAGGGGGCGCTAAAAACTCCAAAACAGACATCTATCAAGACATGAGCTAAGATTTCACTGCAGTGTATTTACATGATTGAAAACAGCAAAAGCAACATCATGATGTCATGTAGTGTTCCACATTTGTACAAAGATTTCTCACTGACTCCGTTGTTGAAGTCAGGATGATTCTGATAAGATTCTTCTCCATAGAGAACACGACCAATGCTTTGAGACAATGATAAAAGATATTGGACTCATTGTCAAGTACAAGTGAAAGTGAAAACATTTTCTGCAAAACATCCAGCAGCTTCTCTCACTGTCTCAGCAGCAGCAGCAGCAGCAGCAGCAATAAGACGTAAAGGTAACTATTGAGCTCTTTAAACATTTTATTTACTGAATTGTTCAGAACAAAGTGACTCTCTCAGAAAAGGTTATTGTTAAATAATCTGGTTGTTTAGAAAATGTTGATTCAAAGTCTATTAATACAATTTTGAGTGTAAGTTTTAAAAAACAAAAAGGTTTTTTTAAATAAGGTGCAGCCTCAGCAAAACGGAGGATCCTTCCATCTTGCTTAAAGGGTCTGTAACATGTTTTCTAAATAGTGGTTTTTGTAGCACAATCAATTAGTTCTGTTTACTTCAGCTGTTAAAAAATGCTGCAAATATCAAAAATGACTTCAAATAAATTTTACTTTGTAAATGAAGGCTTTGAAATTGGGCCGTGGTCACTTTAAGAGGTTCCTGCTCTTTCTGAAACGCTGCCTTCAGGAAGTCACCACAACATGGCTCCTTTATTAACTCTTTAACGTTTTACCAGCTATACACTGAGAAGTAGCTCCTATAATGAGCTCAGCTGATGCGCAGTTCCACCAGGTGTTTGCTAATTGCTGCTGGCTAGTCTGAAGGAGCTGAGTGGGGATTTGATTATCTGTAAGCCATAGTGATCCAAATAGTCCACTTGAAATACATGACCTCATGCACAGTGTGCACCTCTGAAACATTAAGAAAGTTATTGCAACTCAGATTATTGAAAACAAAAATGTTTATTGTACTAAAATGATCTCAATAAAATTAAACTCTTTCGACTGTGTTAAAACTTTTGTTTTTTAAACTCGATTTCTCTTCACCAAGAGGTAAATTATAAGGAGGACATGCACATTGTTGCACGGTTTTGCATCCATGATGGATGGATATGTTCATGTTGGTCTTTGTGTCTCTTTCTGAAGGAAACCACAAGATGCCCTGTCTTTCAAGTGAGTGATCATCTCAGCTCATGTAAATAAGGATCGTTTCCTGATTTGTTATTCTCTCTTCATGTTTTCCTGCTTTGTATTTCGTTCATCAGCACCTGTCAAAGTTCAGACGGTTACCACGGGGATGACCTATGGCGCCGATGTAGCTCTGATGAACCAAGTGAGATGGAAGGTGAAGCTGGAGAGAACCAACCGGGATGGAAAATGCATCATCGTTTTCTGTCCCATCACCTCCCGTGTTGGTTCAGATGTGGAGGCCGCCATGCGAAACATGCCACGTAAGCAATCAGGCAACATTTTCTTGGTAATTTCACTACGGGTTGCTGCAAAAAAACAAAAAAAAAATCACACACTATCAATCTGAGTAAATGCAACATTCAAATGATGAATATTGTTATTTAAGTGGAAAAAAAGACAAACTAACCTCAATCCATGAGGAAAAATATTGTAAATAAAAAAACCACAATTATTAAATGGCTGCAGGTAACATACTATTGCATGATGATGGAATTTATTTAATGACTGAAATCTTAATTTTGCTAATCTGACACTTAGTAGAAGTCAGAGCAAGAACTGCATGTTTTACTAGAAAGAAAATGTCTAAGTAATTCACAAACTTGAGCTCAATCACAGTTTAGTTATAGAACCGAAGCCTCGTCTGCATGGAGAGAAATATTACATTTGTAAACGAGAAGAAAACATGTGCATCTTCACTGCAGTACGTATGCCAGGGCAATCGATGGAGCTGTAACACTTCCCCTTTTTGGAAACATGAATGGAAATACTTTATTAGAAATTACACACACCTTCAATTAGGTTTGGCCCAAGACTTTTACACAGTCCAACAAGGATTCTTCCTGTAGAAAGATTTTTGGTCCATTAAATCTGTTCTTTTTCTTCCTGCAGTGAATAAAAAGATCGTCTTAGTTTTGATGCATCACACCCGAGACCCTGAATACTCGACTGCTGGGACTATGTGGTCAGAGAAATATCCCAACATCGACTTGGAAGTTCACACTCTCTTCCATGAAAGCGTCCCGGGGTTGATCACCTCTTCGAAGAACACGGATGCTGTTTACAGAATGCAAAAATATCTGGAACCACGTGAAGAAAATAACTGGATGCCTTTTGCGTTAGTGGTGATATTTCTGCTTGTGATTATTTTGTGGTTTTCATTGAGCTAAAGCTTTGATCAACAAACAGATGGAGAAACACAAGATGTGTCTTAAAATTTAGTAATGTGCATTAATCAATTTGAATAAAAAATGTACTGTAGTTTAGTCATTGTTTTATGATTAATTGTGAAGTACAAAATAAAAAGAAACATTCATATACTGTAGACCTTATTCTTTATGTGTTTACAAGTTTTAAAAAAAGTTGAGGTTATGGAAATCAGACTGATTCCAACCAATCGGTGATGATCTCCTCCTCCAATCATCAAGCGTCGCTCCCATGACAAAGTCCAGCTGTTCATCTGCTTCTGTTCATTGGCTGAGCTTCAACTTTCCTCCACCCCTCCTCTCCCTTCAGCTCATGATTGTTTTTTTATCAGATAACCGCTAATAGTACTGATGTATTTTTCACATAACATCTTTGTGTTCTGAGAAAATTACATTTGATCACCTAGAAAAGTTTGTAATTAATTTTTATAAGATGTTTTTTCCTACCTTTTATTATGCCTTAAGAAAATCAAAACAGAGAATTGGATTGAAAAGGGTTCAGAACGAAAAGATTCAGGAGACTGAATCGTCTCTCCATACTCAGTCATTTTCCATATTTATGCACAGCTGTAGAATAATGATATGATGAGAATAGAAAAAGATTCTTCCCTGCACAATGTAAAGCAGCTGAAACAAGAGCATCTTGTTTAAATAATTTTGCTTCTTGCTCTACCTGAACTACATTAAAGCTATTTGGTAAAAGCCCAGTGTTTCTTGGTTTCACTGTAAAATGCATTGTAAAATATAGTGGACTTTATTTTAAAATGTATGTTTGTTGCTTCGACAAAAAAAAAAATCAAGATTTCAAAACTTCTAAGTTTAAGTAGCTGTATATCTTAACCCAGCAACATGATCATTTGACAGAATATGATATGTTGTAATTACTTCAACAATTTTTTTAAAATAATTGCATGTTTATAATTTCTTTATCTTTATTATGAATATATATTGGCTAAGGAGCCTATTTTACACAGCCTTACTTCTCATTCGCTAATCTGTCTTTCAGCAGGTTTTACAGTTTTTTTCTTCCTGACCTAAAAGATCCGCATTGTCTTGGGAGTTGTCTGTACATAAGACAGGTGCTTTCCATCTCACTAAGAATGAAAGTGAAAGTGCCTGAGTTCCTTAATAGCCCCTGATTCAAGTCAGTCACAGTCACTTCCTGCTGCAGCACAAACTGCACGAAGAAACTATTTTTGCTTGTTTGTTTTTCCGGAGCCACACATTTACAGCAAAGGTAGGAAACATCAAATACTGTTGTTTTCTCTATGACTACAACATTTTGTTTCCTCTATTGTTTGTTTGTTTTTTTTAACTTATTTTAGATTGATACTCTTTACATTGTATGGTATATTGAATAAATCTTTCAGTTTATTCAAGGAATAAAATAATATGTTGCAAGAGTGAAAATGGAGCATTAAATTACGTTTCATTGATTCAAAGCTCATAAGTGTAATCTATCTCTGCAATCAGTGTCAAAGGGCAGGTCTATTCTGACTTTAGGATCAACACTGTTCATACTTCTGGTAACTTTGTTTGAAACAAATCAAACTCGACATGTTGGAGATATCCAAGAACTAAAGACTTCTGACTTTTCTGAGAGTAGTTTTATTTTTCCTCTGCTGCCAAATTATCTGCTCTCAGTTTACTGTTCAAGTAAAAGCATCTGAATGCCTCTGAGTCAATTAAATGTCATCAGTTTACAGAGTTTAACACTCATGTTTCATCTCTGCAGAAATGCCAAACTGATCATACTGCTTTGTTTCTCTTATTAGACACCAACATGTATCAGACTTCAGGAGGTGAGCATCACTGTTGCAGGAACCACACTGATAGATGTCATATTCCATGTTCTGATTTTAATTTTTATGAATTTGATTTATTTCATAAAGATGACAATGCATATTAATCAACATGAATACATCATGTAAATATGCCAGATTTAATTTAAGAATAAAAAACATTCATTTTAAACTAAAAATGAATGTTTTTAATTCATTTTAATTAAGAACATTTAGTTAAAAAATAATTAAATGATAGTAGTTACTATTACTAATAAGTAACTACTAATAAGTCATTACTTATTAAGTAACTAATACTTACTTATTAGTGCGTATTACATATTAGTAATTACTTATTACAAATAATTAATAACTGCTAATAGTACTTTCATTAATAAATCATTAATAAAAATAATGATTTATTGCTTATTACTGAAAAATTCATCTATTGTATTTTTGTCATTTCATTTAGTTAAAGTCCACACCATCTGTTCTGGAGAGACGTTTGGTGCTGATGAAGAGCTGATGAGTAAAGTGAAGAGGAGGATACAGCTGACCATCACACACTGGATGGAAAGTCTCTTCATCATCGTTTTCTGTCCCATCACCTCTCGCGTTGGGTCAGATGTGGAAGCGGCCATGACCAAGGTTCCAGGTACCAGTTGTATAATCCATTGGTTTAGACATCCGTCTAATCAAGAAATAAAACATCCACACACTCTAAGAATGCAAAACCTTCCCTTCACCTCGTTTTATTCTTATTTTAGCAGGAGGTCAAAATGTCATCCTGGTTCTGATGCACCACACCCGAGATGAGGGCTACTCCACAGCTGGAGTGAACTGGTCTGACAAATATCCCAACGTCATCCTGGATGTTCATGTTCTCTTCCATGAGACGGTGCCAGGATTGCTGGCGTGTGCTAAAAATATTGAGGCAGTTGATCAACTGATCTGTGAATTAGATCAACAGTCTCAGAACCAACAGATCGGAGGACATCAGGGATATCCGATCTCCCCGGACAATAAGGGAAACAGCATTAATAAATGCTGTTTTCCATATTGGAAAATTGTACTTCCATTTGTTCTGGTCGTGGTGCTAATCTTACTTCTTGTCATTTTGTTGTCGTAGTTTAGAGATCAGCAAATTCAAAATAAATAAAAGATGTCCTGATTGTTGTATGCTCCAATACATAAAGTCATCATAATTCATTAGATTATGTACTTCAACAATACAACAACTGGGTAAAAAGAACTTTGATTTATTTTATTTTTTGCTGGAATGAAGCTGCACAGTGGAACGAATGTGTTGCAACTAATAAACAAAGAGAGACAAAGACTTGAGTTGAAGAGTGATGAATACGCATGATAACAAAAAGCAAGTCTGTTATTATGGATAAAATATATGTACTTTTTAGTTTTGTGCTTAGTTTTTTTTTATAGTTCAGTCACAAATTTTGAACTTTTAAACTAGTTTATAAAGCTTACTTTAAATCTTGCAACTAAACCTAATCCTTAACCCTAAACAAGAGGTTTCATCATATTAGAACTTGGCCCCCATAAGAACTATGGGATGAAATTAGAAAAGGTTGATGGAAATGGCAAAATTTGAAACAATTTCCTAAATTTCACCAAAGTGTTTTTGAGGTGGTTTTAGACTTATTTTTAAAAGAGCTAATGCACTAAACAGATGAAAATATTTTTTCTGAATAAGTGCTGATGTAGCCAACAGTTTCTTATTTGTTTTAGCAATGCATGATGTCAGAATCTCACATACTCATGCTTTGCTTAAGCTGTTTGATTCGCTCCATACCATTAGATAGAAACATGCTTAATTCAAATTTTCATTTTTATTTCTCTTTTGCAAAATCTTTAAAGCTTCCTCAAAATTCACATGACAGTTGCATGGAAACATAGTTATTGTCTTGTGTAAAATATTTTCTCAGTGTGAAATTATTGTCTTTTCCCTGCTGAAAATGAATCCTCGTGCGAACAAGTGAGTCTGGTATTCTGTGCTTTAATAAAAGTAGCTGATATCATGATATCAGAGTAAGATACAGTCTGCATAATATCCAATAAATATCATGCAGGAAGAAAATAAAGCCTGCCATGGGTTTTAAGGCTAACTGGCATGGCAGCTGATAATAGCGGATGAACGTTTTACTATAAAGGTAAGTTGCTTTTCAACCAGTAGGATATTGGAGCAGTGCATACACATGTGTGGTTGACAGCGCTAAGACACTCCTTCATGGTGACTTCATGGTAACAGTTTTAGCCAATATGCAATAACATATTTTTATAAAACTTACATACTGCAGTTTTAATGCCAATAAAGATAATAAAATGTAAACAAAATATAGTTTCTCAATTTAAAATGTGAATCCTTCTGCATCAAATGTGCTTTTTTCTACACCATCATGTCTTTGTACTCCACGACAGCGAGACATTTAATACGCAATGCTGTAAAAGAGGTCAGCAGTTATAAAAATTGCACAATGGGTGTTGTTAAAAGGCTTTTGATTGTTGCCAGCAACAATAAAACACTGTCCTATCTGTTCTTAGTTGTACAAAATTGCACTGCAATCAGTCCGTTATCATACAGTCATCCTTTTATAAGAAACCCTAGTGGGTTTCTTATAAATCACCTAGCTTCTCAGAACAGAAATTGAAAGGAAGAAACCCTCTCTGACCTGATTGTTCCTTCAGCAGACTCAGTTAGTGTTTTAACTCGACAGCAGCAGAAACACAGCAGAGGTAAGGTGTGAAAAACCTTTTGCTTTACTGGAAACTTCATATGACGGCTGATAAGGGAATCAAATATTTGTTTTTATACTCGCATGTAAAACACTATATAATCGATGAACTAAAGACTATCTAGCTTTCTCTTTTTAAGTGAATGTATAATTATTAGCTTTGCACACTAATCTGAATGATTGTGCACTTCGATGGCACAAAGGTTAATTCCTCCCTTTCCTGTTGTGAGTGAACCTCTCTTTGTCCATCACCAACATGTTTCTTAATCGCTGTCCTCAGATTGTCTCATCATGTCAGTGCTATGAGTATGTCACAATAAGGTCCTCTGTACCCTTAGCTGCTGCAACATTGGGGTTAATAACACATTTTGTTGGTCATATCGGCCTCCCAGTCCAGGTCCGTATGCAACACAATCATGAGGAAGACTGTATCTTACTTTGTGTTTCTTTCTGTTAGGTAACCAAAACATGAGGAATCCTGCAGGTGAGTGAATATGTCAGCCGATATGAAGTGTAGATTTGTAGTGTCTTCACCTTTTTGTTTGCTTCCCCCACCAGCTAAAGTTCAGACGATCAGTACAGGGGAAACCTTTGGAGCAGATGTGGATCTGATGAACCAAGTCATCCAAAAGGACACAAGTCGAGATGCACAACACATCATCCTTTTCTGTCCAATCACATCTCGTGTTGGCTCAGATGTGCAGGCAGCCTTGGAAAAAGTCCCATGTAAGGAATCAGAATGTTTATATTTGGTTGTTTCTTTATGAATTAAACTATAAAGAAATGGTTTTGTTGTTTATCAGTTCTCAAAATGTTGCAAGTAAGCACATCATTTGTTCTAAAAGTCTTACCTGGCTGTTTCACTTACATTCTCTCGCTAGCTCAGATTATTACAAAAAAATTGTTACCATAACTATGCCGGCGAATCACAGCTCTATATTACAATTTTACCAGAAGACCAGGACCCCATTTAAGAGTGAGCGGGGTGAATACGTAGAACAAATTAATATGTGAATTAATATATAACTTTCTTCAGCAGAACAAAAACAAAACTGAAGTTGTTATCTTTGGACCCAAAAAGGGATGATCTAGAGTCAGCACATGTTCAGTTATCTTTAGAAACTAGAGAACGGGTCTGAAATCTGGGTGATGGACTCAGACCAGAACCTTTAGAGCCACATCAAGACAGCAACAACGTCACATAGGAGAGTCTAAAGTATCTTGATTCAGATTCAAAAATACGTTATTGATCTTAAAGATGACAATTGACTGTAGTGTGGCTGAGTGGTGCAATTTGATTAATAGCAACAATAAAATTAAGTAAAGCTAAATGTTGTTATTGGAACTCAGTCTACTCAAATCAGTTCTAAAATACTTTATTGATCCCAAAGGGAAATTAAATAACCCACTAGGACTTTACTTCACTGATCTTAGGTTAAGGTACTGTATGTATTCCTTAGTGGCACCTTGAGGTTCCTAACAACAAGCCAATAATGAGCCTTGCTTTGTTTTCCCACATCAGTCTGTGACCTCATCTTGAATAAGCGGAATACAATGTATAGAAGGATTTCTTCTTTTATATGGGACACAATCAGTGGCGTTTCAGTGTGGAAATTTGAACAATCTGTGAAAATGTGGACAAACACATCTTTCCAAATCTAAAATTCTAAATGGTGATATATTTGTCCTGTTCTGCCAGTAGAATCAATAAATATTAAATAAGGGATTATTTCTAAGGTCAGAAGGTTAACCTTGTCCTCCTGTTGGCATGTCCAGTTCTGCCTATAACTCAAATCTCTCTCCTATTTTTCAACAGATGGTCGAAGAATCATCCTGGTTTTGATGCACCACACCCGAGATGCTGACTACTCAACGGCTGGGATAAAGTGGTCAGAATACACTGAAAATGTTGTCCTGGATGTTCATGTTCTCTTCCACGAAAGTGTCCCAGGATTACTGAGCTGTGCACAAAATCGCAAGGCAGTCTTGGAAATAAGACACTTTTTAGAAGGACATAAAAAGAATTCAGATCAGAATCGGGCTTTGGTTGGGTATGGCTACTGGCTATTGTGTTGTGTTTTTTCTTGGGTCTTGTCTGATGAAAGGTCTTGGATGAAGCTCTGGAACTGGTTCTGGCATCCAGACAGGTCTTGGATGAGGCTCTGGAACTGGATCCGGCATCCAGACAGGCTTTGAGTGGGCCTTGTAATTTGGTTTGGTACTCAGCTTTCTCATTTGATTTCAGTTTTGCTGTTCTATGTAAGAAAACCAAAAGCTATTAAAGACAGACTTTCTTAATGCCATCATTAACTCTACAACTTGTATGTTTGTATACAAGTTGTTTAATGTCTCTTACACACAAACAGTGATTACAAAATTGTCTATATGAACACAGGCACAGTTATGTGCAGAAACTAGAGAACAGCTCAGCCAGAGTTACGATATTTGTAGTAACAGATACTTATCTGACTTGTTTCATAGGCTCCAAAGGCATTTATTATGACATTACATTGAAATAAAAATCTCTTGCTCTCCAAAAAACTATCTTGTGAGATTTTGTCAAAATAAAGTGTTTATGATTGTGAAGCTGGTATATTAAACTGTTTAGTTTCTATTTACTGAAGGTCAAATAGACACTTTGAATAAATGAATTCTTGTGACTCTTTTGATGCATGTTGTAGCCTTGAATTAAACTGCTGCCTATAACTAATGCAACATGATGTTTGGAAACTCTTTCCTCTGAAAATGATCAATAAAGTTTGAAAGAATAATAGAATACTATGAGCCTTGGTGTGATAATGTCGCAGACCTAACACACATTTATGTTTATCTCTTTTGTGTACTGCAGTACTCAGTCGGTACAAAGAGATCTAATGAAAATGAATGAATGATGAATGAATAGGAGAAAACACCAAGGCTTGATAAAATGTACCCAAAACCTTCCGAGAAATTGTGTTGAGGAACCAAACTTGTACTTTGAGCTATAGTCTGAAAAGTGAACCATCACCAACATAACACCATATCCACAGGTAAACAGAGGTAGCAGCATCATCTCCAGAGTTTGTTTTCTTCAGATGGAACTAGATCAGTGGTCAAAGTGGATAAAATCAGAAGTAGTTCTAAATGTCTATCAATTTTGACCTTAAAATTTAAGTGGCAAATTGGAATTGAATAAAAGTAACCTTTATAATGCTACAATTGAGAAATTTAGGTAAAAGTAGCAAAATAAGGACAGTCAAACATTTTGGGTTCATATAAAAGTAAAAATACAAAAATATAAAAATGATCATAAGGTTAGATTTACAGCATAGGAAAAGAATGCTGCGCAGTTCTTAATTATTTTATTCTCAGATTCAAAGACATGACATTAAATAGGATAATAATGTGTCCCTGAAGTTCAAACCACATCAACAAATCATTAAACCAACTACAAACTGAAAAACATTACAACATAATCAAAGACACAATAACATTAACTAAGTATAATTAAAAATAATAATAAACACTCAGCATTACCAACTAATCACAAGTACAAATTAAGAAAACAGAATCCATAAGTTTGTTGTTTATTCCACATCATGTAAC
Source organism: Poeciliopsis gracilis (assembly GCA_911649635.1). NCBI lineage: Eukaryota > Metazoa > Chordata > Actinopteri > Cyprinodontiformes > Poeciliidae > Poeciliopsis > Poeciliopsis gracilis. Next base: position 1,804,632 of record CAJVRI010001532.1, read on the forward strand.
ATTTTCTATGTTAAGATTATTGTGGAACAAAAATATGCGTCTTTTGCATTTCTTGTTTATGTGTGTGATTTTGCACTTCTTTCATGTTCAAAATGAATAAATAAATTAACAAAATTACCTTTTAGCCTGTTTAGCAGTAAACCCTAAGAGGTTTTTGATTGGGGTTCTAATAAATCCTGAGACTAGAAGCCCATTTCTAGCACTGATTAAAAACATGCATTTTCATAATAATCACTCATTATTATGAGACAGTCTTATTGTATGATACAAGATATAGTATCTCATAATTATAATAATTTTATATTATTATTATTATTACATCTCATAATTATGAAATACTATCTTTTAAAACTTTTAAAGCTCTCTTAAAACCCATCTATTTTACTTGGCTTTCAACAGCGAGATCTAGTTTTACGTTGTATGTTTGTTTGTTTTAAACTATAAGAGTTTGTATTTGTTTTTATTTATTTTATGCACAGCACTTTGTATCAGTTGTGATTTTAAAGTGCTTTATAAATAAAGTTGGTATGGTATGGTCATAATTATGAGTTAGCTAAGTCAAAACTATGATATACAATATGAGATATGAGATTTGTATAAGGTGGGGCTTCCATACTTATCTGAAAGTGAAAGTGAAAGTCATTGGTACAAACTGCGTGTCATTCCCAGCAGCAGCTCAGTGAAACCAGCAGCACAGCGAAGGTAAGAATCAAACTTATTTGGTTGTTAGTGAACATTCGCTGATATATAGAAACGAAAGCAGCTTCAACTAATAAAGGGGACTTCTACTTCGTCTTGATAACTTCTGACATCCCTTTCCTGTGTAAATACTTAACAAGAAGACGCAAGGCACTTTGCGGTTTTTGAGCAGGAAAAAGAAACGACAGCAGTGTGAGCATGTGACCCCTTTTGCTAGAGTCCCATTCAAGTCGCGTTCTCGCCTCTCGCAGTCTTTAGGGCGCAGTTAATGGGTTTGTGAGTGTGTGTGTGTGTGTGTGTGTGTGTGTGTGTGTGTGTGTGTGTGTGTGTGTGTGTGTGTGTGTGTGTGTGTGTGGGTGTGTGTGTGGGTGTGGGTGTGGGTGTGTGCGCGCGTGTGCGTATCTTCTGGGGAATAGAGAGGAGTGGGAGGTTAACGGTTGTTTTTCACAGCTCTTGCATGAAAGCTGCGCCGGATGTTGTCCGTTTCTGCACCGCAGCTCCACAAACAGTTCGTTAATCCATAACAGGTGCCGGTAATCTAGATGTTTTTAGTAAACACAACGTTTTGCACAGAGGTATCTCAATAAATGCTAATTTTGTTTTTTCTTAAATTATTTAAAGAAATCGAGCCAAAAAAATTTTTAAATAACTCATTTCAAAAACTGAAACTTATGGATATATCTCACACATATTATATTTGAAATGTATATTTCTGCTCATTTTGATGATTGTGGTTTATTCAAATATAATCATCATTCTAATAATAATTGTAGTTTATTGTAGACAATATTCTAATATGTAGTACAATTTTGTAGAATGTTCTAATTGTCGACAATTAAGAGTATTTTATGGAACTCATATAAAAGGCATCTTAAACACAGAAAGAATATGACCTAATAATTGGGAAGACTGATGAATTGAGAAATTGGAAGACATTCTGCAAATGAAGGCTAAGTCACTGTGATCATTGTGAAATAAGTATTGATATGTGTGCTTATCCAAGCACAACGATGGAAAATTGAATGGACGAAAAATCTGGAAAAAAAAAAAATACTGACCTTGGGACGCATCTACAATGCCAATCGTAAGCATAATAGATTTATGATCAATGTCTGCTTGTTTGGTAAGTAGAATTACTTGATCTGGACCCAATGAAAATAGAGAATTTGTAAGTTTTTTTTTTTTTATATATAATTTTCTAATTTATTGAAAAATTTATTTAAAGAAATAACAGCTGGTGAATGTTTGGATCTTCTTATGTTATTCTTTGTGTTTGTTTCTGAAAGAGCCAGAAGATGCCCCGTCTTTCAAGTAAGTCATCATCTCAAGTTATGCAAATAAGGCAAATAAGGATCATGCTCTGATTTTCTTTGTTCTCTTCATGTTTTTTTCTGCTTTACAATTTGCTCAACAGGACCAGTTAAAGTCGAGACAATCACCACAGGGGTAACCTATGGCGCCGATGCAGAGCTGATGGCCCAAGTGAGAAGAAAGGTTAGGCTGGAGGGCACAAACCTGAATGGAGAGTGCCTTATTGTTTTCTGCCCCATCACTTCCCGTGTTGGAGCAGATGTGGGGGCAGCCATGGAAAACATGCCACGTACGTAATCAGATAAAATCTTTCCTTTTGATTTGCTGAAAAACTAAATTATAAATCAGACAAAGCTACTCTTAGTTAATGCAAAAAAGCAAATATTAAATGCTGGTTTCATTTATAAATGGGAAAAAAGCCAAACTAACCTGAACCCATAAGGAAAAAGTATGTACCTTACATGTAAAATTGCAAATTAACCAAAATTTTTTACAGAGGAGTTCAGTTTTACTCATCACACCTGGCCTGTTGTATTAAGAAATAACATGAGCATATAAGTAAGCTAATAGAGCTCAATAGATCAATTGATCTGAATAAATTGAACAGGTGAGAAACAAAATCACTGACATCCTTCCAATCTGGAAAGGAGTGTAAGGTTGGGGTGAGACAGAGACTTAATATTGAGGTCAAATATTGACATAAACATAAATAATTTTGACTTATTGAAGCCATTTATTTTCTTTCTTAGGTTCTTATTCATTAAAAATATCCATATCCATATAAGACATTCTCAAAAGGCAGCTCGACCTAATCTGAGGTGGTTTGTTATATTTATTTGAGTTGAGTGATTATCCAAACCTCTTGGTAGAAAATGTTATGCATTTTGAAAAAAAATCACAAATGTTCCTTTTCCACCAAATTAATCTAATGAATTGTATCAATACTTATAAAAAAGATAAAAGTGTGGCATCAAATCACTTTTATTAGCATCGAATATCTATAAGATTACAGATCAAACCATAGAAAATTACTCTACTGATTTTCTCAAATGAAACACTGAAATCAGAAGTATTACAGTCCTCCAATTTCTCAAAGTTGGTATCAAAGCTCTGACAATCTGCACCGTCAGAATTATCACTGTTCTCTTCAGAAGTTGTAACCCTAACAGCAGGCACTGCAATTTATTGTATCCATAAAATACTTACCATGGTTAAAGTTTAGCAAACATAGCTGAAATGTTTTTTTTGTGAACACTGTAACAGTGTTTGTAGAGGAAAGTCAAAGGAAACATGGTGTTTTACATCACTATAAAACATTTTAAAGTGGCATAACTTGAAAATGAAAGTTCACTTGCTGCCTTGAAAATTAAAATAAATTCAGCTGGAAACATGCTTTCAGTTTAAGTCAGATTAAAGTTCAAGTCGATAGATAATTTAAAACAGTTATTTCTCACCATAAATGCAAGAAACTACCATCACCTAGTTGAACAAACACATTTGTGGATCATTTTCACTTACATTAGTTGAATCATTTTAAGTTCATGTAATTTTAATTCTTGGTTCAACTTACATGATCAAAATAATTGATCTGATAATGGATTTTATAAAACTCTATGCTGAATTTTGCTGAGAAACATTTATTTTGAAAAGAGATGAAGCGATGTGAGAACACATTGTCTTCACACATTGCAAACCAACATGATGTCAATATTTGCTTTCATAACACATAAGAGACAAATAAAAGTCTCACCACTTCCATCTCATCCATGTTGTATCCCAGCACACAAACACATGCCGCTAAGCATCCTGGGAAATATAAACAGTCCACTCCCAGTAACTGCTGCAATATAACCAAATATAGTTTATGCAAAATTTGTCAAAACCACAGTTAGGCACATATTGAATGAAGGTGAATTGTATTCCTAAAATCTGCCTAACTTGTGTGTGCCAATTTTAAACTTGTTGGACTTGTTCAACAAGTTTTGAAAAAGTCCAACAAGTTTTCTGTTGATAAAAACATGTTTGAGGTTAAATTTTTACATTTTTGTATCTGTGGTAGTAATCTGTTCATTTGTACTGTGAAATATTTGTACTGAAACATCATGGTGTGTTGATACGGACTGAAGTAGACATATTTTCTTTTCTGTCTTTGTACAGTCAATAAAAAAATCATCCTGGTACTGATGCATCACACCCGAGATCCAGACTACTCCACCGCTGGGAGGAGCTGGTCAGAAGTCTATCCAAACATTGACTTAGAAGTTCATGTCCTCTTCCATGAAAGTCTGCCAGGGTTACTAACCTGTTCTCAGAACGTTAATGCAGTATATCAAATGCAATCGTACTTTCCACAAAGTGGAACTAACTCTTTGCGTAGGGGTGTGATCCTTGGATTTCTGACTGTTTCAGTATTAATTGTGTTGTTCGCACTGTTGCTGTACTTTTTGGAGGTGAAAGAAAAATCAAAAAATGGAACCAATTAAATCAGAGAGTAATATTGTTCAGTCTTAATGTCTGAGTACCTGTTTGTACACATGCAAACATGAATGGAACAAGAAGGTTTGAGGTTCAAATCCTAGAGTTAGCATGTTAGCATGTTCCTCTCTGTTCCTCTCCAGGTACCAAGATTTTTTTCTGAAGTCCAAAAAATCATGAATGTTCCATTAAACTGTGTTCATGTAATTTGTTCTGTCATTTATGAGTTTTATCTGGCTTAAATGTGCAGACAAAGTTAAATTTGAATCCCCAGTGTCTTTAATCTGTACATGTTTTTCTCGCAGATCTGTATGGGGGTGCTGGATTGTGTTGATGGGGTTTTTTTGTGCAGTGCCTGCAGAGACGTGTTGTATATAAAAATGGAAAATGGACAGAACTGCAACGGATTTTAAGACATGTAACAAACATCCACTTATAAATGTTTTGATTGTTCAACTATAGAATTGTATAACATAAGTAGTCTAATATCTTCTGGTTTTCAATTATTACTTTGGTGGCTATGTTGCTGTTTTGACGTGATGCATGTAGCTGTAGGTGTTTCAACATCAGTATATTCTGAGCTTTTGCCTGCTTTGTATGAAGGTGAATTCTATTCAGTTTGCTAGTTAAATAAAGGTGTAAATAATTAAATACATTTCTTTCCTTTTTTTCAAAAATTTTATTAAAAATTATTGGACATTTTGAACTCTGAAATTTCCTTGTTTTTCCAGAAAGATTCCGAGACGAATCTCAAAATGTCTCGTTTCTTCTCATCTACTGTGGCTTTAATATGCTGTCATAATTTTTAGTCGAGCTAATTAAAGGGGCTGTAACTAATTGCATTTTAATCAAAAACTATGTACTGACAAAATTAGCATTGTTTTCTATTCAAAACTCTTTCTGCTATTAATTATTTAATAAATACACATGTAGACTCAGCAGTAATGCTATATTGTATAGTGTTATTAGCAAGTACCCATTCATCTTTCATGTGTGTCAGGAACAACTGATCATTCATGTAACTTATTTGAAAAAAACATGCGTCTTTAGAAATATGGACGCTGTTGTTGACGTCGGTGCTCTTGTTTAGCACTGAGATGATCTTTTAGGCTTGAATACCTTCACAGACAGTCCAACTCCTCTTAGCACAACTTGAACACCTAAAATCGTCTCTGTGTGGGTTATTCTTTTCCCACACAGAGACTTGAAGATAAGCAGCTTTGTCGTCCTTGTTACTTCCTCATCTCAGCACTTTGTCTGTGAAGTCATGACCCAAATCAACCATCCGTCTCACCGCTCTCAGGATCAAAGTATCAACATCTGAACATGTTTGGATTTCGTGACTGTAGTTCTTCACAGGAAGGATGTTGCTTTCTGGAATCCCAAAGCTTGAATGTAAGTTGGAAATCTACAAATAAAAACAAACATTTATTTTCTTTTTGAGTCAATTGTTAAGTGTTTGAATTTCTTAAAAGTCCAACTGAAACTTACCTTTTTCTTTAAATTCTTGCTCCTGTAGACATTTCTTAAATTTATCTTGGTATATATACACGCCTCGTCAATGTTTGTAAGAACAGCCAGTTGAGGAACACCTATGGATACAGAAATGCATCTGTTATGGGAAGACTGACATTTATATTAAAGCTGAAGAATAAATGATTGCCAGTAATTCAAGTCAAACTCATATCCAGAATCGTTACAAAGACAGGGTGAGATTTTTTATGTCATCATTTCAGCCTGTGGCTCAAGATGCAAAATGTAGTGAATGCCTTCAACTCATCTACATTGTTGATTATGGTGTCACTAATATTCCTCTAGGCAGCAATCTATAGATCACACAAGGAGTTTAGATAACCATATATGGCTGTCAATGTGTGCAGAACCCACCATGTTTGCTATCTGTGAGAGTGAGGCAACTGCAGCACAAAGAAAGGCAGAGATGGAGCTACAATGTCACTGTGAACAAAAAGACATGGCTGGCACAGAACTGGCTTTTTAAAACTCTGGAAACCTGGTTTTAAAAATGATAGTTTCTGATCTCCAAACACATCAAATCCATGTGGTCCAACATAATAAACGACAAAAAAAAACCTCTGGCGGATACACCTAAAATCCTCTCTGAGGGTTATTCTATATGAATCTGTGTGATATCAGCTTCACTTTTGCCCTGAATGACTGAAATGAATCCCATTTTTAGGATAATCTAAGTTAAGTTTAATATGAATCAATTTCGACATTTCCAGCAAAGTTCTTTTATCCTTAATTATTAAAAAATAAACATACTTCTGTTTTTGTTTTTCAATTAATGCTCTTCTCCAGGTTGTGGTTTGTTTCTCACCCATAGACTTGGCAGCTTCTCCGATGTCCCTCAGTTTCAGTAAAATGGATGGCTTAATGTTTGGTGCATTTGCATTATGAACACAAACCATAACATGGACTCTGTCATTTAGAGATGGGGAGGAGTTGTAGTAAGGATCTTGATCACACAGTGGAGTCAGAGGATTAAACTGTAAAATGGAAAAAAAAAAAAATGAAATGGTCATCTATTAATCTAAGGACTTGACAGATAAATTAAGCTTTGACTGTTTTGCTGACAATGTTACCAGAAGTTTGAAGGAATAGGAATTTTTAGCTAAATATACCTTGTAGCCCTCCTTTACATGTCCCATCATAGCCAGCTTGATGTCGTGAGTGTGGATTCCTCTTCCAAGTCCCTCCTCCAGGCCCATGGTGTCATTCAATACGACACAGTGATAGTTTCCTTTGCCTTCTTTCCGGATCCTATGAGTTGAATACTAACAGACAATATGTCAGAAAACTGCCACAATCAAGTAACAGACAGAAAAACAACAAAAGAAAACCATCAACGTACTAAATGAATGACTGACATTTCCCCCTATCGCTCCTTATTTCAAGCATTATTTTCTGCGACAAATGAATGATCAAGAATTTTGAGACATCATATAATGTAAAATTTATGTCAATCAGTTTAGTACAGGTGTCTCTGAACATTTTTAAAAGAGTAAAGGGGCTTCCAGCTCATTGGAGACAAAATATGTGCTTACTTTAATTCTATGTTTTAATGTTTGAAATTATGTTTCTGTGTTGCCCCCCTGGCCAGATTATTTAAATCTCAGCAACTGCATTTCCAGTGACCTTAAAATTGTGCAGATACAAATTACAACAATAAATGTACTTAATGGGAAAATGCTCATTTCAAAAGACTATTTTTTTTTTTTTTTTAAAAAAAAGAAAGAAAAAAATTGTTTTTTGTGCTTGGATGAGATGGTTTCAAAATTAATTCAAATGATGATGTAAAACCTTTGCGAGGAGGTTTGTAAAGAGTCGGTATCATTTGACCCAGTGCAGCGTGAAAGTGAACCACACCAGCTGAAAATGTAACAAATGTCAGAATTTTGGTCCTACTGGACTATCAGCTATGAAAACACTCTCTCCTCCTTCTGAATTTTGTTTTTGTCAGTGTCACCTGCTGGCCATAATAGGTATTACAGTATGAACGTCAATCATATCAATGTATTTTTCTTTAATTGGAAAACAATATCTGTTGAAAATATCCAGGCAAATGGAGCCTGATTTTCAGTCTCTTTCACTAGTAAGACTGAAGCTTATTGAACCGTCTACATCTTCTTTGTGTGTCTAAACCAGCATTCACATATTGTGTCAATCTCGCTGAATGTATACATGTACAGCACCTTACCTTCTAAAACCATTAAATATAGAAATGATACAAGATGTTATCTATTTCATGTCTCAAAACAAAGAAAAATGAATAATCACCTTCTTGGAAAAACTTTGGCCGGAACTGTTAGCAGCGTTAGCCAGAGCTTCACAGGTCATTCTCCTTCGCAAAGCATTACTGACAGAGGTGATGAAGCTGGACTTCCCGGCACCGACCGGTCCATACAGCAGAACTCTGATGTGTCTGACTCCATTTACTGGTCGAAAATTGGCCACATAATGCAGATCTCTCTCATGTTCTCTGTTAAAATGAAGAAATAAAAGGCAAACAGGACAGAAGTTTAACTGGATATTTTGCAGCCTAATTAGTTTACAGAACATTAAATGCTCTATTTTAATGTGACATTATATAGGATATTATTTCTGCATTTCCCAAGTCTAATTAACTTAATTATAGGTGACGATCATTGTTTGCTGGATGTCAAAATAATGCGAGAGAACCATCATTGGCATATAAACACATTCACTCACCCCCAGGAAACGTAGATCCAGGGATTGGCAAGACCTGCAAAAAAGAGATTTAGAGTAATTTATTTTCTTAAAAGTCAATCTGCTAAAAGTGCATTGAGTATATAAAAAAACAAGATTAAAAACAAGAAGGTGAATAAAGAGTCTAACAGGTCAATCAAAATGCCCAATTTTATTTTCAGAGAAAGCATCAAAAATTAAAAATCTTTTACTCACGTGAGGAAGATGGAGGAGCTAAACACAAGAAAAATTATTATTTTAGGTTTTCAAACCATATTTTTAAATGTAAATGTAAAAAGAAATTCTGGTTGAAAATGTATCTTTAAAATGAGAAAATGGCAGAAATTATAACAATAAACATGTTGGAATAGCGAAATATGTTTTTTAAATAAATAATTTATTTGCAAAGATTTCAAATACTTTTCTCAGTGAAAGCATTAATAAATAAAATATTTTACATACATGGGGGAGGCACAGCTAAACACAAGAAAAATAATAAATCATTTTGGGTTTTCAAAAAGTATTTTTTTTTTTTTAGATTAAAGCCACTGAAATGTAAAAAAAAATATATAATAAATAAAAATAAAAAAAAATCCTGATTGAAAAATATATTTTTAGCATTCGAAAATTGCTAAAAATAACAACTTGCTGCAGGAAAAAGTTATTTTAAGGAAATTATTTATTGACACAAATTTCTAAAACTTAAAGAAAAAATACGACATGCTTGACGAAAGTATGACTTTTTTTTTAATTAGTAAAGTTTACTAAGCTACGTTATAGCAGAAAACATTTGACTGCCACCTTGTTAGGTTTCACCTTGTTAGTCCTGAGTTGGACTTTATTCTTCCTTCTCTGTGTCATGAACCTTCATCAGGTATTTCAGTCCATATTGACATGATGGCATCACACAGTTTCTGCACATTTGACGGTTTCATCATAAATCTCACCTTCTGTCACATCCCAAATGTCCTCTATTAGACTAAAAGCTAAGAGCCCTACAGTTTGTCCAGAAATTTCTCCTCCTATTCTAACATTTTCTTTGCTTTGCTTCTGCTGCTTTATATGTTCGACATTGTGGATATTTCGAGCTGTTATTTTGCACAATTTAGCCTTAAAGAGTGGTTCTTTCAACTTCTGTCATCCAGAACTGGTCAGCCCATTTTCAAACAATCTTTGAAATCAACAATTGTGTTTTTTCTTCTTCTTTCCATCCCATTACACGCAAACATAAATAGATTGGAGGTTCCTGAAATTCCAGGAGATCTAATAGGAATCATCACCCTTTCTTTCCCACTTTGATCCCCATGTTAAACTTTAGAAATTTAGCTTTCACTGTGAGTTGCTGTTATCTGATTGGTGGATTTGCTCTCTGTGGAAACAGAATTGCAAGAGTGTACCTAATAAAGTGGCCAAAGTGCATACATCTCATGCATATGATTTTGTAGTATTTACTCACATGGTATTGAAGTTTGTCCGCTCATCTGTCCTTCCCACACAGTGAAGGCAAAATGATGTCTAAGGTGAAAAATAAAAAAATAAATAAAACATATTTTAACTTTATGCCTGGATTAATATCCAGAAAATACAGTTTAATCAGTTCAAGACTGTTTTTATTTTTATTACATGAAGTGTAGCAAGCTAAAGACTAAACAAAAAATAAGATCTTGACATGAGAGAGGATTTATGTCAGGCTCTTATTGCAGCTTGTTCCGGTTAAACTGGTGACTTTAAGATACAAATTTCAGCTTTATACTGTCACGATTTCGGATTTGGGAGAAATGTTGTTGAAAATGAGGCAAAAGCATATTCTGGATAGGCATTATCAGGTTGAATCTAGATCCAGAAGTTTAGTAAAAGTCTAAAATGTCGGATACATGTGAAAAGTACAGGTCATAAATACACTAGACGGTTCGGGTTCGGTCAGTGAATGCTGCTTCTGCATCAACACCTTCAGGTCCAAACGACGGATTCGGAGCAGGATGTTTTAGTTCTGAAATGATTTTATTTTTTATTTTTTTAATAAAGAAAAGTCTTTTCTACCTTTTTCCTGAAAGGCCTCGAAGCAGAAACACGTTCATCCACCGGATGAGGCCAGGACAGAGAAATTCACTTTCACTTTCATTTTCAAGGCGCCACCTACAGGCTGGACCGAAAAATACAGACTCTGTGTTTATTCGGCATTAATCTGTTATTTTGTAACCATGTTATTTTTTCCCAATTTTAGTCTTCGAAACTATTTGTACACAACATATTGTGCCTGCCTGATGAAATCATTGTTAAATATTTAATCAGATGTTCTGATCAATCAGTCTTTTCATTTTAATGAAATAATGTTTTTATACTTAAGTAATTTCTGAGATGGACGCTTCTTAGTCTTAAGTAAAATACGTTGAAGTAGCTCTACCACTTAAGTATAATTTATATATAAGTTTTGTTTTACTGAGAAAATGTATTAGGAGGAGATCATTATTAAAACTGGAAAATATGTAAAATCTGCAGAACTCTTTACATCAAACTAAATAATTTTATTTTTTATTAAAACACAGTAACACTGCCCTTCAAAGTAAATGATTAAGCAGGACAGATGTAACAAGCTGAACAAGGGATCATTTCTCATGTCTTTGTTGCTTCAGTATTAATCATTTTTCAAAGTTTTCATTTGTTAATAGCAATATTGTGGCCATTTTACATGTTAATAATTTCATGTAAAATGATGCTTTGCAAGGTTTTTGTCCATGGCCTCCATCACAGTTCTAAAAAAATTGTATGAGCGTCTACAGGCACTTGTTTTCCCACGAGGACTGACCATCCATCCATCCATTTTCCGTCACCCTTCTCCCTAACGGGGTCGGGAGGTGCTGGTGCCTATCTCCAGCTGCGTTCCGGGCGAGAGGCGGGGTACACCCTGGACAGGTCGCCAGTCTGTCGCAACGAGGACTGACATTTTCAGATTTTTCTGTTTCTCCACAGGCTGAGTCAATGTGGGTGAGAATCGCCAGCTGAGGGATTCCTGTGGAGATACAGACTCTAAAACATGGAGTTTCTCAAGAAACTCTAAATGTGGTTATTTTTTTATTATTTAAAGAATATATTGAAATAATGTGTGATGAAACATTTGTGGTGACATAAAACAAAAAATCTTTTACTGCAGAATATTCTAGATGCATATTTGCTGTTTCTTACCCAGATCACCGGCTGCTTCTCTGATTTCCCTCATTTTCTGTAAGACAGGATTTCATTTCTGATGCATTCGCAGAATAAATACAGAAGAGAACATGAACTCTGTCACTGATGGACGGCGAAGAGTTGTGAGTGACCATCGTGGCTCATTTCATTAGATAGACCATGATTTACATGTTGTAGACCACATGTGTCAAACTCAAAGCCTGAGGGCCAAATCCGGCCCACCAGAGCTTTTTATGTGGCCCTCCAGACTCCAAATTACAGCAACAGGCCCCTCCAGTTTTTTGCAAATACTAATTCACACAAAAATCAACAAATCCCCACATTTACTTCTGATTTTCTCAACATTTTTTCTCAAAATTAGCCAAAAACATTTGGGTTCAAGAGACTGCTGTTGCTTGATGGCAAGTGATAGTCCACGACTGATGAAAGGTAACCCATCCATCCATCCATTTTCCGTCACCCTTCTCCCTAACGGGGTCGGGAGTTGCTGGTGCCTATCTCCAGCTGCGTTCCGGGCGAGAGGCGGGGTACATCCTGGACAGGTCGCCAGTCTGTTACAGGGCAACACAAAGACAAACAGGACAAACAACCACACACACACACACACACACTCACACCTAGGGAGAATCTGGAAAGCCCAATCAGCCTGACAGTCATGTTTTTGGACTGCTAAGCCTGGAGGTTGGGCCCTAGGGCAGTCGTTCATGCAGCGGCCTGCCATGTTTTTGAGTTAAAAGATGTTTAAAGTTGACAGAAAATTTGAAAATGCCACTTGATAATTATGTGTTATTGAAAGATTTGGAGATTAATACCTGATCATCAACTATAAAATCTTAAGAAAATGCAAACATTTTAAAAAGACTTAAAAGCAATGCTGAGCCTGGTGGAGGCACAAGTAAAGCCTGGTGGCCCGCCAGGCTTATAACACACTGGAGAAAACCCTGCAATGCTTCCAAGATGCCATAAGAGCCATTTTTGAAAATCCAGAAATAACACATTACAAAAAAAGAGACCAATCAAAAAAATGTTACCTTATCTTTTGTGCACAATTTTGTCCTCCTACATTACACAACCAACTTGTGTACACAGCTGCATAACTTTCCCTGAATACAAACGTGACTGAATAACTTGTTTCTTACCCAGCTCACTGGCTGCTTCTCTGATTTCCCTCATTTTCTGTAAAACTAAGAAATTCATTTCTGACGCATTAGCAGAATAAATGCAGACCAGAACATGAACTCTGTCACTGACAGATGAGTCAGAGATGTAGGCAGGATCACCAGCAGAAATGGAAGATGAAGGATTAAACTGCAAAAGTAAATGATGCAGTTATAAGAAACTTCTGTGGATGACATAGTTTCACATGAAGCAAGGTAGCGATAGCATTTCAGACTCTGAGCCAAATAGAACAGGTGAATGTTGAAAATTATATGTATATATAACCCTAACCCTAACCCTAACCCTATATATAATAAGTATATATTTAAACCTTATATCCATCCTTCACCTGACCCTTCAAGGCCAGTTTGATGTCTTCTGCTCTGACTCCAGTTGTTCCCTCCAGACCCATGATGTCATTGAACACAAATGGATAAAAGTTTCCCCTTCCTTCTTTCTTGAATTCATAGGTTTGATACTGAAAGAAAAACAAAGGGTCAGGTTTTTATGGAGGTAGTACACAAATCTTCTGCAAAATCTTCTTCAAAATATGTGAACTATTTTATTTTCAAACTGAAATTTGCTTAACAGAAAAAAAAAAACAAACAAACCAGGAGCTACTCTAAATCTTGGTGTAGATTTCACCCACTAAAGGAGCATGATGGATACAGGGAGAATGTGTAATAAAACCCTCTATTTTTTCACATTTTATACAATAAAGTATCAGCTAATGTTTCATTCAGACATGTGGAGATTGTCTGTCCAGGGTGTACACCGCCTGTCACCCATTGACCGCTAAAGACTCCACCAGGAATAAGCGTAAAATGATGGATGGATGGATGGATGGATGGATGGATGGATGGATGGATGGATGGATGGATGGATGGATGGATGGATGGATGGATGGATGGATGGATGGATGGATGTGGAGACTGAGCTGATACAAAAAGCTGACACAAGTAGAAAGTCATAATATTTGAAAATGTGAATGAGCTTTTACAGCCAAACAAAAAATGATAGATTCACCTTCTTGGTGAAACTTTCATCAGCAGTGATGTTGTTGGCCAGAGCTTCCTGGGTCATTCTCCCTTGCAGGATGCTGTTGACAGAGTTGATGAAGGTGGACTTTCCGGGACCGACTGGGCCGTACAGCAGAACTCTGATTGCGTTGACGTTTTCATTCTGAGGTTGAAAATGCTTCATGTATTGCAGAAGTTCGTGTTTGTTTCTGTTCAAATGTGAAAATGAGAGTTACATTTAAAAGGATGTCATCTACCAGAACAAATTTCTTTCTTAAAATCAGACTTAGATAGTAACTGGTTACATTTACTTGAGTAACATTTAGAAAAGCTGAGGAAAAAAAGTACTTTTAGGAGTATTTTTACTACTCTACCTTTTACTCTTACTTGAGTAATTTTATTGAATTTTTTTCTACTCTTACTTGAGTAAAATTTCTGGATTTTCTATCCACTGAATGAAAAAATTATGTTTTAACCAAAACTTATATTTTTGTGATATCATGAATGACATCAACAAAATACGAGAGTAAAATCATGTCTTGGGATGTTTTTAGTAGGTTACAACAGCGCAAGCAGGTTTAGCATGATTTATAAATAAATCTACAAACATTTTTCCAAGATTTTTTCTGTGCATTTTTTTTCCAAAGCATTAGTCTCTGTCAAAAGTGATGGAGTTGCTGGGGTTAAGTGGTGGAGACGTCTCACTGGTTGAAGATCTGGGATCTGTCTTTTGGAGGCTTGGTAATAAGTCATTTGTCTCAGGCTCTGCATCCTCGGTTTACTGGCATGGGATCAAAGTGTTCAACGCATCATGACATAGCAGATGTACGTTACTGGTACGATCTGGAGAGTCAGATCGATTAAGAAGTGCAGAAGCTGCCAGCTGACAAAACAATGAAATTGTTTGGAAGAGGTTCTACCAAAACAACTGAACGCAGAGGATGGACAGATTTTCATGGTGAAATTATATTGCAATAAACCAGTTTGGATGATGTCAGCTGTTGATGCTAGATACCCAGACACTTGACAAAGATGGGTCAATAAACTGAAGTAACTGACCATCTCACAACCAAGTATAGTTCGTATATACAACTCCAAGATGGATGGAATGTATCTTATCAATTGGTGGATGAGTCGCTATCACATGATTGACTGTGCAAAAAAAAGGGACATTGTAGGTCATAATGCACTTTATGGACATGGCTGCTGTACTGCAAAACCTCTCTGTATGTGAAACACCAAAGAAGAACATCATGTAGTTTCTTGAATTTTGGATAAAAGTGAGCAAAATTTTCTTGTCTCAGGATGACAACTACAACTCTGATGTTTCAGTAGAAATTTGAATAGTCCTAGAGAAAAGGCATCTAAGTGAAGCCATTCACTAGATTCTCTCAGTTTGTAAAAGGGTAAATGCACATCTGCAGGAAAACAAAAACGTAAAGAATGTAACTCCATCACTTTTGACAGAGACTAATGCTTTGGGAAAAAATGCACAGAAAAAATCTTGTAAAAATGTTTGTAGATATATTTCTAAAACATACTATACCTGCTTACACTGTTGTAACCTACTAAAACCATCCCAAAGAGCAACAGCACATCTGAAAAAACTCAGGCGCATTATTATTTTCTAGGTTCTCTGCTTACAGGCAGATCACAACCGTATACAATGCCATTTACACATAGGCGTGGTCCCACAGGGAGAACTAATGTTTGAAGTAGACTGTCAGTGAAATGTTTTAGGTTTCAGGACATGTTGAGAATTTGAAATTAACTGTTCATAACAACAGCAATGCAAAATATTTAGCGTGTTTTACTTCTTCGGGACAGTTTCTCGTAGGTGAAAGCAGTACTTTGAATAGACCATATTGCTCAAACAAACACAACTATTGTGTATTATTTTGTTTTTGACAAAGACATCACTCAGGGTTTAAAGATCGTGCCTCACTTTTAAACCAGTTTTGTAGCAAGTATTCAGGTTCCACAATAGAAAGGACAAAATAAAGAGACTCCATTGTCTTCATAGCGTTTACGCCTCAGCAGGTCAAGTCAAGTTTAAAAACTTCAAGACCCTCTATGAAAATCAAGTTAATTAAAACACAGTTTGAGATCTGTGAAAATAAGAAGAAATATGTCTACACAGTTTTAGGCACAGGAAGACCTTGCATGGGATTCTATTTTTCAAACCATAATTACAGATTCTGTAAAACATAAGTTGTAATTGGGAGAAGTGTTTTTGTCAGTGAATAAAATGGGGATTGCCTTGTTTTTGTTTTGTGTGTGTTTGCATGTGTGTGTGTGTGTGCGTGCGTGTGTGTGTGTGTGTGTGTGTGTGTGTGTGCGTGCGTGCGTGTGTGTGTGTGTGTGTTTTGTAGTGTTTTTAAGGAAAAAACCCACATTGATCAACTCTTGTCCTGAACCTTTCTGCAATTCTGCCACAGTTGAGAGGCACATACTGTATAGCTGTTGTTTCTTTTACATTATTTTATTTGTTTTCTTTTACAAAACCTGAAAATACCTTTATAATAACCTACTCATATATGCCAGGCTAAACAAGTTAGAAAATATTAAGCAAACCTGATAGGATTATAAACTGGGTATTTTGCTGTCTGATGATGCAAAAAGCAACAAACATACTGGTGACATGCAGATCCACAGAAACAAATATACTCACTCCCAGGATGTTTCTCGCCACGCAGTTCTTAAAACTGAAAAATAAAGAGAATAAAAAGCAATGTCTAAAAGAATTAGTCTTGCAAATCGTAAGCAAATTTTGCTACTTAATTTGTATTTGATACATAATGTGGGTCCAGTTAGTAAAACATTCCAGAAGTCCATTTGATCATTGATGAAGGAGCAAAAATATTGTTTTGATGTAACTTCAGTTCTACTTACGTGGTTCAGTCAAGTCTGGAAAAACAGATTAAGATTAAGGTTAAAATTACTTAAGTCAAAACTATTACTGTTATAAGATTAGCAATGTTTTGTTTGAGAGTGAAAAAACACAGAAATAGTTACTGAACTTATTTTGAGGACATAAATGACAAAACAGACATAATAAGGTGCATAAAAAATTACCCTTAAGATAATTTTGTAATTAAAATTTTAATCATGCTTACCTTTCTACGCTTTCATTCTATTACTCGTCACATTAGTTTAGAATTATATTCTGTGATTGTTTCTAATGGTTTAACTGTAGCTTCATTTAAATTAAGTACTTAAATTTAAAATGTTACTTTAAAGGGATCAATGATTAGTTTTAAAAATAGACTATTTTTGAGAAATATTTATTTTAGATGTAAAAACAATGCCGTAATAATACTGTAGGCTTAGTTTTTATAAATTTTAATAAAATGTTGTCACATGAACATCACCATGTTGTTCACGCTGCAGTGCATTCTGGGTACAACTGCCGCAGGGCTCCTTTAGCATTTAAAGTGCTTCCAGCCTGGTAGTGGTGTTTAGGTGCTTTGTGGATGAGAACAGAATTTGTTTTTCGCTTGTTAAGGTAACGATCACCTTCATCAGTTTTGACAAAGTCTTCTGGAGAGAAATATTGAGGACATTGTCATTCAGAAGTTGGGTTCAGCTCCGGCTCTCTCCTCACTGTTTTGGTTTTTTGTTTTGTGTTTTTAAATTACAGCCAATAGAAAGATAAAGAGAACATTACACCAGTCAAATGCAATAATTTAATTCTATTATGTTAGATCATTTAAAACTGAGAGTAACTTTAAACCATATAACTGCATGCATCAAGCCACCCTGTGTTACTGACCAGGTGATGAAGGGCCACTCCCCATGACTGGGTCAAAATGTACTATGAGAGAAAATATGAGAATGAATGGTTAGTTTTTCCACCCCAGAGTATTTTGTTTTTACAAATAATAATAAATAATTTTTTTGTAGCTTCAAAAGCTATAAAATAATTTAATTCAGGGTGGATGTAAGTCTTTGTGTCATTACTGCCCCCCTCAAGGAGGATACCAAACTGCTGAAGAGAAAAACAACCCAAACCAGATCAGAAGGAGGGCTAGGACAAAAATAACACTAGCGTTCTTAAGATCATGAAAGTACAGAGAGTCTGGAGTCTGGCAGCGACAAAGGAGCAGAGATTCTGGCTGCCTGGCAAGGGAAGAGCAGGAACTTTGGAGGCCATGAGGCCAGAGAAATCCCCAAAGAGGATCTGGAGGTTAGAGGAGTCTGATGCCTGCAGGGCAGCAGCGCCAGACGAAGAGCTTGGCTCCTACAGTAGTAGCAGGCGCCGCTGCTGGATCTGCAGCAGGCTTTAAGGTTGAGGGACAGGTGATGGTGAAGACAAGGAGGCTGCTGCTGAAAAACTGGTGTGAATAGAGGGTGTTAAAGTTCTGATAAGTGGAGCAAGCTGGGAGTCATGAAGACAGTGACAGAAATAGCGAGGATGGGTGGAGGTGACCTGTGAGGAGTGGTCTTGAACTGTGGTGGATGATCCTGAAATGAGGCGAGTTGTGGTTGAGGTGGAGTGGGTCTGTTAAACGTCGCCTCTTCAAATGTGTCCAAGAGATGATAGGAGTGAAGCAGCTTTAACATAAGAAGCAACAATCACCCGTTCCCCTGGTGAGTTTTGTAAATATGGTCCAGTTTTAACCTGATAGTTCTTAGAAAGTCATTGGTATCATGTTGAAGGTTGGTGAAGTGGTAGGACCCAAACACAGAGAGACGTAGCAGGATTTGAATTTGATGATTCAATTAAAAAATGATGAATTGCAAAATAATTCCAACATCCAACCACTGGGAGAATATGGGGAATCAAAGGGAAATGACTGGAGGAACCAGCAAGGAGTGACTGATAGAGAGGAGCTTAAATTCTGGGGGTTTGATGCTGAAACAAGAAGAATTGATAGCAAACTGATCACAAATGTGAGGGGGAGAGAGGAGAATTTCAGACCGAGTGGCGGTCTTTCTTTCTTTCTCTCTGTGAGAGAGAGAGAGGAAGAGAGAGAGACATGGGGCGAGGAAAGATGCACAGGGGCCTAGAAAATAAATCAACAGGAAACGATAATAGACACAAGAAACGATTAACTAAGAACAACTAGAATAGACATGACTAGAGACACTAGGACAGACTGAGTCATGGTAAAACCAATACAAGACGAATCTAATCAAAATAAGAAATAACAGAAAAGTGATTAACTAAAATAACTAAGAAAGGTTTGGACCAAAGTAAAACAAAGCACATCAGATCTATATAGAAGAGCAACTTAGAAACACAGAAAACAAAACCCAGAATCCAACTAATCAACCAAAGCTATGACAGTTTGCTGAACTTTCCTAACACAAACCTAAAATTGTCTAAAAATGCCCAAACATGTAGATTTATGGGTTAATGCAGGTCTTTCATCTGCTGAACCTACCTGAACAGCTGATGTGCTTCAGGGAAGGAGAGCCGATGCAATGGCTACAAAAACTCAGTGACTACCAATTTGAAGAATTTTATTTTTACTTTCAGTTTTAATAGATTATGTGATCTCGAGACAAGACACATTCAGTACATTGAGTAAAAATCTGTTTTTATTTGAATAATATGGATTTGAAAGTTCATTTCAAGGCTTTTCTTGATCAGACAGAAGACAATGAGGAACAATAAGTCATCAGCTTTCTAACTAACACAGAGACGCTCTCACTATTATTATTCTTCACACATGTTTACACATGCTGTACACTCAGTTCTGGAAACCTCCTAACCCCCCAAGCAACGCATCCTTATCTTCTGCACCCAGTCTTCACCTCCTGCCAGAAAACAACCAATAAACTTGAACCTTTTCATAAACCATGAAGTCTCACTTCCCAGCTTACATGTCCATTGTTCTAAATCTAAACCATCCGATGTCTCTAAACATAGGTTAACAGCAACAAACATAAATATTAACTCACATCAATCAATAGGTGCAAAAATAATTCTTAGCAAAATAAACCAAATGAGTAAATGAATATATATAGTAAAGAAGTGAACGTTAGCTGGAGATAGGCACCAGCACCTCCCAACCCCATTAGGGATAAGGGTGTAGGAAAATGGATGGATGGATGGATGGATGGATGGATGGATGGATGGATGGATGGATGGATGGATGGATGGATGGATGGATGGATGGATGGATGGATGGATGGATGGATGGATGGAAGAAGTATATCTAAGCATAAAAATAGTATGCAAAAGATAAAAAGGCAATGAGAAAGTATATAATATATTGATGATAGCAAGATTTTTCCAACAGTGTGTAGGCGTAGTCGTCTCCAAAGTCGATCATCAGTTTCAGAGCACTCAGGATCAGAGCGTCAACATCTGGATCCAGATGAGTTTCACTGCTGTAGTTCTTCACTGGGAGGATGCAGTTCATTGGGATCCCCAGACTGAAGCTGAAGTCACCCATCTATATTTAAAAAAAAAAAACATTTATTTGAGCCAGTCCATTTTTTCTTCTGTTTAGAATAAATCTTTCTATGACTCACCTTTTTCTTTAAATGTTTGCTCCTGTAGACGTTTCTCAGATTTTTCTCTGTTTCTCCACAGGCTGAGTCAATGTGGGTGAGAATCGCCAGCTGAGGGATTCCTGTGGAAACAGAGAGTTTTCTTTTCTTGTTTATTAACAAGCGATGAACAGATTTTAACAAGTATATACAAGTAATTCTTTAGATTAATTTTTAGAAATGGAAATCATGAAACCATGTAAAAAAGACTAAAATGTTACTTTCATTTCTTTTCTACATGGTTTATCTACCTACTTCATGCAACCCCTATGATTTTTGGAGTAAAATTTGAGTATTTCGCTTTCTTATGCTTGCAGTTGCATTACTTTAGTGAATGGAAGTTTAGTTTATATTTTTGTTTCTTACCCAGATCACTGGCTGCTTCTCTGATTTCCTTCATTTTCTTTAGAACAGAGGATTCCATTTGTGGAGCATTTGCAGAATAAACACAAACCAGAACATGAACTCTGTCACTGATGGACGGAAAAGGGTTGTAGCCAGGATCACCAGCAGAAACTGAAGATGAAGGATTGAACTGTGTAAAAAGAAAAAGATATGCTAAATTCACCTTTAAAAATTATACATTTGGGACATTTCTATGTATGTATGTGACTTAGAGATCCTAAAGCTGGGTGTAAAAGTTTTATAATCTAAGTCGGCGGTTTTCAAAGTGTGAGGCGCGCCTCCCCTAGGGAGCGCCAGAGCACTTTAGGGGAGGCGCGGTGCGAGGGAAAAAGTAAACCGAAGAAGAAGCTATCAATTTCAAGGAAATGTGCAACATTTACAGATGTGTTCCAAAGATCTGATCAAAATGTTTTTGTTAAGAAGTGAAAACACTGTTGGTATCAAACATTAAACTCAGAAGCTCAGATGTAACATTTGTTTGAGAAAACGGTTGAAAAATGAGTTTGGGGTTGTTCTTATCATTAGAAAGAATAAAAAAAGGGCGTATTTGCCATACAAAGGCCCTGATAAAATAATTAAAATGGGAGGAAATGTTTTAAAATGTTCATGTGTTAAATTTCATTGAGATAAAGTGTCACTTTAAAAGATGAGATGGTTCTAAAATAAAAGCAATTAGAAGGTGTTTTGTAGTGGCGTTTGTTTGTGTGTGGGTTTATTATTTTTGGGTGGGGGAGGCGAGAGGGGGGCTCACCCTTTCATACTTTGAAAACCCCTGATCTAAGTCAATAAGAACAGACTTTTTAAGTGACGGCTGAAAATTATTTACAAAAACGATACATGACATGTACCTTGTATCCATCCTTCACATGTCCCTTCAAGGCCAGTTTGATGTCTTCTGTTCTGACTCCTCTTCCATCTTCGTCTTCCAGACCCATGATGTCATTGAACACAAAAGGATAACAGTCTCCTTTGCCGTCTTTCTTCATTTTATAGGTTTGATACTGAAAGAAATAGAGTTTCACAACTATTGTTTTGGTAACGTTTACTTTCACGCACCATACGAACAAACTCATCAAGTTTGAAACAGACTGATCAAAATCCATAGCAGGAGTTCGATCAAATGCGGAATCTGTAAACTGTCCAAATGGGATCAAAATCGAAACTTCAATCCATGATGTCCAACTTCCTGTTTGGTGTGGACCATGGGTGCCAGAGAGTTTTCTGTAGGTTTTGTGGAGCTGTGCAAGTGTATCAATTTTAATGATTTTTTTAATGAAGTAAGGTCAACGCAGAGGGTATTCTGAAAGTTGTTGGAGGAACTGCTGAGCCATTTCTATTGCGATTTTTGTGACAACCTTAAAAATACGTAAATTTCATGCAGGTAAGTCTGATGCATCCGCTTTTGTTGCTATGGTTTCGGTAATGAGGTGGGGGAGAAGAAAGTGAGGATAAAAGCAACAGTACCCAGGTAGTTGAAGATGATGATGGTTTAATGATGAAAAGCATCCAAATAATCCAGACAGCACAGCTAGAGTAGAAGGCTGGGGCTCAAAAACTGGTAGCAACTGGTCACATTAGACATGTGATGGCAGATTAGACTAGTATAGACTAGACTAGTATAGACTAGACTACTAGACTAGACTAGATTACTAGACTAGACTAGACTGAACAGCTTCAACCAGGACCCAACAGAGAACAAGAATCACAGGCGGGTATAAATCACGGGAAATAGACACAGCTGGGATCAATCAAACACAGAAACTCAACTGACACAGAATCCTAAATAAACACACAGAAAAACTCAAATCCTTAGAGTTTCATTGATCATAGTGGGGTGATGTTTTTAGAGAAAGTCCAGTCAGTCTGAGAAGTTGATAAAGGGAATGTCGGTGTCGGCGTAAAATAAAGTTTCATTTGACGGAACAAAAATAATAAACTATGATCACAATAGGCTTTCACTGCACTTACCTGCTCAGGTGTAAAAATAAGAATAAATATTCAACGTTAATTCGAAGTTATACTGACCGATCTTGTGAAACTTTGATCAGAGGTTGTGGCACTGGCCAGAGCTTTGTTGGTCATTCTCCCTTGTAAAACAGAGTTGACAGAAGTGATGAAGCTGGACTTCCCTGCACCGACTGGTCCGTAGAGTAACACTCTGATCACTTTGGCTCTTTTATTCTGAGGTTGAAAGTTCTTTGTGTACTGCAGAGGTTCCTCATTGTTTCTGTTGAGATGTGAAAATAAAGGTTGGATCATTTTGTGAATCAAATTTTTAGAAGAGTACCTTTAGAACAAAATCACAAGATCTAAGTAAGTCACATTCCTATGGATTAGTATAGATTTTCAGCATTTAATTTAAAGGGTAAATAAAGTCTTTGAATGTGTTTGTTTAAAGTTTTAATAGCTGAAATTATTATTGCAATTAATGCATAACTGAGCAAATGGGACGAAACACATGGGACGAAAGTAAATGAACTATATATATAAACTAATCAGGAAGATTGCAAGTTAGCAAATTAAAAGAACATTGATATATAACTGTTATGTTAAAGATCAATAACAAAATGGTGAAGGCATTCGCAACAAATTTTAAAATTTTTTTTTTTTTTTAATTAACTGAGGACAAAAATACATTTTAAAACCTGCATTCAAACCAGGATCCAAGTGAACTGAACATTTATGTCATCATCACATAACAACACATGTTCACTGAATCCAATGCTGCATAAGGGAATGTAACATGGTTTGTGTTTAATAAACTCATCCACTGTTAAGACATGAAAGAAGAGACTTTGAAAAAACAACAAACATGTTGGCAACATGCTGGTGGAGAGAAACAAATGTACTCACCCCCATCTTATTTCTCTCCATGGAGCTGATAAAACTGTGATGGAGAATTGAGAACAATGTCTTAAAAAATCAGTCTGGCAATCAGAATCATTTGCTACTGTTGAGACGCTTACCAAGGTCAAGTGCACACACATGCTTTTGCACACATTACATTCTCATACTTTCACACATTTCCTATAATACAATGGACTGCATTTATTTTGTTGAAGTCTGGGGTAGTTACTACCCCAGACTTCTATAAGTATGGTGGTTTAGCACTGTGTGCATGTTCCAAGTCCATCCATCCATTTTCTTACATAGTCATGCCATTGGGGTCTGGTGCCTATCTGCAGTTACCAACGGAGATAGGCAAGTTTGCTAAATCTCTTATTTGTTCTCCAGACACTTCTGCAGTCTCAACTATTAAAAATGTGAGGGTGCAACATGCATTTATTTTATGTATTTGGCTCAAAATACATCAAAATAAAGTGGAAAATGTTCAAATAAGCAGTAATTTTGTTTAATGGTTAGCGGAGAGGCCGCTATGCTGACCTCTGCTGTGTTTTCTGTGTACTGCAGTTGTGTTGTACTGTTCTGAGAAAAAGAAAATAAACTAACGCACGTTGAAACGCTTGTTTTCTTCAGAAAAGAACTGAAATCTTAGTCCAGCTATGATCTGCAGTTAGATCCTGTGGAGTTTAATTGTAATTTCATTGCAGTGGAATAATTTAAAACTGACAGTCAGTCAGAGTGTATATTATACATTATGTGTCTCAGTGAAACAGTCATGTGATACTCACGAGGTGTTGGCTGCTGATTCCCCATGACTGGGAACAATGAGCTGTGAGAGAGAGAATGAAGAGTTAGGTTTATTCACTCCAACTGCTGTTTTTCCCTTTTTTATTATTATCTTTGGGTCTTATAAATGTTATCATTTATTTTAATTTATAAGAATATGAAAGAGTTTATTTATAGCATTTAGTAAGACAAATCCCAACAGTTTCTTGGCGTAGTTGTCTCCGAAGTCAATCATCAGTTTCAGAGCATTCAGGATCAGAGTGTTGACGTCTGGATCCAGCTGAGTTTCCTGAAGGTAGTTCTTCATTAGGAGGATGCAGTTCATTGGGATCCCCATACTGGAGCTGAAGTCGCCCATCTACATTAAAAAATATATATATTTATTTATTTTGAGTTATTTTTTCCTCCTGTTTGAATAAATCTTTCTATGACTCACCTTTCTCTTTAAACATTGGCTCCTGTAGACGTTTCTGAGATTATTTTGTGTTTCTCCACAGGCTGAGTCAATGTGGGTGAGAATCGCCAGCTGAGGGATTCCTGTGGAAACAGAGAGTTTTCTTTTCTTGTATCTTGATACTGTATTAGCAGTAAATATACTTTAACAAGTACATGAAATTAATTCTTCTCAGATGATCTGTAGGAGCAAATTGTTGAAGTTCAAACTATAGCATAATGAAAAAAAAAGACTAAACTGTAAAATGTCACTAATGTTTTAGGGTTGAAAGCCTCTAACGTTCTTAAAGAACTGATTCCAGCTGGAATTCACTCTTTGTAAATCTGTAAATGGGTTTTTTTTCACCATCCTCTCCACATCTTTTCCTTCCTTTCACCTCCATGAATCTGCTTGAACACAGAGCTCTGTGCACAGCCAGCTTCTTTAGCAATGACCTTTAGTGTTAACCCTCTTGTGCAAGATGTCAAAGGTCATCTTTTGGACAACTGTGCTGTCAGCAGACTCTCCCTTGATTGTGTGACTGGACTTAGAGACAATGTAAAAGCATTTGCAGGTGTTTTGAGTTAATTAACTGATCAGAATGTGGCACCAGGGATCTTTGATATTGAACATTTTCACAATATTTAAATATTCTAAGATACTGAATTTGGAGTTTTCATTAACATTAAAAGAAATAAACATTTGAAATATATAAGTCTATGTGTAATGAATGAGTATAATATACAATTTTCTCCTTTTGAACGGAATTACTGATTGAAATCAACTTTTTCATGATTTCTACTTTTTTTACTAGCACCAGTTAAAGTGGTTACAAAAGCCAGGTACAAACATATTTAAAGGATTTTACTTTCACTTTCAGTTTTAATAGATCATGTGATTTATAGGAAGAACCCCTGGATTATAGGAAACATTCAGTGTGTTCAGTGAAAATCTGTTTTTATTTAAATAGTTATTTATTGCAATGAATAACTGTAAATAAGTATTATTTACAATATTTGACCTGCGATTCTCACCCAGTTAATGTGGGTGAAAATCACCAGCTGAGGGATTCCTGTGGACACAAAGAGTGTCTTTTCTTGTAACTTAGCAATAATTATATCTTAACAAGAATATTAAAACCTCTCAGGACTCATTTCAATAAGTGACAAACATTTGTGACGTCATGAAAAAATGACTAAGCAGTAAAATGTTATTTTAATTTCTTTTCTTCACATTTCTTCACCACCTATTTTATGTAACCTCTATAACTGTTGAAGTAAAATTTGACTATTTTCCTTACTTGTATTTACAGTGACATTACTTTACTGAACGCAAGTTTATGGTATATTGTTGTTGTTTCTTACCCAGCTCACTGGCTGCTTCTCTGATTTCCTTCATTTTCTGTAAAACAGACGGTTTCATTTCTGATGCATTAGCTTCATAAATGCAGACCAGAACATGAACTCTGTCACTGATGGACGGGGAAGAGTTGTAGAAAGGATCACCATCAGAAATGGAGGATAAAGGATTGAACTGTGGAAAAAAAAAAAGTGTATTCAACACAATTGCTACGAACCTATATTTTCCATATCAAGCAAGACAATTACTGTATAACTTCAGAAGGATGAATTTAAAAAAAAAAAAAAAGTACATATTAATACCTTGTATCCATCCTTCACGTGACCCTTCAAGGCCAGTTTGATGTCATCAACTCTGACTCCAGTTCTTTCCTCCAGACCCATGATGTCATTCAACACAAAGGGATAAAAGTTTCCCCTGCCTTCTTTCTTGATTTTATAAGTTTTGTACTGAAAGAAAAAGAAAAATTTAAGTTGTTTTCATGTAAACAGCTGATATGTAGCTGCTACCAATATGTTTAAAACTATGAGAACAGCAGTAAATGTGCTTCAATATACAGATATTAATTAAATCCTAATCTTAAATTTGTTTTGAGAAATAAAATTGTGAACATGTTGATACATAAGTCTTGGTGAGATACTTTTTCAGGCTGGCCTCGCAGTCCTGCAGCACACTGTTGTTTTGTTGCACCACATTATTTCAAACTGCATCTAATCAAATGTTTTCTCTGTTAGTTCATCGTAAGCTTTAACCAATAAAAGAATCATGTTACCTGTGGATAGAGGGTGAACCAGGAATGACAGCAATTTCTACATTTTATTTTAAAGAAAAGTAGGAGTTGGTATTCCACACAACCATGCGGTTATTAATTGATCCACCAAGCAGAGATGTATAAGAAAGCATAAATTCCAAAAGTGAGAATATGCCTTTAACATCAAACAAGAAGTTATACTGACGTGTCTTGTAAAACTTTGATCAGAGGTTGTTGCTCTGGCCAGAGCATCATTGGTCATTCTGCCCTGCAGGACGTTGTTGACAGAGTTGATGAAGCTGGACTTTCCTGCACCGACTGGACCATGGAGCAAAACTCTGATGGCTCCAACTTCTTCATTTTGAGGTTGAAAATTCTTCACATACTTCAGAAGTTCCTGGTTATTTCTGTTACAATGTGAAAATCATAGTTCCAATTAAAACGATTTTATCTGCCAGAACAAACTTTTGCTCCTGGGAGCTTTTATGACTTCACTTAACACTTTTGTTTGCATCATGTAGAAGTCGATATCGATTATCAGGTAATCGATAATCATAACAATTATCGATTACCCGATAATCATCACAATTATTGGTAATCGTGATGATTACCCGATAATCATTGTCCTGTATTTGAGGATTGATGTGAGTGTCCTCTTTTATATCAGTAAAACTCTTAAATGATACATTATCTTTTCCACAATTTTGATATGTTTTAATGTCCAGGGGCCTCATGTATAAAGCATGCGTACACACAAGAAATTGTGCAGCACCATGTTTTACGTACAAGTCGGCATGTATAAATATGAACGAGGGGTGGAAGTTTCGTGAATATATACAAACTTTTTCCCTGGTGTAAAAATGTGCGGCAGCCGGAAACTTTTTCTGTGAACAATATCAAAATATGAAGCGTCAAAACTCACTTAAGTATAGTTATAGTTTTTTATTATTTTAATATTTTTGTCACAATTTGAGTTTTTCTCTGTGTTTATTTTGGGTTTTCTGTGTCTTTGGGTTTCCGTGTTGTCCTGGCTCCCCTTGATTATTCCCTGGTGATTCTCGTTTCCTTGATTACCCTCTGTGTATTTAACCCCACCTGTGTGCCGTGTTCCTCGGCAGATCCTAGTTGTATGTCGTTTTGTTTTCAGTCCACTTATCTTCCAGTTGCTATAAGTGTTGAGAACTGGCTTCTGCTCAGCTGTGCTGCCTGGATCATTTGAATGTTTCGGATTGTTGTTTGAATCTACATTTATTCATGTTTTCATCTTCTCAACCTGGGCCCTCAGCGTTTGTCTCACTATCTCTATCATAACTTAAGACAATTTTATTGTTTAAATGTAAACGATGAAAATTAAATGCATTTATCCTCAGATAATAACCTAACACGCACACAAAAAGAAAATAAAAATAAAAGGATACTAAAACCTCACTGTAAATAATAATTGTCCTCAGTTTGTTCTCATGAAGATGTAAGGCGTTGGTTTGTCCACCGAAGCACATGAAATGTATCTATGGGTTAATTTCATTGTGACTGACAAAGTAAAAGTGGGGTTGAATCAGCAGATTAACTCCAAACAGTGTGATTAGGTTTAAGGTGATCAAGGAATGTAGAAAATCATACGTTTAAAAGTAGCTGCACAAAGGTGAGCCAAGTAGTTGTGGAGCGCTTTGGCTTTGATGCTGGACATTGCCCATTGGAGGATTCAGAGGGAGCGATTGATCAGAGGTCATATTGATCTGCTGGAAAATGTTGATGAAAGTTTATTAGTGTTTAGATTGCCAAGTCTGATTGTCCTGTTCATTTAAACCTTAGCAGATCAAATCAAACTTGAAAATGTCAATGCACTCTATGGAAGTTAAATTAATTAAAACTCTGTTTAAGATCTGTGGAAATACAAGAAGAAAAATATCTATGCAATTCTAGCTATAGGACCATCGTACATGGGATCCTTTTTTTCTAACTATGATTGAGGATTCTATGAAATCTAAGATTTGTAGAATTGTTTTGTTGGTGAAAATAAAATCAATAAAATCAAATTTGTTTTCTCTACAGAAAAACCTACATAGATCAACTCTTCTCCTGAGCTTTTCTGCAACAGTTGAGAGCACATACTATGTTGCTATTGTTTCTTTTACATCATCTTTTCCGTTTTCTTTGACAAAACCTGAAAATAACTTTATAATAACTTACTCAAATATGTTATTCCAAACAAACTAGAAAGCATTAGGCAAATCAGATAGGACTATAAACTGGGTGTTTTGCTGTCTGATGATGCAAAGGCAACAAACACACTGGTGACATGCAGATCCACAGAAACAAATTTACTCACCCCCAAGACATTTCTCTCCATGGAGTTGTTAAAACTGTAATAGAAAATAAAGAGTAGCATCTTAAAGACTTAGCCTTGCAAATCATAAGCAAATTTTGCTATTTATTTGTATTTGATACATAATTTGGGTGCAGTTAGTAAAACATTCCAGAAGTTAATTTGGAATGTTAAAGGAGCAAAAAACTTGTTTTGATGTAACTTCCAGTTCTACTTACATGGAGACAGTGGAGAAGCTAACCCTGGCAAAACAGATTAAGATTAAGGTGATCTGTTTGCACATAATGACCAAATTGTACTAATTGAATCAGCGCCTCCTAACTATAATTGTTTAAGTGAGAATAGAAAACATAAAAAAGGAGGAGGCGTGGCTTCTATTTTTAAGAAAACCATAAATTGTAGTAAAATCTCTTTCGGTCATTTCACCTCTTTTGAGTATCTTGGAATTCAGGTTAAAGGCTACAAACAAACTTTGACACTAACTTTATACAAAACTCCAACATACGTGGAAAATTTCTTTACTGACTTGAATGATCTTCTATCTCTCATATGCATTGATTATGATTGTTTAATAATTGTTGGTGATTTCAACATTCATGTGGACAAACCCCAAGACAGAGGAGCAAAAAAGCTCTTATATTTTAGAAAATGTTAGTCTAACACAACATGTCAAACAAGCAACACACACTCAAGAACACACACTGGACCTGGTTATCAGTAAGGGTGTGAATATTTCCAGTGTCTCTGTAACTGACGTCGCATTGTCGGATCACTTTGCTGTTATCTTTGAAGGTTCTTTATTCTTTGACCCACTTGGACAAACAGCTACTGTCACAAAAAGTTTTTTCACAGAAAACACAGCAGAAACATTTAATCAAATCTACTCTTCTTCCTCACCCTTAAGCTGTAATGATGTAGATAAGCTGGTAGATGATTTTCAGTCTAAAGTTTCATATATCATTGATTCCATTGCCCCAATTAAAGTAAAGGTTGTGTCTGGCAGGAAGAAATCTCCATGGAGAAATGCACAAACAGTTCGATCTGCAAGACAACTCTGCTGCAGGGCAGAACGAAAATGGCGTAAAACTCAACTTCATGTTCATCATGACATCTATAAAGAGAGACTACGTAACTATCACTCAACACTAAAACATGCAAGGGAGGCTTTCTTTGCAGATGTCATAAACAAAAACATTAACAATGCTCGAGCTTTATTTGCAACAGTTGACAGGCTCACAAACCCTCCCATGATGTTACCACCTGAACTCCAGTCTAATGCTGCCTGTAATAAGTTTTCCAACTTCTTTTCAGAGAAAATCCAAAAAATCAGAGGATTAATCTGCAAATCAACTCTAAAGCCAGAGCCATTGCTGAACCCAAACAAAACTAATGCAGGAAAATTGACCCACTTTCAACTATTTAATTATAAAACCCTAGAAGAAATTATAAGTGAGTTAAGTTCAAGCTCCTGCTGTGTGGATGTTCTACCCACACATTTCTTTAAGAAAGTCCTGCCTGTTATTGCTACTGATCTGATCCAAATAGTAAACTCATCGCTCACATCAGGCGTTTTCCCCCAGGCTTTGAAAACAGCAGTTATCAAACTACTGATAAAAAAGAACAATCTGGACAAATCACTACTGCAGAATTACAGGCCGATCTCCAACCTGACATTCAAACAATTAAATAGTTTCCTCATGATGACCAACTGCTTTGATTCTTTCCAATCTGGTTTTCGTGCTCACCACAGCACGGAGACTGGCCTAGTCAAAGTATTCAATGATATCTGCATCATTGACTGTGGAAGAACCACGGTGTTGGTTCTGTTGGACCTCAGTGCAGCTTTTGACACTGTCGACCAGGACATATTACTGAATCGACTGGAGAGTTGGGTCGGACTCTCCGGTTCGGTGCTCAACTGCTTTGAATTTTACATAAAGAACAGGGATTTCTTTGTTTCAATAGGAAACTTCTCATCAAAGAGGTCAAAAGGTCACATGTGGGGTACCCCAAGGTTCAATCCTAGGACCCCTCTTATTCAATATTTATATCCTCCCACTAGCTCAGGTTATAACAGGAAATAATATTAGCTACCATAACTAAGCGGACGACACACTGCTCTGCATCCCCAGAACCAGAACCAAACGAGAAGAAGCAGCTTTCAGCATATATGCACCAAAAATGTGGAACAAACTCCCAGAAAACTGTAAAACAGCTGAAACCCTGACATCCTTTAAATCTCAACTAAAAACGGATCTGTTTAATAAATTGTACTTGAAACTTAATCAATTAAAAATGTAATGATGGAACTTGACTTAATGTATTTGTGGAGTTTCCTCCATCTTCATCGTGTTAGTATTTAATGTTTTATATTGATAATATTTCTTTTTTTTTTCTTTCTTCTTCTTTGGTGGTGGATTTTTGTATTAAGTGTTTACTGGATTGGGTGCACACATTTTAGTAAACACTTTGTTTATTTAGAATATTGATTACTTTGTTTTTTTGTTGAGTTGAAGGACTGGCTGGGAGGAGTTGATTGTCTTGGGTCAAACCAGTAAATGGAACGAACCATCAGGATGCTGGAAGCGGGGAGTTTGATTTGGAAGATTCCTCCTCTCGCCCTATTGATATTCTTCCTCTCGCTACTGTTAAAACATTTATGGTGTTAGGTTGTTTTTTTGTTTTATAGTTGTGTTGAAGTAAAATGTTGTGATTTGAATCTGTTATTTGGGTTTATGTATTGTTTGTTTTTGTTTTCTTCCCTGCCCCTCCTTGTGTGTGTGTGTAGGCTAGCCTTTGTATATAAATTCCCTTGTGTGTTCTGTGAAGAAGTCAGTTAGTTTTGTTTGTTGAGTTGGTATGCCTTAGTTGATTTTTTTTGGGCCCACTTTTCTTATATTTCTTTTGAGATTGGTTGTAAAATTTTTGTTATGCTTTGTTGAAAAATTAAATAGTTGTTTTTTTAAACCTTTGTCCTTGGGTTTGCTGGTCGGACCGTCACAATATTGTTTATTCTATGTTGCATGACTTTGTGTTTTTATGATGTAAAGCACATAAAATTTGATTGATTGACTGATTGTAAGATTACTTTAGTCAAAACTATTACTGCTATAATATTAGCTATTTTTTGTGTGAAAGAAGAAATAATCACTGTACTTATACTGAGTTTGTAAATGAGAAAACAAAGACAAGCTGAAAAACAATTACCCTGTGGATAATTTAGTAATGCTTCCATTACTGTACTTTTCGACAATTACTGGTCACATCATTTTAGAATTATATTCTATAATATTCATTTAGAATGGTTTAAGAGTAGCTTAATTTCATTTAATTATGTCAAGTCATTTAAAACAGAAAGTAACTTAGAACTTATTAAATTGCTTGCATTTTAATCAAGCAACCCTGTGTTACTTACCAGAGGAATAGAAACTCTCCATGACTGGGTCAAAAATGTGCTATGAGAGAAAGTGTGAGAATAAAGTTAGTTTTTTTTTCTCTCCATCTTATTTGTTTTTATTATTTTACAAATAATAATGAATCATTAGTTTGTAGTCTTTGTGTCATTACTGCCCCCTCAAGGTGGATACCAGACTGCTGAAGAGTTCAAAACACAAAAACAAGCCAAACTGGAGTTGGGGGGAGAGGAATTCAGAAGGATGGATTGGACAAAAACAAAACTTAGTTCAGAAAATCATGAAGGAGCACAGAGTCTGGTGGTCTGGCAATGGAGGAGCAGTGACCTTGGAGGACGCCGGCGGGGCAGGAACTTTGGAGGCCACGAGGCCGGAGAAACCCACAAAGAAACTCTGGAGGCTAGAGAAGCTTGGCGCTAGCAGTGGCTGCAAGTAGCTGCAGGTAAATGAGGCATGCCACTGCTGGTTCTGCAGCAGGCTGGAAGGATTTAAACACTGTGGGTGGAGACAAGGAGGCTGCTGCTGAAAAACTGGTGTGAATGGTGAGTTTTAAAGTTCTGATAAGTGGAGCAAGCTGGGAATTATGTAGACAGTGGCAGAAATAATGAGGCGACATGAAGGTGACAATCTGACCAATCGGAAAAGCTTTGGGGGGCTGATACCAACGAGGAGTGGTCTTGAACTGTGGTGGATTGTGGCAGAGGTGGATGATCCTGAAATGAGCTGAGTTGTGGTCAAGGTGGAGTGGATCTGTTAAACTTCACCTCTTTAATATGTTCATTAATCCAAGGAGTGACAATTCTGGTTCTAAGAATTCTAAGAATGAGTAGCAGCAGTCACCTGTTCGAAAGGTTAGCTGAAGGTTCAGAAACCTTCATTACAGCTGAAGGTTGTACTGAAAATATGTCCTTCAGTACAAGGTTGCACTAACCCAGGACTGCATGTGTTTGAACAGTTTTAGACGATTTTAGGTTTGTGTTAGAAAAGTTCAGCAAAGTGATACCTTTGGCTGATTAGTTGGATTTTGTTTTCTACGATTCTTAGTTGCTCTTTTATTTAGATCTGATATGTTTTGTTTTACTTTGGTTCAGTCATTCATAGTGTTTATTTCTTCTAGTTATTCTTAGTTTTATCTAGTTTAATAATTTCTTATGTCTATTATTCTTCCCTGTTAATTTATTTTCTAGCGCCCTGTGCATATTCCCTCACCCAGTGTCTCTCTCTCTCTCTTTCTCTCACTCTCAGTACAGCCTTTCTCCTCTCTTCCCCTCACATTTGCGATCAGTTTAGTAATCATTCTCGTTCTTTGTTTCAGTAATCAACCTTCCAGTAAATAAGCTCCTCTCTATCAGTAACTCCTCACTGGTTCCTCCCATCATTTCCCTGTGCTTCCCAGTATTCTCCAAGTGTCTCCTGGATGGCTGTTCCTAGATCTATTTTATATTTTAGAATTTTTTCATTAAATTATCAAATCCAGTTGTTGTCTTCATTTGGAACCAGCCAGCTGGACCCCGCAGAGATTCTCCAAGATGAGAGTACAAAGAACTTTCTAAGAAATATCAAGTTAAAACTAGACAATATTGCCATCATCAACTCACCTTTCTTAGCTGACGGTTGAGAAACCTTCAGCTGT
The DNA here is from genome assembly GCA_911649635.1 of Poeciliopsis gracilis. NCBI lineage: Eukaryota > Metazoa > Chordata > Actinopteri > Cyprinodontiformes > Poeciliidae > Poeciliopsis > Poeciliopsis gracilis. The sequence continues at coordinate 1,839,158 of CAJVRI010001532.1, forward strand.
CCTGAAGGTCTTTTATCTGCTGAACCTACCTGAAAAGTTGAAGTGCTTCACGTGAGGAGAGCTGTTAAAGTGGTAACAAAAGCCAGGTACAAAGATATTTAAAGGATTTTACTTTCACTTTCAGTTTTAATAGATCATGTGATTTATAGGAAGAACCCCTGGATTATAGGAAACATTCAGTGTGTTCAGTGAAAATCTGTTTTTATTTAAATAGTGCCAAATTGCAATGAATAACTGTAAATAAGTATTATTTACAATATTTGACCTGCGATTCTCACCCAGTTAATGTGGGTGAAAATCACCAGCTGAGGGATTCCTGTGGACACAAAGAGTGTCTTTTCTTGTAACTTAGCAATAATTATATCTTAACAAGAATATTAAAACCTCTCAGGACTCATTTCAATAAGTGACAAATGTAACCCATGTTAGAATCTGACATAAATAGGATAAATAGTTGATTAAATATCTGTAGACAGAAAATAACGTCACTGCCCCTTTAAGGAACTAGCGTTACAGACGCAGCGTCACGCCGTAGTGACGCAGCACACAGCCCGGAGTGAGAGAGCAGAGGAGGAATCAGAGGAAAGCGCAGTGATTAGTTAACAACAAAAGTTAACATTATATTTGAAACCCATAATCTATCCGGTCGGGAACTGACGGGAATTTTATGAGCGCTAAACTAAATCGGTTTTGGTGAGTTTTATGTTTGTTTTTTTTCGCACTTTCACTGTATTTTGCTGTAAAATTGTATTGTAAAAAACAGCCGTTACAATAGCCGTTGATAGCCGTTATAAATTGTTAACCGATTAACATATTGAGTTCAAGAAGAATTTATTTGTATAATTTGAAGATTTAAAAAGAGTTTTATTGTGTTTGCGACCTGTCATACAGGTCAGGTTTTTTTGCTTGGTTGGAAGCTCGGTCGGAGCCAGGATTTGTCTGCCGTGTGCGGCGCGCACATTCACGGACGGGATTCACGGACGGGATTCAGGATGGCGAGCCAGACCCAGACCTTTAATTCATCTTCTTCATTACATTAAGGACGGACTCTCCTGCGTGTGGTAATTCGTTGCCAGGACGAACTGAACTGGACGGAACTGATAATTGATTGAATTATTATTTTTTTTGTTTGGATAAAGTCAACTAAGATTTTTCATTGAACTGAACAGCTGATTTCATATTCGGGTTGTACTTGAATTTAAAATGATATACTTTGGTTTCTATATGTTATATCTTTAAATGTGATTTGAACAATTGTAATTTATTTTGATTTGATTGGTTTTCTTTTTATTTTCTTACCTGTAGAAGAAAGAAAACGAGTTAACTCAGGAAAAAATAGGAATCTTAAAATAGATACAATCTAGGAAATAAAAGAGACTGGTCTAATTAAATCAAATTAGTCTGTCTAAAATAATAGGAGAACGGAGATCAGTCTGATTAAATTAGATTAGCCTTACTAAAATAAACTAGGTAAACTAAAGACCAAAAAGGAAGAGTGATATACTCTTTATGTATTTATTTTCTTTTTTTGTTTGTTTCATTTACCTCCTTGTTAAGAACCTGCGAAATATTTATTTATTTATTTATTTATTATTTATTTAATTATTTAATTAGTTATGGTATTTTATCTGTGTGTTTGCATTCAGTAAATTGCCGGTTTATTTCACTTAAGCAGCGGTCTCTGGTGTTGTTATTCTTGCTCCCCACTCCTTAGAACCTAGAACTGGTCCAGTGGCGCAGTTAGCGGTTTGATACCGGTGCTACACAAACATTTGTGACGTCATGAAAAAATGACTAAGCAGTAAAATGTTATTTTAATTTCTTTTCTTTTCTTCACATTAGTATAGATTTTCAGCATTTAATTTAAAGGGTAAATAAAATCTTCGAATGTGTTTGTTTAAAGTATTAATAGCTGAAATTATTGTTCCAATTAATGCATAAGTAAATGAACTATATATATAAACTAATCAGGAAGATTGCAAGTTAGCAAATTAAAAGAACATTGATATATAAATGTTATGTTAAAGATCAATAACAAAACGGTGAAGGCATTAGCAACAAATTTTAAAAATGTTTTTTTTTTTTTTTTTTTTTAAATTAACTGAGGACAATTAACTGAGGAAAACCTGCATTCATACCAGGATCCAAGTGAACTGAACATTTATGTCATCATCACATAACAACACATGTTCACTGAATCCAATGCTGCATAAGGGAATGTAACATGGTTTGTGTTTAATAAACTCATCCACTGTGAAGACATGAAAGAAGAGACTTTGAAAAAACAACAAACATGTTGGCAACATGCTGGTGGAGAGAAACAAATGTACTCACCCCCATCTTATTTCTCTCCATGGAGCTGATAAAACTGTGATGGAGAATTGAGAACAATGTCTTAAAAAAATCAGTCTGGCAATCAGAATCATTTGCTACTGATAATGCATTTTCATTAAATACATAGGTAGTGCACGAGCAGTCAAAGTTAAGCAATCAAATAGTTAATATAATACTAATAATAATAATAATAATAATAATAATAATAATAGGACAAGAAACACTTATTCTTCTAATAACCTCAATAAATAACTGAACTTACGTGGACATGGTGGAGGTGCTAAACAGTAAAAAAAGAAAAAGTTTACTTAGGTCAGAAATTTTAACAAAAGAAATTTTGATTTTTACATTAAGTTCATGGAATAGTTGGTGTTGTTAATGTGTGAATTGCAGTGCATAAAGGCAGAATATAAAACAGATTGAACCCTTCAGTGAGAAGATGAGTCATTTTTGTATGAGAGTGAAAAGACAAAGTACTTACGTGGAGCCGGCTGAGGGGGAGGCTGAGGACCTGAACGATAAAACACTCATAATAAATCATATAAAAATATTTAGCAGTTCCAGTTCGAACCTTGCTTCGATCACTATGGGTTTCATTTTATTGCTTGCTGCACCATTTAGCCTGATATTATAATAATGCTTGTGGCTTTTCTGTAACAAGAAAATAACCCCATCATTTTCATGCACATTCAATATTTTAGTATGAATAATTAGATTTTAAATGTTTTTATATGTTGGCAATGTCCCCATAATTGTCACAGCTGTTCTGTGGCATGTATTATACAGAATATCTGCACAACCGCTGCAGAAATATCTATGCAACTCAAATGATGCAGCTGCAGTACATTGTTTACACATTTACGCTTTTCAGAAAACAAAAGTGACGTTTAATCCCCCACCTGCTAACTGATTAATTATATAACTCCTTGAGGAGACTCTTAAAGCATTAATATTTCATGATAATTCCTAAATCGTTAAACGTTTATTAATGACAAAATCAATTAGTGATGTTACTGAAAAGTGAAACAGTCATGTTAAACTCACGAGGTGCTGGATGCTGATTCCCCATGACTGGGAACAATGAGCTGTGAGAGAGAGAATGAAGAGTTTATTCACTCTAATATTATTATTATTATTTCCCTTTTTTTTTTTTACTTCATATCTTTTGTTTGAATCTTGTAAATGTTCTAATTTATTTTTACTCATAAAAATATGAACGAGTTTATTTGTAGCATTTCCTAAGAGAAACCCCAAGACATTATCAGAAACACTGACCAGTTCAAACAATTAAAATAGAAAACAAATTAACTATATTGTCTAAAAGTTCCCAAACACATAAATTCATCAGTCAGTGCAGCTGATCTGCAGTGATTTTTCCTGTTGAACCTACCTGGACAGGTGAAGTGCTGCAGGGCAGGACGACTGTGGAAGTGGAATAAAAGTAAGAGTTCAAACCTATTTGTAGGATTTCTTTTGGTTTCACTTTTAGTTTGAGTAACTGATCTGATTTATAAGAAGATCCAATTAATGGTTAACAAGAATACATTTGGTACTTTGGTACTTCTTTTTTTCTGCACAGCGACATCTTATCTACCATGTTTTACCATAAAACAGGATGATTGCACAAAGAATGCACATAAAATTATAATATGTCACAGTCATAATCTTGAAGATGTATATTTTTATTTAAAGGGGCAGTGTTATGTAAAATCAACTCTTTTAAGCTTTACATCATATTATAAAGTTTTTCCCTCATCAAAAGCACACCTGTCTTGATTCTTTTATGCATGTTTGTGAAATTTCTTCATCTCCATGGCAACCATTCAGCTGTGCAAAACCTCTACGCAGCACTAGCTCCGTCTTTGAGACAAAGCTTCAGTTGATACAGCTGGAAACCAGATATCAGGCCTGAAACCTGGGAGTAGTGATGGACTCTGATCTTCAAGATCTTCAGAAACTCATCCATGCATTTCTATTTAGTCGCATTGTTTACTGCAGCAGTATCTTCACAAGTCCACCTAAAAAATCCTCCAGCTGCAGCTGATCCAGAACGCTGCTGCTCATGTTCTCACTAGAACTGGGAAGTTGGAGCAAATCACTCCAGATCTAAAGTCCTTTTAATGCCTGTTTCAGACAATAGACCATAAAATACTTCTGTTGGTTCATAAACCACTGAATAGCTCAGTGTTCAGTAATTTAGAAACTATATTTACTGCAGTTGTTATGCTGTAAACACCTGGTTTCAAAATTAGTCATTGTATGCTTTCATGATGTTTTTATGATGTAAAGCACTTTGAACTGTCTTCTTGCTGATAGTTAAATCAGGCTGGTCCTGATTTGGCTGAAGACAATGAAGTAGAAGCACAATAATCTATGACTGACATTAAAACCATTTTTGTTTTGTTCATTTTTAATTAATACTGTGTTTTTTGACAATACCTTATTTTGTATTTTATAGCATTTTAAAAGATAACCAATATAGAAGCAGCTGAAGTTTTGGTCAGATTGCCTTCACTGTGCTGTGTGTTCACAAGATTTATGGAATCCTTTGATGTCACACACAACAAGTGGTTTGTTTGAGATAATAATTCATAATTCAGAGGTCTGACTCCATACATGTTTGAAGATATAGTAAGCTAAGTGGGCATAAACGTTTGAATTTTGAAGAAGGTAACAAGGAAAAAATGATGTGACATATGAAATCTGGTCTTCTACTTTTACTGAATGTAAATATTTACACCATGATCCAAATTATTATGCAAGTGATATTTTGTCAGATTTTCTTAAATGGTCAATGCAAATGATGGTCAGTATAATTTTCAAGTCATGAACTATTGCAGTATAAATCAAATGTTACTGAACAAAATAAAAACTCAAAATGCACTGTTCCAAATTATTATGCACAGCAGATTTTCTAAACATTTTATGGATTATAAACAGTTATTCTTTGAATGTGCAGCATTAAATGGTCACATGTACTCAAATCAAAAGCTATCACAATCAAAAACATCTTAACAGACAGAGTTACATGTTAACATTGGATCTTCTTTGCTATCACCCTCTCAATTCTGATGTCTTCATCTATCAAACACACATTCTTATCTCAAACATGCAGATCAATTAAATAAATTAGAATATCATGATTTATTTTAGAGAAACAAATTATTTTTAAGACTTTTTTTTGTACTAGCCTTCATTTTGCAGGAGAAAAGGTGAAGTGAGAAGCAGAAGACATGCAGAAAATGGACAAAGACCAGGAATCAGACCAACTCCTGGCGGACCCGCTCTACTGAACCAGTCAGAACCCATAGAACACAATACTCAATCAATAATCACACAGATTTCTGTCTTCTGTTTTTATTAGAATTTTTGCTTCACTTACAGCTACTAAAAACACAAAATTTAAATTTAGAATACTAAAAATGAAGTTTATTTTAAGTGAACTTCTAGTAATAGCAGAAGAAAACATCTTCAGGTCAGGTATTATCTTTGCTGAATAATACCTGCAATGATAATTGCAGTGCTTACAGCAATAATTATAGTGCAACACAGGCCTCGACTCATTCAGGCCACAGACACTTCACTCTCTGAATCACAGTAAACAGCTTTCATCAAGGTTTCTTCATTTGTAATGAATGTCTTTAGGAATTTCAAACTAACAGGAAAGTTTGATGAACGCTACAGGAAGCTGTCAGTCCAGCCTTTCTCCGCTTGTCTTTATGGTTTATGACACGGTTCATCAGGAACACATTTATTGCGATAAAATTGGTCCTCTTCTATCTGATCTTCTTTGTTCTACTCCTGTGTTGACTAACACATCATCTTTATTCTTTCAGAGTCATCTTGTGTGCTGCAACTTCTATGGCGTTTACACCTGAATCATGTTTTAAATTAAACCAACTTACAGAAAAAACAAACTTACTATAATCACAGCCTCTACTGACGTTTATTTAATATGAACCCTACTATTTCACCACATGATTTTTCACTTATATGAACTGTATTACTGCTGTGATTTTTATGCATATCCCCAAAAACTGTTCTGCGGCTTCACAGTTTGTCGGCGTAGTCGTCACCGAAGTCAATCATCAGCTTCAGAGCATTCAGGATCAGAGTGTTGACGTCTGAATTCAGCTGAGTTTCACTGCTGTAGTTCTTCATTAGGAGGATGCAGTTCATTGGGATCCCCAGACTGGCGCTGAAGTCACCCATCTATAGTAGAAAAAAAAAATATTTATTTTGAGTCAGTTTTTTTTTTTTTTTCCTCCTGTTTGAATAAATCTTACAGGAGCTCACCTTTTTCTTTAAATGTTTGCTCTTGTAGACGTTTCTCAGACTTTTCTGTGTTTGTCCACAGGCTGAGTCAATGTGGGTGAGAATCGCCAGCTGAGGGATTCCTGTGGAAACAGAGAGTTTCTTTTCTTGTATCTTGATACTGTATTAGTAGTAAATATACTTTAACAAGTACATGAAATTAATTCTTCTCAGATGATCTGTAATAGCAAATTATTGAAGTTCAAACTATGACATAATGTAAAAAAAAAAAAAAGACTAAACTGTAAAATGTCGCTGATGTTTTAGAGTTGAAAGCCTCTAACTTTGTTCTCCTGATGCTTTGCTATGACGAATCGTTTTCTAAACAACATGAACTGTTTGAGAATGACATTTGCTGCATTTCCTAATTTCTTTTTTCATAGTTTTATACATACAGGTTCTAGTCAAAAAATTTGAATATCATGAAAAAGTTTACTTAATTCCATTAAAAAAAAATAAAAACACTATGTCCATTCATAACACACAGACTTTCCAGATGTATATTCATCAACATTCTTTTAATGTTGATTATTATAGCTGAAAACTTATGAAAACTCCAAATTCAGTATCTCAGAAAATGTGAATATTATTTGAGACCAATACAATAAAAGGATTTTTAGAAATGAAATGTCTGACTATCAAAACTATGAGCATGAACAGCACAGAGTTCTAGGTTGGAGCTCATTTTGCTAAGATTACTGCAGCAATGCAGTGTGACTCCATGGCTGTTCAGGTGTTATGAGAGCCCAGGTTGCTCTGATAGTGACCAACTCTTCTGAATTGTTGGGTCTGGTGTGTCACATCTTCCTCTTCACAATACACCAAAAGTTTTCTATGTAGTTAAGGTCAGGTGAGTTTGCTGGCCAATTAAGAACATGGTCCTCAAACCAGGTGTTGGTGCTTTGGTACTGTGTGCAGGTGCCAAGTCCATCCATCCATTTTCTTACACCCTCATGCCTTTGACTGTGTGCAGTTACCAAGAGGTGAGAGGCGAAGGTTGCCAGTCCATCGCAGAGGTTCTTGAAGAACTGATTCCAGCTAGAATTCACTCTTTGTGACTCTGAAATGTTTTTTTTTTCACCATGCTCTCCACATCTTTTCCTTCCTTTCACCTCCATGAATCTGCTTGAACACAGAGCTCTGTGCACAGCCAGCTTCTTTAGCAATGACCTTTTGTGTTAACCCTCTTGTGCAAGATGTCAAAGGTCATCTTTTGGACAACTCTCAGGTTGGCAGTCTCCCTTGATTGTGTGACTGGACTTAGAGACAATGTAAAAGCATTTGAAGGTGTTTTGAGTTAATTAACTGATCAGGGATCTTCAACATTGAACATTTTCACAATTTCTAAGATACTGAATTTTGAGTTTTCATTAGTTATTGTCAACACTTAATAAACATTTGAAATATGTAAGTCTGTGTGTAACAAATGAGTATAATATACAATTTTCTCCTGTTGAATGAAATGACTGAATTAAATAAACATTTTCATGATTTCTACTTTTTTGAAATCACTTAAACCCCTATTATAATAAACATAATAGAGGTTTATTATGTAACCTCTATGACTGTTGAAGTAAAATTTGAGTATTTTCCTCACTTGCATTTACAGTGACATTACTTTACTGAACGCCAGTTTATGGCATATTGTTGTTTCTTACCCAGCTCACTGGCTGCTTCTCTGATTTCCTTCATTTTCTGTAAAACTGAGGATTTCATTTGTGGAGCATTAGCAGAATAAATGCAGACCAGAACATGAACTCTGTCACTGATGGACGGGGAAGAGTTGTAGTCAGGATCATCATCAGACAGAGAAGATGAAGGATTGAACTGTGGAAAAAAATATGATGTATATTCAAGATAATTGCTATTGAATATACATTAATTTTCCATATCAAACAAGATAATTATAATAGCTTCAGAAGGATGATTTTTTTTAAAGTATATATTTAAACCTTATATCCATCCTTCACGTGACCCTTCAAGGCCAGTTTGATGTCATCTGCTCTGACTCCAGTTCTTTCCTCCAGACCCATGATGTCATTGAACACAAAGGGATAAAAGTTTCCCCTGCTTTCTTTCTTGATTTTATAAGTTTGATACTGAAAGAAAAAGAAAATTAAAGTTCTTTTAATGTAATTTAATGTATGACGCTGCTACAAATATGTTTAAAACTATGAGATCAGCAGTAAATGTGCTTCAAAATACAGATGTTAGTTTAATTCTAATCTTAAATTTGTTTTGAGAAATACAATTCTGAACATGTTGCTACATAAGTCTTGGTGAGATAGTTTATAACATTTGGTTAATAATCGTAAGCTTTAACCAAAGAAATAATCGTGCTAGCTGTGGATAGAAGGTGAATAAGGAACGACAGGGAGTTCTACTTTTTTTTTTTAAGTATGACTTAATATTCCACACAACCATGCGGTTATTAATTGATCCACCAAGCAGAGATGTATAAGAAGTCATAAATTCCAAAAGTAAGAATACGCCTTTAACATCAAACAAGAAGTTATACTGACGATTTTTGTAAAACTTTGATCAGAGGTTGTAGAACTGGCCAGAGCATCATTGGTCATTCTGCCCTGCAGGACGTTGTTGACAGAGTTGATGAAGCTGGACTTTCCTGCACCGACTGGACCATGGAGCAAAACTCTGATGGCTCCGACTTCTTCATTTTGAGGTTGAAAGTTCTTCACATACTGCAGAAGTTCCTGGTTACTTTCACATCTGAACAGAAATAAAGGTTATAATTTAAATCATATCTGCCAGAATAAACTTCTGGCTCCTCCTCAGCTTTGTGGCATAATTTAGCATTTCAGATTATTTTGTAAATGCAAGTTTTAGACTTCCATTTACAAGTCGAAGCGGTTAGGACTTTGTATTTAATCACATTTAACAAAGCCACATCTACATTGATTTATCTATATTTTCATCTTTTAATTTCCCTATGGGATAAATAAAGTCTTTTTGAATTTAATTGAAAGTGTTTTTTAAGGTATTAATCGCTGGAATCATTATAGCTGTTGATGATGAGCTCACAATAGGAAGACAGGAAATGAACTATCAAGTGATGTTATGATAAACCAAAACCCCTGAAATCACAAGTTAATAAGAAAATAATGTAACACTGTAAAAAAAATATTTAGATTGCATTTTAAAATGTATATAATATGAACAAAAACTGAAAATACAGATTAAAACTGGCAGTCGGCACAATTTTTCAGTTCAATTGGAGCCTGATGCGAATGTTGCTTTTTCTGTTTCATAACCGTAAACAAATCATTTTTGGCTTTTTGCACTGGAGGCATTAGGAAATTAGCTTACGTTTTATTAAAGTTAAATATGTTGTTTATTTAAAGGAACACTGCTGTTTTCAATGCTGGTTCTCAAACTTTGGGGACGGTGTGGTGTTCTAATGTCTGGGCTGTTATGGTTTTGGATAAAGTCCAGTTTGTCCGACACTGATAAGGGGAATGTCGGTGTTTGTGTAAGAGAAAGTGACCCAGGCTGTGTTTGATAAATTGCTCCACTGGTAAGATGTGAAAGGAGAAATTGTGAAAGAGCAACAAACACACTGGCAACATGCAGATGGATAGAAACCAATGTACTCACCCCCATGTTGTTTCTCTCCATGGAGTTTTTAAAACTGTGATGGAGAATTAAGAACAATGTTTAAAAAAAAAAAAAAAAACTTTTACAATAGTGAGAAAAATTTGGTACTGATATCGCATTTGAGTAAATACATAGATAGTGTAGTAGAAGGTATGTTAAGCAGTTATAATAATTATAATAATAACCGTTATTTTATTTATGAATTGACAATGACATTATTATTATTATTATAGCAATAATAATAATATTATTATTATTATTATTATAGCAATAATAATAATAATAATAATAATAATAATAATAATAATAATAATAGAACCAAAAGCACATTTTCTTTTCTCTGCAAAAGCCTCAATAAATAAGTTTGACTTACGTGGAGATGGTGGAGGCGCTAAACACAGCAAAACAGATTAAGTTTAATTAGCCCAAGAATTCTAATGAAAAAAAGTGATAGATTTTTGCCTTTAGTTTATAGAATAGTTGATAATATATAAAACAGATTGAACCTTCAGTGAGAAACTAAGTGCATTTCTGTATGAGAGTGAAAAGCAAAATTACTTACGAGGAGCAGGCTGAGGAGCTGGCTGAGGAGGAGGCTGAGGAGGAGGCTGAGGAGGAGGCGGAGGTGCTAAATGATAAAACAGTCATAATAAATCATGTTTTAAAAAAAACTTGGTTTTGGAGGGTAATTTTGCAGTTCCAATTCAAATCGTACTACCATACTTTTAGGCTTGGTTTTATTACTTGCCACACTATCTAGCCTGCTTATACAAGAATGCTTGTATAGATAAAATCTTTCCTAGAATACAATGCACTGCATTTACTGTGTTATTTCCTGTATTTACCTTGTGTCAGAGAAATCTACAATGTGAGGGGTGCAACATGTATTTTCTTTATTTAAATGGCTCAAAAAGCATCTAAATAAAGTGGAAATGAAATAAAATCTAAGATCTACAGTTAGATCCTACAGAGTTGGTCACTTGTGGTTTAATTGTAACTTCATTTCACTAGAGTGATTTAAAACTGATAGTTAAAATATATATTATATGTGCCTCAGTCAAACAATTCTGTAATACTTACGAGGTGCTGGAGGCCGATTCCCCATGACTGGGAACAATGAGCTATGAGACAGAGAGAGAATGAAGACTTAGGTTTATTCACTCCATCTTCCATTTTATCTTTTTCTTTAATATATTTTTGTTTGCTAATTGTTTAATTTATTTTTACTCATAAGAATATAAAATAGTTTATTTGTAGCATTTCCTAAGAGAAACACATTATCAGAAACACTGACCAGTTCAAACAATTAAAATAGAAAACAAATGAACTATATTGTCTAAAAGTTCCCAAACACATAAATTCATCAGTCAGTGCAGCTGATCTGCAGTGATTTTTCCTGTTGAACCTACCTGGACAGGTGAAGTGCTGCAGGGCAGGACGACTGTGGAAGTGGAATAAAAGTAAGAGTTCAAACCTATTTGTAGGATTTTTTTTTTTTGTTTCACTTTTAGTTTGAGTAACTGATCTGATTTATAAGAAGATCCAATTAATGGTTAACAAGAATACATTTGGTACTTTGGTACTTCTTTTTTTCTGCACAGCGACATCTTATCTACCATGTTATACCATAAAACAGGATGATTGCACAAAGAATGCACATAAAATTATAATATGTCACAGTCATAATCTTGAAGATGTATATTTTTATTTAAAGGGGCAGTGTTATGTAAAATCAACTCTTTTAAGCTTTACATCATATTATAAAGTTTTTCCCTCATCAAAAGCACACCTGTCTTGATTCTTCCATGCATGTTTGTGAAATTTCTTCATCTCCATGGCAACCATTCAGCTGTGCAAAACGTCTACGCAGCACTAGCTCCGTCTTTGAGACAAAGCTTCAGTTGATACAGCTGGAAACCAGAGATCAGGCCTGAAACCTGGGAGTAGTGATGGACTCTGATCTTCAAGATCTTCAGAAACTCATCCATGCATTTCTATTTAGTCGCATTGTTTACTGCCGCAGTATCTTCACAAGTCCACCTAAAAAATCCTCCAGCTGCAGCTGATCCAGAACGCTGCTGCTCATGTTCTCACTAGAACTGGGAAGTTGGAGCAAATCACTCCAGATCTAAAGTCCTTTTAATGCCTGTTTCAGACAATAGACCATAAAATACTTCTGTTGGTTCATAAACCACTGAATAGCTCAGTGTTCAGTAATTTAGAAACTATATTTACTGCAGTTGTTATGCTGTAAACACCTGGTTTCAAAATTAGTCATTGTATGCTTTCATGATGTTTTTATGATGTAAAGCACTTTGAACTGTCTTCTTGCTGATAGTTAAATCAGGCTGGTCCTGATTTGGCTGAAGTCAAAGAAATAGAAGCACAATAATCTATGACTGACATTAAAACCATTTTTGTTTTGTTCATTTTTAATTAGTACTGTGTTTTTTGACAATACCTTATTTTGTATTTTATAGCATTTTAAAAGATAACCAATATAGAAGCAGCTGAAGTTTTGGTCAGATTGCCTTCACTGTGCTGTGTGTTCACAAGATTTATGGAATCCTTTGATGTCACACAACAAGTGGTTTGTTTGAGATAATTATTCATAATTCAGAGACTCCAATTAACTCACATGTTGAGAATTACAAAGCTTACAAAACCAGGACATCTTCATCTGAGTTTTTACGAATGTTTAAAGATTTAGTAAGTTAAGTGGGCATAAACTTTTGAACTGTGAAGAATGTGATGAGAAAAAATGTCACATATAAAATCTATCAAATTGACTTTGAGAAAAAATGGTCCATTAGTCTTTTACACATACACTGATACACTTTCAGCTGCAAATTGGATTGTAATTTTTTTTTAAATAAAATGTTACATATTTGAGAAGTTGTCTTTAAGCGTTGTCTTCTGCTGTGTTTCTCCATTACCTCAGTACATTGTCATGGTAAAAAAAAATCTTTTATAAATCTGCTTATTTCCAACTTTTGAAATCAAACTGATTACTTAATATGAAGATGGCAAGTAAGTAATTACATCTACTTAGTTACATTTGCTTGAGTAACTTTCTTGGGGGGAAATGACATTTATATTGATTGGAAAGGTATTAATTTTGCCTGAATTTGATGTTTTGTAATTATATTACAGAAATTACTTTCATTTAATTTTGAAAATACAATTTTCACATAACTATGGTTAAATTTCACCACCTTGTTGGTTATTTGCTGAGTCATGTGGCTCTGCAAAGTAACCCGTTATGCAGTCAACGCTCTGATAATAATTGGGTTTCCTGTAAACCATGTGGCTGACGTGAATCCATAAGTGAAAGAGAAAGCTTTCTTTACAAACAACCTGTTGGTCGCAGCAGTAAACGTAAAAATAAAGCTTTTTAACTATTTTATTGTTGTTAATGAACAATAATTTATATTGGTTTATTTAAAAACTGATTTATTTCAAAGAGTTATTAGTCTGTACATGCAAATGATTTGGCATACGTTTAAACTGTTACAACACAGTTAAAAATAAGGAATGACTTGTGTCATAAATCTAGTTTTCCTTTTGAGTACATTCATATTCAGTATTTTCTAGTCAATATTATTTTAAATTATCATTAAAAGAACCTCTGTCAGTTATTTGCACTTAAGTTTTTTCTTTTAAATATTAACTTATTTTGGAATCATTTCAGTATAATCTAGTGTAAGTATGACAATGGATGGATGGATGGATGGATGGATGGATGGATGGATGGATGGATGGATGGATGGATGGATGGATGGATGGATGGATGGATGGATGGATGGATGGATGGATGGATGGATGGATGGATGGATGGATGGATGGATTCATTCTCAGGTCATTTTTGTTTCTCTGTGCAGAAAACCAAGATGGGTTGCTCACGTGAATGACCACCATGGCTCATTTCATTATGTGACTTCCCATACATGGGACTGGGTTTTTTTCTGTTTTGCATTTTGACAACAGATTCAATCAGTGCTGACGAAGCTCTGATGAATCAGGTGCAGAACAAGATAAGACTGGAGGGGAGAACTGAAGACGGGCAGTTTACCATCGTCTTCTGTCCAATCAGCTCTCGTGTTGGATCAGATGTGGAAGCAACTCTAAGAAAAGGGCCGGGTAAGACGTTAGGTGTTACTTTTAATGTCAATATGAAGCTCTGTTTTCTCTTGTTTGGTAAAAGACAAGTAGGGAGTCGATGACACACATACACATCATGCAACCGTTTTATCCAGACATAGCATGTTAGATTTAGGAAATAATGGATTTCTGAAAATCTAGTTTTTAGAGTTTTGCATTATGTTATAATGTCATTCTGTCATCACACCATATCTGGAGTTTTGCTTTGATTCTTTCATGCATGTTTGAGAAATACTTTAATCTCCATGGCAATTGGGAAAACCATCTGGAAAAACATCCACCTTTAAGACACAGCTCCCCTGTGAGCTGCTGTTTCCAAGCTTCTGAGCTCACAGAGCAGCCCTCCTTACTTATACTTATCTACCAAACCTGAATAGAAATATCTAATTTAGGTATCTGACAAGGGAAAAACGTTTTTATTGGAATTAAATTAAACACAGACAAATACAGATCAACGCAAGTCTTTAATAGGTTGTATGACAAACTTTATCAAATGCAGCGCAGCCACAATGTGTTCACTGAACTGCGCAGGTCATTGTGTTCCTGAAATGATATGAAATTATTAATATACACTCATATAACACAGCTATTACACAGCTTAAATCTCACATAGTATCGCTAAAATCTATTTAGCAAAGTTTAATAATAAAAAAGAGTGTAATTAAACTAAAATATTTTAGAATATAGGGACAAAATAGTCCAAAAAACAACATATTTTGTCCTGATTAACCGTAAAACAATGACTTGTTTACAGTAGTAACATAGTTGCTACAAAATGGCACTTTGTGGCTGGAAAATAAATCCTGCCCTTTTGCTCCGGGAAATTTATTATTTAAAAAAAGGTTTCATTATTTTCTAATGCCTTTTTGTTTAATATAAAAAAAAGTTTGATGATCTGAAACATTTCATTGTGGCAAAATAGGAAAAGATAAAGCAATACACAAGGGGTATCATTTGTGAGAAAATACTTGCTCTGTTTCCACTTACGTTTTACAATTGACTGATAAATACACAGACAGTGTCAAAGTTCAGATAACAAAACTGGTAACTGATTATTGATTTCACTTTGGAAATTTGATAATCTGCCTTGCCATATTGTGAAAGAATATCGGCTCAGCTCTAGAAGCAAGAAAAAAATAGTCTTTTTTAATCAACTGAAAGAGAACTTTAAAAAGTAAAGCTTAATCTCATACCTCTTGCTTCTCCCTACAGTAAATAAAAGGATCATCCTAATTGTGATGCATCACACCCGAGATGTTGACTACTCGACTGCTGGGATGTTGTGGTCAGAAATGCATCCAAGCGTTGACTTGGATGTTCATGTCCTCTTCCATGAAAGTGTGCCGGGTTTGCTCACCTGTTCCAAGAACATGGAGGCAGTGGATCAAATACAAACATTTCTGAAACAATACAGAACAAAGTCAACTCTGAAGAATCTTAAGAGAATCTGTCTGTGTGGCTGCTGACTGCCTAAAAAAATAATGGATTCATATTACTCAGTCATATGAACCAGTTACTCAATGATCAATTTTGATGTGTTTTTGGAAAATGGCTCATATGAACAATGACGTGTGTCGCTGTAAGAAAACAAGACAAATATTTAAAAAATTAAATCCAATTATTATTTCTTGAAATCAAATTTCAAAAGTTTAGAAAACTCAAAATAACCAGAACAGAACAAATGATATCAATCTTAAGCGCCTTGAGTTTAATGTTTACTGTCTTGAGTTTCATGTTGTTGATGGTCTCCTCTCTGTGTTGGGATGTGTTTATTTTCTCTCTCAATGCTGTTTGAGTTATAATTTATTGTATAGCAGTCATAGGATATTTCAATTCAGTAAAGTATAATAAAACAAGATGATATGCCTGTCTTCATTTATTAACTTTGGTGGAGTCTGTGCAGTTACTGACCCTTTATTTTTTTTTTGCCTAAACCAGCAGATCGGTGTTTTAGGTGCTTTCAGTCTCAATAAGTAACAAGTACAAGAGTGTGTGTGTGTGTGTGTGTGTGTGTGAACACCAGGTTTTTTTATATCCTTTTGGGAACCTGTTTCTGTCCACAATGTGGTTCTTATTTTTTTTATTCAGTGTAAGGACCATTTTTCCATTTTAAGATTTCGGTAGCTGTTTCATTTTGCATGGGAATAAGTATTCAGTCAATTTTGACGCATTACTCATTGATTAATGTTTGTTTATGCAGAAAAGTACAATAAATTACAGTTTAAAACCTCAAGAACACCTTACTATTTACCAACAAATTACTCAGGAGGTTGCAACATAATATAATTTATTTTAATATGAAGCTGAGAAACGTAACATGTAGAATTCAATAACCAATACCCAGTAACTCAACCGAGTACGTTTTCTGTGTTGGATGAATATTTATGCACTTATTTTTTGTTCATTATTTTTTATTTGTCATTTTTTATTATATTTTATTAAAATTGACTTTCTCTTTGACAACAAAGGTTTTTTTTTCTAAATGTTTTGTTTTTGAAAAGACATATTTTGTTGCTCATTATGGATTTGTAAAAACAATAAAAGGGTCAAACATCCAAGGGTGTGAATACTTTTTTAATCTTAAATATTATATTTATTCTAATATTTATAATAACAAATATAGCATATAGGGATTATAGCTTCCTTTTTATGGAGGCTCAGCCTGTGGAGAATTGCGACACCTAATGGTGAGACCTGTTACATAGGGTTTTATTGTTTATTTCATTTTTGTTTGTTTGTTTTTCATTGTAACATGTAATGTAGAGTCGACTCTCTGACACTTTCATTATTTTTGTCATTGACAGTAAAACGTGTCAGTAAAATTGTTCCTCAAATCGTGGGCTGTAAGCAGCGTGTTGCCATGGAGAAGGAGTCCCTTCATGTCTGATAAGCGAGCTTGCTGTAAACCACGTGATTTGTCCTAAAGTGAAAGTGAAAGCGTTCTCTTAGCGTCGTTCGCTCTCATTTTCAGCTGCTGCAGCACCAACAGCAAAGGTAGGAGACACGATTTTTCACTGTCATTCTGGGCTGTGTTGATTTTCTTGTTATTAAAGAGGAAATAAATTCATGTGAGAAATGTAGCTGATCAAGGAAGCTTTGATTTCATCTTAAAACTTAGACATTCACTTGCATTTATGACTGTAACTCGCCCTCTATACGGTCACACCCATACTTCTGCGGTGTCGTTACCTCTGCTTTGGGTAATAGTTGCGCCACTCAGTTCACGCTCCGCTCAGCCTGTCATTTCTACCAGCGGCTCACAGCATCTGGGCTGGAGGTGAACAGAATGAAGTCACTGCTGTAACTAAGAAAAGCTAAGAAAGGTTCAGCACATGGCATTTAGAGGCCACATCTAAAAATGTCACACTATAAGTCGCCTCTAATATTATACCAACAATTTGGACCGCGGCATGTATGGAAAGCCAAACGTGCCACAATCCAAGAAATCAAAATGTATATTTACACACGTGGAAATTTTAAAGCTTGATATGCATTTAACTAATAAATGAATATTTATAATATAGATAGATAGATAGATAGATAGATAGATAGATAGATAGATAGATAGATAGATAGATAGATAGATAGATAGATAGATAGATAGATAGATAGATAGATAGATAGATAGATAGATAGATAGATAGATAGATAGATAGATAGATAGATAGATAGATAGATAGATAGATAGATAGAACCCTTTCTGCATGGTGCATGGTGTTTGCATGTTCTCCCTGTACATGGTGAGTTCTCTCTGGGTTCTCTGGCTTCCTTCCACAGTCCAAAACCATGACTGTCATGTTAATTGGTCTCTTATAGTTCTCCCTAGATGTGTGTGCGCATGGTTGTTTGTCCTGTCTGTCCCCATTAGGGGTGTTATATTTGAAAATATTTTTTTACAAAATTGAGAAGTGAAGTGTGCAAAAGTATTCAGCCTCCTTTCTTCTGAGTGTGACCACTTGCCTTCAGAAGTTGCCGGATGACTGCTAATGACTAAGTAAAGTCCACCTGTATGTGACCTGATGTCAGAACAAATCCAGCTGCTCTGTGACGCCCCAGAGGCTCAGAGAATATCAGGGAGCAAATAGCATCATGAAGTCTAAAAAATACAGCAGACTCCACCATGCTGCCAAATTTGGTAGTGGCAGCATCATACTGTGGGGTGCTTCTCTTCAGCAAGGACAGGGAAGATGCTCAGAGTTGACGGGAAGATCGATGGAGCCAGACACATGGCAGTGACTTGAGACTGGGTGGGGGTGGAGGTTCACCTTCCAGCAGGACCACCACCCTAAGCATAAAGCCAGGAATACAATGAAATGGTTTTTAAACTAAACATATTCATATGTTAGAATGGCGCAGTTAAAGTCCAGACCTAAGCACAATCGAGATGTGAAAACTGCTGTTCACAAACTCTTGCACACTGCACTTTTCAGTTTGAATTTGTAAACAATATGTTTTGTATCATGTATAATTATTTTCTACTGTACAATTGTACACCACTTTGTCTTCCACATCAAAGTTCAATTAAATATGTTTATGAGTAAACAAATATATTTATGTTTGTGGTTGTAATGTATCAAAACGTGGAAAAGTTCAAGGAATATTTTTGCCGACTCTGTACTTCTAAAAACACTAAAATGGAAAGATGGATGGAACTATTAATGTTAATATTTATTTATATGTGCTAGGGAACCACAAGACGGGGAAAACGATGAACAGTAAGTGAGGATCTCAACTCATATTAACACCAAACTGACACTGAATAATTCCATATAATTATTCATTTTCATGTTGTTTTATTTTTCAGAAAAAGCAAAGGTAAGAGCAACAAAATGCACCTGCATGATGAAACGTCAATGAAATATAATAAAATGTAGCCTGAGGTAACAGATGTAAACGAGCAGAGACACGACATTGTTCTTTTTCCTCCAATCACATCTTACTGAAGACGTGATCGTTGCCATTATTTCATATGGTAATTGTCCCTTTGTTGTTTAACTGTGTGTTTAGTATGTCCGAACAGGTCAAACCTTTGGGGCAGATGAAGCTTTCAAGAAACAAGTTAAGAAGAAGCTCAAGAATGATATCAGCAAGAAATATAAAGGCCACATTGTTTATTGTCCCATCACATCCCGTGTTGGCTCAGATGTGGAAGCAGCTTTGGACCAAGTGAAAGGTATGCATTTCATTTTTACATTGTAAAATATAATCAAGAATATCTTACCAAACTTTGTTGTTATAGATCTATATTAAGCTTTTCTTTCTGGGGATCAAAGATACTTTTCCGTACTTCTTGATTTATTGATTGAATAAAATAATATCATATGGGTACATTCAAAATAATTTATTCATTTTGAATTTTGACTTCTGCTTCAACATATATATATATATATATATATATATATATATATATATATATATATATATATATATATATAAAAAATATTAAAAAGTCAGGAGATGAGAAACATTCATAACTTTAGATTCCCCGTGAATGTGAGAAAACTCACCAAATTTCAAAATGATCTTGTAGAATCGGTTTGATCAAGCGCAGGTTTGATGAGCTGGTCAAACTTTTTAGACCAGCTCAACAAAACCCTGAATAAAATCTTAGATATTTTCATAACTCTGCATTGAAAATATCAAGCTAAAGTGTGAAGAATGTTCTTGGTACTGAATTTTCAGATTTTTGAGATTGATAAATTAAGGACATTTTGGAACTAGAAAGGTCCTGTTAATGCTGTACAAGTTCAACTTTGAGCATTTTTTAAAAAAATTTTGTTTCAACAGATGCGAAAAGCATAATCCTGGTTTTGATGCACCACACCCGAGATCCTGACTACTCAACTGCTGGGACAAATTGGACAAAGGACAAAGTTGTGTTGCATGTTCATGTTCTGTTTCATGAAACTGTGCCAGGATTACTAAACTGCTCACAAAATGACGAGGCAGCGGATCAAGTTGTTCAATATTTAAAGCAAAAGAAACAAAATAAACAGAGTAAACAAGGTTAAAAAAAATAAATAAAAATAAGATGGAGGGAACCAAATTAGAAGCAAAAACATCATCAGTCTGAGTAATTAATCTATATAATGTGTTTCACATCTAATTTATCAAATCAGTGACTCCTGAGAAGAGGCACAAAACGGTTCCTATAGATAAAGAACAAAATTTCAATAAAATATACACAAAATAAATTTTGATCAACTAAATTTTGATCAACTAGCTCACTAAACTAACCTGGGACATGTTGGCACAACAATGTATGATTTTAAACATTGTAGTAGGTGGATAGTGTCTTTAAAATCCCTTGTCCTGGAGCAAAACTCAATCCATTATAGTAGTTTGAAACAAATAAAGGAACATTGAGATAATATATTATGACAATTAAGTATAAGTATCCAAGTAAATAATTATAAAAGTATCAATAAATTGAATTAAAAATCATTTTTATATACTTTCCAGCTCAAGGGAAATTTGTCCTGAGTTTTTGTCAACACTGTCAGACATAAAAACAGTTTACGAAACTTTGATGAAACTGTGTGAAATAAATGCTTAATTTTAATGTACTGTAAAGACTTGATGGACCTGATGAGCTGCAATATGGCGGCCTTCAGAATAACGTCTTATAAATTAAGGTAGTTTGGCATTTCGTCAATTCCGTCATCATTTGAAACTAACAGTGTCTCTTTCGGTGATAGTGTTTACAAATCTCACTTCAGTGTGCAGTTAATTTGTTTTAATGTAGTTTACACAAACGGCATTTCTTCACATGTATAAAGTATTTCTTTGTACTCACTGGTTTGTCGCCACCTTCAGTTCTGAGTCAACTCCGTCAATGTGAACTTTATGTTGTTTTTTTTTTGTTTCAAATCATGTTTCTTTTGTTTCTTGAGAAGCGTTTGTCTGTAAACTGAGTAAAAATATGAAGCACAATTCTCAAGATGATGAGAATTGTGCCTCCATCTTTTTTTCGCTAAACCTAAGCCTTATCTCTCTTTTTATGGCACTTGTTATTTTATTATCTCTCACATTGACTGTTGTAATTCTTTTCTTTATGTTGTTCTATATTAATCAGCCCAGCATTATTTATAAGTAGCTCAAAATGCAGCTGACCTTAAAGAACCGTTCAGAAATCGTTATTTCCTCTGGTCTTTGGCTGATTGACGACATTAAAATATTTCTGTTTGAACTCATCAAGCTTTCATTACATTTCATTACAATTTGTAAAAACTGGAATTTCAGCACACACTATGGAAGAATCTTTGCCATGAACATAAGATAGCTACTCCAGCTGTTCAGCATTAAGGGTTCTATATATTCACCCATTTATGGATTAATGAAGGGGTTTTTTGTAAGCAGTTCTTAAATGTTCAGCTATTTAACATTTTAACTAATTGAATTTATTTTTTTTTTCAAGTCACCACTTGAATTTGCTTTGATCTCCATCAGAGGCGTCCAAACGTTTTGCAATTAAAACCGGAAGAGAATTAAAAGTGAAAAAATTTGTTCTTTAAGACTTAGACATGTTAATGAAGCAAAATAGTTTACATTGCCTAGAAAAATAATATGTAAATTATTGTTGAGCTAAAGTACACAGAGTCTTTCACAGTTGCTCTAACTAGTTTTTAAAAATGTTTTTAGGGTTCATTGTCCTCAGTTTTTCAATTTGCCGTCTTTCTTTTACAATTGACCTGAACGGTTGTCAGTTTTGTCAATGTATCATCAATAAAAACAAACATTGTTAATGAAAGAAAAACGCTTCGTCTTGTATCTGACTAAATGTTTATGAAGATTTTCTGTTAAAATCTCAAATTAATAGCAGATTTGTGGACAGAGGGGCCCGATGAAACCGTCCACAGGGCCAAACTCTGATCTCTGATCTGAGTTGTTCCATTACAGCCTCAGCACCAAGAAGCACAAAGACATGTTACTGGCGCTTGACAGCCTCTCACATTAATTGGAAAGCAAATCTACAAACGAGACGATGGATCAAACGCAGGAGGAGAAATGAAGGATCAGACTGAGGCTGAAGGACAACAGGAAGGTCAGGAAATGACTGGCATGATTAGACCTCTTGATGCCACGGTTTTCAATTTCCTTCAAAAGAGCACAAAGCATGGGGTCGTCTGTGAAAAGTCGTCTGGTTTTAAACTAATTTTACTTTGACTTCTTTGTTTGTCTGCTTCAAATCCACCGGATGTTTGAGACAATATGCATCACTGTCCTAAAATACGAAGCTCAGCGAACAAACCGTGAGCTTCATTGGTCCTGTTAGCTGAGCTCATGAGCTCATGCTGTCCTGCAGGCTGTTCGTTGTGCGGTTTCGCTCCTAGGACTGCGTTCTGTGTTTATTGATGTGAACTAAGACCGCTGCTGATGTGAAAATGAGGTTGTGTTCAGGCCCTGGTGGATCTGAAGGTGTGAACACAGCTTCAGGGAATCATCTTCCATCTGTTTTCCAGACATGAATGAGTGCCTGTGCGCTCACTCCAGAAAGCTGCTTGTTCCCCTGCCACATAAAGGTGGAAGCATCTGTCTCTCCAGATGTTCTTCTCCTCTCCCGCTCCTGCTGTCCTCTAACTGCTGGTGAAGAGTGAAGAAAACCAGAAATGACTTTGGATTCTTGAACAGAGAGTAGAAGGACATGTGTTTGAAACTTGGTGAGGTAACCTGTCTCTGCTCCTGTTAGAAAGTTATAAGTCAAAATGTTCATTAAAGTCCACATAAAAACAGACTGTGAAAGAAACACATTGCTGGTTCTGTTGGACCTCAGTGCGGCTTTTGGCACTGACAACACCATAATTCTGGATCGCACTCTAAGGTGCAGTGCTCAACAGGTTCGAATATAAAGAACAGGGACTTCTTTGTTTCAAAAGGTAATTTCTCATCGTCACATGTGGGGAACGTCAAGGTTCAATCCTAGGACCCCTCTTATTTAATGTCTGTATGCTCCCACTAGCTCAGGTTATAGAAATAAGATTAGATCATAACTACACAGACTTTACAATGTCACCCAGCGACTCCCATAACTTTATCCAGCTGAACAGAAACAAAACTGAAGTTATTATCTTTGGTCTAAGGCAGGAATGATCAAAAGAGACGCACACAGATTCAGTTATTGATTGGTGTGGCGTTGGACTCAGACCTGAACCTTCGTTCGGAGTCACATATATCTATCCCCTCTGTCTTCCATCGCCATTTTCCTCAATAAATTCACACAATTGTAATTTAAAAAGACACACAGACGATGTGCTGTAAGACAGATGGCTCCGCGATCTCATCAGCCATGAAACATCTGCTGCTGTTTCTGCACTTCCTTCTTCTACCGATCAAAGACAATAACGTTTTCCTGGAGCAAGAGGGGCTCCTTGTGGTTGCGCATGCTAACTTTAATGCTATTGGCCAAAACTACTCGAGCGAGTCCTTGGCTGGGCAGAGTTACAAGACTGAATACAGTTTATTCCAGATTCCTAAATAACATCCTGCACCATCTACTCTGCTGTAAACACAGCAGCAGGACATGTTTAACAGTGACACCTGCCACCGGGGGGTTTGCCTATTAGTGCCAGTCATCTGTGACGTCCACGGTGTCCCAACCCCCGTCCTTCTTTTCTCAGGTGGGCGAACTTTCCCCTCAGACGGCTCGTTAGATTGTTGACCACTGTGCCTAAGAAACCAATGTTCCACAGCGAGTTTCTTTCCAGATCGGTGAGAGAAAAGAAACAGAACTTGGCCAAACTTAACACATCGTTGTTTCCTGTGTAGAGGAAACCGCATTGGCTCCTGGCAAAGACAAACTGCCTTCAGTGTGGGATCATTTTGAAATGGACTAAACATTGAAATTAGCATAGATAAAAGTGTAAGGGGGGAAATACACACCGTTACTAAATGTGTTATTGCATTTAGCTCAATATTTCTTAACGTTTCACAGAAGTATACATTCATATTTGTGATAAACTTCTTAGTTTTGGTCATTTCAATGTTTCTTCAATAGATTTCTATGCATTTTTTTTTTTTATTATTATTTTGTGTAGCGTATGTCAGCAGCAAAGCAGTTCAAAGTGCTTTACATCATAAAAACATCAGTCATGAGTTATGAAGCAATAAATAAACATTACTCTTTTTATTTCCTTGTAACTGTTCAGCGCTCTGTATGGAAACACTTAATTAATAAAGTTATTATTATCAAATGTCATCATCAAAATCATCAAGTAAATACTCATCAGATATGTTGATCAATGTTTTGCATACTACTAATCAAACTGCATATTTTCTCTAATCATAGTTATTAATTTTAATACTTTAATTGCTCTATAAAGACACTTTAGGCTAATTCTTACATAATTTAACATTTTGATTCCTCTCACCGATGCTTTTCCCACCATCAGCGTTTTCTATTTTAATGAACATAGTTTCATAGTTTCCGGAGGGTAAATTCCTGCTGCGGCTCAGTGTGTGTGATGCAGCGATTACAGGCGGTCTGTCATCCTGCTGACTGGGGGACTTAAGGAGAAAACACACATTCTGTTCTCTATTGGAAACGACACTGTTGACTTGACCTAGTACCAATGTAAATTTCTAATCTGCCAGAATCGTGTTTTGTTGTTTTTTTGTTTTTTTTCCGGGATCACTACTGATCTGACTTTGTGTGATTGTCAGGATTTAGTGCCTCCCAGCGCTGCAGCAAAGCCACAGCAGATAAAACGCGAGCGTCTCTCAGAGTCTCTAATCCATCAAAAGACCCAAAGGGTTGCTAGACACTCTCGGATGTGAAACGTTCTGACTTCCTCTACTCCTTCCCTCATTTTCAAAACCATATTTTGCAAACACTAAGCATCCGAGAGGCTTATTCTTTTGAACAGCCTGACTAAATATTAAACAGAACCAGTCCTCTGTCTAATCTTGCCCTGCTGTTCTCAACACGATTTTCTTTCTCTAATCAGACTCTGAGCTTCTCTTTGTGGGACGACAGCAATCAGCTACAGAAGTGTTTCTTCAAGTTCCTTTACTGCTTTGTCATCGTCAGTGCCTCGGCCAATACGAGCTTGTCAAGTTTTGAAACTATAAAACTTGATAAACTATGAACATAAACAGTGAGTGCGCCCTCCCCAGTACTGTTGGTATTAGCTGGTCTGTTTACACAATTCAAATGACATTTCTTCAGGAGAAATATTATAAACAATTTCTGCTTCCTATATAACTCTTTTAGCAAACAACTGTATTATTTCCCCATGGAGCACATTCAGTCACTTGTTCTTTTCAATTTACTAAAATAATCAATTTCTTTATAAAAAAATACAATTAAAATGGGACTAAACACTCCACTCAGAGGAATCTCAATGGGACATGTCATAATACTCTTCAACCTTGGCTAAAGGGAGACATGTAAAGATTTTAACTTTAACATTATAGATTAGTGTAATGATGCTCTTTGAATTTGGCAAAAGGGAGAGATGTAGATATTTTAAGTAAAAGAGGCACAAGATTGGAGCCTTGAGGAACCCCACAAGTAATCTCTGATTGTTCACTCTTTAGAAAAAGACAAATCAGGCTAATTTCACAATTTTCTTTTCTGGTCGACTTAAAGTTTGAGCAGTGACTGTTTGAGCTGAGAGTATAAATGGATTTTAACAACAGCTTTATTTCCATATAGTTATAGTTAATGTCAGCTTATTAGGTTAAGAATAATAGAGCAGATCCATTCCTCCCAGTCCAGTACTCTCCCAGATGCACACTCCTTAAACATTCTACATATTCATGCACTAATAACTTAAATACAACCTAAAAGCTGGTTTTCATTCCTTATTTCCTGCCCATGTGTCACAGATCATGTTTATTTTAAAATAAAGTATATTTATTTCTTTAGCGACGTTCTTCATTTCATACTTTGTGATTTTAGGTTGGACTCTGCATGTGGCTGACGATGTTGGGACACAAAGGAACATTTTCCTCCTGGTTGTGTTTCTTTTTATACGTTTAGAAACTTTAGAGCAATATAACCTATTTCTGACAAAAAAAAAATAATAATAATAATAAAATATGAGTTTATTTTTTCTGACTGGGCTAAATTGACCAACAACCCAAACCCTGCCTGCTTTGTCCAGCGGGGCTGATCGGTCTTATCAGCAGACAGGAGCAGCAGCGGCAGCAGACCGTCCCTCTGAAGCTTATCGTAGACAAACAGCCGGACCTCATGATGCCGGACCTGCATTGCTGTCTGCAAGCAGAGGGAGATGCTGAGCAAGACGGGAGACGAGTCGATGTGGGCCACAGAAATTAAGAGACGGAAAGTATGTTTATATATCAGAACAAAATAATACCGTCTGCTTTTTTTCAATTGCGATATTGCATCCATTTACAAACCGCAGGAAGTGAAGAAATAATCTCTTCTGTTGCATCCAGTGATTTATAAGAGTGTTTTAAATCGAAGACTTTAACTCGTTAATATTTTGCGAGTCTTGGCTTTGAAGTTTATGAAATATTAGTCATTACAAACTCTCCAAATAGAGCTTTGAAGATGTTTTTTTTTGTTTTTTGTTTTTTTTACCACAGCAAGGATTGAATTAGATAGACTTTACTGGTCCCAAGCTTCAGTTTTACAGTGCAAAAGCAAAACATGAACAAAATAAAATCTAACAGCAACTGATGGAAAATAAGAAATGAAAAATCAAAAGTTTATGAGTTAATTTGCTAAAAGTCATCAGTTTAAGTTAATCCAAGTAAATATATGAAGTTGTCATGAATTAAGTTTGACTTATATTGATTACATGTGACATGTGAACCCTAATCACGGCCTACACTGTAAGGCGTTGCATCAAATCGCATTAAAAAAAAGTTTGTTGCTGTAACAATCTGGACAAGTTGAAGGGGCGTGAATACTTTTGTCTTTGTACGCAGAAAAATTGTCTGCAGTGAGGCGAGTTCTTCTGACTGCGTCTCCAACAGAACCCACATAAATCAGATACAAACCCATTAAGGATAAATTGACCTTTAATGGGTTTGATGGGTTTGTAAACGGCACTCTGCAGTTTTTTCCACTCGTGATCAAAATTGCTCTGCTGAAGTGTTTTTAGCATTTTGTCTGGACAGAGCTGTGAAACAAATTCATTTGATTGAGAATTCAAGTGATCAGTTTGTGTCTGTTTCAACTACGATCATTATAAAAGAGGAAAGTTTTGAGCCTAGTCTTAAAGGTATGGCAAAAAAAATATATACATGTATGAGGCAATTTTTTTTCAATTGGAAACAATAGGGATACCAAGAAAAGTATCAAGTTAACTATGTAAAACGTTTCATATTATAATACAACTTCTTAAATGAACTGATACTTGTAACCTTAAATCAGCAGTGATTATGTAAATGTCTGGAAAGCAGATGAAGTTGACTGAAGTATAAATGTATGACAAACTCAAGTGATGTTAGAATTGATCATATAGTGACATCTATTGATATCAATTATAACTGCAGGCGTGCAGCAGGCTCTCCTGCTCCATGAAACAAGCATGTTTTACGGCTCCAAACACGACGATGCAGAGCTGCTGGATCTTAAAGCCGACCGGCACCAAACGACCAAACCTCTGCTATTCTCCCCTCTGGACAGCAACAGGGAGTTATGCTATGTTATCAACTTCTCTTATAATAAAAGTGGTTATGCATACTGTAGCATCTGCCAAAAGAATAGCCAATTCAAGTCTGAGTGAACGCAACTAGTCAATGAAGAAAGGAAAAGTTCAGACATTAAAGCTAATCAGCACATATTACATGAACAAATCCAGATTTCAGAATAATTCAGATATGTTTGAGTTTGATTGATTAATTCTGATCAAACTCTTACCCCGTCATCCTCCCTGTGGCTATTTATCTGAAACTGTTTTACACAAAATGTGTATCTTAAAAATAAAAGACAAACATGCACAGGTCTTTCAAAGCCATTGGTTCACAAAATCCAGAAGGTGCAATTTTGTCCACTCTTGTTACCACGGAGACTGATAATGGTCGAAGGGTCACTGATTTCTTAGGCAGGTCATCCTCCGCTCATGTCATTTTGTTTCGGCATATATTTTTAAAACATATTAAATGACAGATAACTTCCTAAAACGGTTTGTTTTTGCCTCAACAGGGCCAGATTTAGAACCAGAAGGGCCCCTGGGCTCAGAGACAGTTTGGGTGCCCTAACCAAAAAAATTAAAAGTAAAATAAATAAGCATTTTACTCATAAAAATTACAGTAGATTAGAAAGTATGTAGGTTTAAAACAGCCTCTGTGAGACAAATCCATGTTGGTCGCAAAAAGATGTAGTACAAGTTCAGAGCTTTTGAATATTTGAGTAGAGATTAATAAAAATGCAACGTCAGAAGAGAAAGAAAAAAAACACTTCACATGGGCCTGTGAGTGTTATATAAATCTAGAAGGCACAAGCATTCATCACAAAAAAATGTAAAATCTTTTGAGTCGCCCCCAAAACTTGGTGCCCTGGGCTACTGCCCATGAAAACTCTAGTGTCTGCCCCAGGGCATAAAACCTATACTTTATTTTTTTTTAAATACAGCTTTCTCTATTCAAACCATTCAAAACAACAACCAACAAAAAACACTGGAGATGGAAAAAAAAAACTTGCTGTTGTTCTCTATTTATTCTTTTCAATGTCGAACTCTTTCAGAGGATCATAAATATGTTACAGAGTGAGAACAGCAGTCTGGTTATTTACAAGATAAAATAACGTACAACTCACAATGTTTGCTCGTGTTCGCGACGCTGAGGTGGGGGAAGTGGAGGGGAGAAACAGAGACAGGGGAGGAAACAACTACGGTTGTTTCACAGTTCATCTGAGGGGGGCGCAGACGAGCAAGACTCTGACCTTAAGATACAGAAAGGAAGAGAAGCAGCTGCTGAGCGACGGCTCCTGCAGGTTTTATTTCACATAAACAAATGTTAGCTGGACTCTTCAGCTAATGGATTAGATGAAGAGTCCAGCAGCAAACTGTTTTTATTGTAACCTAAAGAAATAAAACATAAAAGAACAGTAGTGGTTCCTCAAACAGTTTTCAGCCGGCACTCAAGACGACGGGAGATTTGAGATTTTAAAAAGGGAAAAACAAAGATGTGAGACTCGGGATCATTAGCTTTTACTTCCTACTTCCTACTTCCTAATTTGAGCCAATTAGGGAAAACCAGAGGGAAAAACATGCTTCAAACACTGCAAGTCTATGAATTTTAAGTTTTTGCATTGTATATTAAAACAAAGAAAAACGATAGAAAGATTGTTTCCTTTGACAGACACATGAGAAGATAAAAGCAAAGGACACAATTAAGGATAATATCCAATATCTCTTCTTTACGGTTCAATGTTAATAGAAGTAGAATGTTGTCTAGTCTACCAGGAAAGGATGTGAGGTCCAAAAAGGACCGAAAGGACGAAGCAGAATATGTACGATTTACTTTCAAGCAGAGATGTTCTGATGTTTCTGTTGTGCATCTGAACTGCTAACGCTCATCTGTAAGCAGCTGTTTGTACTGATCAGAAAGCAGCCGAAGCTCCAGCCATTCAGGTTTACAACATTCAAAGATCTGAGTTTGTAAAAAACATTACATTACAAACAACTTTTTCTCCATATTTTGCCCAAACATGACTAAAGAAAATACAAATTGAAATATCTTATGACTTAACTGCAAATATAATATAGCATAAAGTGTTTCAACAAACTGAACTGCAAAAAAAAAAATCATCACCAAATTGTCATTTAGCTGAACATTTCTCTACATATCTATCCAAATACATGTTCAGTAAATCTGAAACCCTTTCAGTTGTGACAACAGTGACGTAATTTTCCTGACAGCATTATTTTTAGTGAATTTTGATTTTATTACGGTGCCAGATGAAAATCAACAAACTCGTCTGCAATGACTTGGATGGTCAAAATACTGACTGGGTCATGAAATTCTAAAGATTCACCTGAAACTCTTGTGTTCTAAAAAAAAAAACAAAACAAAAAGTACCGACTTCCCATTTGTCAATGAAGCGATGACAATCAGGAAGCCAGAGTCTGAAAGTCTCACGTGTTCAATCTGAAACAATCTGAACAATTCGTCTGTGACCAGGAGAAACCTCTGAATACTCTCAACGATTGTTCGCTGTCTGTTCTGAAACGGATTATAAGCTAAATGTGATCGGCAGTGAACGAGATGATAACCTCTGCTATTTTCTTTCTAGACCAGGTTTTTCGAGCAAGTAAGGAAGTAAACAGACCGACGGATCGCGAGTCGTTCTCTCAGAGTGGTGGAGAGTAGAGGAGGGTCTTCTAGCTGGGAGTGGCTTGTGCGTTTCATTCTAAGTGCGACTAAACATTGTGGGATTGACTGAGATGTGCAAACGACACGGAGCGTGTAGGAAGTAGTTTGCTCGAAGAGAGAGCCGTTCAGAGTCTTGCCATCGGGAAAGACGACTGAGATGAAGGTGGACGCGTCTGGAGACGTCGGTCCTTCTGTCGGTGAGTGGGGTGGAGGGGGCGGAGGTCGCTGAGGGGCGTCCTTAGATGGGCAGCTGGAAGGTGATGTCCACTTGAGCTTCTTTCGCCAGCGAAACGATTTCAGAAAGCTTTACAACCTGAAAACAGAAGAACAGAGGCGATCAGCGCTCACCATGCTGAACACTGTAAAAAAAAAAACAAAGTCTTAGCAAGAATCTTTGGTCCAGTTTCCATTAGTACACTTCTAACTAACTTAGAAATAACTTTTCAGAAAGATAAATAAGCCTGTTTTCAGTCAATAACTCTTGAATATAGATTTTCAAAAAGTTCAAGATCCACTGCAGATTATTTCACTTATAAACAGACATTCCTTCCTGTTCTAAGTGAAAACATCTGCCAGTTGAATTAGTACGAAAAATTACTGACTGAAAACAAGATTACCTGGTAAGATTTTGTGTTTTTGCAGTGTACAGTTTTGACTGTTTTGTACTTTGTCAGGCAGAAAGTAATGTTACTAAAATAAACTCAAAGGATTCTGCACATGCACAAGGATTTTATTGAATCTTCATAAGTTCCAGAAGGAAACTGAACATTTTCTATGACCCAAGAGAAACATGCGGAAATGTAAAGCCACACTTCCGAGTGAGACCCGACTGCCGATCCTCAACACCTCCATCATCTGACTGTTCTCCTCAGAATCCTCCCTCCTTCCTGAGGCAGCTAGCGTTTCCTCTCTCGGTTTCTAGCCGGAACATCCGGGTCAAACGAACAAAGGCAGAGCCAAGTGTGTGTAAGTGTGTGTTTGTACCATCTTTGCAGCTTCGTCCAGGTCGTCACAGGCCAGGATTTTCAGGGGGCTGGAAGCGATCAGAGCTTTGGCGTCGTCCACTCTCGTTCCTGAAGATGAATTACAGAGAAGCTGTTAACCGATGTCACCTGATGCATCGACACACATGCTGCTTTCAGTCAACGACCCTCAACAGGACTGAGAGAAATCATCTGGTTGCCAGACAATTTTCAGATTAAAGAACCTGGCAGCTGATCAGTGAATGCAGCATGTTCAACAACAACACTCCGTGGTGTGAATGCTGTAACTGAGAAAAGAGGTTTGCCTGCGGTTTGCTAAGCTTTGATTTTGTGCTTTCTCCATTTCCTATCTTTGTAGTTTTGCTCATTTTGTAAACAGAAAGATCCCCTCTGCTCCGAACATAATATTTAACAAGCGCACTATGACAAAAAATCCAATGGGGAACTCGTGCGCTGCTGTCCATCCGACCCGTCAAAAGTGAAGCGTTATTAACTTTAAAGGATTTCTTTGGTCTAAGAATAACACTAGCAGAATATTTGCTGCTGGTGAATTCTGTAAGCAATTCAGTCTTTAAAGCCAGATTAAAGGTCATATTTCAGTGTCTATTTTCTTACTGCGAAAATCAAAACCTAAATATATTCAAATATAAGTTCTGATGCTCCAAGGTCAGAGTTTCCATCCTGACATCACAGGAGAGCAAAAATACATATTTAGCAGATAGCCGTCCTATACACTGTGTTCCTTTCAACATGTTTTTCACTAAAACCCTCAGAGGAAGTCGGCTAAGAACACCTTCGTCACATGACTAGTCCAGGAATTAATTCCTTGCCTGGTTTGCAAGGACAGGTTAGACACTCGACAGAGGAGGCTAAATTACGGAGCCTCCATTTGCTTCTTTATCTCAAAGCTCATGACAATAGATGAGGATTATAATGAGATCAGCTAATGGAAATCTGCACTCCCTCTTCACCATAACAATCAAACTCGAGACCCCCAGTCACTACTGATGGTGCCACGCTGTGCCTGTTGAGCTCTGATTATGGAAATATGAATCATCAGAGGGAAGTGTTCATGCTGCAGAAACCCTACACCCGGCTGCCTCTTTGTGCGCCGCTCAGCATCATTAGCTTCCCCTTTCTCTGCGGCTATGAGCGCGGCGCACCTTGTAACCGTACTACGATGGGGATTTTCAGATCCAGGTCTCTCACGGCCATGATGATACCCTGAGCGATGACATCACACCTCATGATGCCTCCAAAGATGTTGACTAGGATGGCCTGCACCTGAATGGCAAAAGACACATTGAGGGATAAATGTACAATTTTAAACAGAACAATTTTTAGACTACACAAGTTAAGAAAATAAAGTACAAACAAATTTAAACGGTTTATCCAAAAACATCCTTATTTCTGTTCAATATTTGGATATTATGACACATCCTGAAGCATCGTAGTCAGTAAAACGTTTGTCCAGGTTAAAACATGGAGCTGGATTTCTTACCTTCTGGTCTGAAGTGATGAGTTTGAACGCCTCCGTCACCTGATGGGTTGTGGCTCCGCCTCCTACGTCCAGGAAGTTGGCCGGTGTGCCGCCGTGGAGCTTGATGATGTCCATGGTGGCCATAGCCAAACCAGCACCGTTAACTGGAGAGCATGAAGCCCATTGGTTTGATGAGTTGACATTATAAAGATTATTTAGGTCCAGAATATGCTCCTCTTACTTTCACTGAACACTCATCAGTGTAGATGTTATTAAAGAAAGAAGAAGTTTCACTATTTTCCCAGTGTCAGTGAGATACTCAGCATTACGTCAGAGGAAGTAGAGACGCAGGAGGCTATTTAAAAAGGAAG
The DNA here is from genome assembly GCA_911649635.1 of Poeciliopsis gracilis. NCBI lineage: Eukaryota > Metazoa > Chordata > Actinopteri > Cyprinodontiformes > Poeciliidae > Poeciliopsis > Poeciliopsis gracilis. Next base: position 1,872,706 of record CAJVRI010001532.1, read on the forward strand.
CTGTATTTTTATAATATTTCAAGAGATCCCTGCAGCTTTTTAAGTTTGTAGATAAGTGGAAGTTTGTCCAGTGTGCTGCAGATTTTCTTTCCTTTTTCCTTTTGAGCTTTAAGTGGTGCAGCCAAATCTCAGAAATTAAGTCAGGATCTACACAAGAAAAGATATTTTAATAAAGCTACCAATGCTAACCCCTAGGGAGCACCGATTGAAATTTGTTTTTTTGTCTGAAAAGTTGATGAAGTCGTCTGATAGCTGATCTTCCAAAATTAAGGAAAACAGGACCGATTTATCGGTGCACCCCCCAAAAACAATATGATAATAAGACAGTCTCTGTTAACTTGTGTTAATTTTCTATTTGCTTTAAAATATTACAAACTAGTAAATATTAGGTCCTCTACAGCACCTTTCCTCGCTCAACACGACATAATGCCAAATAATATCACTAATCAATGACAGCTTACCAGAAGAGGGTTAGAAAAAAAGCCATTTGAATGCTATTCTTACATTATTCTAATTATTAAAGAGAAATTGGAATCGGTTATATTGAGTTTCAACAAATAAAGGCTGTAAAAAAAAACAGAAGATCACAAACTGGTTCTAAATGTCATTATGACTTCACTTAATAAATCTATGAACATTCAATTTGAAACACTTAAATGGAGAGACATAAAAAAGTACACATCTTGCACACACACAAAAAAAAGCTAAACTAAAACTCACTGACCCAGACAGCCGATGGTCCCGTCCAGACCAATGTAGTTGAGGTCAGCCTTGGCAGCCTGTTGGTCCCGGGGGTCCTCCTGGCTCCAGTCCCTCATATCAAACACCTTCTTCTGGCGATACGCTGCGTTGGCGTCAAAGTTGATTTTTGCGTCCATGCACATCACTGTTCACGCAAACAAGCATGTTAGGACCAGAGGAAGTTTCATTTCATTCTATAAAATGAGCTTAAAGTTCTTTTTAAACTTGGCCGCACTTGATAAACTTAAAAGTTTTGGAGGGATGAAAATATTGGAATTGGGTCGATAGGACTGCCGTGAAAAAGTCTCATGTTTTCGCCCCCTGTGTGAACGTAAACAAATACAATGAAGGATTTTAGGCGAGTAACGTTGGAAGAATAGAGAGGCAGCAGTCAACTGGTCAATGATCAAAACTGACTGATCTTTTTCTGGATCGACTTTGACCTGCGAGTCAATGCCTACACAATGCCTCAACAGGTTTAGGTGACTTTTGGAATCAGGATAATTAGTTGACAGTCGCCTCATTTTTTCCCATGAAGGTCGGCGTTTCCCTCCTCTTACGACGGTATTTACCAGGCGTCAGGCCGAGCCATTAATCCCGTCACGCTGAGCGAGCGCATAGTTTAAAGAGAAATTGATCTTTTGATCATTTCAACATTTTCACTGACTGACGTATTTCTCCCTGCAAGACGGCCATTGACTTAACTTCCGTAAGGCTGTGACAAAAACAGCAGCGACCTTTCCGGAAGGCCACACATGCATGTCGATGGAAGATTACATTCATGTAAACATATCCATCCTTAGCCAAGTTTATGCCAATAATCACAGGCATAAAAAATCTTTAGTAATAATGACGGACAAATTGGGATAAAGCTTTCTCTGCCAATTGAGTCAAGCAAAATCTGGAATAACATTGTTGGACTGCAGCAACCAATGTGTGGTCTAGTAAAAATAAATCTAAGAACAGGACAATAAAACTAAACATAATCATAATAAATAAATACATTCCTCTTTTGAGCCAGTAAATTGTCTAAAAAGTGAAGCACAACATCTTTAGATCATCTTTACAACAAGTCAGCCCCAAGTGTGTGGGCTGAAATGGCCGAAGAAGGAGGTGAATTTTGATTCTGGTGAATCATTTCTGTGATTATTTAATGAGATGTTTTTGTCCTGCTGGAACATGGAATGATGAGCCAGGGTTTCCCCGAGTGTACTATTAGCCTGGCGGGCCTCCAGGCTTCACTTGGCTCATGATTGAACTAATAATACAAGGAGATTCAGCTGTGAGCAACAAATGTGAAAACTGTGGAAAACCCTCATGAGGAAACTGCACATCAATTCAAACAGAATTGTTCAAAAGTTCAAGATTGTGCACTTATTTGCACAATAATTATTATTATACATTTCTTTGATCTAGCATAAAAGTGATTAAGAACAAATTTCTGGTTCTTATGCATTTTCTGGTCCTGTCAAAGATTAATCTGGGAAGTGTGACAGGTAGTGCTGACGTGTTCATACCGACACCAGAGGAATCTTCCACCATTGGATTGATCTCCAACATGGAGGCGTCGTACTTGACGAAAACATTGTAGAGCTTGATCATGTTCTCCGCCGCCTCGTCCACCAGAGCTTCTGGGAAGCCCATCTTCTGAGCAACCTGCGGCAACGCAGAGCACATCGTCACAAATCATCACAAATCATCACGGCTCATACAGGCAGGAGCTGCAATGCTGCTGACAGTTACAGAAGATGACATCGTTGCTTTGGGTTTCTGGCTTGATTTGCCATCTTTAGTCACAGCTGGCAGACAAAAGGGGAAACTAAATGATGCCTATATAAATGGCATGATAAATTTCCTCTATCAGCTATAGGACTTGTATAAATTATCTGCTGTTTTGGGCTCTAAAATGATTTAAATCTAATCTTGGTGTACAAACAAACACCATGGCTAGATAATCTGTGAGGTTCCCCACAGTTCAGTCCTCGGTCCATGAGGTTTCCCAATTAAGCTGGCATTATTTGATGTTTTCCAAACATTTTCTATCATATTAAGTTTTATGTGAGATTACTAAACTGTTAGCTTTTACCAAGAAAAATATCCCACAAAAAAAAACTAGCTGGAGGTCAGTAGCTTTAAATCTGACACCAAAACAACAGAGCAGTTTGCCCTTCCTTTTATTGAGTCAATAATTATTTGCTGGTGTGACATTTTAGGTCCTGAAATTTAACTCGCTTCATCAAAACAGCGACAGTCCGTGTTGGTAAAAACCGACTTTTACAATTCAGCCAATTATCATCTCTTGCTGCTTATCGAGTTGTTCTCAGTCACAAAACAGATTGCAAAACAACTTTCATTTCTTCACAATTTAAAACGCTGCTTGTTTAATAGCTTAGTTAGCAGATGTATCAGAGTTAATATATCAACATTTAAAAGTGGCAAGTTGCAGAAATGAATCAGAATCTTAAAAGAAAGATCTGGAAAAACACTGAAGTCCAGTTAAACTCAGAGAAGCTTCATATGAGGCCTAAGAATACATAGTTTGTCATTTTATACACTTTCATACATTAATAATCATTTGAAATACATTTGATATAACATCTAGAATTGCACGATGTGTAGGTCTCCCAGATCAGGTCACAAAACTAGTTTGTTAGTTTTTAAATTAGGAAGAAATTTTAAAAATTTAAAAATTTAAAAAAAAACTACAACTGCAAGCAGTTATAATGGTTCCTCGTCAGAAACAAATAGCACCGTCCCCTGTGCAAAAAATAAGAAAAGTTGAGTCTGTTCAGGATGAGTGTGAAAACAGCTAGTTAAGCTAGTTTTAGCTGCTTTTAGCCAGAAGGTGACATAAAGAAAAAAGAAAAAGTTTGTTAAAGTACATTTATTACGACTGTTATACTCGGTTCCACCAGCAGAGGTCAGACATGGAGTTTAAGAAAAAAATAATGGGATGCAAGTGAGGTATCAAAACATGATGAAACAGCATTTAATGTGAAAACTGAAGAAGAGAGAAGATTATTTTCAGCTATTTAAAGCTCAAAGATCCAGACTGTATCTGTTCTAGATGTAGGATCGCCATGGCAATAACAGCGTCAACTCAAAAACCGCCACCTCTTTTGCTCTTCAGTGTCTCAGCTAAAGCGTCTCCAGCCGGCTTTTTGCCTTTCGATCGTACCTTGACAGCCTGCTCCTTCTTAATGCCCTCTACGATGTCGATGGGCTCTTTCACAATGGCGTCTGGATTTTCTGCTGCCACGTCTTCGATGTTCACGCCCCCCTGCGAGCTGCCAATCAGCACAGGACCCTGGGAAGACAAGAGGAAGGCATTGGTTCTAGTGTCGGTACATGTGACAAAACTTTAGAGAGGACTCGCATCTCAATGCAACTAACACACTGGTTTATCAATAAATTCCTCTATGGAGCCGAGCGACAATCAATCGCTTTTTTGGGCCATTCTAACAGACGAAGGTGCCTTAATAGTGTTGAAACCTCTTTTCATTTTCCTCCCACATACTTGTGAGCATGTTGATTGTTCATATTAAACAAAAAAAAAAAAAAACAAGAGAATACACTCTCAAATTCAAGTAGTAAATGTAAAATAAAAGAAATAAAAATAGTCAAACCAGCAAACAGCGACGTTATTCAGTAAACAAAGGCCCCCAAAACAACATTCCTATCACAGAATAGCAGGTTGTTAACGCAAACTCAAAGCAAATGACTTGTCAATTCATCAGAGGGCATTTAGTTACGCCACAATACTCTAATCACTTCAGCACTGAAACGGACTGATTGTGAACGCAAACTCTGTGATGCGGTGATGAGCAGAGTTCGATTTCAGAACACAGCTGCATCAATAACACAATGTAACAACACGAGTTGACTGAAATGCCACTTCTCTGGCTCACATCCCTGCCGTTTTCCTCTGCAGCAGATAAGAGCAATAATAAGAACCCAGGACTAAATATAGCAGCAATAATAATAATTATAATAATAAACCTGTTATTCCACAGGAAGTTCTCAGGATCCCTCAAGATTAGATAAGTGTGTGAAGCCTTGCCCACTTGAACAGTGGGCAAGGCTCTGCTGAATGATTGGCAGAGCAGCCAAGTCTCAAGTCTCGTTAATTAAAGATTTAATATGCAGAATGTTCCTTCTTTGCCCCCGCTGTGTTTAACTGATCTGAATCAGGAACGCTTCTTCAGGGACTCCTCATGTAATGAGCATGTAGAATGTATGAATTATTAAGGCTTACTTTTAATACAACACTGCCCCCTAGTGGTGGTAATCCGCTTTAGTTAGCAAAACCTTGTGCAGGTTCATTTCATGTCTGAATTTGTAGAAATGTGACATATTTAAAGAAAAACAACTGTTTAAAAAGTCAACTGTAAGCGGTTTAGGTGCTAAGGAAGCTAAAAGAAGCAGATTTATTTAACCACAGTGTCTCACCTGAAAAGACCTCTCCATGGTGATGGCGAAGTAGTACTCTCTGCGCGGGTACCTGCGCTCGCAGATGAACACCTGGTTGCAGATTCGACCCGCCTCCCCGGTCTGTTTGGTGAACAGTTTTCGACCAATCATCTGAGAGGAAATTTCCCGAGCCTCTTCTGGGCTGCAGGGAAAACCAAAGGAGGAGAATTTAAAGAGGATGATTGGGATCGTTTAAATAAACCATCAGTAAGTCCAAAAACGTTTTTTTTCTGATAATAACTACATGTTGTATTTGTCACTGTGGAGGAGGATTAAGGTCACTGAAAAAAATTCAAACTTTAAACTCTTGACTTGATCAGAAAAAGTCAAAACAATCTCAGAATTTGGTGAGTCAATTTTCTTTTGGTAGCCCTAAATCTCTTCCACATGTTACCAGCACAAAAACAACAACCACATTCTTTGTACCTTTTCCTGCAGACTTGGTAGAATATTCAACAACCTAATATTAGTTCTTATTTTAGACAGATTTGAAGAAAATGTAACTAATTCCAGGTTCCTTTTATTACACAACATTAACATTGAAATTATTAATGACACTCTGGAGTGACAAAAATGCTACAAGTTTGACTGTCGTGGCTGTACTTACGAGTAAACGATCTTCACTCCTCCCTTCAGCCCACCCTCAAACGTCCCCTTCCCTCTGCCTCCAGCCAGAACCTGAGCTTTCACCACCAGGTCCTTAGAGCCTAACAAAAAAAAAGAAGCCAGAACAAAATGTGTGACTGAGAAAAAAACAGCAAAAACACTCAACTGCTAAAGAATATTGCCAGAAAAGTTGTGAAGTTTAGAAAATGAAACTACATCTTAAACCTGTAATCTATTTGGCTCTTTGGTCACAACTTGCCTGTTCTAAAACAGTTATTGTTGACGACGGCAAACAACCTCAGAAAAGATTCATCTTTATGTGATGAATACGAGATTTAAGCAGCTCAGGAATCTATGCTCCCACTTTTTCAGCACATCTCAAATTTTTGTACTTTAATAATAAAATGTCGGTTTGAAAGAGCCGTTTGTGAAGGCATCAAATAAATATTTGCTCCCAATCATCCTCTAATGATCTTCTTTCCACAACTACATGAGAATAATTAATCGATGATTTCGAACCGAAGGACAAAATCAATGTCCTTCTTTTTTATGAGGACAGTTCAATAGTTTTTCTGCCTGCAGCTTGGAGATACTGAGTTAGTCAGTTAATTAAGAAATTATCTTCAGTAGATGCTGCTCGTTCCTCATCCTCTAACCTTCACATCTTTGTTTTGTCGTCGTTTTTCTCTTACCGATCTTCTTGGCCACATCATAGGCCTCGTCAGAGGAGCTGGCCACCATTCCCGCCGGTACGGAGATGCCGGCTTCTTTCAGCAGGCCTATACTCATGTATTCATGTAGGGAGAGGTTCCTCTGCTGCTGCTGCAGGTGGGGAGGCTGCAGCTGGGACACATGGCCTCCGAACAGACCCGTGGTGCCGCCAAGGACCTGAGGACACAAACATCCAACCAATGAGTACAGACGATTATTGTTATGAGAGCTAAACATGGGGATCTTCCTGTTATCTTAATGTTTATGTTTCTACAGGGTATATGTCAGTGCCTACATAAGATGAACCAGCTGGGTTTCCGCTGCCATTAAAGTGAATTTATGATTAGATCCAGTTTGTGTAAGTCAAACTGAAAAAAACGCTACATATATCAAATACGACTTGGAAGAAATTTGACTAACGATTTTAACGCCTCTGTCTCTTTAAGAATTTCCTGCTCTTTCTGAACCTTCCCCATCAGGAAGTCATGGCTCCTCTATTAACCCTTTAACAATGTTTTTACCAGCTGCGAAGTAGCTGGTATAATAAGCTGAGCAGATGTGCCGCTCCATCAGGTGTTTCCTAATTGCTGCTGGCTAGTCTGAAGGAGCTGAGTGAGAGAGTCGCAGGGGAGGGCTGCTCTGTGAGGCGGAAGCTCTGAAACTTGGGGGAGGAGTTTCGTCCTTGCAGATTGCGCTAGCACCACCCAGGTGTTTGGCACTTCTGAATGGTTGCCATGGGAGATTGAAAGATTGAAGGATTTCTCAAACATCCATGAAAGAATCAAACCAACACTCCAGGTGTGTTTTTAATGAGGAAATAATGTTTGAATATGAAGTTTAAAAAAAGTCAATTTTACATAAACCGTTCTTTTAAATTCAGTGATTTTTTTTTTTTCTTTCTGGTTTTTGATGTAGAAAACAATCTCCACTAATGTGTGAAGGACAGGATCTGTGCTTGATCAAATGAACAAACAGCAGATTGCACAAACAGCTAAACTATTTTAACTGAATTGAAAGGTAACAGCAGGGAAAAAGATCCTACTAAACCACTACACTGATGGGTGACTTGAGTCTAGTCTGCAAGTCAGCAGATATCTGGGAAAACTGATTCAGTTATATGAGTTTTTAAGTATTGCATTCTGTTCCCAAAAATATTTTATAAAAACTCCAACCAAAGTCAACCTTAAAAAAACTGTCTTGTGTATGAGTGTGTTCGTGGGAAAACGGAGATTTAGGGTACCAAGCAATGCAAATAATTGTCATAATTTCCAATCTACATCACCTTGTATTTTAATAACTTTATATTCTAACACACTAAAAAGAATATTTGATTTCTAGCAGGAGGCTGTGGTTGTTTTGAAGCAGTCTGATTGGCTGAGTGTGCTACATTGCATACAATATGCAGTGTATGCAGTGCATAAACATGCTATGGGTTTAGCATGTTTAAAACAACGCTCACGGGTGGATTTGTGTGGATTCACATGGATGAGAACTTTTCGGAAACCTAATCCAGTGTGTGTACATTTTCTTTTGCCTTGTTTAAGCGATATCCCTTTTTAGAAAAGACATGTGAACAAGGACTTAGATGCAACATATAAGACGCGTTTGCTGCCTGCAGCACTGAAAAAGCAACTCTGGAAACCCAGCTGAGGATGTGAAACAAAAAGTCACTCAGTTTGAGTCAGCAGGACTTCTCATAAGACTTCTATAGGAATCTAAATGTTTGATCAACGCAACTGAAAAACATGGCCGTTTTCACACTCAGACCAAGCATAACAACACAAACTCATTGTGGTAAACTTCATAGTTATAAAGCTGGTTAGCTTAATTATCAGTATAAATCACACAGAAAGTGTGCACTAATCATCTCAGCTGATTCTGATAACTCTTTTATGTATTTTGACAGCTGCAAAAGCATCAGTTGCATACAACAAAATTCTCCTATACATCTGAACGTAATAGGGACAAAATAACGTGTAATATAAACACATTTTAAAGTGAATCACAGGATTACTAAAGCCCCAGGTCAGGTTCCTCCAGGTTTCAGCAATGCCGCTGACCTTCATTAACATATGATTCCTGCACATTACAATAAATCTGAGTTTATCAACTCTCTGGGGAAAAAAACCTAAAACAACCGCCTTGATTGAGCGTAAGGTTGAGCCATTTCATCTACTGTCGCATAGCAACCACAAAATTCACGACAGAAAGAAGTGCATCACTATGAGGAAGAAGATCAAACTATTGATGTTTTTCGTCATTTACAAACACAAAATTCTGATCTGGTTGGTGCATCTGGGAGAGTCATTTTAAAATGAGAAACAGTTCAAGGGTATCAAAACAAGAAACATTAAAAATTGATATATTTTTTTGTCTCTATCTGGAGTTACTAGTTTGTAAATGTGGTGAATATATTTCCCCCATTTCAAGGTCTCTCTCGTACTTTTTCAGGCCGCTGCGCTTTCAGACAGCAGTGAAAACTGTCTGTCCAAACGGAGGCTGAGAGGATTTACCCCCAGATCTTTCCCAAAGGACTCAATGGAACAAATGAAACGGTCCGGTCCAGCTGTGGGACAACGGCTGGTTCGGGGACGGGCACCGAACTTCCTCCCGGCAGTTTAGCATCAGAACCCCCTCCTTGTGCCGACTCAAGCAGAAGGAAAAATTAGAGTGAAGCGACTTGCTATGTGGGACCGCTCGTGTTGCTTTAACATTGACAGCTAGCCGTGCTAACGCCAGAGTCCCGCTAGTTAGCATGTTAGCCAAAACAACGGAAACTCTATGGAGTTGTGCTAATGTCAGATTTGACCCCTTCAACTATTTAGGAAGTTGCATTTGTCGGGCAAAGGTGAAACACAGAATGGGACATATGCCACGAAAGCCAAGGAAATTCCCTTCCGTTTCGTGACGCATTTACCTTTGAAGCAGAGCTGATAGTGTTTCTGGCCCCCGAAGATCTCAGGCTAGCCGTCAAACAGCCGCAAATCAGGGACGTCGCCATGTCTCCCGATACAACCGAGAAGTCACGAACGCGCATGCGCAGCGGGCTTCAAAACTCGGCTTACTCTCGTGCGACCTTTAGGTGCTGTCGGAAATAAGGAAACAGCACCATGTACATACAAATAAACTTCAAAGAGGTAAAAATATTATCCATGATACTATAAATAAATCATTTAGTGATTCCATTCCATTACAAAATTTAACGATCGTGCTCCTGTCGCTCCCCGTGATTAACTCATTCTGTACTGAGCAGTTCTCTGATAGCAGACCGTAAAGAGAGATGTAACTTCTATAGTGAATATAGAATAGCAAAAAAAATTAAAAAACTACAAATTGCAATGAAATACTGCTACTTCCGGTGGGCGCCGGAGGTAAGACCCATAATCGTTTCCCCAGTAAGCCTCCCAGGAATAATGTGGACACACACCCATGATAAGGATGTTGATAAAATAAAAATGTGACATATAAGTATCTAAATAGATAGAGAAAAAATATATCACATTATATTATAAAAGATATAGTTTATAACACACACAAAAAAAAACATACATAGTCCACATCTCTCTTCAGATAACATTAAAGATTTCTGTCAAAAGTTCTTCTGGACTTTGGCTTTTTCTTTGGTATTTCTTTCAAATCCACAAAATGAAATAATCAGAGTATCAAGATTTATGCAATTTACACTTCTTTATTATTTTATTTTTTTTTTATGTAAATAAGTCTCTTACTTTATAGTAGCAACCAGGTACAAAAAGTTCTATTCAAAAATTATTTATTTACAAGAAAAATATATACAAGCTTATTTACATATTGTACCACAAACAGCCATCAGTTATGCAACACAAAAACTCAGTGAATCACACAGAGGAGACAGACCATTAAATATTCTGAGCTTTGATATGGAGGGTTACATTAAACCAATTACAGCTGAAGTTTAAAAAAAATAAAATAAAATAATTAACAGTCTCATTTCAGGTAACCTGTTGCTACTGGAGTTTAGCCAGAACATTGGGAAACATGAATCTTGACTGTAATAAAGACTCAAACCCCACTGGTTGTAAAAACTAATGCAAGCTGGTTTGTTTGGCTCTTTCAGCCCTCATGCTGCTTGAATTCAGAGGAACATCCAAAGGAAACCAGGGATGACGATATTCAAACAAAATTTGTACGATAAAAACTGTTGATCTACTCATTATAAATGAGGCAGCATGTTGTTAAACATAGAAAAGTGACTGCTGGGTGGCGTTTCTGTTCTTTTTGAACGGGTTTTGTTTAATTGGACACGTGTGCTGGTTACAGTCCAAATTATAGGGAATTAAAATAAATAAATACATTCAGCAACTTATATCCTGTTTAATCTTTACAAAAAGCTTCATGTGTAATCAGAAGTTTGGTTTAATTTGGCTTCATCTTTGTTGTCTAAATAAAAACATTGCAGAATCTGTTTCATTTTCGTGCACAAGTTTAGAACATTTTACTTCTTCTTGACTTCTATACATGCTGAGTATTTCAGACTTATTCCATTTGAACACTAGATGGCACTATGTAATAATGTAAGTTTGTTCCAATATAGAGAAACTGTTTAGCTTTTAAACTGAATGATCATGTGAATTATCTGGGATCATACCTGAAACAGAAACAAGATGGATGAAGGTACCAGTCAGGGTGTGCTAGTTAAAACTCAAAGAAAAAAAAACTGAAGAATTTGTGATTTGATCTGCAGCTTGTGGTGCACAAGCTAATATTGTGAAGGTGAACTAAAAAACAGCATCACCGTGGCGACAGAAACAAAGCGGGTTAAAGGTTTTCAGCATTTCACAGCGTGGAAACGAGCGGCGCTTCATAACCTCAACTTTCCAGAAATGATTCACGCTTTAGGTCAGGTGTTAAAAAAAAAAAAACCCTGTGAGAAAATATATGTTCAAGTGTTGCCTAACATTACACACACACACACACACACACACACACACACACACACACACACACACACACACACACACACACAGTGTCTTTGTTTCAGTCTGAGTCGCTGCTGCTGCTGGACGAGTCTGTGGACATGGCCTCCACGTCGTCCTCGTTTTCCTTGTTGTGACCCGGCGGCTCCAGCCCGAAGTCGTTTCCATGGTGAGGGGGAAGCATCCCCACTGAGACGTCTGAGGGCTGCCAGGGGTAGTGAGGTGTCAGAACGTCTGAGGAGAAACAACACAACGTCTGGTCAAGAAAGAAATAAAGGGGCGAAGGAAGAAAGCAAGCAAAAAAATAAATAAAAGAAGGAAGTCCTACAGAAGTGGATACCAAATACAGTCTGAACACATATTTTCCATCTGGAATCTTATTTCCATATTTCTCCAGACTGCATAGTAATCCTGTCACCATTGGACCATTTTGTCTGATTCTAACATAAGAACTGATCTCCAGTTCTTCCTCTTCCTCCATGGTAAACTGACCGGGTAGCCGTCCTGCAGCCAGAGCGTCCCCTGGCAGATGTCCGTTCATCCCGTTGGACGGCAGGTTGGCCATGTGTCCCAGCATCCCGCTGCGCATCTCCAGGTCAGTAGGGTACGGTCTGCGCGGGTCACCTGCGTGCGGCGTTCCCGTTAGCAACTCAAGGTAGCAGAACAGAAACACCAAAATTACCAAAAGGAGACGGCGGTTCTCACCCGGCACCCAGTTGAGCGGCGCGCACACGGCGTTACTGGCGCTGATTCTGTGAGCGTACTTGATGATTTCTTCGGAAGATATGCTTCCTGCGTTGAACGAGAAAGTATGGAGAGTCCAGGAAGAGACAGGGGAAAAATATTTTAAAAATCCAAATGGTAAATGTTCACTGAAAGCTGCATTTGCTCACCTTTTCTGGCCTTCTCGATGGATTTCAGCTTCTCTTTAGCCTGGTAAACAGCTGTGGCCTTTGGGAAAAAACACAAAATGGAAAACAGTCACACCGTCAGTTCCACTGTCATATTGTTATTAAAGGGGCAGTACTGTCTGTTTTCCTGCCATAGTGTTATTTTATAGCACTATCAAGTAACTATCTTACCTTCAGTTGTTGCAAAAGTGATAAATCTAAATATATCAAATGTGACTTAAATAATTTCCCACCATTAAATTAGGCCTCTGTCTCTTTAAGAAGCTCCTGTTCTTTGTGAAACTCCGCCTTCAGAAAGTTATCATAACATGACTCCTCTATTAACACTTTAACAAAGTTTTTAACAGTGTTTCACTGAGAAATAGACCATATAATGAGCTCAGCTGAGCCTGATTAGTTCCATCAGGTGTTTGCTAGTTGCTGCTGGCTAGTCTGAAGGAGCTGACTGGGGGAGTCATGATCTATGAGGGGGAAGCTTGGAAACTTGAGCTCTAAGTAGAAGCTCTGTCCTTGAAAGCGGAGCTCGGTCCACCCAGTCATTTTGCTCAGCTGAATGGTTGCCGTGGACGTGAAAGGATTTCTCGAATATGAATGAAAGAATCAAGTCTTTTTGATGAAGGAATAAAAAAATAACACAAAGTAAAGCTCAACAAAGGAGCAGTGCATAATACTGCCCCTTTGACAAGAACGTAAGGAGAAAATAACTGTTTCTGACCAGGATGTGTTCTGCCTCCTTCAGCTGTTTCTGCAGCTGCTGGATGTCACTGTCCCTCTTCTCCACCTCCTTCTCCAGCAGCTGCATCTCCTGGTGGACCTTGCCCTGCTGCTGCGCCACCTCCATCAGCTCCTGGAACTCCTTGTCCCTCTGCACGAGTAGCTCCAAGATCTGGGGACAAAACGGACCCTCTTTAAATATGCCAGAACTGAACTGACCTATGCCACAAACTCAGAAACAATGAGCCAATAATGGGGGGGAGAGGGAAGCGTAGTTTAAGTTAAGTATCTGGTCACACCTGGGTGACCAGATACTTTATTTGAGTGTTGTGTAAAAAGTGAACGGAAGGAGCTGGAAGTCTCACCTCTCTGCACAAATTTACTCTTTTATTTACTTTATTCCTACATTCATTTGGCTGCACTACATTAATGTGGAGGTTGATATACAAGAACTCTGATACACACATTCTTCACTTTTCACACATTTTCTATTTGTCAGCAAAAATGCCACCCTAAAAAAATAGAACAAAAATAGTTATTTTCTATCAAAAGCCAACACTAAGACATCAAATTTGTCCCATTTTTGAATTGAGAGCATCATTTTGGACACCGCTGGTTTAAAAAGTCCCACTAGCAACCTTTCATATTGAAGAGTTTCATGCATCTCTGACTGCTCTCTCACATCCAAACTGTGATACATCCTCTGGTCTGACGTGGTTAACAGTTTCTCTCAGTTACCTGCGTGTCTTCACCTGGCTGAGGGAGTTTCTGACTTCTGGACAGAGCCAACATCTCTATCAGCTCCCTGTAATAAAAACAGTCGAAGATTTGTTATCCAGGGTGCGCAGACGCCATCAAACACCCGCCGCAGTTTATTCGTCACATGTACGAAACCGTGGACAGATTATGATAAAGCAGGGTTAAGTGTTTAAGCGACCAGAAGTCGCTAAACTGTGATTTTTTAAAAATCGAGTCCGGTAAAGACGGTTCTGACCCGCCAAGCGAAAAGCCCTCGGTTGTTTATTCCGATTTGAAGGGAATTGAAAATAAGAACACCGTGGAACAAAACGAATTAACAAACTCAAAAAGTTCAAATTTACCGGGATAAAACCTCTAAGTCGTCCAGAACAGAAAGAAGACGCTCCTTCGTTGATTTCTCCGCTAGCGCCGCCATGTTTGCATCTCTCTACAACGAAAGGATGTGACGTATTTCACTTCATTCTCTTCATGTTGCTCCACGAGCGCCGTCTAAGGGTAATAAGACGGTATTGCAGAAAACTGCTACTTGCTCTTGTCATTAAAGTGAAAACCCCCTTCTGGCGACGAATGTGAATTTCATTTTCACTATTAAGAATGTTATTTTGGCAAGGAAGAGTGATGTTACTGGCATCTCACGGTATTTTAAAGTAGCGCGAAAAAAATCTTAGTGGAAATTAGTCACATGTCACAGGTTACCGTGCCAGCGGAGCAGAACCGATGCGAGTTTGTTACCAGAGTCAAGTGAACAAATATTATCCTCCTTTACATACAGGTCTGTATGTAAAGAATGAGGTACTTTGTTCTTTTTTTTAGTCTAAAAAAAAAAAAAAAAAAAAAAAAAAAAAAAAAAAAAAAAAAAAAAAAAAAAAAAAAAAAAAAAAAAAAAAAAAAAAAAAAAAAAAAAAAAAAAAAAAAATTTACAGAACATACATCATTTATGTCACAATGTGAAAATCAAATCGGTGCTGAAAGGTTGCAGTTCTGTGAGGGCACTTTTGCTCTGACTGGAAATTAGGTTTTTGTAGTAAATATTTGGAGGTGTGAATATGATATTTACCATAAATAATACAAAAGTGAACAACATATAAAAATTCTCTTTTCACAAGTTCACATTTCTACATCCCAAACAAAACATCCTTATCTGTTCAAGAAATATTGACATTTATTTGATGAAAAAAAATTGACATATCACTCCTGAATATTTTGGTATCATTACAATCCCAAAAGAGATGAACTAGCTTTTCTTCATTATTTATACAGAAAGTACAGATAGGGTCCAAATCCATTTATATCTCTTTATCAAAAATGCTTTAAGAGGATAAGTATTAATAATTTTAGAAAAACATCTCTTAATAGAATATTTCTTAACATTATGTTGGTTGTTTTCTTACTCATAAAAGGACAATCATAATCAATAAAAATTGAGTTTTGATCAAAATTTGGCACAGAGTGAATTTGACCTGGAGGTAAACATGATAAAAGCTTTAATGACCCACCGGGGATTGCGTCAAACACAACAGCATATTCTTTAGGAGTAACAGGAAATTGGAAAAGTAACATAAAGTCAGAATATGACAATAAATGACCATGTGAATGTAGTAACTGGCTTACATGTAATATTCCCCTGTCAAACTATTTTCTACAAAAGATTGTCTTATTTTTGTATTTAATGTGTTCATTATTCCAGATATAATAATCATGAGGAGAAAAATTGTGTTTGTACAAAAGTGAACAGCTGAACAGCATTTGTTCATAAAATGTAGATCATTTTATGGGTATTTTGGGTATATTTGTATCTAAGAAGAAAGGGTAAACCTCCACTTTTTTCAAAGTTGTAAATGGGAATAGCTTTTCAACTTTATTCATTAGAATATTTTTCTTGATGAGACGGCATTTCTTTTTCCATGTAAAGTTAAAGTTTATTTTATTAATGTTGGTACTGATCTGTTTGGGAACATCAAGAGCAAGGGCCCAATAAATGAGTCTAGAACAATTATATATGATGTATAATTAGTAAACCTTCAGCTTTGACTAATAATGATCGTTCTAAAAGACAGAGATCTCGCTGGATCTATTGATTAAATATTTCTTCAACTCTTTTAATTGTGGGGTTGAAATTTTCTATTGATCTTATATTTTGATTTTTAATTATTGTGATTCCAAGATATTTAACTCTGTCTTTTTCAGGAATGTTGAGGAATGTACCTTTTAAATGAGATTGAATGGAAAGTAGTTCACATCTGTTTAGATTTAGAGTCAAACTAGAACCTTTGGACCAGGTGTTGATGGTTTCAATGGAGTTTTATATTTCATATTTATTCTGTTAAAAAAGTGCCGTGTCATCAGCATGTAGGGAAATTGCAATATTTCTGTTTGCAACATTAATCCCTGTTATTTTCCCTTGATTTTAACTGAAAGACTTTGCATGGCCAGAATAAATAAATACCGGGAGACTCGTGTCGGTTCTGCTCCGCTGCTCCCCACAACAACCCGACACTTTTTATGCTCTTCTTCTTCCTCCCAGCGCACATGTTGCTCTCTACTGCCCCGTCCGTAAAGGCTGGGTCTGTAATTGCAGGTCATTGTCTTACTGACTGCTTTAAATGTAGATCATCTGCGATCATTTAGTCATTTTCTCCTTTCTTTGTAGTGTTAATATTTGTAAAAGCAAAAAAAACCTAAATATTCTACTCGTTCAAATGATGTATGTGTTACCATGGTGATCAATTTAATATATAAACTGCAGGGATTGTGAACAGAGGCTTAAAACAAGAAGGTAAAAACGGACAATTCATTAAAAAGGTGAATAATTAAAAGCAGTCATATTCAGTCCTTAACGGCAAAGTCAATAAGTTTATAACATGGACTCTTAGCTGGCCCCAGGGGGGCGTGGTCCTCTCCCGCTCCTCCACGGAGACCAAATGGTCTCCATGGTGACCAGTCCTCCCGTCTCTCGCCTTCCGGTCCGCGTCCGCCGTCGTGCAACTCCTGTAAATTTCTTTTCCTATTTTCTTTTTTTTTTGTCTTTTTTTTTCACCATCATATACAACAAACATGTACATCAGATGTACACAAACCTGAAAGACTTGAAGAAGCCGATCCAGGAAGCTTCCATAAACACAAAAAGGACAAAAAAAAGAAAGAAAAACACACACATATAAAAAAAAATTGTTCATCACATTACGAGTGTGTTACCAGAGTCAAGTGAGCAACTTTACATACATGACTGTAGATAAAGGCTCGGACTAAACATGATCTGTTGAACCTGCATATCGATGTTTGTCCATTTAAGAAAGGATAACCTATCCTATCTTTAAGGTTTTTAGTTTTTTTAAGATTTTTACCTGAAAGACAAAGCAAATGGTTAGTGACCAAATGAGCGCAGAGGGCCTACATTCAAAGATTCTGTTCAGGAGGTCATTGACGCCAATCGGTGACGTTGATTCTGGGTTGGAGTTTTCCCATTCAAGGACATGTGACCAGTGAACAGCTGAGCCAATCAGGAGCAGGCGACCGCCCACTGCTCATTAACTATGGCATTTGAATACTTAGGAGGTTCCTTAAATAATTAAACACATTGAAGGATTTTACAAGATCACGTGTGATACATGAAGAAATCAAGTCTTATAGGCTTTAGTTACACACATCATTATAAGACAATGAAATAACATTAGAAAAAAAATAAAAATAAAGCAATAAAATTAGTCTGGTAATTATTGCAAACTTACCTGTGTGATCAGGTAAAAAGAAAATTTAAGGTTCTCCACACATAACCAAAGCTGGAACCAAGGTCACATATAAAATGCATATTTATGTAATGTAGAAGCTGTGAAGGACTTATTTTAACTGAGATGGGTCACCTTGAAAATAATTGATCTTGAAAGACTAAAAAGAAACCAATTAAGTATTCAAATGCCATAGTTAATGAGCAGTGGGCGGTCGCCTGCTCCTGATTGGCTCAGCTGTTCACTGGTCACATGTCCTTGAATGGGAAAATTCCAACCCAGAATCAACGTCACCGATTGGCGTCAATGGCCGCCTGAACAGAGTCTTTGAATGTAGGCCCTCTGCGCTCATTTGGTCACTAACCATTTGCTTTGTCTTTCAGGTAAAAATCTTAAAAACACTAAAAACCTTAAAGAAAGGGTAACCTATCCTTTCTTTATCCATTTAAGAAAGATTCTCCTTTCTTAAATGGACAAGCATCAATATGCAGGATAAACAGATCATGTTTAGTCCGGCTCTTTATTTACAATCATGTGTGTAAAGGAGGATGATATTTGCTCACTTGACTCTGGCAATAAACTCGTATCGGTTCTGCTCGCTGCTCCTCGAGAGGCGTCCACACGTTGCTCTCTACTGCCCCCTCGGCAGAGGTTGGGCCTGTAATAGCAGGTCATTTTTATTATTGTCAAAAAAAAAGGAAATACAGCAACAAAGGGCTTTACAGAACATACATCATTTATGTCACAATGTGAAAATCAAATCGGTGCTGAAAGGTTGCAGTTCTGTGAGGGCACTTTTGCTCTGACTGGAAATTAGGTTTTTGTAGTAAATATTTGGAGGTGTGAATATGATATTTACCATAAATAATACAAAAGTGAACAACATATAAAAATTCTCTTTTCACAAGTTCACATTTCTACATCCCAAACAAAACATCCTTATCTGTTCAAGAAATATTGACATTTATTTGATGAAAAAAAAATTGACATATCACTCCTGAATATTTTGGTATCATTACAATCCCAAAAGAGATGAACTAGCTTTTCTTCATTATTTATACAAAAAGTACAGATAGGGTCCAAATCCATTTATATCTCTTTATCAAAAATGCTTTAAGTGGATAAGTATTAATAATTTTAGAAAAACATCTCTTAATAGAATATTTCTTAACATTTTGTTGGTTGTTTTCTTACTCATAAAAGGACAATCATAATCAATAAAAATTGAGTTTTGATCAAAATTTGGCACAGAGTGAATTTGACCTGGAGGTAAACATGATAAAAGCTTTAATGACCCACCGGGGATTGCGTCAAACACAACAGCATATTCTTTAGGAGTAACAGGAAATTGGAAAAGTAACATAAAGTCAGAATATGACAATAAATGACCATGTGAATGTAGTAACTGGCTTACATGTAATATTCCCCTGTCAAACTATTTTCTACAAAAGATTGTCTTATTTTTGTATTTAATGTGTTCATTATTCCAGATATAATAATCATGAGGAGAAAAATTGTGTTTGTACAAAAGTGAACAGCTGAACAGCATTTGTTCATAAAATGTAGATCATTTGATGGGTATTTTGGGTATATTGTAATTGTATCTAAGAAGAAAGGGTAAACCTCCACTTTTTTCAAAGTTGTAAATGGGAATAGCTTTTCAACTTTATTCATTAGAATATTTTTCTTGATGAGACGGCATTTCTTTTTCCATGTAAAGTTAAAGTTTATTTTATTAATGTTGGTACTGATCTGTTTGGGAACATCAAGAGCAAGGGCCCAATAAATGAGTCTAGAACAATTATATATGATGTATAATTAGTAAGCCTTCAGCTTTGACTAATAATGATCGTTCTAAAAGACAGAGATCTCGCTGGATCTATTGATTAAATATTTCTTCAACTCTTTTAATTGTGGGGTTGAAATTTTCTATTGATCTTATATTTTGATTTTTAATTATTGTGATTCCAAGATATTTAACTGTGTCTTTTTCAGGAATGTTGAGGAATGTACCTTTTAAATGAGATTGAATGGAAAGTAGTTCACATCTGTTTAGATTTAGAGTCAAACTAGAACCTTTGGACCAGGTGTTGATGGTTTCAATGGAGTTTTATATTTCATATTTATTCTGTAAAGCAAGTGCCGTGTCATCAGCGAGTTGGGAAATTACAATATTTCTGTTTGCAACATTAATCCCTGTTATTTTCCCTTGATTTTAACTGAAAGACTTTGCATGGCCAGAATAAATAAATACCGGGAGACTCGTGTCGGTTCTGCTCCGCTGCTCCCCACAACAACCCGACACTTTTTATGCTCTTCTTCTTCCTCCCAGCGCACATGTTGCTCTCTACTGCCCCGTCCGTAAAGGCTGGGTCTGTAATTGCAGGTCATTGTCTTACTGACTGCTTTAAATGTAGATCATCTGCGATCATTTAGTCATTTTCTCCTTTCTTTGTAGTGTTAATATTTGTAAAAGCAAAAAAAACCTAAATATTCTACTCGTTCAAATGATGTATGTGTTACCATGGTGATCAATTTAATATATAAACTGCAGGGATTGTGAACAGAGGCTTAAAACAAGAAGGTAAAAACGGACAATTCATTAAAAAGGTGAATAATTAAAAGCAGTCATATTCAGTCCTTAACGGCAAAGTCAATAAGTTTATAACATGGACTCTTAGCTGGCCCCAGGGGGGCGTGGTCCTCTCCCGCTCCTCCACGGAGACCAAATGGTCTCCATGGTGACCAGTCCTCCCGTCTCTCGCCTTCCGGTCCGCGTCCGCCGTCGTGCAACTCCTGTAAATTTCTTTTCCTATTTTCTTTTTTTTTTGTCTTTTTTTTCACCATCATATACAACAAACATGTACATCAGATGTACACAAACCTGAAAGACTTGAAGAAGCCGATCCAGGAAGCTTCCATAAACACAAAAAGGACAAAAAAAAGAAAGAAAAACACACACATATAAAAAAAATTGTTCATCACATTACGAGTGTGTTACCAGAGTCAAGTGAGCAACTTTACATACATGACTGTAGATAAAGGCTCGGACTAAACATGATCTGTTGAACCTGCATATCGATGTTTGTCCATTTAAGAAAGGATAACCTATCCTATCTTTAAGGTTTTTAGTTTTTTTAAGATTTTTACCTGAAAGACAAAGCAAATGGTTAGTGACCAAATGAGCGCAGAGGGCCTACATTCAAAGATTCTGTTCAGGAGGTCATTGACGCCAATCGGTGACGTTGATTCTGGGTTGGAGTTTTCCCATTCAAGGACATGTGACCAGTGAACAGCTGAGCCAATCAGGAGCAGGCGACCGCCCACTGCTCATTAACTATGGCATTTGAATACTTAGGAGGTTCCTTTTTTTTTTTTTTTTTTATAATTAAACACATTGAAGGATTTTACAAGATCACGTGTGATACATGAAGAAATCAAGTCTTATAGGCTTTAGTTACACACATCATTATAAGACAATGAAATAAATTAGAAAAAAAATAAAAATAAAGCAATAAAATTAGTCTGGTAATTATTGCAAACTTACCTGTGTGATCAGGTAAAAAGAAAATTTAAGGTTCTCCACACATAACCAAAGCTGGAACCAAGGTCACATATAAAATGCATATTTATGTAATGTAGAAGCTGTGAAGGACTTATTTTAACTGAGATGGGTCACCTTGAAAATAATTGATCTTGAAAGACTAAAAAGAAACCAATTAAGTATTCAAATGCCATAGTTAATGAGCAGTGGGCGGTCGCCTGCTCCTGATTGGCTCAGCTGTTCACTGGTCACATGTCCTTGAATGGAAAACTCCAACCCAGAATCAACGTCACCGATTGGCGTCAATGACCTCCTGAACAGAATCTTTGAATGTAGGCCCTCTGCGCTCATTTGGTCACTAACCATTTGCTTTGTCTTTCAGGTAAAAATCTTAAAAACACTAAAAACCTTAAAGAAAGGGTAACCTATCCTTTCTTTATCCGTTTAAGAAAGATTCTCCTTTCTTAAATGGACAAGCATCAATATGCAGGATAAACAGATCATGTTTAGTCCGGCTCTTTATTTACAATCATGTGTGTAAAGGAGGATGATATTTGCTCACTTGACTCTGGCAATAAACTCGTATCGGTTCTGCTCGCTGCTCCTCGAGAGGCGTCCACACGTTGCTCTCTACTGCCCCCTCGGCAGAGGTTGGGCCTGTAATAGCAGGTCATTTTTATTATTGCAAAAAAAGCAAATACAGCAACAAAGGGCTTTACAGAACATACATCATTTATGTCACAATGTGAAAATCAAATCGGTGCTGAAAGGTTGCAGTTCTGTGAGGGCACTTTTGCTCTGACTGGAAATTAGGTTTTTGTAGTAAATATTTGGAGGTGTGAATATGATATTTACCATAAATAATACAAAAGTTAACAACATATAAAAATTCTCTTTTCACAAGTTCACATTTCTACATCCCAAACAAAACATCCTTATCTGTTCAAGAAATATTGACATTTATTTGATGAAAAAAAAATTGACATATCACTCCTGAATATTTTGGTATCATTACAATCCCAAAAGAGATGAACTAGCTTTTCTTCATTATTTATACAAAAAGTACAGATAGGGTCCAAATCCATTTATATCTCTTTATCAAAAATGCTTTAAGAGGATAAGTATTAATAATTTAAAAAAAACATCTCCTAATAGAATATTTCTTAACATTATGTTGGTTGTTTTCTTACTCATAAAAGGACAATCATAATCAATAAAAATTGAGTTTTGATCAAAATTTGGCACAGAGTGAATTTGACCTGGAGGTAAACATGATAAAAGCTTTAATGACCCACCGGGGATTGCGTCAAACACAACAGCATATTCTTTAGGAGTAACAGGAAATTGGAAAAGTAACATAAAGTCAGAATATGACAATAAATGACCATGTGAATGTAGTAACTGGCTTACATGTAATATTCCCCTGTCAAACTATTTTCTACAAAAGATTGTCTTATTTTTGTATTTAATGTGTTCATTATTCCAGATATAATAATCATGAGGAGAAAAATTGTGTTTGTACAAAAGTGAACAGCTGAACAGCATTTGTTCATAAAATGTAGATCATTTGATGGGTATTTTGGGTATATTGTAATTGTATCTAAGAAGAAAGGGTAAACCTCCACTTTTTTCAAAGTTGTAAATGGGATTAGCTTTTCAACTTTATTCATTAGAATATTTTTCTTGATGAGACGGCATTTCTTTTTCCATGTAAAGTTAAAGTTTATTTTATTAATGTTGGTACTGATCTGTTTGGGAACATCAAGAGCAAGGGCCCAATAAATGAGTCTAGAACAATTATATATGATGTATAATTAGTAAGCCTTCAGCTTTGACTAATAATGAACGTTCTAAAAGACAGAGATCTCGCTGGATCTATTGATTAAATATTTCTTCAACTCTTTTAATTGTGGGGTTGAAATTTTCTATTGATCTTATATTTTGATTTTTAATTATTGTGATTCCAAGATATTTAACTCTGTCTTTTTCAGGAATGTTGAGGAATGTACCTTTTAAATGAGATTGAATGGAAAGTAGTTCACATCTGTTTAGATTTAGAGTCAAACTAGAACCTTTGGACCAGGTGTTGATGGTTTCAATGGAGTTTTATATTTCATATTTATTCTGTAAAGCAAGTGCCGTGTCATCAGCGAGTTGGGAAATTACAATATTTCTGTTTGCAACATTAATCCCTGTTATTTTCCCTTGATTTTAACTGAAAGACTTTGCATGGCCAGAATAAATAAATACCGGGAGACTCGTGTCGGTTCTGCTCCGCTGCTCCCCACAACAACCCGACACTTTTTATGCTCTTCTTCTTCCTCCCAGCGCACATGTTGCTCTCTACTGCCCCGTCCGTAAAGGCTGGGTCTGTAATTGCAGGTCATTGTCTTACTGACTGCTTTAAATGCTGGTGGCGCGCCAAGGACACAGCCAGTAAGAAGATTCGCCTGCGCCTCCGTGGACGGAGTAGCCGGAGCTTCACGGACGGAGGTCCGTGCAGCGGCGGCCTGGCTCTCCGGCTGAGGCAGGCAGGAAGGAGCACTTGGGCGGGGATCCCCGCTGGGCGCCAGCACTGTTTGGAGGGACGGGATGACTCCGGACTTGATATGGAGTCACCCCGGTCCTGCGCAACTTTTAACTATGATGGTTAAAAGTTAACTGCACTAAACTTACTGATGAGGCTGATGAGAGCTTCTGGTCCAATCAATAGAGAGGAAAAGTTATTGAGCGCAGAGGGCCTACATTCAAAGACTCTGTTCAGGCGGTCAATGACGTCAATCCGTGACGTGATTCGGGGTTGGAGTATCCCATTCAAGGATGACGTGACGTCATCCTGGGGTGACGTGATTCGGGGTTGGAGTATCCCATTCAAGGATGACGTGACGTCATCCTGGAGTGACGTGATTCGGAGTTGGAGTATCCCATTCAAGGATGACGTCACGTCATCCTGGGGTGGCGTGACTCGGGGTTGGAGTTTCCCATTCAAGGATGACGTTACGTCATCCAACCCCGAATAACGTCACCGATTGACGTCATTGGCCGCCTGAACAGAGTTCTTGAATGTAGGCCCTCTGCGCTCATTTGGTCAGTCATATACGTTAAAAATACTAAAGCCATTGGAGATAGGATCCTGTCTTAAATGGCTAAATGATTGTTTTATCTTGCATCGACATGTGGGATGAAATGATCATTTTTAGTCCGTTTTTATATAGTCCGTTTTATTTTTTAGTTTGCGATAACTTTATTTTTGTTTTCGTCGCGTCAAAATTTATGAATGCAAAAAAACCAAAAAATATTATACTTGTTGGATTAGGGGTTTCTGTTGTTAGTAACCCCGAAAGTTAGTACTAAAGGTTGTACTAACAACTTTGTACTAACAAAATATCTAGTTGTGCATATCGTCACCATTCATGGATACCACATGTCACGTGACTGTTAAAGGTTTTGTTTCCAAAGCGATGAAGACGATTTATTCTTTATTTGCACACGTCTGAGGTTCTTTAAAGCATAACCCCATCCTGCGAATGAGATGTTGCAATCAGTTAGAAACTGAGAATATCTTGCTTTCCATTTCTGTTGAGTCAACTGTTGCAGTTGCTCAATAGTCTCGTCTCTTCACCGTCTGAGTCTCATCTTACCGACGTGTCAGACTTTGTCATTGGAGCCGTGTTTTGCAAGTCAAATGAGGCTGCTCTCTGCTCCGCTGGTACACACACACACACACACACACACACACACACACACACACACACACACACACACACACACGCACATTCATCTCTGGGGGACAGAATCTCAGGTATGACAGGAGGGGCAAAGCTCCGCAGGACAAAAACGCACGCGTTCACTTTTTTTGCGTTGCTGGTTGCGAACTCAGCATTCAAAATAAAATAAAATAAAATAAAATAAAATAAAATAAAATAAAATAAAATAAAATAAAATAAAATAAAATAAAAAAGAAGAAGAAGAAGCAGAAGAGAGAAAAGCAAACAGTCTTAAATCGAGAATCATTGGAAACAGCTCGAAACTGAAACAGGCTGTATGATCTTATTATAAACAACTTAAACTGTTTTTTTTTTGTTGTTGTTGTTTGTTTGTTGTTGTGTTTTTTTTTTTGGAACAACAGTAAATTTATGTTGTTGTTGTTGTTGTTGTTTCAATTGAGTCCAAAAGAATCTGCTTCTTTTAATAAAGCAAATGTGCTAAATCTATGTCTTCGGTTTCAAACTACAATAATTCACACTTCCATCTGAAATGATTTGCTTCATGTTTGGGGCGATTCACAATCGAAGCCTCGCTGGAAAAGAGAAAGCAAAAGTTTATTTTTGTGAACGAGCGTCCAAACTGCAGGCTGCCTTTCAGACCTAATGTCGTGATCGTCCCAGCAGACGTACTTGAGGCTGATGTAAATCCTCAGCTGAACCCAAAGGGGGCAACTAACCCGCATGCGCAGTGCGGACCGCCGACAACAGCCCGTCTCGTCTGTGAAGTTGTGTTTCTGCTCGACAACAGATCAAGCAAAGCTCGCATTTCGACGACCACGGGGTGTCCGGTTCGTGTAAATAAAAGCACGAATGGAACAAACAAACAAAAAAAGCCAGACGAAGAATCTTTATGCAGGAAGTTCATAAAAACACAACTTTGTGAGAAATGGGTTGAGCGCGCCTCCATTTTATCATACGTGTTATCTGATAGTATATTTGAAATATATATTTCAGCTTCATACAAAAATAAATGGGCATCTTGAAGTTAAAAAAACAAAGCCTCATATCAATCCTGAAATATTTATTGGTGGAAACAGCTGTGTTTATTTTCACTGCTCCAATTTTTTGTGGCTTCGGCATAATTGGCTTACACTGCCATTATTATTATTATTATTATTATTATTATTATTATTATTATTATTATTATTATTATTATTATTATTATTACCTTTGAAAAGAAGAAAGGAAAAGTTACATACATCCCATACACCCACCCAGTAAGAAAAAGACATTGTCTAAGTCAACTTATTTATGTTATATATTATGATGCTGTACTTAGATATGAGCAAGAATGAAACTAAACATTAAAGCTGACAGAAACACATTGATATGCTAATAGTGGAACAAAATTGCCTCATGTTCCAATCTTTATAATTCAGTTGCAGTTTCTTGCTGTTGGCAGCTTGATATAAAAGTAGATTCTCTTAAATAGCGCTATATATGTATTTTTTCTTCCACCTATTTCATTGCCAGAGATAATTAATATCTGCCTCACATTAACCTTCTTTGCAGTGTATGTTTTCCAAAAAAAAAAAAAAAACTAAGCTGGAATTTAATATACAAAATAGGCATGTATTTTTCCCTTTAACTTTAGGTTTTCTGTATTTTTTTTTTTTTTCAGATTATGTTTTTTCACCATTTTCTATATTTTTTTGCTTATTGTACCATCAATTGTCTTCCAAAAATCTTGAATGTAAAAATCTTCAACTCTATTTTGTTCTCTTAGTTTTATTTAACTTAACAGACTTCCAAAAAAAAAAACAAAAAAAAAACCAAACACGATCGACCCAACTCGTTTTATTTTGGAAAGCCTAGCGGAAGTTGCGCAGTGGCCCCCGTTTGCTACCTTGATTACCTCCGCGGCTTTGTTTTCACAACATACCAGACTTGGCCGAATAGGAAGTGCACCGACTTCACTTCGGAGCAACTTCTGATATCTTTTTGTCCCTCTCAACCGTTTCCTTCGTTGTTGTTCGCCTCTGGGAATCTGCTGCCGACGGTTTCAGGATGGTGAAAGTGTCGTTCAATACCGCTTTGGCTCAGAAAGACGTGAAGAAAGATGCTGAAACTCTGATCCCCGAGGACGAAACGGTGAGGTTGAAAATGGCTTTTCAAGCAGAACGGAGAGAGCGAAAACTAAACTGGTTTTCAGCCTGTTGGCTGTCGGCCGAAGCGCTGCGAAGTAGTTTATGCTGATGTGTAACTTGCCGTTAAAAAACAAAAAACAAAATGCCGTGTTTTGCGTGGCATTAAAAACGTTTAGAAATTCGGAATTCGGCCGGACGTTACTTCCTGACTTGGCTTTTAGCGTTTTATTGGACTTCAACGCTAACGGCCATTAAAGGCACATTTTATATCCTCGTCAGTTTTCGCTCCATTTCGTTTCGCTCCCGCTCTTTAGGTACCAGGATTTGTTGCCAAAATGAAATAAACGCGTAATAATCTCCACGGTTGAACTCGACGTCGGGCTGGAGTTGGGATTTCTGTCGGTTGAAGCGCGAGCGCAGTTGAGTTTCTTTTTCCTCGCGCTCTGTTTGGGAACCAAAACTTAAATAACGCACATAACTGTTGTTTTTAAAAAGCATAAATCATAAAATGAACAAAAACTAATCGTAGGGAATAAGTTTCACTTCTTCTACCGCTTGGGTTTAGGTGTTTGCGTGTGTAATTTGGCTTAAATATCGCGATATTCAAGTATTGTAAACCGGGGAGTGACCTTATTTCACAAAAAACCGTGTCGAGCAAATAACTTATAGCGGTTTAAAACTAGAAATCTGCAACACTCTCAGATGAGTGTATTCCAAATTGAAATATTGCCATTTTTTTTTTATTGTAATTAGTCCTCTTGAAAACCTACTTTTTCAGTCCTGCTTTATCCTGTTGCAGGGTTTTGTGGAGACCTGAGGAGAATTACATTTAAGAGTCTTGCTTCTCCTAAGCGCATTGTTAAAAGAGATTGAACTTATAACTTTATATTGGTGGGAAGCTTTTAAAACTAGTTTTTATTATATTAACAATCGGTACAGTAGTAGCATGCGTCCCTAACCCTATTCTGACTAAACTGCTGTCTTTACAAAGTCCATCAAAGTGGTTTGTTGTGTCTTTAAAATAGTAGGAGTTCCTGAAGTGCTTTTAACAAATAGGACGAATGATTTAGGTATTTGAGTTCTTACGTATTGGGCCTGCATTGCTATCTTAACTGTGTCAGCACTGTAAAAGCAAACGGATAAGCAGAGGAAGTCTTTGTCATCACATCAACTCTCACTCCCTTGGACGCTTCACTCTGTGTTTTGTTGTTCTGTCTAATCTCCTGACCGTTTCAGAAGGGAACGCTTTCCTTTCCACAGCTGCTGAAAAACGTGTCGGCAGTAAAAAAACCTGTGTGAGTTCTGGACGGTTTCCTGTAGTGGGCCGGGCTCACTCGCATGTGAGTGCTGCTCCCGAGTGTGACAGTTTCTCCCGAGGTGTTCATTTATTTTTTATTTTTTCAGATTCACGCGTTTCACCTTCCAAAAACACACAGCGAGGAACGCCTTTTGTGATGTAACGCCTGCAAAAGAGAAATGATTCAGCTTTTCAGAGCGGAGCGGGTTCTGCTGATTCGTGTTGAATCCGTAGGGGTAAAAGTTCTTCACAATCACTTTTTCTCTGCCAAGTTGCCACCCTGTTGTGAAACAAAGTTGTTGTTTTTTTTTTTCTTATTCAAGACGAGGAAGTTTTAGCTCTGTGCGTGCAAGTCGAGAGAGAGAGAGAGAGACAGAGCAGAGTCTCAACTCTCTGCAGATAAACTGTTTGCTCGGTTGCAAAATCGGATGTGTGCGTTTGGTACAAGTCGGAGATAAAGTGTGGGAGACATTTTCTGTGCCGTCTGAAGGTGGTTTTCCAATCTTGGTTTCAACGACGGGGCTTTGTGGATTTTGCGGCCTGCAGTCTTGTTTCGATGTTAGAGCTCGTTCGATGCAACCCTTATCTCGACGAGCTTAACGTTTCCTGCTCTGGGGAGCGGAGTGCGTGCAAACACAGCGGCCTCTGGACTTGGCTTGGATTGTTTTGTGTGGAGCTGGATAACAACAAAAGAAAAAGGAAAAAAAAAAAAAAAAAGGCTGGATCTGAAATGTGTAGCTTCTTGCTATCAGCCTAATCCAACTCCTTTTATAATCATCCTAATCCTACAGCAAACCACTGCAACTGAAATGCAAAGGGCTGTTTTAAAGGATATGATGACAGTATTAAAGTGATACAAAGTGACGCCAATCTGTGCTGAGCCAAACTTTAAAACACGGGCAGCAGCTCACGGCCCAAAGTTTTGGGAGTGGCCCGTAAATGTTTTTCTTCTTTTTTTGTCATAACTGCATATTTTGCTGACATTATCCTTCATATAAGAGTCATATGAATATACTCGGGTGTTTTAAAATGTCTTAAAATTTTTAAGTCATAATATTAAACCTTCCTCCATCAGTTGGTATCAGCAGTTCATATCCAATTGTGTACAGTTTTAATGTAGTGCTATGGTAGCTAATTTTGCCGGCCGATAAATTGTCCCAGAAATGATCACAATAAACCACAATGCTGTTGTTTTGAGACCATTTTCAAATGATATAATGGTAATGGCATAAAAATGCAAGAACACATTCTGAACGATCAAGAAACTTAAAATTTAACCCTGGAACTGGAAGACATTTGAAATATTCAGAATAAATAAACAAAACAACAAAAACAAACAAGTAAAAGGAATTATGGCGTTTCTGTAAACCAAATGGTCCTTCAAAAAAAATGGTCTAGTTGAGACCAAGGCACCACACTGAAGACTTTTCTCATCTAGATTTTGGTAGAAAGAGGAAGAGAAAAGAGAGAAACAATACGTTGTGCAAATAGAAATTATTAAGCTCATTTTAATTGATTAAACTATTAAATGATTTATTGCTTATTGAGACAGCCCTAGTAATTTGCATTCGTAAAAATAATTCTTTTTTTGTGAATAGGGCACCAAATGGTCTCCAGCCCAGGAGCTGACATTCTTGTAAATCTGGCCCTGGATGTTTTTTTTTTTTTTTTTTTTGTTGACCGTTTATTACTTGAAACGGTTTTGTCAATTGTTGGGACACATTATGATTTTAAGTCTTTAACTGATACTTAGAAATGGAAAAACGAGTTTCTTTAATCTCCTCAACAAACAGGGAGTTTAGAGTAAATATGACCGTGCATCTGTCAGGTTTCATTTACC
This sequence comes from Poeciliopsis gracilis, assembly GCA_911649635.1. Classification (NCBI taxonomy): domain Eukaryota; kingdom Metazoa; phylum Chordata; class Actinopteri; order Cyprinodontiformes; family Poeciliidae; genus Poeciliopsis; species Poeciliopsis gracilis. The sequence goes on from CAJVRI010001532.1 coordinate 1,902,833, forward strand.
ACCCAGATACTTAGAGGAGCAAATCAGTCGGCCGACTCGGTTGCAAGCTTGAAACATGAAAAAGCTCCAAAGAATCAGAACGTGTTCGATCATGTTCGGTGTTTCCCAGCAGGAATGATCCACTCAGCAGCAGAACCTTCAAACACACATTGATGCAGGAATTTGCAGGTCATGTTTAGGTGCTGGATGATGCTGGTGTGTGTAGCAGCAACTGTAAGACTTAGAGATAAACACACAAGTAGACAGTGTTAGTTAATTAGACCTGTCACAATAACACATTTTGCTGGATGATACATCGTCCCCTTTCCGGCGTAAATGATGTAAATGATAATATTGTCGTTTTGAGACCATTTTCAAGTTAATGTATTGATAATGGCAAAGTAACACGAGGACTGATGAACTTTCCTTTTGCAAATAAACTGCAAGTTCTGTTAGTTATCCAGGCAAACAACCAAAAGCTTAAATAATATCAGTTATGATGTCTGATGACTGTTTATTATTGCAACAATCAAACAGAACATGTATTTTCCAGTAAGGCGTGAATCCAACTACTGATGGGAAAATTTAGATTTCCATCCGAAATATTTTTCCGAAACAAAGTTCCCCCTGTCCTGCCTCTCCTACATCCTTTCTACCACTTAAGCAACAAGAGTTACTAAATACACAACTTGCATACGACCTGATAGTTGATACTTACATATTTAACTAACATTTATCGCCGTCCCAACAGTTTCTTTCCACATGCTTGTTGTTTTCGCTGCATTTTATGACGGAGAATAATTTTAAATAGTTGTTTAATGAAACACATTTTAATAGGATATCTAATTCTCAAAACAATGTAGCATTAGAACTGTGCAAATTAGTTCAGATCAGTGAGTATCTCTCTGTAATCATTTCTTTAAGAGGAAATATATTTAACCCTTGATGCTAAAAAGCAGTTTATTATTTAGTTGTACAGATTATGGCGTCTGTTTGTAACTTTTGTCTTCTTTTGTCAATTTAATGGAGTTAGTATTGCAATAAAATTGGCTAACAATACTTTTTTACCATCGCTTCTTTCTGTATCTTCATAAATACTTCTAAATATGGAAATAAACTACATGTTTACCATCACAAATCTGCAGAATTTGATAAAAAATGTGAATTTTCTTCTTGTGCCGCGAGTAGCGACGGTGCTGTTGCGTAGTAACTAGCCTCTCCTTTAGTGATAAAGTAATTGGGACTGACGATGACGGTACCTGCTGCAGCTAAAAACATGCTGCAGGTTTATTTCTGTGGAGACAGTGGCTTCGTGTTTCCCTCATGGACACAATCATCGCCTTTCACTGCTGGTGTGCCGACAGCCTACTTTGCCTGAACGGAAAAGTTTCCTCCGGCGCAGGAAGCGGCTCCAGTGGTTTAACGACGCAGGCCGCTCCAAAGAGGAACCAGAAAATGGAAGTATTCAAATGAATCCTTTCATCGTGTCGGTTATCGTTTTACATCTCGAATAAAACCATGAAAATAATGATCATTTTAGTTGTCTGCGTGGAAAACCGACACTCCTGCGTCGTAACCTGAGCCGCCCTCAATGCCGTCTTGTTTCTGTGTCACAAATCTTCTGAACTTGCAGGTGCAACAGAAGAGGCTTTCTCTTTCGCTTTCCCTCAGTTTCCAGTGCCAGCGTTCAGGCGGCCACTTTCATTGCTTTCTCACCAAATTTTAGGAGTTGGAAAATGGGCGGCAAGATTCGTCAGGTGACCAGCTGAGCTGGACCGGACTGATTAAAGTGATAGACCAACACTGTAACCAGAGTACCGCAGTGTAAACCGTCTGATGAGCCGGTGTGGAGTGACTCAGAGTGGATGTGCAGCGCTCACTAGAGACATTTTTAACATTTTCCTCTCTTTCTCTGCCTGTTGAACTCCACTGTAGTCTCTCATTCATCAGCTATTCTCTACAAACGTAAAAACTTCAACAAACGATTTGGGTAAAATATGTTAGGGTGTCTGCACACCTGATAGTCCGTATCAAACTCACTTCAATTGAGGCTGAAATCGCACTGGCGGAAACCACAAAGGAAAAGGTGACAGGAAGTAGTTGGAGTATGATGGCCTATCATGGTTTTTAATGACTGATTGCATGAACAACCTAATTCACTTGTGATTTCCTGTTTAATGGAAACATTGCAATTGTAAAATTGTACTGTTCAACATTACCTGAATATTGACTAAAGTTTGCACACATTTGCAATGAAAACACAGCTGCTGTGTGCAGCTTCCTTCTTTGCAAAATGTTAACAAAAATGGAGTGGTGGCAAATTTTAACAGTCGCAGGATTTATGTTTTTTATCTTTGGTGAAAGACCCTGAAATATTTCTCCTTCTAGCTCTAGACTCACATGTTTGTTTTGGTTGTGTTTACCCAGAATGCCCTGTGCTACAGTCTGCTTCCTGCTTTTGGAGTGCTCTCTAGTCCGCCTGATGTTCACATATGTATTCAAACCGCGCCAAAGTTCACGTCAACCAAACTCAGACGAAGATTCTTTTAGTTCGCTTTCTTGGAGTTCAGTTGGACGTTCACACAATCCCAAACGAACTGACTAGCATTGGATTGAAGCGGAACAAACGGGGCTGGTGTGAGCGCTCCCTTAGTTTCTAATTGCCTTCAGGACAGTGTTTCGTAACACACATCCTCTGTGGTGTGTGTGATGTTGCTTAGCCTATTACAGACCCGTGAGAAGTGTCTCCAGAGGATTTCAGATTGAACATACTTACAGTGCAGGTTTTTGCCTAGTGGCTGCGTGCTGGATTAGACTTGTTGATAGCAGCTTTCCCCTTCAGAACATGTCCTGCGTTGTTCTCTAAAGCTGTTTTGCATTGTAAGTAAATTGTTACGTTTAGCTTCTAAGGATATATCTGAATCAACACGTGGAGCTACAGTTTTCAATGAACTCATGTGACTTTTTGCAACCCTAACATGAGTTCTGTTAATAATTTGGCCTCCAACACATCTTAAAATAAGTTGTGTAAAAATATGACTGCGTAGAGTGACCATGACTCTGTAGGGAAACCCCAGATAGAGGGGGAAACTAACCTTTACCCAGATCAACTGAAAATCCCTTTAAAGACAGTAGACTTTGCTCTTTGTGTTTTCTGCTTTCCCAACTACCAGTGAGTGGGCAGCTTTCAGTTGGAACTTTATCTATGTCCAGCATTGATTTGTAATAAATCAGCCATTATCTCCATTTGAGTTATTTTAGTTTAGAAAAGCAGAGTTTGAGAGTAAAATTACTTGGAGGGTGTTTCCCAACAAGTGTCCCAGACCTCACTTAACCCCTAGCTGGTTTATCTTGAGGTTGACAGGATGGCGCGCCAGAGCTTATCCCCTCACAGGTTCACACGTCACTCTGCGCGCTGCGCTGCCGGTGTATCAAAGGTCTCCGCTGAGCCGACGCTCTGTTAGACAGCGGCAGCTGTAGCGCTTGAGTCGGGAGATGCAGCATTATCACCTTTCCCTGTATGGATTTCTGAAGAAATACACTAAAACCTGGATGTGGGATATGACAGTGTTGTGGTTCCAATTATTATATTTAGGTCCAAGAAAAAAATGATAGAGATTTGGAATAATCAGAGCTTCTTACCACAATGGAGTTGACAGACGTTTTCTACAACACATAAAATATTGTTGTTTAACATACTAAAAGAAAACCGTTCTCAATATAGTATTTGAGATAGATTGCCCAATTAAAAAAAAGAAATCTTAAATATTTTTGTCTTTAATCAAAGATGTAACTTTTCAAACAAAATAAATAGATCTAGTATTTGGTAGATCTACCGTTGAGTTCCAGCTTAATATATGTTAATAGAAAAATAAACTGATCAGTGAACGCCAAGCTATGTGAAAATAGCATCAAAAACACACAAAAAAACAATTTTTCTCATAATTGTTGGAACAATTTGCAAAATTTGTCAGATCTAGAGTTTTGTTTTCCTTCAGTGAAACTCCAGCTCTGATTTCATCACAATTCTACGTAGTGACGAACAATATATCGGCACTGACGTTGGATTAACCGATGTTGGTCGCTTTTGACATATCGGTATTGGTCTGATATGAACAACCGATGTTTATCTTCATTTTGTTCATCTGCAAGGTCGATTTTTCCAAAGGTGTCAAAATGGTAGATAATATCGGTAAATATTGTTGTGGGCCTTAACAGCAATATTACTATCGGATATCGATATAGGTCCAACTTTTCATGTCCCCAGTTATGAATATATTAATAGATCGTTAATGGAAGGAAAAGAGCTTAAAAACTATAAATGATACTTTGTGTGACGAGCTTTTCAAGCCTTTTTCTGCACAGTTTTGCCGGCTTATGTGATGCGCAATTGACATTCGAGAAAAGTTTCCTTTTTCGTACGACGTGTTTCAGATCGTTTCGTCCAAATTAGAACAGCTTATTTGATCTGAGGCTGATCCTGTGGTTTCCCCGCTGAGCGTAACGAGGACAAAACGTGTTCATAAAGCCTTCCCGGTGTTGTTGTGAGGTCCAAAGTGCAGCGGCATGTAGAACGTGCTGTCATGTGGTTGTTGTTCCACTTCTTTCTGTTTGCATTTGTTGCGCCATGTCTGAAATTACAATAACCATTTCAACCCAGCTTGAGTTTTTGCTGTTGTTGTCGTCGTAGGAAAACAAAACTTACATGTCTGAGCAATTTTACAATCTCTTCTGAACCTTTTCTAAACCTTCATATTTCAACCCAACGAACGAAACAAATTCTATATCGGATATCGAGACAATGAGCCTGAGCCATAGGGGCAGATCTAGTCAGTCTAATTCTATACTTTGTGCTCTGAGCGATGTCATGCTGTAGTATTTATTTAACATTAGAATTCCTAATTAATTAGATTTGTTGCAGTTTATGTTTTATATATCTGACCACGGCAGAGAATCTGTTGTTTGTGTCAGTTTCAGTTTCTTTATTATTTATTTTACATTGGCTGTTTTACTCCCAGTAGCACTGACTGAACAATTTAAACTTGTTGTTTGACCAAGCTTGGGAAGCTAGCTAAATTTGTAATTCCGTAAATGTATGTCTGTGTTTAAAAAAAAAAAAAAAAAAAAAATCAAACGTTTTAAGTCAATTCAGCACCGTCTTTCTGTATCGCATCGGCCGATTCCATCAATATCGGTACTGGTGCCAGAAGTGAAAAAAGTGGATCGGTGCTTCCCTAGTTTTAAGATTATTCTCACTGAAATGTTCTCATTTATTCTAAGTAGAGCAAAACCAAATTCAAAGAAAAAGTCATTTGATGTTTGATGTGTTGATCCAGAAAAGGAACCAATCTTGAACCGATCAAAAGAAAAGTCTTTTTTTTTTTTCTGTTCAGATCATGACCTGATATTTTTAATTCAACTTTGAAGATAAAAAAAAAAACCTTTGAAATTCTCATCCTCATTTGGTGGAGATCCTATCAAAGATTTGAAGAAAGAATACGTTAGCGAGGTGTGCTGTTTGCCAGAAGGCTAATCATTAGTGAAAATAGTTAGAAATTGCTTTGTCTGCGGCTGTTCCAGTCAGTCTTCTTACCACACCGTGAAACTGCTTGTGTAGGCAGTGGAGTTTCCTTCCCTGTGCCACTTTCTGTAAACTCAAATCACCTTCTGAGCTGTTTCATTCCCGGTCAGGAGGAGTTTTCTGGTCCACTGACCACTGCTGCACCTTCACATAACGACACATGTTTGGATTACTGACCAAACATCTTGCTGGCTCCACACGCGGTTTTCCAATCGTGCGCTCTCTGGTTATCATCTCAGGCATGTGGACCGCTTGAAAAGGATTACAGCCTAATCAAGCAGAGAGGGACTCAGCCGCAGAGCTCTTTGGCTGCCTCCCACCGAGCGCCGCCGGCCCACTAAAACTCAAGAAGAGGGTGAGAGAGAGGTGGATTAAGCAGACAGGCAGGAACCGAGTTTGGCAGCGCTTGGGGTCCAGACAGCGCAGGTTCACACGGCCGCTTCCCTCTTTTACCGCCGACGCTTAGTGCAACTTCATAAGCCGGTCATAATGGCGTCCTAATGACAAGGCTGCTTCTTAATGCCTGCTCCCAGAAATGGAAGCCGGCCGTTTTCTACTGGAAGAGGAGGATTTAACTGTTTGTAAATCACTTAAACGTTTTGTGAAGCTAATTAATCCTCACGCGGTTTCTTAAGAGTCGGGGTCATTTGGGTCCCCGCAAGCTTCTTACTCTGTATGCGGTCTGGTTGGGGGCGCACTGACTCACAAAGGTTGTGTCTGTGTTGGTTTTCAGGAACTGACGGTCCGATGGGATACCCCTCAGCCTCTCCTGACCGTCGCGCTAAGAGAGATGATAATAGCATTTGTTGCATTTTAGTCATTTTCCAAGACGACCTACTTTGGTTATTTGGGAGTGTGCAAACCTTTTCTAGCATTTTCCTCTGAAATTCTTGGTATCAATAAAGTACTGATCTAATCCTCTGACCAGTCCTTCTCGGAAGCAGCGTAACCTGCTGGCTGCTTGCAGAGTTGAGGGTTTAGAGTTTCTTCTGTTTGTCGGTGCGCTGAAATTAAAGCTGTTCTGGACACTGAAACGCGACCATCGACACAGAAACGCAACTTTTTGCTCGGTGGAAGAAATATTATGAGCCACTTAGCTCTATTTCTATATAATATGGTCATATTCGTAAACAGATAAATAGAGCGATGTCTTTAAAATAAATCAGCTTTTAGATATATAAAACATTTTAAACAAAACAAATTTTTATATTTTAGTTCAGATTATGTAGAATTAATATAAAAATATATAGTTTTATGTTTATTTCATATGTATTTCTTGGCCTTTTTATGATGCTAATTAATTGTTGATTTAAAATACATTCAGACTGTTTTCTAGGTCGATACTGTTATACCTATACAGTGATGTTTACAGACCTGCTAACAACCCAGAATTTAGTTGTTTATTGTCTTACAAGCCACACTAAGATGTTTCCTTCAGTGCAAACGAAAAAAAGGTAACACTCTTGTCGTTTCTTAACATCTACTGGCTTTTCTGACTGTTGTACAGCTTCTTTATTTCAAGAAAACATAGGGAACTAGAAAGTGACGCATCGGCGCAAGTGTTCCTCCATCTGCTTCACTAAAACAGACACTTCATTTTCTCTAAAATTGTCTTCCAGACATGACGATGTTGACTTTGAGACGTGGAAGCTTTTTATATCACCCCAGTGTATGAGAAGCCTGGCGGGCCACCAGGTTTCACTTGCACCCCCACCAGACTTTATTTTGTATGTTGGTGTTTCTAAGACTTTTTAGTCTGTGTTTATGGATTGTTCATTATGTCAATCAATAACACATAATCACCTAGTGATATTTTCAAATTTCCTGTCGACTCCAAAGATTTTTTTAACTGCAGCAAAATGTGAACATTGAATTTATTTATTTCACATTGAAAATACAAACTAACTAAAAACACTGTTAGTCATAGCATTTTTAAATATGAACTATTGCAGTAACTAGTATTGTTACAATGTTCAGACCACATTATAGACTCTTTACCTTCTAAAATGTTTTATGTTGCTTCGAACACGTGGCACCAAACCTATGACAAACTTAGTTTGAATGCATGGTACCTATAAGTAATTAGCCAACGCTAATAATAATTTGTGATATTTTGTGAAACCCTAAATGCAGTGTGTTACACTATTTTTCTTTCATTTTTCTCTTTTACCAACCAGCACAGTTGGTAAATGCAATAATAAAGAAAATAAAACCAAACAGAATAAAATCAGCCAATAATTGTAAGAAATTGTACAGATGAAGTGTTTGTAAGAACTCTCTTTGTAAAACCTGTTTAAATCACCAAAATGGAGCAGAATGATTTTACAATGGGATAATGAGAGTGGTTGTTCATTATTTCCGCATGCATCATGTTAGAGCTCTATGCAAAACCACCAAATTAGGAATTTAATAATAATAGCAATCACTCTGACGAATACAAGCTCAACCAGATACAACTGAAAGTGTAGAAGTACCAAACATAAGCACCTCAGTGTGCGCTGGGAGTGAACGTTATATCTTTACACCTGTCTTTCTGTGATGTGATCATAGGTCATTTCAGCCTCCTCAGACTGAGCTGTGTCTACAGATAACCTTAACAAAGATGTTTGTGATATAAATAGGACAGCCTGGAAAGGTCGGCCATTTAACTAAACTAATAACTAGTTTAAAAGATGAACCTTCCTTTCTATTCTGTAGAATCAGTGACGCATAAACAGATTTCATGCCTTGTCTAGAAACTGTCTGTGTGTAACATCAAGTATCTACTGCTCTACATCCTGTGCACCATGTTTAGTAGTTTTTACTTTAGTTTTGATTACTGATACCATACCTCACATATTTTAGGTTATCTGTGTTTATATTCATGCTTATTTAGATTTTTAGCCTTTTTAAAAAATTTTTTGCTTATGTAATTAGTCTCCAAAGTTGAATTATCCACATAATCTTACTTTAATCTCTTCATAGCATGTAAAGCCCCAGTCTGTGGTAGATAAACTGCTTAACAGCTGGAATTAGTATCATAAGGGACAAAATGTCTCAATCAGAATGTCCCTTGATGTTGATCACGAAAGATGTTGCGTTTCCATTACACATGTGCGCAGAACTTTGTTGATATTCCTGCTAATGCTAAAAAAGAAAAAAAAAACAACACAATTTGGCAATTGCCATTTCTCTGTTAAGTAAGAAACACAATTAGCAAGCCATTATCCTCCTACCATTTATTATCTTCGTGGTTTTTGCCAGCAGTAACAGCTGAGTTATTGATCACGTGATTTGTGTGTGCTGTTGCATCATTTCGATAAGGTTGAGTAACCCAAACGCGACGACCAGACCACGGTGTGTAGTCGCAGCTTCATTTCAAGAAGACTTTTGGATGACTGCACATACTGTTCCTCCTGCGTGAGGAATCGGTATACGTGAATGTGCAGACAGAAGTGTGTGGTAATGAGGGCGTGTGCGTTTCGCTTGTGAAATTCTCGTCCGAAGGCCTGTCGGCTCTTGTTGGAGAAGTTTTACGAAGAGGTGGTAAAACAGGAAAATCGGAGCGTCTGCGTCCAGAGGCAACTTCCAGAAACTTCCTGTCATGTGGAAGGCCTGCTTATTGTCCAACTCCCACATAGGGCTGAATAAAGATTGAAATAGAGGTAAAAATCAGCTTGACTTATCATCATAACCACACATTTAAGTATGTTTTTTTTTTTTTTTTTTTTTTAACCTTTGTACATGGAAAACAGTTTTCAAGTATTTAGTAAGCATCACGTCCTTCCACTCCACTCCCTACATGTGTGTGGGCCCTCTCTAATAAAATCAACCTTTAATCTTTAATCTGCCAAGCCTGTATTCACCTACACACAAGACTGAACCTCCTGATTAACAGAAGACTCACAGCAGCTGGTTCAGGGTGATACCAGTGAATGCTAAGCTGAAAAGTACTCAAATGGATGTTTTATTTTTCGACGAAATCTCCCTCCGTTGTAGTTTTTGGCTCGTCAGACTTGTTTCTGTAGCATGAATGGGAGTGGCTGGAAATCTGTAATGAACGGCGTTTGGAATAGGCTCGTTCGTGCCTCGCTGGTGAAAACATTTGGGAAGCCATTTGACGAAAACCACCTGTTCAGAAACGCTGCTTCAGAACTGAGTCATTTTCTCCTTCGGGTTCCTCTTTTTTATCCTTTTTAAGTGTTAGTTCCGTTTTTTCCAGCCTCAACGTCAAGACCCTCCTCAGCGGCTTTCCAGCCCGTCAAAACTGACCACATGTTATGCAAAGGTCCTCCTTGCCCAAAAAACAACTTTTCTTCGGTTCCTCTTTTTCCCCAACAGTTGCTCTGCTCCTCTTATCGGTGTCCAGGAAGAGTCATTGTTTTTCTTTTTGAATTTCCTGTATGCTGACGGGAAGGTCTGAAAGTGCTGACCGTCCAGCTGCGTTTTTTTTTTTCTCATGAATGAGGCGTTTTGTGCCACCGTCGGTTCAGCGGGACGGCAAACGTTCTGAATACGAAGGCGCACGTCATACTGGTCGGGGTTATTAATTGGAAAGTCTTCTAAAACAACATGCTCTGTTAGTTCCACTTTGCAATTATGCACTGCTTTTGTCCATTGTGGATTTTCAAACACAAAAACATAGGAAATGCTTAAGATTGAATGAATACTTTTGGGATAACAGCAACACAATGGCCACATAAAACAAAGAAAAAAACCAAACTCTTTTGTTATATTTTCACTCTTACTTTGTGTTGATGGGAGAAACATGGCATTGTGTCCTTGAAGTCAAGTCTGTGTAGAACATTTCACTAACAAGGGAAATTCAAAGTCACTTCCATAACCATTTATGAAACAAAGAATTTTGTCAAATACCGTGATCAAATTGTTAAGCACGTCAAATTTATTAATTAATGTTCCAGTGATCAGAAATCAAAATCAGGCGGGTTTTTAACCTTGGTTCAGTGGAACTTGAATTTTCTGGAAGTTCCACATTTGTGGTGCATGGAAGCTGAATTTTTAGTTTTTCAAAGAAAAAAAATATTCAGTCTATTGGGAAACATTTTCTCAAACACACACACACACACACACACACACACACACACACACACACACACACACACACACACACACACACACACACACAAACATAAATACATGATTAAAAAGCAAAAAATTGACTTTGAAAGTTAGACAGTTTGATGCTTTCCTTCCTGTTCCTGCTTCGTGCCGCCTGTCGCAGTCTGTGGGAACAACAGCAGGAAATGTTGGTGACCCTGAGCTGCACTGGGTGGTACTGCTGTAAACAGACGGCATGGCTGCAAAGTAAAACTAAAGCGTTTAGTTTTACTTTCAAGTTGTGTCAAATCAAAAGCGGAATAAGATTTTTGCCATTTCTCAACTTGTAGACTTGGACTTTGGCTTTTCTTGGAAGAGCCTGTTGTTTCCTCGAGCTTGTCTTCTTTTCATGGGGGTTTACACAAGATTGCAAGACCTGACATAGTTTAGCTCATGCAAACAGGAAGCAAGGCTAGGCACATTAGGTGGTTTTGAATTAACTACATGCTCTTTTATACAGATCTTGATGCTTTCAGGCTTGATGCTTTGATTCTGCAAAGTGAGGTTGAGAAACGCTTCTCATCTGTTTCTCGTTTCACTGTTTCTTTTGTTTGTGTGTTTTTTTTTTTTTTTTCCTCCCTCAATCTCCATGTCTGCTTGTGGTCTGCTTTGTGATGAGTCACGCCACCCTCTATGTTCTTGTAAAGAGAAGTGAAACCTTCATCTGACCTAATAATAAAAAATAAAGGTCTTTGTTTTTTTTGCACAAAGAGCCACTTTGGCCTGCCGTCACACCCAGGCCTCTGGTTCTCTGAAGGGTTTCCAGACTTCCTGTTTGTGGTCCAGCTCTGATCTTTTCTATTCCCAGATCATCAGCTACCTGAAAGCTGGCAAAGACTTAAAATATCGTCAACACTTAAAGACATCAAAATTCAACCTGGAATGTACACTGCAAAAAGTCCCCTTTCAAAAACAAGGGGGAAAAAAGTACAAAAATAGAGTATAATGTTCTTAAAATAAGAAAACTTATCTGCCAACAGAACAAGAAAATTGATCTTGTCAGGTTTTTCCAAAACAAGAAAAAAAAAACCTAACCAAGATGAATCTACAAATATCTTAAAATTAGTGTGTTTTTACTTAAAACAAGTCATTTTTACTTGAACAAAAAAGATATATTATTTTAAGAAAAATATTCTCAAACCTCTTGATGAGAAAAAGGATCTTGTCAGAAAAAAAACCAAGCATAAATCTCCTTAATTTAAGATATGTAATCTTACAAAGTTTTCGCTTTTTGCAGTGTACCTTTTTGGAGTGTTTTTCAAGTGAAACTTTCAAATAGTGTAATAACCTAAAGAGGACCAGATCCACGTATTTCACTTCTGATACCGATATCAGGTTTTGTATTGGCGGATACTGATCCGATACAAAAAAAACACTTAAAACGTTTTTTTTTTCTTTTGTTTTTTTCCGCAGACATAAATGTACAAAATTACATTTTTTGTGACAACTCTCCATCAGTACAGCACACATAAATACACCAACTTGGTCAAACATGCAAAAGCAACTTTGATTTGTTCAGTCAGTACAATCAACCGTATAATAGCCAGTTGTAAAATAAACAATAGACTGACCGGTAACACTTTATTTGATGGGGTGAGCATAAGACTGATATGACTGTTATACTGACATAACACCTGTCATCAATATAAAGGAGTCATTGTGTTATTAACAGGCCCGGTGTGCTGCCGTCAGCCAATCCCTGACAGCCTCTCTTCTCTCTCTCCTGCAGGATGCTGAGGCAGCTCTGGTCGTCCGTCGCCAATCTCAAACCTGGTGCTGGTGCATGTGTCTGGGGCTGGCCCTCATGCTGTCCGGGGTGGTGGTGGCAGGAGCCTACCTCTACCGCTACTACATCCTGGAGGTGAACACAAGTCATTATAACGCTGCGGAAGTATCTCAAGTGAGGAAACAAAAGGATGTGGGATATTGGGTTATTTCTGACAGAGTCCTGTGTCTTTTCTTCACCACACAAGGTTTCCATAGAGTTTAGATGTGAAGACGGGTCTAGTGACACAACCATCTATCCAGTCATTGCTATATATCCTTGCTGGCTCTGGCGTCTGTTTCCAGCGGTTATTGGGCGACACAAAGACACACAAACACACCCCAATGGCAATTTAGAGAGACCAATTAGCAGTCATGTTTTTGGTCTGAGGGATGAAGCCCGAGTGCCCAAAGAAAACGCTACGTAGGCTCAGGGTCGTCGGGATTCCAACCCAACGCCAACAAAACACCAATGTGTGGATATGCGGGCAGACAGAAGGACTGAGTGACGAAACGACAACGATATCTGTTGGGATAGACACACAATCAACACTGACAGAAAACACTTCAAATAAGATGTTCTATAGTTTCACATTCAGAGCCGAACAACATTCTGGGGGAATGTAGGCAAAGGAAAGGTTTAGCCACTCAACCTTCCACTGCTAGCTAGGAACGCTGGGTGACATCAACTAACTCACTCACTGTTTTGTTGGCTAGCAACAGCGTGCTAGGTTTATAGTGTAGGCCTGGAGTGCCAGCAAGGTCATGTACTTGTGGAAATTTCACACAACACACAAACAACATGATGTTTGCACGTTTAATAGGCGTCCAAATACTATACTATATATGAATGTGTAAACAAGTATGTGTTAACAGCATGTCAGCAAACTGTAAAATATGTGTTGTTCTGTTTCAAAAGCGCAACTAGAAACATTTCCATCCTGATGTGAACCCTAGACTGATGGACATGGACTGCACAGGCACACTTAGTGTTTACACATAAGCATCCTCTGCTTATGTGTCAAAAATATGTTTCTATAAATGTTTTCTTTGTTTTTTCCCCTTACCAAAGCCGGAAGATGAGGTCTTCTTCTGTGGTGTGAATTACCACGAGGAGGACTACATGGTCCCTGATGAGGAGGTTTGTGAAAAAATTATTTTCTCCATATTCACATGTCCTGAAGGTATTTATTTCTTTTTTTTTTTTTAGAAATAACTTTTCAAAAATTAGCTGCCAGGCAAGCCTTATTTCAAAGCGACCATGTTGAGTCCTGTACCTGTTTGGTTCCGCAGGTGGAGATGCCAAACAGGAACTTTCAGCGACTGCTGGAAGAGAAGATCAGGGTGCTGGAGCGGGAGCAGGTGGAGTTCATCAACGTGCCCGTGCCAGACTTCGAAGACGGAGACCCCGCTGATATCGTCCACGACTTCCAGAGGGTGAGGAACCTCACAACTCTTGAAAGAACAGAACGTTTGACGGAGGAGTGCTTAACGTGCCGTTTTTTTTTTTTTTTGTTTTGTTTTTTTTTTTACCTCTCCCAGAGGCTGACCGCTTACCTGGATCTGAACCTGAACAAATGCTACGTCATCCCACTCAACACCTCCATCGTCATGCCTCCCAGAGATCTTTTGGATCTGCTCATCAAAGTCAAGGTAGCACAAGGTTTTCCTGTGACGTAAATACAGGCTGATTTCCTCTCAGGGAACTCAACATGTGTTTGTTGCTAGTTGCTCTGAATGAAAAACGATCTAATTCTTTGTGACGTCGTAGCGTTTTCAAAACACCCTGACGTGTTGGAGCAGATATTCAGACAGCAGTTTTTCTCTCCTTAATGTAACATAAGGCCTGATGCAACATGTGCAAGTCCAAAGGAATGAATACGTCAATTATTTTTACAACACTCAAGTAAAGTAATGGAAATATTTATTGTTGTTCTCCACGCACAGCAAATTTAAAGGAAATGTGATCTCCAAAAAAGAGCGAACCCCAGAATGTAATGACTAAACTTCGGCAGCCTGTTACAGCCATTGTAGATAGGAGGAGAACAAAGGGGGATCATTTTCTGACAAAAAAAAAACTCAGAAATTTTCTGGAAAGAAATTTTTAGTGTGAAAAGTTAAAAAAATTGCTACAAACAAAAACACAAATTTTGAGACCAATCTCAGACATTTTTGAGGGAAAAAAAAAATTCAGAGTTTCAAAAGTTGTAAATTTTTAGATTAATCTTAGGAATTTTTAAAAAGAAATCAAGTAAGCTTTTGAGTTTGAAAAGTCAAAACATTTGCTTGAAAAAAACTTCAATATTTTGAGATTGATCTCAAAATATTGAGAATATTCTTCTGTTTCAGAATGAAACAAAAGAAGGAAGAATTATTAAAAAGAGAGAGAGAGAGAGAGACAGATAACCAGATTTCTCTGTGACAGAGATGTTTTTTCCCCTCTGCCAGGCTGGCTCCTACCTGCCCCAGTCGTACCTGATCCACGAGGAGATGATGGTGACGGAGCGTCTTGAGAACGTCGACCAGCTTGGGTACTTCATCTACAACCTCTGCCACGACAAAGAAACCTTCAAGCTGCAGCGCAGAGACACAATTCTGGGTGTGTAGCTTTTCCACGTTACACCACGACACACACTGAACATATGAACATATATGATTTCCGCATCTTAAACATTTTCAAACTACATATATATTTTTTGGGATTTTAACTGTTAAGTGGAAGGAAATGATAGTTTTCAACACGGTTTTGTGAACATCGCTGTCCTCGAGTATTCAGTGGAGAGATCTGGGTCCCAGCACCAGATTGTTGTGAGCAAATTAATTGCCAAGCGCTGTTAGATGAAAATCACTCATAACATTTGTAAAATCTCAATGTATTAGCTCCGACTAACATTTCCCACCATATTTTACAACATAAAAGCACAAAACATTAGTTTTTAATTTCAAATTTGTTTGGTGTTCCTCCTGTCTTCTTTTCAAAATAGTTCAATCTCTTAGAGATTGGATAAAAGGCACCCATCTTGCCACCATTTTTCAATTGGATTTATGTTTGGCCTTTGACTAGGCCACAGGCCTTGAGGGCTGATGTCCTGCAACTTTTAGATGTGTCTCTAATTCAACACACCTGAGTTAAATAATGAGGTCATTAGCAGAACTCTGGAGAACATGACTGCACTTCAGAGGTGATTCAGCTATTTGATTCAGGACCAGGGAGGTAGCCAAGAGTTGCAGGACAACGGCCCCAAGGACCAGGATTGCCCATCCCTGGACTAGGCCATTATAACAAGCGATTGTACTTTGAGCAGAACTATTCCTAGCGTATGTTCTTCCAATTTTTTCTCTTTTTTTCACACTTATTACTAAGAACATGACTTCTGAAGGCAATTGTGGTATTTTTATTAAGAGGTGTTATGAAAAGGGGGTTGAATACTAAAGGAGGTCACAGTTGTTTGTCTCCACAAAGTTTTTCCTTCCACTTAACATTACTTTTGCTGGTCAGAAATCCAAAGCAAACACATTCAAATTTGCGTTTAAAAAATTATTAGATGTAGAGAAAATTGAAGGGCTTTGGAATACGTTTCCAAGGCGACTGCCTTTCCTTAACAGAAAACCCAAAGTGCCGTTCACGCGACGTAACGAAGAACCTTTATTCCGTCTCACAGGTATGCAGAAGCGCGAAGCTCTCAACTGCCACAAGATTCGTCACTTCGAGAACAAGTTTGTGGTGGAAACTTTGATCTGCGAGCCTTGAGACGCCTCGACCGAAGCTCCTAAAGTCGCAGGCGCCGGGCGAGATCGTGTTCTTCATCGTCACCTATCTGTTTTTCTGTTCTGCAATAAAGAGTTTTGAGCAAGAGAGGAGTGAAATGTGAAGCTGTGTGGTAAATATCTACTGAATGTTAATTAAGGTAAAAGCTTATTATTTTTTTTCTGTTCTTTTTCTGCTTGGGAATCCTCTAGGAAGCCGTAATGCTTAGCCGAATATCCATGTATAAATGATTTTAATCAAAACGTCTGCAGAAAATAGCAACAGTTTGCTTCTATAGATATGGGTGTTGTTTGCAGTTCCTTAAGTATAAACATAAAAACCTTCGGAAACAGGGCATCCTTTGTACCACTGATTGTGGTTTTCGAACCTCAACAGAGTAGAGAGACATTTTTTTAATGTTTTCTGTAGCTAACAACATGCTGCACCGATCGTCTGGAATGCATACTTAAAGGGGGATTACAGAACCATACTTTTTGTTGTTTTGGGTTCTTTTTAGCTCTGAAAACGACAGGCAAAAACTGGAAAGGGAACTCCAGAGGAGGAAGGGCTAGCAGGAAGCACACTTATGTTAAAGTCTTTTTCAAATGTGTTTTTTTTTTTTTTCTAAACGTTTCAGTTTTGATAACTTTTTTTTGTTTTGTTTTGTTTTTCTTGTACTAATTTGTGTATATAAGCTCTTCAATGAACTCAATAAACCAAAAACTGGATTTAAAAAAAAACCCATCAGTCTGCATTATCTTTCATTTACAGTTATTGATTTAATGGCGGTTTAACTATATTTCCTCACAGCGTCACACGCATTTAACATGCTAAATGTTGTATGGGTGCTGACACTAGATCAGCTGTCACCTCTCCTGTCATTTGATCGCAGTGGAAATTGATTTGTGATTAAAGTACTCCTGCAACCCCTAACACAGGAGGATCATGGGAAAAGAACCAGGCGTTAAGATGGAGGGGTCACCTTGAAAGTCCATAGGAGGGTTGTCACATCACGCTTATATTAGAAATTAGTTTTATTTTTATGTTTGAGACTTTAATGCTTATATTTACTCAAGGTAATCTTTCTTTGATATTGCAAATGCCACACCAAATAACTCTCAGTCGCGTTTAAAGAGACATTGTTTTCTAACCACTTCAATATATTTTTGATTATTAAAAGTAACAGCATTCTAAGATGTTCAACAACGCTTGAAATCCACCGTTCTGAAGGGAACCGTGAGCTTTCTACCTATGATGTGGGAAAACAACTACATCTCCCAGTGTTCTCCGCGGTACCTTCTCTCGCTCGCCGTACTGTAGCATATTTTTTGTTTTTTTGGGTCGAAAGACGGTCATTACTGTGACGTCTCGCGGCTTTTCAACTTGTTATCGCTGCTTTCCCCCCCCCTCTCAGTCATGTTAACTGTACTGCGTCTGTGAAGTCCCAAACCCGTAAGTAAACTTATTTATTTAAAAGCATTAAAAAAGAAGGCTCTTTGTCCGGACAAGGAAAGTGTAGCTCGCTTGCTAACTGTGTTGCCGTATCCATGGCAACGGACATGAACTTAATAGGGAACTCAGTTCAAGCTTTTAGTATGATACACACACGCACACACACACACATATATATAATATATATACATACAATTGAAAGGGATAGGACGTGGAAGAATAAATAAAAAAAGATAATTAGAGAACTGGAAGAAAGTAGTTAAGAAGAGAGTGTCAAAAACAATAAATGGAGAAAAAGTAGGAAGTTTGTCAATCCTCATTGAATTTGAAGAAAAGGCGTTGCCACAAAACATCAAAATAGGTTATCTCAGTTTTCAGGCAGGCCACCACTTTGCTGTTTAAAATGTCAAAGGTCACATAACAGCAGAAGGGAAGCAGAGATGTCCAAAATGTGGTGAAGGTATCGAGATAGACCATCACAAACGTTAATGCTACTAAAGGTTTGTTGCCTGCCACCAGTAAATCCAAGAAGAAGGAGAAGAAGACAATCATAAATAAATATTTGAGGTATTATTTCTAACAATATTGTGGGATTTAGCAAATAGAAATGATTTTGATCGGGTCTTGAGTGGGCTGGCTTAGTTGATATTTTAACTGGCCCAAAACCAAGAGAAGTGTGGTCTGACAGACAGACAGACAGACAGACAGTGAGACAAAATGTAAAAATGCTGAAGCTAACAGCTTGTTTCTGGCACAGCTGACGCCTGGCTGATATTCCTGTGTTGTGTGCGTGGCAGCATTTCCAGGTGTTATGAATGACTATGAGGTTATCCGGCAGATCGGAGAAGGTGCGTTTGGGAGAGCCTTACTCGTCAGAGACAAACGGGGAGATGGAGACGGGAACTGCGTGGTGAAGCAGATCAGCCTCAGGAAGGTACAGGAACAAGAGCACGCTGCCCGCAGACCAGTCTGCTCGGGAAACCACAAGTGGCACATGTCTACAGTGACCAACAGTTTGATAACATCCAAAAACATAAGAAAGATCAAAATTACTGAACGAATTGTAATATCTACTTTAAAAATGAACAGACATTTCTCACAGATTTTACAATAACATTTCTTACCAAATATCCCAAATTATATCAATATAATCAGGAATATTTTGTTTTCCTGATTGTCTTTGGAGTTTGAAATAAAACAAGTATTTATTTCAGATGCATTAAAGGGGCAGTACTAGGTGAAATTGACTAGTTTGAGCTTTCCGTCATCAAAAACATACCTTTAATTCTTTTGCGAATGATTGAGAAGTCCTTTAATCTCCCGTGGCAACCATTCAGCTGGGAAGAATATGTGGGTGGACCTAGCCCCGCCTTCGAGATGCAGCTCCTCCTCGCAGCTGCAGTTTCCAAGCTACCGGTCTTCCACCTCACAAAGCAGTCCTCCTCACCCAGCTCCTTCAGACTAGCCAGCAGCAATTAGCAAACGCCCAGTGGAACTGTGAATCTGCTGAGCTCATTATAGGAGCTACTTCTCAGTGGGTGGAGTACTGCTCAAAATGTTGATAAAGGGATAATTGAGTAGCCCTGAAGGCGGAGTTACGAAAAGAGCAGGAGTTTTTAAAGAGACAGAGGCCCAATCTCCAGACATTAAATTACAAAGTCAAATTTCTTTTAAGTCATATTTGATATATATGGCAGTTTTATAACAACTGATGTTAAAATTTACTTGATTATGCCGTAAAATAGCACTATATGCCTGCAGCCTGCAAAACTCATTAAAATGCCTCACCTATGAAATATATTGGAATCTAAAAATAAAAACAATGTCTCTATAATATAATAAAATCCAACCAGTTTGAGAAATCGCTCTTCATTCACTTTTAGGGCTGTCTCATTGACCACTATGTGTGTTTATTGTCCAGATGTCAGCAAAGGAGATAGAAGCCTCTAAGAAAGAAGTGACTCTCCTGTCACAGATGAAACACCCAAACATCGTTTCTTTCATCACTACATTTCAAGGTGGGAGCAGATCTTCCTTCCAGAGGATTTTACAAGCCCACTGATCCACAATTCAGCCATATATGTATCGTATCCCTAGTAGATTTAGGTGTGAAGCGACATTTACGCTCCCGTCACATTGTTTTACTATCTTTTTTTGAGATGGCTGTCTCATTTCCTGTCAGAAACGAACCGCTTGGAAAACTTTTCTGTGTGCAGAGAAGGGCAGTCTGTACATAGTGATGGAGTACTGCGATGGAGGAGATCTGCTGAAGAAGATCAACATGCAGAGAGGAATTCCCTTCTCTGAGGCCCAGGTAGCTGGAATCTGAAATCTGAGCCCGAATGTTACCAGAGGCCGGGCTCCGCTGTCAGACGGAGGAAGGAAAAAAGTGAACTTTGTGTTTCTCAGATTGTGGACTGGTTCACCCAGATCTGCCTGGGCCTCAAGCACATCCACGACCGGAAGATTCTTCACAGAGACATCAAATCTCAGGTGAAACAAGCCTAAAAGAAAGACTAAATGTTTTTTTAAACTTTGCATCACTCTTTTTCTATCAGACAAACAGGTTTTAGCTTTGTAGGGATATTTTTCTGAGTGAATCTGCTGAACTTACAAAGAGAAAAACGTGTTTTTATCGTCTATTTGAACTGCATCACTCAAAGGAAGGTCAATAAAATGGTCAAATTAAAGTTTATTTACATCATTTTTAAAAAGTTGATTTCAGCAACTTTTTGATACAACAATATTTTATTATTTACAAAGTTTCATTGAAGTTCCACTCTGGACTTGAAACTGTTTGGACTCAATTTATTTTTCCAGTGACTAAAACAGCTTCAGGATCATTTCTGAAAATTTCACAGCTGTCATTTTGTGTTTCTTATTTTGTCTGTTTGATTCTCAGCTATTTTAAACCTTTACACTTTTATTACATCCACAAACTATAGTCTGTTTATCGAGATTTTATGTGGTAAATCTAAAGAAAGCAGTGAAAAGTAATTAATTGAGGAAAATAACACATTGTTTTCAATTTGCCTTTATAAATGATACTCTGAAAACCTTTCCCTTCATCTGCATTCTGCCTTCACATTATCCTACATCACACCATACTCATGTTAAAACATGGTAGTGGCAGCATCACGTTGAACAATCTGAGCTGATGGAAAAATGAAAGAAGGGGATTTGACATAACCTGATGACATCATTCCATACCTTAATTTGCACACTCTGAACATATTGTTCCATTTTATAGTTCCTTAATTCCTAATAATTCAAATTTATCGATCTCAAGGGAAAATGTCTGATTCATTTTTTTGTGGTGCTTTGGAAAAGATCATTTGCGCAGTATTTATTGCTGTGTGTCTATAAACGTTGTCAACATCTTGTCTCTGGGGTGAAGCTCATTAATTAACAAGCATTATCATTACAGAGCTCTTTAATTGCGCAGCAGAACCGTCCTGAGGTCAGTCCTGCTCTGAACAAAGACCTCTCAGTGTGCCAGCTCCTAGAATAACTCAGCAAGATGACAACACACTGCATTTCTGCTCACAGCCGTCTCTCTGTTTCATCAGTCGTATCAGTTTACACACACACACACACACACACAAATCTGTTTTCATTCCTGCGCTCTCTCTCTTGCCTAGAATATCTTCCTAACCAGTGGAGGGATGAAAGTAAAGCTGGGGGACTTTGGTATCGCAAGAATTTTGAATAAGTAAGTCGAGTGTGATCCTCACACACACGATGCGGCTGCCTGTCGGCGAGTCCACCGTAAGTCATGGAGGAGCTCCAAACAACTGATTAGCATTCCTCAAACTGTCAACTCGGACAAGTAAACACAAGGGTGTGGAAATGGTAGCCGGCCAGTGGCATTTGATTGCAACGGTCGGTTCAATGGTACGATAAAGTGTGCGATTATTGTCTATACTGTACAGAAGAAAAAGCCTCTTCATTTTTTGTGACTTTGATTACGTAGAGAGATGTAGAAGGCAGAAAAGGAAGGCGTTCTGTTTTGGTGTGAGAGTCGTACTTCTACATGCCGCAAGAAAAGGAGGAATTTTGTAGATATGAATTATTAAAGAGGGACAGGACAGCAAACCTTCTTGCCAAGCACTGGAAAAGCAAAACTAAGCAAAACTAAAACCAAGTATTTCTGATCTGATGTCTAGCACAAAGATATTAATACACTTGAAATGAACAATTACAAGTAAAAGTGTCTGGATGATTCCACTTTTAACTTTTTCATCACTATCACCGAATTATTGACTTAAAACAAGCTTCGGTATCTTGCTGAAAAGTTACTTGCAAGTTAGTTTTGTATTATTTGAAATGTACTAAGAGATGTTCACTCGAAATTAGACCAAAAATATTTGGTCAGATTTTGTGTTTTTGCAGTTTTCAGCTCCTCAAATTAGATTTGGCTCTGAAAATATACTTTACACCAAGAGTCTGTCACTTTACAGCCGAAAGGGTCATTTCTGCTCTCAAGGCAGCCAAATAAAACTTGTTTTTACATTAAAATCAAATTATTTATAATAGTAATCTCTCTGAAATTTGTCATCATCTTTAAAGAACCTCTGTTTCATTTCTATTTTTATGATTTGAAATAAAGGCAAACATAAATGTAGCCAAAAGAGGATGGGATTTGATGAAAAAGCACGTATTCCACATAATTTCCCACAAAGTGACAAAGTGAAAACGTATTAGTGACACTTTTAGTGTCACACTAGAAATGCAATGCACATATTGCAGGGAAAAAAATGAAAAATAAAAAACAAACAAACTGGTATTAACCTGAATTTGTTGTTATATCTACACTTAAAAATATAAGTTCTTTAAAATTTTTAGCTAAAGAAAAGAGATAAAAGGTCCAAAAATTCTTAAAGCTCATATTTTAAAACTAACCAGTCTTCCTTTTATCCAATTTGTCTCTGAATAGAGGTGAGGGTGGACTGATTGTTATTTATTTTATTTTTTACCGTTTAGCACCCTGGAGATGGCCAGGACGTGTGTCGGGACGCCATACTACCTCTCACCAGAGATCTGCGAGAGTCGGCCCTACAACAACAAAACGTACGTACAAAACCCACTACAGGATGAGTGCAGCCTTTTATCTGGAGATCCTGCTGGAGAATCTGGAGTCAGCAGCCCAGAAATTCTTTCGTGTTTCGCCGTTCCGACCTGACAGCGATCTAAGATACGGCAGGAGACACTGAAAGTGATCGCCTCCCCTTAGTGTCACTGAGATTCTCTGAGTTTTATCTTACCCTGTAGCTTTGCCCTCACTGTACCGTCTGCCATTCTTACTTTCTGTTTTTTTTTTTACCTTGGAGTGGATCTACATGCTGCGGCCTGCCTGTCGCTTTGCTGCTGGTTCAAGGGAATTTACCTACTGAGGGCCAACAAATGCTGTTCCTGTAGAGAATTATAACCAGGTCAATGATTGATGAAAAATAATATATTCTCAGTCACATTCATATTACTGTTTAATATGAAAGCCAACACACCAGAAACCCTTCGGTGGGGTTTTACATTTGTATTCAGGGGTTTTTTTATTTATTTTTTTTACTATTCTTAAACTTGTTAATGACATCAACTTCACAGAAAGTTTACTGTCTTGTCGGAACCTGTGGGCTGTTTTTCAGTATTTCGTAGAAAATGGTGAATGTTTCACCAAGCGCCACGTTTCCATTGAATTAGCCGTGAAATAAAATTCCTCACAATGGGGGCGGAGTTGTTTGAAGTCGGTCCAAAATTTCTGCTCCCTTGTGACGTCTACAGCGGACCTGGACGGGGGGCGCCACATGGGTGGAGCTCTGGCCCTGACTGAGTGTGTCGGTTGTCATGTCTGTCTCTGTTGGACGATCGTGTGTGAGCGCAATAATGAGGCCCGGTTGTGTAATCATGTCATTATGACCCAGTAGAGCAGCAGTCCACCCAGAGGGGGTTTCATCCTGACAGCGTGTGCAGACACATAGAGAGGAACACACTTTCTGTCTGTTCATCTCCAGATTGTCTTATCTGAACATCACAAACTGGGATACACTGAATGTCTTCAGCCCACATCTGTTCAGTCTACATAACACTTATAAATTACTTCTATTTGACCTTGGTTTGAAGTTTGTTGGTTGAAGTTGGAGAGTTGATTGACTGTAATAGTTATCATTATTTCTTTTTTGTGTGTTTTAAATCAAATAAACTGTCTGTCTCTGTTATTTCACCTGCTTTCTTCTGTTCCCGTTTTGTGAACCTGAGGTCAAACTGACTTCCTCTTCTTTCTACTCAAGACTCTTATCAGCGACATTTTGAGGTGGATATAATCCTGACCCTTTCGAACCGTTTACCTTCATCCTCTTCTCAAAACGTCAACGTACACTGAAGATCTGTCAGATACTTGACTCTGAGCCAGAAAAAAACAAATACCTGAAGACAGTAATCTTCCCTCTGTTGGCTTTCTAATGCCATTGCATTTAACTTTGTTTTCCCCCTCCAGGTTTATGACTTTGGCTGAAGGGTGTGAGTTGATGACAAAACCGCATGCTTTTTCAAACCTGGGAGAGTTTCAGTAAAATTGACTGAGGTTGATAAATATTTCCTTTTGCTTGTGTTTTTGCTTCTGCAGAGATATCTGGTCTCTCGGTTGTGTCCTCTATGAACTCTGCACCCTGAGGCATCCAGTGAGCTCTGCCACACCGGCAAACGCTTTGTTACCCTCACCGCTTCATAAACGCTAAGCTAACGCTGCCATCGTCCATCCATCTATTAAACCACAAAGTCGCATTTCTTTTAAGTCATATTTGATACATACAGCATTTTTCTTACGACTTAATGTAACATCGTTACTTGACTTGTTTAAAATTACAGTATGTGGACTATTGCCCCTTTAAAAATGTATTTGCTGTTGTTGAATTAATTGAATCTTGGAGTCTTTTTATCCCTGTCTTATTTACTAATTGTGGGTCTCCACTAACAGTTCGAGGGCAACAGCCTGAGGCAGCTGGTCAGCAAAATCTGCAGAGGCCGCTACGCACCTGTCCCCCGCCGCTACTCCCACGACCTTCGCCTGCTGCTTACCCAGCTCTTCAAGGTCGGACACACTCTTGACTCTTGATCTCTTTCGTTGCAGCGTTTACGTAACACGACAAGAACAAGTGAAGTCACCCAGCAGGTACAAACAAGAATCAGGTCTTGTCAGTGGATCAGACTTGGTTATCAGGTTGAAAATGACTCATCATACAGAAGTGATACTTCAGTCAGTAAAAGTGTTTGCTACTTTTTTTTTTCTTTTTTCTTTTTTTTTTGCTTCAGTAGCGTACATGTTTATGTTTTCACAGTTTTACCTGTTTCTTTTCCCAACTTAACGGAGGCGTCCCAGTTGGACCCGACATTCCTAAAGATTTCATAGGAAGTGAGAATTTCACAGAGACTATGAAGCCGATTTCATGACTTGAATAAAAGCCAGCACAATTTGCTGTGCAATTCAGGGATCAAAGAACCGGTAATATGGGATTATAGTTGTTCTCTCTTGAAAGGCCGTTGGCAGCAGCAGGTCGGATTAATTTATAATCACTTGGTGTAAATGACAGAATGTCACAAACGGTTTAAGCAGCTGTTTCTTATCCTGAGCTTCTTGTGATTCTCTAGAGTCTCTATTGTCCTCTGGAGACACAGCTCTTAGAAATACACAGTTCTTACTGTCTCTAAAAAAAAATCCTGTCTGTCTTTGTCGGTGTACTCTAAAACCGCTGCATTAAAAACAACCAAATTTAGGTTATTTTGATAACTTTTTTTGCGTTACGTGTCAGTTGAGTTGTGGGTTTAACCTGGTATGCAGTATTAGATTTTTATCCTAAACTATGGATCAAAAGGACTTGATGTCAAATATTAAGGCTGCCAATGAGAATAAACCTTAACCTGGATTATTAAATTACAAATATTTGCCAACAAATAAATCATTTTTATTGATCCAGACAAAAACCCTCTAAAGATTGATATTGCGAAAATTTGTATAAAATGTATAAAATATCAACTTTCTGACCAGTTTCTGACACTTTGGTCAAAGTGTGATGCTTGACTATAGCTAGAACTAGCTTGCTATGCTAACCAATAACAAGCAAACAGCTAGTGGTAGCCTTAGAGAATGACCTGCTCTATAGTAGCTAAGGTGATAAATCTTTATTATCAACCCACTAATTTTATTATTATTAAGCACAGTCATTTTTGTCATCTTTTAATTTATAATTGAATTCTTTGTGAGCGGTCCTGATGGGGTTGCTGTCTCTTCTCTCGCACAATAAACCGACTCAGAACTTTTCAACATAAATTAGACATAAAATCTGTCCCAGGCGTTAATTTAATAGTTCAGTGACATACTCGAAAATGTATCATATTCATAAAACACATTGTTTTTTTTTGTTTATTTTTTTCAGGTCAACCCTCGAGAACGTCCCTCAGTGAGCTCAGTCCTCCGACGTCCATTTTTAGAAAAACACGTCAGTAAACACATCAGCACTGAGGTAATGGGTGAGCTGTTTCAACCGTCATGTTGGCGAAAGGATGTACATGATAAATGGTAGCATTGCTTAGAAAGATATACAAATCAGGGGCAAAAATAAGACTCTTTAAAAACATAATTTAAATGAAAACATAAATAGATTAGATAGAGCAAAACTTTACTTTATCCTATCTGATAGACCAATTTCAGCTCAAAGTTGTCCATAATTGTGCAGTAGAAGAAAAAACAAATATGATTTTCATTTTTTTATTTATTTATTTATTTTTGTAAATAGAAATATGTAAAGTATATTCATGTCCACTGACACTTTGTAGAGTCACTTTAGATTGCAGCTACAGCTGCAAGACTACCAACTTTCCAGGCTGATATTTTTGTGTTTTCCTCCACCCTGTCCTAAACCAAGCTCCAGCTCGGTCAGATGGGATGGAGAACGTCTCTGTACATCATCTATCAAGGCTTGCCACAGATTGTCAATTGGATTTTATTGTCACATGATGGATTAAACGGATCTTCATGAGATGTATAAAGCTTAGGATGTTTTATAACCTAATTCTGCTTTAAAAGTCTGCAAAACGTCAACTGATGTGTCTGCTGCGTTCCTTGGTCTTTGTTATGCCGTTTGTTTTCTGATTTTCTATAAAAGAAAAAAGCTCCAATGCCTCTACAGAACATAGCAAAGAGTTAAGACACTTGTTTTTGCTTCTCATAAAACCTGTCAAATTCTTATTGGCTTTCATAAGCAGTGATGTAAAATATGAGCTGTCGGTGTAGTTATGTGTGCGTGTGGTTTTCTGTGTTTGCAGATGATGCAGGGGGAGTTAAACCACGCGGCTTCCCATCGAAACGGAGCAGCAGCTGCATCAGATGCTGCTAAAATAAGAACAAGACCGGCAGGTAACGCAGCACAAAGCACCAAGTAAAAACTCATCCACTGTGTGTGTGGGTTTTTTTCAAACGAGTTTGTTGACCTCTGATAATGTCAGTGTTACTCTCCTAGATGGCTCTTTGTGGTTTTGGCAGAAATAGACCATTTTGAAAACATTCAGGCTACATTTAAAATGAAATCCACTATTAATGATACAGAAGGACTTTTAGTATCACATGAAAAACCTAACTGTGCATTGCAAAAACACAAATTCTTTCCAAAATCATTTAAAAAAAACAAACTTGGAGACATTTGCAATTAATCTCAGGATTTCTGATTTTTTTTCTAGCGAATTTTTTACTTTTTGAGCTCATAAATTTTTATGCTGGGAATTCACTCCTTTTTTTTCTATCTATAGTGACCCTAATCCACTGCGATGGAAAACTCGATACGTCTTGTTTTTAGCAAACAGTATATATGAAAACTGAGACCAAAACAAAGCCTTTTTCTTCTCCGCTGTTGTCCAGAGAAGATGCAGAAGGCGAGAGCAGCCAAGAGGCCGGGGGCAGCAGGCAGGAAACCCGCTGCTAAACTGGAGCACAGAGCGCCGTTCAGACTGATCGCCGCTACCTACAAAGTATGTCTGAAGCAGCCCTTTTTGATCCAGTATTTGGGTTTTCTGTGTTTCTGCTGGTTTAACTTTGTATTTATGTACTATTGCAGCCTCTTCATCGAAAAGCAGCCAAGCCAGCCGTAGACGGAGCGTCTGCAGGGATTCACAAGTGGGTAGTAAAAACCTCCTCAAAACTAGCTTGCGTGTTTCCAATAACTGTAAAAAGGTGCAAATTTAACTTGTGGAAATAAATTTGCTTAATTTTGAAAAAAAATTCAAATTGTTCAGTACAGTTTTTGTAATAGGATGATGCAGTTTATCAGTCATATTGAAACAAACGGATTTCAATACATCTATTAGAAAATCTTTTCTCATTACCACTTGGACATATTTACATCTGTGTCCACCATAATTTTTAATGACAGGTTCATTCAGTTGTGATTTTAATCACATTTCTGATTTAACGGACACACTGCAATTGGAAAATTGTCTTTGATTCGAGCGGAATATCAAAAACATTTGCAATAGAAACGCAAACCATGTGTTAGCTACGTAAAATGTTAGTGAATGTTTATCGCCTAATAGTTTGATCATGGTTAACCTCTAAGAAGTTTGAGAAACCAAAAGAATATTTTTATATTAGGACCATGGCAGATAGAAAAAAAGGAGTACATATCTGCCAAAAACTCTGAAATTTTGAGTTTAATCTACAAAATGTGTTAGGAAAATACTTTAAAACGTTGACATTTTTCTTACTTTTTGAAAGTTTCTGAAAGTGAAGAAAAATTCTAGAAAATTTATCAAAGATTTATCAAAAAATTTCCAAGCTTTTTCTTGCAAATTTCTGATATCAATCCAAGAAAAAAAAGTTTTGGGGAATGTACTCCTCTTCTTTTATCTACTATCACAGATATAGCAATGAAGGATGTTATATTTTTAAGACGTTTTCTTCGAAAAGTGGAAAAGATTAAAACACTAGTCTGAGAAGAGAGCGGTTAGTGTCACAATCCAGTCCTTCTCTTAAACGTCTGAGTTGAATATGTTGGTTCTTCTAGCTACAGGTTGGATGGGAGGCAGGCTGACAGCCACTACCTGCACTATTATGCCCAGCTGGATGCCATTCAGAGGAGGGATCAGGACATTCCTGCTGCCGTTGCTCCACCTTCAGCTCCTGACCCTGCGGCTCTGGAGCAAGTCATGGATGTGAACCTCCAGTTCTGGGAACAAGACGCTCCGCTTGTGGAACCATACCAGCTGTGGGTGGCACAAACAAGCAGCACATTTCTATAAAAGATCAACAAAAATATCCAAAGTGTTTTTACAACTTGCTGTTAAGAAACTGATTCATCTGAGGTAATATTTGCATCGAATCTGGATTTGCTCAAATTGGCCTCAATTTTATGTCTAGCAGGAATAAATTGTTTCTAAACTTTTTCACTGCTTGTGGAAAGCGTCAGTGACTTTTACCTTGTTCCCATTACCATGGTAACACGTGCTCACCTTTACCTGTTGTGTCTGTCAGTGTGGCTGCAGCTCGTAACGAGTACCTGCAGAGGAAACACGAGGCCAACCAGTACAAACTGAGAGCAGAAAAACAGCTGGTAAGACCAAACCCCTTCCATCAGGTTGGCTTAAACCCTGACCTGAAGCCTCTGCAGTGACTTTGTTTGATCTAATAATGTTTCCAATTTTGACATTTTGGATAAAATTCAGAACTAATTTAAGGAAGCATAATGAACACTAAGATTAGGCCAATGGATGGATTTAGATATATGCATAAATATGACAGTTGATGATGATTAATAAGTAAATGTTATCAGGAAGTGAATCGTTCAGATAAAGGACATCTGTAGCGTTTTATTACATTGTTCAAAACACATTTCACATGGAACCAAACATCAAGGAATAAAAGCCATTTTGTGAAATGTCTAAAACTATATGTTACTACATCAGGACGGATTAGATTACTTTTGCCATGACAACATCCTCTAATTTTGGTTTCCATATTTTAATGAGTGCCTAAACATCTAGAGCTGAACATTCAAGTCTCCATATACAGCTTATAACTGCCCCCAAGTGGTAAAATAATTATCAGCTGAAGTACTGTAAGGTGGAAATGGGTCTCCATTTCAAGCACTTGGTATGCCGATGTGAGTGAATCTTCAGTTCAATTTGTGCAGTTTAAAATACTGTAGTTTGTGAACATTGGAAATAGTTCTGGGTATGAAAATATTATTTGGACACGTAAAGAGAAAAAAAATAGAGTGGAACAGAATATTTGTTATTGTAGAAGTACATGGAAATCCTTCAAAGCTGAACAAGAACTGAACCGTTTGGTTGAGAACATGATTTCAACTGATAAAGAGTTAGTACTGAAGAATCTAGATGTATGATAAGTTGTTATAAATATGATATGTTACATTCATGTGAAAATAAATCTTTCACATGAACATCATTAAAATAAGTGCAACTCAAAACTGACATCATTAAATCAAAATCTAGACTCATAAGTAGAAAAGGGACAAATATTGTTAACTTCATGCTTATTTAAATACTATTTATTCTATCTAAAGGACTTTTTTTTCTCGGTTGATTTCTTGTCTTGGTGACTTTTCTTCTATCTCCAGGGTCTGCGGCCGAGTACAGCTGAGAGTGAAAGGAAGCCAGGCGGCCAGGAGCAGGAAGCTGGACAACCTGACAACCAGCACTTTCCTCAGGACAGAAAATATGAGGGACAGCAGGTGAGACACCAAACAAACAACTGCATCAATGTGTAACATGATCAAAAATAACTTTTCCAAATATCTAAGATGAAATGTGTGTGTGTGTGTGTGTGTGTGTGTGTGTGTGTGTGTGTGTGTGTGTGTGTGTGTGTGTGTGTGTGTGTGTGTGTGTGTGTGTGTGTGTGTGTGTGTGTGTGTGTGTGTGTGTGTAGGAGTATTTGCGTCAGCTGGATCTCATCAGGCAGCAGTATCATCAGGAGGTGAGACAGATGAGACAGAAAGCTGAATCAGAGGTATGCAAATTAGATTATATCATTTATTATGTATTTATACAAAGAGTTTGTGTAATATGCACAGACATATTCAATAAATTAATATGTGTCCCAATTTAAAGACACCTGTTGAAAAATAACATTTTTGTAAGAATAAAACACTCATCAAGCCCAGCTTTGATTTTTATAGATATTTTCTCTTATTAAATATATTTTTGTTGATCTTGAGGTATTTTAACTGTAAGTAGAACATAATCATAATCAAGGCTTTAAAACGTCAATCTGAGTGGAATTAATCTGTATCATGATGATTCACGTAATGATGGAGTCACTCAAATACAAGGGCTTTTCGACAATATTCCTATTCATAGAATTTCTAACATATAAATGACCCATAAGAGTTGTAAATACTAGATGTTAGGCATATTTAAAAATACAACAGCAGAATATTTGGAGGATTTTTCAGATGCCAGAATAAACCCAGATAGTTTTGCAAATACCCTGTTCAAAACGAGCTTTTGATGAAACACACAAGTGTTTGTTTTTGGTTAGCTTGTTTGTGGTTCAAAAGGTAAACGATGTGAGCTGTTTGAGATGTCTAACACCCGGTTCTTTCACACAGTCTCTGCTCAGCATCTAAACCACAGGGGAGAAGGTTTGGGTTTGGGTTTGGGTTTGGCTGCATGTTTGATGCAGCAGCTGTGTGCGATGAAGCTGCATCCCTAAAGCTCACAGAGCGCCTAAAGTTTTATCTGTAACAGAATTAACAGCAGCAGCTTTATGCATGTGTCTGGACTCATCAGCCACGAGACAAACGAAGAACCTTTGTGGTGGAAAAAGCACGAGACCCGGAGCCCACCTCGGACGCTGAAGAACAGCAGAAAGAAACACCTGCTCAGGTACGAACGACCGCAGGAAAACAGAAAGACACTTCTGAAAATAATACAAGGAAAATAAATATCAAGAATGTAGCGTTGAAGTGAGTTTGATATTTACATGACTTGAGCTCACAAATCAAGAGTGTCAAACTTGTGCAGAATAGTATTTTGGGCAAGTGGACAGTTAAAGCCAGACTTTTTCATACAGTGAATCAAAAGACTTTCTCTCAAGTCAAGTCAGACCAAACTTTTCTTGTTTTAGCTTAGAGTTACCAAAATTATGTCTGTTTCCTAAATGCTAGAAAACTTAGTGAGAACATTTTTTTTTTCTTTTTTTGCAACTTTCCTCAAATTCAAAAGTTTTCATACATTTGTATCAGAGATACTGACCAGGAATGAGGGACTTAACTTGGCAGCTCTGCACATAAAATTCCCCCCGAAACAAACCGAGGTTTGTTTTGTCAGATGTACGACAACAAAAGTTGACAGATTTTAAATAATTGACCAATTCGAATCAAGTTTATTTATGTTTAATTTAATAAACTTAATTTTTTTTTTTTGCAAGTTGGCTCACGTGTTTTTCAGTGTATGGAATGTTTCATCTGAGCTTTTAGGCCTTTACAGCTACACTGTGATCAGATGTGTTGTATCGGTGGTGCTGGGTGATCGTCTTCTGTTGTTTTGGTTTGAAGCTGTATCTATTCATAAGGAAATGTTGTCAAATCCTACATATTTGTCGTCAAGTCAACCAGGTTACAGAGTTTTTCCTTCCCGCTGCAGGACATGGATGCAGATCTGAGGCAGACTGGAGAAGAAAACGAGGGAAATTCTCAGAAAAAAAACAAAGATAAGGTGAGGTTCTGCCTGCTGGACCTAAAAAATAATTAAAAAAAAGGCTTCATTTTGATTCAAATACTTAAACGCAATATGTAACACCGTCTGAAAAGCTCAGCTGGTGTTTAAAAGGAATATTTCAAACATGGCAGTGATATATGAGTAAAGAAATTGAGGTGAGACTTTTGAAAATAATGAACATCATTTAAATCGTTTGGTTCCTGCAGAAGGGAATCATGTTTGAAATCCGGCTGGATGAAGAAAAAAAAAAAGAAAAGACAAAGGAGGAGAGGAAAAATGAAGAGCAGCAGGTAGAAGAATTGAAACAAAGTCATTTTCGCTACATGGCTTCAGTTTTCTTCTTCTCCTCTCACCAAACAGGAAGTGGACCCTCTCAATCGTGCGCTAAGCTTCCAGGAAGGGGAGGCGCTAAAGCTCAAAGACTGGTCAAAGGAGAGAAAGGGGTGGAGCCAAAGGACCCCTCAGACTCTCCTGGACGCCCTGGCCAACATGGACGTCAACTCTCCCTGTAGCACACCGACTGAGCCTCCAGAAGGTGCAGCACACACAACGAATGAAGTATCCCATGTTATTTTTTACAGCTCCACATAGCTGACACGTCTCCCCCTGCTGGCCCTCCAGCAGGTCGCAGGCGGTGGACCAGGCGGTGGACCAGCCGTCCCCCCAGCTCCCTGCTGAACGCTCTGGCTCAGGCTGAACTCACACCAAGTCTGGACACAGGTCAGGCCAAAACACCAACAGGCAAGAAGCTGAGGGCTGAAGAGATTCGCTGAACTGTTTGTCCTCTGTGAAGCGTTAGATGCTGCGCAGGGAGAGGAGGAGAAAGGAAAACGAGGGGAAGAGGAAGAGGAGGAAGAGGACTCGGACATAGAGACGGATGAAGAGCGTCTGGAGTCGAGGTCTGATGATGATGACACGTGAGTTCACGCTTTACCTGCACTCTGAACGCAGTATGGTACAAACTACAAATTTAAAAAAGAAAAGAGAAAGCAAATACAAATTAAAGGTCACCTTAAGGTTGAACAATAAACATGTTTATTACATTTTTTGCAACAAAAAAAAATAATATGATGAGATCTCAGTTCTGGCTATTTTGAGCTCCTGTCAGAATGAGCTGTTTTAGGGCTCTGCCACTTTAAATCCAAGTGAGCTGCTGGCCACGCCCCCCAACAGATGCTCAGTTATACAACCATGTGTCTTTGAAAAGTATTAGTAGAGCGTCCTGCACAATCAACAAAGATGCACACAGCATTTTTATAACAACTGACGTTGACATAAAGAGAAAAAAATAAAAATAAATAAATACTTGAAAAATTCATTCTGAATCTTTAAATGTAACAAAGGGAAGATAAATGTAGGACTGATGTGTTTATCTTCAGGAATTTTGAGGAGTCGGAGGACGAGCTGAGAGACGCCGTGGCGGACTCCATGAGGAACCTTTACGTCATGGAGGACTCGAGCTCTGGAGAAAACACTTCGGAGGAGGGAGAAGAAGCAGAGAGGAAAGACGGAGGAGCAGATAGCTCTTCATGTCATCAGCAAGCCCAAGCAGAGGTCAGCAGTTCAGGGTCTGAAGGTTCACCAAGCGGATGTTTCTAGTAAATGTGAAGACGCAGACGGAGAAGAGTGCAGCTTTAGATAAGCATCAGGCTGAAATGATTCAGTGGTTTGTTAACAGATGAATGAACTGCCTTAAAACGTGTGAAAGTGTTCACTCTGAAGTTTACATAGGGAGTGTCTGCAGTGGTCTGACTCACGAAGCCTCATCTATATATTCATGTTATTCACCTGGACTAAAATAGCTGGCAAGCCTGATTTTAAGTGCACAATAATATAAATGTAATTTTAAGAATGTAAAAAAAAAATCTTTATTTACTAAAAAAAAAAGTATGAAAAAAAAAATGTGTGGCCTACCTGTCACTTAGTTTTCAACATCACCTCTGATACCAAAACACAAAGGGAAACAGTGACTGTAACCACGATCATCAGTCACAGATTGTGAAATATACATCTACATTTAATGTACAGCACTTTTCAACTTAATTTGGACAAATATTGTTTGAGAGAAAATCAATGGTCACCTTTCAATTTTCAATTTTACAACTTTTCACTTGTGTTTGGACTTGTACCTCAGACCTGTTGTATTCATGTCTATGTTCAAGGTTGAGGAACATGTAAACATGTATGTTTTTTTTTTTTTTTGTTATTCTAAGGCAACCAGTAGAACACAACAGTGGCAAAAGGAAAATACAATTAGCATTTGACCTGTACTGTTCCTTTAATGCGCACAGCCAGTAGCATTCCTGTTTCTTCCAGCAGTAACATCTCTGGAATACTTTATGCTAGCAAGTTGTTCAAAGGTTATGCAAAACCTATCAGCAGTGAATGGAAGCAGCCAAAAGTCTCACTTTTATTCACATAATCAGTTCGTATTTGACTTCTGATGCTTTAGTTGCAGTAAAGTAATTTAGCTATTTTTCCAAGAACATAACTCGTCACTAACGCTAAATGTAGTGCACTGTGAGACTCTCACCACAAGGGGGCAGCACACAAGGTATTATCAGCTGCATCTGTTGCTTTTATTGTGTATTATTCAAGTGTGATTTCCATTTCTCTAGGAATTTAAACATTCTCTATACACAGGCTTAAACAGTATCAATGCCTCTTTAAAAAAGAGGGTTTGTAATACACCTTTTATTATATCATCATGCCCATCAAACACAGGAATGCAGGAGAGCAACAACATTCAGACAAGGTAGATTTGGCCGTCACCTCAGTTAGACCTTCATATTAAATATAACTATAGCGATTACATGAAGCATCAACTAGAGAAAACCTCTTAACTTAACCTCTAAAAACAGAAAAATCATATTTAAAAACCCATTTCTTTTTTTAGAAGTCAGAAAAAAATAATTTTCTTCAAAATCATGTCAGCATCAACAGCATAACCCAGAATGAAACTAAAAAAAAAAATAAAAAAAATCTACGTTTTGCAGTTCCTATAATTCTCCCCAGATTAGTTGACAGTGAGTCTAATCTAAGTCCAGCTTAGTAAAAAAGAAGAAACACTGGAAGCAAAGGGGGAACCTAAACGCCTCGTTGCTGAAACCAATCAGACTGACCTTCATCCTGTGAGAACCAGATGACTGACCAATTAAACAACCGCAAAAACTTTCATTCATCTATTAGAGTCAAATATCAAGATGATCCCCTTTAAATCTGACCATAAACATTTATCAGTTTACTAAGACTTTCCTGAAACCTGGACTATCTTTTAATCAGTTCAGGAAACACAGCTCCTCATATGGACCTGGAACACGGCGTCATTCATACGACCCACAAGGCATTTCTACATATCAGCATCAGTCGCTGGGAATGTTCAGGTTTTTTTCTCCTCAGTCTGTTCAGAGTGGAGAATTTGATCTGGTTTTAAATCTGGAGGACAAGCAGAGAGATTGGACTAAGTTCTACATTTCTTATTTCCTGGTAAGTACGCTAATAATGAGGCACTGTGTTGCGCTTTAACAGTTAGCTTGTTTCAAACAGACATAAGATCACTGCCCAGTGATATTAGTGTAAGTTACAAAGTCTGAAGTAGGAAAAGCTTTCCAAAAAGACAACAGAAAGGAAGTGACTCAGATCACTTGGTGCGTTCTTCCTCTCCTGAGCTTCTTCTTCTGTTTTCGAATACCAGCCTGCTAGCGTTCTGTACAGACAGCCGTCTCTAGTCCCAGTTGGACACCAGGTCTCCTTCGTTTGTCCTCACCGCACCATTCTGATTCATCAGAGCCTCCGTTGCGGCGAGGAAACAAGCTTCAAACTCCTGGTCTGAGAACCGCGCCACGGACTCCCGCGCTGCGCGTCTAATCTCCAGCTTAGCCGACGGCGTCAGCGCCAGGATGGTTTCCATGGCCGTGGCGTAGCTGTCCTCGCTGTCCGCCAGGAAGCCCGTCTGCCTGCCCTCGTGCGGCACCACGATGTCCAGCTTCGGGCCCCCGGACTTGTGGGCGAGGACGATGGTTCCTGCAGCCATGCACTCCACCACTCCTGGAACGAGAGAGACAGGACGGACGTCTCAGACATAAAACCCCACTTACCCTTCAAAATAATAGCATGAAATGATTTAAAGACAGAAAGTAGAGTTTCTGCGGGTTTCACCAACTCAAATTGTTGAAATTGAAGACTTTTTAAATGATCATAATGGATGGAATTTAAGACCTGCATCTCCAGAGAGATGAGCAAACATCAACCGGGAATAAACTTGCACTAACCCAGGCAATAATGTTAGCTTGCTAGCAAGTATATATTAGCAGCTAGTTAGCGGGAGCCTTAACCGTCTTGAGTTACAGAATACAATAAAGATGTCGGCTCATTACTTTGACTTTTCCCTGGCAGAAAAATCCAACAAATACAGAAAATATGAGAGGAAATCAATCTGCCAAGACAAACTAAGACTTGTGATGTATTATTTAATGCCAACTTAAAACTTTTTTAAACGGAATTTCAAGGCTTAATTTTAGATATTTTTAAGACACTTTTTAAGAAAGACAACCTGAGAAACATGCGTCTCATGTACATTGAAAACAAATAAACACAGAGAGTTATTATCCAAGGGAGGACATCTAGCCTTAGAAACTTTTACTTCCTCATTATTACTTCAGAATAAAATGCTGATATGGAAAATTTTATTAAAAAAAAAAAAAAGCTTCCTGTTTTTTTTTTAATCAGATTAAATAACCTTAATCTATGACTGAAATGATTAATCAAATTAATTGTGCTGAATTGATGATTGAAATAATTGTCAAATATCTTAGTAATGGATTAATCATTAACTGGAGAATACAAAGAGCAGTAACTCATTACTGAAAATCTCTTATTTAGACATTTTTGCAATCCAATTACCACCTGGTTAATGGAGACAATAATCACCAGATCATCCAACCTCTGCAGTCTTTGGATGTGTATCAAATACTTATTCACCAGGTCACCATGGTGACACACACACGGACGTTTCTTGTGTTCTCACCGATGCCGAAGTGTTCGTTCCACATGGTGTGCAGCCCGATGGTGGCGCTCACCAGCTCCCTCTTCAGCTCGGCGAAGGGAACGTTGAGCTTGAAGTCGACGCGGTCGGAGACGCCGAGCTCCTGACAGAGGCCCCGCAGCATCAGGACCCGGTCCTCGTCTTCCTGGTTCCTGCAGCCGCCGATCAGCACCAGCCGCAGCGCCTCCCGGCCCCCGGGCCCGTCCCCCTTCCTGTCCAGCAGCAAGGCGAACGCTCTGATTTGCAGCGGGTGATCCTTCTCCGGCCTGAATTGACCCACGGACACGATGGAGTGGCACTTCCTGTCTCCTCCCGCTCCTCCTCCCCCTCTCCCGTCCTCTTCGGCCCCCAGCTCCTCCCAGCCCTCCTCCAGCTCGTCTTCGTCCTCCTCCCCCTCCAGCGGGACGTCCAGGAAGGCCCTGACGTCGCACGGCGGGTACACCACGCTGGTGCGGCTGGGGCAGCGCCACAGGGCCAGGATGTGTCCCAGCGTCCAGGTGGAGTTCACCATGACGACGTCGCTGCAGGAGCCGGCCAGGCCGTAGAGCAGAGCGAAGAGGCAGTAGTACAGAACCTTCAGGGCGCTCAGAACCGGGTTTCTGGAGATGAAGTCCGCATTGTTGAACCTGCAGTTAAAGGAAATGTGTGAAAGTTTTCCAGCCACGTAGGATCAATTTATAGCGCAATGAAGTAACTCTGTCACCTTCAGTTGTTACAAAAAAACCTTACATATAAAATATGACTTAAAAGAAATTTGACTGTAATTTAACTCCTCTCTCTCTTTAAGAAGCTGCTGCTCTTTCTAAACAGGAAGTAAGAGAGTAAAGCTAATAAAATGAGCTAAAAACAAGAGCATGATTTCTGTTTTTGTCTTAAAAGAAACTTGATGGTAAAGTTGTAAAAAACTGGCAGCATGATCAGAAATGTTATTCTCGACATTTTCTGCTCTACTTCTTCCATGAGAGCATCGATAAATATCAATAAATTTGAAAATATGACTAAATACAGGTACAGTGTGCAGCTTGGTGATATTTTCTGTATTATTTTCCAAGTGGCATCTTGTTTCAGCTGGGAATGTTTTTCAAGAACAATGTGTGTTTGTGGTTTTATGACCGCTGTGCCGTTCATTCACTCTCACTCAAGAGTTTTCTTAAAAATAAGCAACAAACAGTTTTTTCAGGAGTTTTGTCACAAAGTCGAAGCTAAATCCACACGTAGCAGCTGGATGGTTGCCACGGGAATGGCCGAACGGTTGCCACGGGAGATCAAAGGATTTCCCAAACATTGGTGAAAGAATCGAGGCAAGACTCCAGGTATGTTTTTGAAGAGGAAATGACATCAAAGCTTGGTGTGAAGCTGGACGGTGATTGTCTACCTGGGGTTCCTCTCTCTGACCACAGACAACATGTCCGTGCTCACGGTGGGATAGTGAACGTAGCTCGCCACCTTGCAGCCTCCCAAGTAGCGGAAGATTGGAAGCGTAAAGGCGTAGCCCATGGAGTCGATGTACAGGTCAGGAACAAAAGACGTGAGAGCTTCCCACCCTAAAACACACACACACACACACACACACACACACACACACACACACACACACACACACACACACACACACACACTCCTCCGTTAGCTGCTTTTATACAAAGAAGATCCAGAAAGACCAACGCTTGTAGAAGCACCAGAAGTGACCCTAAAACTGAACCGTGTGTTTTTACTTTTTCTAAACTCTTAACACTCGAGGTGTGTTACGTTCATGTCTTACCCAGGAACATGGAGCCCAGGCTCTGGCCCAGCAGGGTGAAGTGAGGGTACGACGTGGCCTCCACCAGGCCGCGGTGACGCAGGAACACGAAGGTGATGGGTCGGGGTAGAGTGATGTTGAAACGCTGCCGCGCTCCCTCCAGGATCTGTTCACCAGTCACTCCCTTGTCCCCCGTGAACACCACAAAGGAGACATTGGAATATCTGGAATAATGGGGAGGCAACGGTTGTCATGAGCTCTCCATTTTTATTAGGTTTTCAAATATTAAAAAGGAAAGGAAGATGAAGGAAGACAGCAGACAGGTCAGAAGGTTCTGGAGACATTTAAAGCAGAGTTTGCTTGACGAACCTTGACTCTATGGAGGAGGGCATTTATCGTATTGTTTATCAGTTGTGTTACATAAATTTATCACAATAAAATTTCTCATAAGAATTTATTGTTATGATAAATTCCAATTAATGATGTTTAAAAGTGAAACAAACCTGCCCATATTGTCGAGATTGTTAACTTCACTATATTTTCCACTGTTTGTTCAATAACAGCATCAACACATAACTTTAATTTTGGAAATATGACTATGACGCAGTGACTGTGTGCGGTTTAGTGATGCATATGTCATTTCTCACTAGAGTCCTAAAGAAGCACATTAATCTCTTCTAGAGCAGCATTTGTGTTTCCCTATCAAATATAGATACCTAAAAAAAATAATAATCTTATCACTTATATCGTCATCATAAAGCTACAGTAAAATATCGGGATAAACTTTAAGTCTATGTGGCCCACCACTATGTGACTTTTTATTACAGGATCACCGTGAGGCCCTGCGCTGCAGAGGGCCACGTCGACAGGCTGGCAGGTCACTCAGACCTGACGCTTGTTTGCTCTTCTCACCAGTTGTGTAAACAAAGGTTTCTTGGTTCGGTAATATGGAACCCAAAAATCCAGAAAGGAGCAGCAGGGAAACAGGAAGTAGAGCAGCGAGAGGGAAACCCGGGAATCGAACTCGGGACAACCGAACAGGGTGCGCGCGAGCTGCCAGCTGAGCCACCGTCTGACATCCTCCCTGTCAGTGTCGTGACGTGACGTGACGGACCACATAGTGTTTCGACCAAAGGATGCGTCTGGGCTCCATTACCGGTTCATGAGGGCCCTCAGGGAGCACCACAGCACCCGCTCCCCGCCTCCTCCTGCGTGGCAGTACGGGTGGAAGAAAGCCACAGCCGGGCCGCCGTCCCGAGCGCGGCGGGTCTTGCGGCGACCCTGCAGCCAGACGCGGAGCCCCAGCAGAACCAGGAGCAGCAGCAGGGTGAGCGCCAGGCTGAGGTAGACGCAGGGCATCACCAGGGACCACAGCAACCTGGCGGAAGTTGAGTTAAGCGGCTTCAGTCTGACGTTAGCCTGCTAGCTGCTAGGCTAAACTTAGCACCGTCCCCTCAGTTACATTTCAAGCAATAAACTAATGTGTTTCTCTCCGACACTTTCTTTCTATATAATGCCATATTTTTGGTAAGAAAACAGAGCCTGTGTACCTCATCAAGTCGCAGAAGCACAGAGAGAAGTGGTGATGGTGTCCTGCCATTTTGACAACAAGCTTCTGACGTGACGTCACGGCCTGTCAG
The DNA here is from genome assembly GCA_911649635.1 of Poeciliopsis gracilis. NCBI lineage: Eukaryota > Metazoa > Chordata > Actinopteri > Cyprinodontiformes > Poeciliidae > Poeciliopsis > Poeciliopsis gracilis. The sequence continues at coordinate 1,943,597 of CAJVRI010001532.1, forward strand.
CTGACCGGGCCTCCGCTCTCTGATTGGCTCAGCGTTTTGTTTACCTGCACGTCATCAACATGTGATTGACTACTTCTGCCTCTCTCAAGCTGTGTGTCTCCACAGTTTTTATGCACGTCACCACATTTGATTGATTCAGAAGCAAAAGACTGAAAGAAAAAAATAAATCACTTAATTGAAAGCGAAGCAATCCAGAAAGAGAACCTCTATCCTTGGTACATTTCTTAACGTGAGCTGGTAGATCATCCAGGAAGTGGCCTATCAGAGTGATCTGAGCTTATGACGTCATTGAAAACAGTCAGTTATACTCCAAAGAGACATTAAATCTATTTATTCATATAATCAAAGTCTTAAGTCTGGTTGTGGATAGTGATGCTGTGGCCAAGAAGGATCTCCAGTAGCAGTCAGTTTTGCAGCCCGTCTGAAGAGGCCTCTGTCATTCATGCGGTCATGAGATGTCGGAGTAGGTGCATACAGTACAACCATGTATACGAAAAGTGAATGTAAATCAACTAACTCCAGATGAAACTCCAAGGATTACATATTATATCTTACCAGAATTGAATGAACCACTGACAGTTTCATTCTTTAATGGAACTAGAACTGTTTCCATCAATATTAAGGAATTATGAACTCATAACAAGCTCCCATATTTTGCTGAAAAGTTACTTGCAAGTTAGATTTTTCTTATTTCACACATACTAATATATTTGCAGCAGAAACTAGGCCAAAAATACTTGGTTATTTATTTTTGCAGTGAACATGGCGAATTTACTATTTTCTAGTTTTGTTTGTGTTTTCTTCAGAGAATTCAACATAAAAATGGGAATAATAAGAGGTTTCGGTCTGACATCAGGGAGAATCTGGGAGAAAATCTGAAGGAACCAGATGTTCACCGCAGACATGATGCCAATATTTACATCTAATTACCATGTAAAACTCCACCGGTTTATTGGCTCCACATTTTCATACTGGATGATTTATTTTTTCATAGCCTGTTTTCACAAAGTGTTTCAAGACAAACCGGTGAACTAGCAGCAGTGAACGATACAGAAACGTAACACACCAATCAGAAATACCTATTTGGCTTTTTTGACCAATAAATAAATTAATGAATAAATAATCACTGGCAGTGTTTTTTTTAACCTTTCTGTTCCCATGGTTACAGTCATGTCTTTATTCATCTATTCACCAGTAGATAACACAAACTCCCCTAGATCCGCCCAGCTGTTTGTAGTCCATCTAAAGGTTCATCCAACCATTCTTTGTTTCTGTTTACTGTTTTCTTTCTATCTTTTTTTGAATTTGTTTTAGAATCAAAATGTAATTCACACTGGGGTTTTTTTTTCAGATTTCTGCACAGATGACATTTTATTTCCATGAATCTGAAATAAAACGTTTGGCATGTGGCTGGTGATGTTTCAAAAATCAAATATTGTATGCAAATGCAGGATGGAAGGATGATTTTGTGTCATGTTTTTGAATAACTTATTCACATGCGATTTCAACTGCATTTATTATTCAATGTAAATCTGCAATAGAGACTTTAGTGATACATTGAAAAAGTTCTGTGCACATTTCTAATGGAAATAATGCAGAATGATTTATTCCCATCATGCATCTCCTGTAATTTTGATGGTTGTGACTTGCAGATGACGAAAACCCAAAATTCACTAAGAAAATCTATCAAAGCAACCTGGGTTTCCATTACACCTGGTCCGCTCCACGCTGCATTAACGCAGCAATTCCTCCAAAGGAAGATCCAGCCTGGAACCGAGTGCAGAGAAATGCACAAACTTTTCAGCAGGCTGACATTTTTGGGATTTATTTACCTGTAAGCCATAGTTATTAAAAATAATAATAAAGCATAATCTATTTTACTGTGTGTGTTGTGAATCGCAACAAAACAATCATTTCCCTTTCTGAAATGACAGACAAGAAATATTGCGCCTTCATACTCAGCCTGTCATGATGAATTTTGCTGGACAATAGATCGTATCAGAAGTTATCGCAATAAACGATAATAATGTTGTTTTGAGACCATTTTCAAGTCATAAAAGGTAAAGGCATAATAATGCACAAACAGATTCTCAAAGATCAAAAAATGTTCAATTCTTATGAAAACTTAACAGGAACTGGGAAATATTGTGAATATCCAAAATAAAACAGGAACAACAAATAAAGTGAATTATGGAGTCTCTGTAAACAAAATCGTCCTTCAAATACAAAGGAATAGTTGAGACCGAAGCACCAGAATGAAGACCTTTATCATCCGGTAATCGGTCGAGAAAGAGAAAAAAGAAAAACGGCAAGTCGGGCAAATAGAAATCATCCAGTTCATTTGAATTTATCACGCGAGTCATTGATTTACTGCGACGCGCCATCGTTCTCATTTTCAGACAAGTACCAGCAGTGAGATGTTGTCACCAGAGCCCCATGAAACCGACTGCGGAGGTCACCTGAACGCCAAGCCCGCGCACATTGCCATATAAAGACAAAAGCTCTTTGATTCCTGTTTCTAAAGTGCCGCATGTCACTTCCTTCCTCGAAGATTTGAATAGACGTGCCGAGGCCCCTTCAGACCGAGCCGATTCAGAGCGCTGCCTGTCGAGCGGTGAGCAGCAACAGCAGCCGGACTGACGGACGGACAGAGAAACCACCCGCTTCACCTTCCAACCCCCTCGCCTCGCCTCGTCTCTCAGGTAAGGCGGCGCCGATCGGATCAGGTTTGCCACGCGTCCGTTTGGGTGTCTGCCCAGGTGTCAGGTGAATTTACAGGAAGTAACTCCTCCGATGAAACGGCAAAGCAGGGAGACACTCTGGAGCATATGTGACTTTCTGCACAATGAATTATTTTTGCTTTAATATTTTGAAAGAAACTGCTTTTCATGCGCAACACGACGCACTGGAAACCTGCGCGGCGACGAAATCTTTTTGAAATGATTCAAGCGCCGCTCACGTATAAGTGAGAAGACGAGGGCAGATGGAGGTCTGAGAGGAGCGAGCGGCTTGAAGAGCTGCAGTTAGCAGGAAAGGAAGTTTGTGGTTGGCCTCGCATCAACTGAGAGAGAAAGACAAAAAGTCCCTCTGAGTTCAGCCTGGGCCTGAACGAAACATCGGCATTTGATTTATGATTAATAATCCGTCTCGTTTCCGATAAGATGACCTAACCAGGGTGAGTAAACACGTGTGTGTGACACGGTCTGGGAGTTGATGCTGCTGTAATTCATGCAGTTTTCCACACACTGAACCTCTGCTGCTTAGTCTGACGGCTGACATGCAGATTCAAATTTTTTATTTTTTTATTTTTTTTGCAAAAACGGTGCAATAAAAGGGTGAAGATGGATTCCAGTTGCGAGTCGTTTTCTGAGGAATTTCCCCCTTTTTCCTCGCGTCTTCACCGACGCGTTAAGATGGCAGACAGGAAGCAGGTTGAAGAAATAAAAAAAAGTGCAAATTGTTGGCTGCAGCCTGAGGCACGATTTATGTCACGTAGACATAAAACAGACTCTGAAAGCAATCGCGTATTTGTTTGAAATAAAAAACGTCGCCCGAAACTCGAGAAACATCTCATTTGAGACTTATGCTTTCTTCTTCGCTGGTGCATTAGTTGCGTTTACTAATGTTAGCTCCCCCTGCTGCCTGTTCCTTAAAAAACACCCAAAACCAATCATTGAAAAATGATTTAAAGCAGCGCAATTGTCTCAATCTAAAAGGTCGTCCAAACATTGTTGGTGTTGATATAAGGAAGTGATACTAGTCACTTCTTATTCAGTTCTATGGAAAAACGTTTCTGTCTTGAGTCAAACATTCTTGGAGGCGAGCACAAAGTGAAAATGAGCGCCTGATGTGAAAGTTACATTTGCCTGTTTTGAACATGCAAATGAACTTTATAGATCCAAAATCTGAGCTCCTGCAGCCTGTTGCCGTTTTAGCATCAAACTGTTGTCAAATATTGAAAACTCAAAACACGAGACACGCCTCCTGAGACAAACTTCAACCTTTTACGTTCCTGACTTTGTGACGTTCTCTCTTCTGCATGCCCACAGAAATAACCAAACAAGCTTCTAGTTGGAAGTGACAGATGACCGCATCGTGCCCGTGTTTGAGGTTCTGCATGCAGAGGGAGGAGATGCAGGAGGAATATTTTTTTTCATGTAAACGTGAAAACATTAAAAAAAAAAAGGTGTGAATTTACAGCAGGGCGGCAGAGTAGCGCTGCAGAATAATTACGACTCTTAGCAACGCAGGAAGGAAGTTTTAAGAAGCAACGTGAGCGGATGCTTTTAAGAGCTGATAGAAATCTCTACAAGCTGCACCGCGTGGAAAAACGGGAGATAAACGGCAGATAAACCATAATCGGTAACAAATCTCACACTTTAAATGCCAGTGAATGAAAAGACGGTAGAAAAACTGGCCAGGCTCGCAGATTAGCAGAGCCGAGTTTCATTTCTGCTTCCACTCTGCTGTCCGCTGCAAGAAACAACTTCCCCGTTTCCACTGCCTCGACGTCTCATCATATATCATTTACTTTTCTTTTGCTGCTGTTTAAACATCTACCTGTGCACAGATTCAGACAGGAAAGCACATGACTAAAACTTCACCATATTTGTAATCCTTTATGATTAGTTCTCCTTTTTTTTTTTTGTCCTTTTTGCGTCTCACGTCATAAGCTAAAATGTCTCTTACAATACAAAGAGAGTCAACAGAAGATGTTCTGGCAGCGATGTTTCAACAGGATATCGTTTCAACAGATAGAGGAACTTCCTCTTACTGATCTAAAATCAGTTCTGTATGTGTGAACCATCATCGGTCCAAAGAAAAGCTCAGCAGCTCTCTGGGTTTCAGCAAACCGCTTGAAAGGAATAAAACGCAGGTCTTCTTCTGAAGCTTGACTAACAGGTTTCCGTCCTCAGTGGGTGTTAATAGTCTGAATACATGAGGCGTTCATGAAAACAAACTCCAAACAGTTAGCTCGGCCCAGTGTGGCTTCAATGTAACAGCAGCTCAGCCGTGTCTCTTAAGAACGGCTTAACTGAGATTTAAAATATGAGTGTGAAATCATGTTATATTTCACCATCTTTTTTAAAACCGTTTCATCATCAGGCTCGTCTTTCACTGCAGAGGAGCAGGAAGTTAAATCACGGACGCCCGACGAGCTCAAAGCTCTTTCTTTTGTGGCTTAAAATGTCCTGCGAACTGCCAAAAAAAGGATCTGCGAACACACCGACGCGCTCGGGGTGAATCATCACGCCCTGAAATAAAATGATGATCATATGATCATCGCTAATGCAAATGAAATGTCACTGGACCGTCCTTTTCCGTTTCCTATAGAAACAAAATTACCTTCGTGAACTTTATGGATGGTTTCGCTCGACTAAGAAACGTGTTTATCTGTTCCAAAATAAATAGTAGTACTTCCTTCTCCACCTTCACTGAGCCGCAACAAACAAAATGCTCATTTCCCCGACTCATCTTTTAGCCGCTCTTCTATGGCGTCATGGTGGTTTCTTTCTTGAATTAGCTAACAGTCGTTGGCCAACTCACAGCTAATGACTGAGTAAAATCCTTACTGAAGCTCAGACCCTTTGATTCAGAAGATGAGTCCGACCAGACAAAACAAACGCGTGTCAGCTATTCCACTTCCACTTTTCCGCAGCGTTATGGTGATGCTCCAGTGTCTGCTGCGTGCGCGTCGCTCCTTCACTGGCCAAGGCTGCAACATCTGCATCTCTGACCGTCTGAAACGACTTCAGCCCCCAGCTGCTGCTGCTGTCAATATTCAAACTTTCTGCTTGAAAGTCTGATCTTATTATTATTTTATTTATTTATTTATTTATTTTTGCTGACCTCAGTTTTTATTTGATTACAAAATATTAAAATCAGATTCAGGTAAAAAAAAAAAAATAGAAAGAAACAGAAAAACCGCCTGAAGTAGGAATTATTAGCTTGTTTATTATCATCAGCTACTGACTGACGGTGGATAAAACTTTTTCTGCACTACTCATAGTTTTAATGTTATCAATAAATGCAAAAGAAGCCTATGTCTCAACCTGCTTCTTTACTTTTTAGCTAGCATGGCTAATCCCAGTTGGCTAATGTGACGTAGCATCAGCTGGAACCGACTCTTTGGGTTCATCTCCATGTTTGTTACTCTTGGCTTTTCTTCAAATCAAAAGGCGTCGTTTCACTGTTTTTGCTTTGAGTCACCCGCTGATTTGCGTCACATTTACGTTTTAAATTTGATTCTAAAAACGAATTTTTCGGACCATCACAAAAACAACCCAAGTAGTGCAGGCGCTGCTTGCGTCATAGTTTGAGAAACGTGGCTGTAAAACCCTGCAGTGACCAAGCAAATTATTATTCTGACAGCAAATTGTGAACGTTTTTGCGAAAGCTTTTTGATAGTCAGGTGGTTTTGAGTGTTCTTGTATCTCACTGGAGACAGAAAGGTTGTGTTATAAAAAAAAAAAAGTCTGTCCGGTAGGAACTGGTAGGTTACAGTGCAGATCTTGCTGCCTGTACAGCAAGGAGATATAAAGAAGTGGTTGTTTGTCAGACAGGAAGTGCTGCAGCAGGGGGGAAGTTTCAGAGTGGCAAAAGTGAGAACTATGAAAGCTTTGCATCATATCACTAAACTAGAAGACCTGATCATATTGCTTCTGGCCGGAAAGACACCTCCCCCCCCTTACGTCTCTTCTTGGGTCAGTTTTAGGGTCCAGTTGACCAACATGGCCGCCACAAAGATCTCTCCCGAGGAGCTGGAGGAACTCAAAGAAGCTTTCGCCAAAATTGGTAAGAGAATCATCTTTGTTGTCATTTCCTCTTGTGTTTTTCATAGAGGAAGGATCAATGAGGAACTGCTGCTGGGTTTTCTCAACAATAAGGCGCTCTGTATGATTGTTCTGAACTTCAACTGCTTCAGTTTTAAGAACAGATTGCAGATTGTAGGAAATGCACATTGCCTCACACTCAAGTGTCCTTCTCGTCTCTCCGTCAGACGTGGACGGCAACGGGTTCATCAGCAAAGATGAGCTCAACGAGCTGTTCAGGGCCGCCAACCTGGCCCTGCCCGGATACAAGGTCCGGGAGATCGTCCAGGAGCTGACCAAGACCAGCGACAGGCTCACCTTTGAGGAGTTCACAGAGGTCAGCCGGGTCGACGGAGACGTGGTGGCTTCGGTCAAACGGGTGTTCAGTCGGCTCATTTCTCCTGTCCTGTCCTGTCCTGTCCTGCGCCCCGGTCCAGATGGTGCACGGTCTGAAGAGCACGGAGGTGGCCAAGACCTTCAGGAAGGCCATCAACAAGAAGGAAGGAATCTGCAACGTGGCAGGAACGTCGGAGCAGTCCGGCACGCAGCACTCATACTCCGGTAGGAACAGCTGAAGGTGGCTTCACTTGAAAATGGAGGCTCACCTTATGCCTTGGAAATGCAAAATCAACAAGAAAGCTGTTTAGGTTTTAACTCAGAGTTTGAATACCACCAAGTTCATTGAACAACAAGAGACGAGTTGTCTGGACGTTGTTCTTTTAAGTCCTGACAGCTCATTGATGTTGTTTGTTTCAACAAAATACTGTAATTGAAACCAAACAATTATTCTGCAAGATGCTAAATTGTCCTCCCCAAGTTGAATAAGCACCAGTTTCTGTGTTTTCGCTCACATGATCAGGATTAAAATATTTTCAAGTAGAATTTAAATTCTTGATTCGATTTTCATGAACAGCAAATGTGACTGCGTTTTATTAAGCATCGCATCAAAGCGAAGTTCAATTTGAACAGGGCAAACGGACAGTTGGTTTAAAATGAATGTTTACCTTGAAAAGACAGGAGGGCGGGTTGGCGCGTGACGCGACAGACCTCGGCATGTCAGCCCCTCTTCCTGTAAGATTACTGTTAAAAAGGTAACAGTGGTGACGTCCACCGAGAAAATAGGCAAGAGTCAGGGCGTCGCGTGGCGCTAGCACAGGGCTAACCACCGTACTAGCGGTGTTCTTGTGTGCTAACGGCTTACCGTGCTAGCGGTGGTTAGCCCTGTGCTAGCGGACTAGCACTGTGAATAACGTGGCTAACCCGCAACTCAACTTCCGTCCTCGGTTCAAACTGCAGCACGAGATACTAAAACCTGCACCAGGAAATAGTTCCCACTCCCTCCTTCTCTTCTTTCATTTAAGTGCTAACTTAAAACCCCTTCCTAGCTTCACACTTAGAGATGTGACAAAATTACCAAACAGTTAACAAAACTAGCTACTGTATGTTATCTTTCACAAACTCATACATTTCAATTCAAAATCTTAAGTTTCACTGGGGCGAGCTGTGACGGCGCAGATCGCGCGACCCACGTTTGGAGGCCTTGAGTCCTCCACGCGGCCTTCGCGGGTTCGATTCCCGGACCCGGCTCTCCTCTCCTTACCCTTCCTTTCAAATAAAAATAAAAAAACCCTGGAGGGAAAAAATAAATCATCTAAAATAATTTAAGATTTGTTTGACTTAAAGAGCAGAAGTACCATGTGCAGGTTTACATCTGCAAACTTGACCATTTTGTTTGCACAACTAAAAATGTATTTTCTCTACCACTGAATAAATAAACTCAAGGTGGATTATCAAAGAGAAATACAATACAGGTTAGTTTATTTTAAGTGTTTTTACACATTCTGCCAAGTCTCCATCAACTCATACTCCAACTGATGATACAATTGATTGAAAACATTTTAAAATTAATGAATGTGTGTGAATATGTTGCTGAGAGTTTTTATGCGAATCTCTGATCCTGTGATGGCCTGGGATCTGATGAGGTGTGATTTGTTTGGTCCACAGAGGAGGAGAAGGTGGCCTTTGTGAACTGGATCAACAAAGCTCTGGAGAAGGATCCGGACTGTAAGCACGTCATTCCGATGGATCCCGACAACAACGACCTGTTCACCGGCATGGGCGACGGGATCATCCTCTGGTAACTTCCGCTCTTCGTTTCTCTCAGGTCGCTGGGTCAGAAGTGGGTTTAAAAACATGCGACTGCAACCGTGTTTATTGGCCTAACTCTGCTCCATCTCTCCTGTTAGCAAAATGATCAACCTCTCCGTCCCAGACACCATTGATGAGAGAACCATCAACAAGAAAAAGCTCACCCCATTCACCATCCAGGTGAGACATCTACGACCGCAAACTGTAAAGTTCCTGCGGGTCGTCTGCATGGCCGCTGAATCTGCTTGTTTGGGTCTAACAGGAGAATCTCAACCTGGCTCTGAACTCTGCGTCGGCTATCGGCTGCCACGTGGTGAACATCGGGGCCGAGGACCTGAAGGAGGGCAGGCAGCACCTGGTCCTCGGTCTGCTGTGGCAGGTCATCAAGATCGGCCTGTTCGCCGACATCGAGATCAGCAGGAACGAAGGTGGGTGTTCGGATAGAGCCGAGACTTAAACTCAGAACATTTGTGACAGGAAAGCACCCAAACCTTACTGCAGACTTCGAAGTCTTCAGCATGTGCAGAACAGCCTGAGGTACAAATGTAATGGTTTTACTGGTCTGTACAGCACTGATCGCTCTGCTGCGGGATGGCGAGAGTCTGGAGGACCTCATGAAGCTTTCCCCAGAGGAGCTGCTGCTGCGTTGGGCCAACTATCAACTGGAGGAAGCCGGCTGTGGGAAGATCAACAACTTCAGCTCCGACATCAAGGTGACAACACAAACATCTGCTCCAAGCACACGCCACAACTTCACTGGATTTTATATGATGAACTGACACAAAACAGTGCTCTACCAGGAAAATGACTCATGTTCTCCATCAGTTATAAATGGGATGCTGACAGTTTTCTAAATGGGTCATACAATCCATTTGTCAAAAGCTAAATAAGCTAGCTTGAAGTTGTTGTTGAGATTGGGTTAACTTCTTCAATCGGGTTAATTCCAGGACTCCAAGGCGTACTACAACATCCTGAACCAGGTGGCACCCAAAGGAGAGGAGGATGGAGTTCCTGCCATCACCGTCGACATGTCCGGAATCAGGGTGAGATTTGATCAGCCAATCAGAATCGTTTGCTCTGGAGAGAAGTCCCGCCTTCCTGACGCCTCGGACTTTCATTCACATCTCCGCAGGAGAAAGAGGACCTGAAGAGGGCCGAGTGCATGCTGGACCAGGCCGACAAGCTCGGCTGCAGGCAGTTCGTCATGCCCGCCGACGTCGTCCGTGGCAACCCCAAGCTCAACTTGGCTTTTGTTGCCAATCTCTTCAATAAGTACCCAGCTCTCAAGAAGCCAGAGAACCAGGACATCGACTGGAGCTCCATCGAAGGTTCGTCTACATCTTCCAAAGACCTGCGTCTCCTCTGTCGGTTCTTACTGTTTTTTTTTGGGGAGGTTTGATCAGTTTTTGCCTGCAGGTGAAACCAGGGAGGAGCGAACCTTCAGGAACTGGATGAACTCTCTCGGTGTCAACCCTCGTGTCAATCATCTTTATGCGTAAGAAAGCTCAGTTAGACATCCACCTGTAGCCTGCTGATAACCACAGAGACTAACGGACAGTGTGTGTTTGTGTGTGTGTGTGTTACAGCGACATTGATGATGCCCTCGTCATCTTCCAGCTGTACGAGAAGATCAAAGTACCTGTAGACTGGGACAGAGTCAATAAGCCTCCCTACTCTAAACTGGGCAGCAACATGAAGAAGGTACAACAGGAAACTTCTGACTTGAAGAAGACTTTCTCTTGGACTTAAACTCACCATCTGCTGTTCTGCTTTCCAGCTGGAGAACTGTAACTATGCAGTGGAGCTGGGCAAGAAGGAGGCCAAGTTCTCTCTGGTCGGCATCGCGGGTCAGGACCTGAACGCAGGAAACCGAACCCTCACCCTCGCTCTGCTCTGGCAGCTCATGAGGAGGTGACTTCTCATTCCCATTTTCTTCTAACACGTTCTCCTTTGAGGAAGACGTTTTCCATCCGAGTGTCTCTAAATCCAAGTGATTTATCAAAGACCAAAGCCATTTGGAGAAAATCCAGCCTAAATATAAAGAGCCTGATCTTCCTGACGTAACTTTAGCTTTTATTGTTACTGCTTGAATATTCCAGTACTCTTGGGCGTTTCTTGGGGATTTCTTTTAGGCCCCAGTCACTGGCCTGGAATAGGACATTTGTTTATCTTGGCACACAACATTAATCAAAATAGCACTCTGTATATTGAGTTTATGTCCAGGGCTGTAGGCTTGACTTCCTCCGAAAGGCCATGGGGTCCTTATTGTAGTATGATGAACTCTATGAAATACCAGTAAATTCAGTGGGATTCTGCCAAAAATTGGTTTAACAACAGGATACGTGTTGAAAATTCATGGCAGGATTACTAAGAAAATGCTCTGCCTTCTTCTAAAGCTAAATCAGTCCTAAAACTTAAAGAGTGTTATAAAGGACACGTGTTTAAATAGAAGTGGAACAAACTATTGACAACATTGGTGTCAATATTTGTGCCAGCTGTGATTTTGTTGCAACAATGATTTCTTAAATGGAATCCACAGAATGAGGGTTTGGTTTGTGGCATCATCTCTACTGCTAGAAAATCTGAATGTATCTGAAAGCTTTTTGCACATCTTTAATTAGGGGTACCGTCTTTCCACTGGTTGTTGCGTCACACCTTCATCTGCCTCTTCCTCAGGTACACCCTGAACATCCTGGAGGATCTGGGTGATGGACAGAAGGTTGTAGACGAGACCATCGTATCCTGGGTCAATGGAACACTCACAAACGCAGGAAAAGGCACGATCTCCAGCTTTAAGGTAAATCGCCCAAACAAGTCATCCTTTGGGTCAGGAATTCTGAATAACATGACCCAGTACTGATCACCACATAAACGTTGTAGACGTTGAACATTTCCATTGAACATTGAGCGACCTCTGTGTGCAGGACATGTCCATAAGCAGCAGTATGCCGGTTCTGGATCTGATCGACGCCATCCAGCCCGGATCGATCCGATACGACCTGCTGAAGACCGAAGACCTCACAGAGGAGGAGAAACTCAACAACGCAAAGTATGAACACAAGTTTTGCGCTTCAGATATTTGACCAAGCTTCACTCGAGGAGCTTTAGATCAGAAAACAGCTCCAGAAGTCTCAAGAGTCGAGTCTAGATTGGTTCCTGTGCTTCACCTAACCCGAGCTGTAACACTGCGTCATCAGGTACGCCATCTCCATGGCCAGGAAGATCGGCGCACGGGTGTACGCGCTGCCCGAGGACCTTGTGGAGGTCAAGCCTAAGATGGTGATGACGGTGTTCGCCTGCCTGATGGCACGTGGCATGAGGAGAGCCTAAGGAGACGGGACGAAGCCTTCGCCGTTTGCCTGCTGAACCTGAGAGCGAAGGGGAGGAGCAGTGCTCATCTTTTCTTCTTTAAGCAAGCAGGCTGTGAAACTTTACAAAAACAGTCTGCTATACCATTTTAAATTCAGACAAGACAGTATCTTTTCGTCTTTAAGACACATAAAGCACCTGTACAGAGATTGACAATAATCCAACCTGTCCGAGTAACTGATCAGCTAATCCCCAACATAAATTAGAGGCTTCATATTAAAACACAGTATTATTTATTTGTGTTTGGGTCCAGTTGATCTGAATTGTCAGCTTCAGATGCCATATCATGAAGAATTTCTGCTTCTATTTCATCCCACTAAATCTAACTTCTAGGTAACAGTCATTATGCTCCTTAAATGTGTTAGCCTCATGTTAATTCCATGTCTACAATAAATAAAGAGATTGTTTTTATTATTATGTTGGTGGCGTTTCATTGACTTATCCTGATGTAAAGAACTGAAACCTTCCAGGGTTCTGGTCCAACATGGACAACGTGTTAATGGACAAGTAACTACAGTACCACACATGCACTGGATTAATTCTTACCTAGGAAAAGTGGTGTTTGAGTGAAAGAATGAAAACAAGACAAAACTAACTGGATTAGCTCAGTGTTTGCTAGCTCAGTGTTTGCTAGCTCAGTGTTTGCTAGCTCAGTGTTTGCTAGCTCAGTGTTTGCTAGCTAGCGTCGCTGCTCCACCACATGCTGCTAAATAACTAAGACAACAGGTGATTTCATTACATTATCTTTACTGCGCTAATGTTTCTGTCATGTTTCTTTTTAATTTTTTTTCTTCCTTGAGCACCAGGCAATTTGAGCCGTTTTGAACATGATGGTTGCTTATATAACTTGTATTACAAAACTTAATACAAGAAAGCGTGTTGCAGAGCGAGACTTTCCATGAGCAACGCAGCAATGTGTGGGGCACAGCAACAAAAAGCTAAGCAAAGTATCATTTTTAAATATAGACTTTACAAAAGAATATAAAAATGTTCCCCCTCTCCACTGATTAGCTCAAACACACCCAGCTGTTATGCTGCAGGACTATGATTTTGAAGCGGCCTATCCAACTAAGCTGCTGTTATGACCTCACACGGTTCATACTTAAAAGAAATTAATTAAAGCAATTCCGCAAAGAATTGACTGCAAGTCTCCATGGAAACTATCTGATTTGAGCTTTGAGGGGGGAAGTGAAACGATCAGTGTTTCCGAGGCACCGACCTCAGTATGCGACATGATTCCAACCAGATTCAATTCACTCATATTCACCTTATTTAGCACATATGAACCGCAGTCATTGAATGAGTCACTGGTTCTTGATTTGACACAAGATCGGCAGCTTGCTCGATCCTTTTTAGTAACTGATTAGAATATGAGGCCGTTTTCACATCATTTCAGGAAGTGAGTTCTCAGATAAGTTTAAAGAGTTGGCAATAAAATCAGTCCAGGAGACAAAAAGCTGATTTTTTTTCCATTTTTTTTTTTTTTTTTACTTTTATAGGAAGAGAGAAAACACAGAGCGAGACGGTGAGATGCAAGTCAAAAGACTTTACGTCCGATTAAAAAAAATATATATTTACACTATTTACTCTGAGCACAGTGAGGAGCTGCTGGTTTCACTGTGGCTGTTTAACAGGAAGCTGTTCTCCCAACATCTCAAGGTGGCGCTGCGTCTCTGTGCGGCTCTTCATTTGGTCGGTTTGGCTTCGGGGGGGTTCTCCCCGGTGTCCAGGGTCTTCAGGAGGCGGAAGAGGCCGGCGGCCTCGCGGATGCGGCTGAACTCGATGCAGAAGGCCTGGACCTCGATGAACAGGTCCTGGACGTTGATGATCTTGTTTCGGATCAGCGACTGGAGGAAGACGCAGACCAGTCGGACCAGCCGATTCTGGAACGGACGAACCATAGATGAGGAAAAACTGGCACACAGTGACCGAGGCCCTGTCCACATGGAGCCGACGCTTTTTAAAAACTCACATCTTTGCCACATCACTTAAAAAAAATTACATCATACGTGCATGAGTGAGTTCAGAAAAATTTTTCGTCCGGGTGAACCGAACAAGTCCACCCCTCAATATTGTTTTAAACATGCCAAACCCATAGGGGGCAGTGTTGTACAAAGCTACAGCCTATAAGGCAGCCAACCAGATTGCTTCAAAGCTACCATGACTTCCTGTTAAGACATTTACATTTCACCAGGAGGTTGATTTGTAAGTTCAACTACTTTTGAATAGTAGTTTAGAATATAAAGATAATAAAACAAGACGATGCTGATTGGGAATCATGTGAAAACAAGAACATGAATTATTTGTTGCAGACGCTAAAACGCTCAGTTTTCTCATGTTCACATGCAAACATAGTTTTCTCAAATCTCCACTTTGGTCTGAGATTTTGTAAATAATTGTTTTTATTGATACTAAGCTGAGTTTGTGTGTGGACAGAAAGCCAATAGGCCTAAAAATGTCATCTGTTTTCCCAGATGTCCATCTGCATGAGGACCAGAGCAGAGACATATTCACACCTTGAGAGCATTTCCACTTTATGTCACATTACTACTGAAAATATGTTAAAAAGAATCAGCATAGCTCCACTGGGGTGCATCAGTCTCCACAATTAAAGCCAACACCCACAGTCGGGCTGCATGCTACTGCTGTGCTTTGACTAGGACAACTTCTAACATTTTCTCCCTGAACATATAATTTAGGACGACCAACACACCTGCATGTACTTGTCCTTGATTTGCTCACACGTGGAGATGCAGTTGGAGATGTAGAGGTGGATAAACTCTGGAGGCAGGTCCACGGCCGTGGTCAGTCTGACGGAGGGAGGAGGAACAACAATCAACCCCAACTAGTAAACAACCGTTCCTTACGGCAACGTGTTGAGGTGCAGCTCAGCTGTTTTCACACAGTAGGAAACAAATCTATCGAGTCAATCATCAAAAGTTCAAAGGGTTTCTACAGGTTTCTCCAACTCAAACTCAAACACCATTAGGAATGAAATTTAAGACTTGTATCCCAACAGAAACATACACAACAATCACATATTTTATATTTTAAAGTGTCACTTTTTTTTTTTTTTTGTACAGAACGCACGTCGCATCATGTGGGTTTGAGCCGGTAGTGAAGATGAACTCCGTCCAGCCAACTGGTGATAAAGTTACACGTTTCATCTGCTTTTCATGACAGATGGAAAAAAAAAAAAAAAAATCCATCTGTCATGGATTTTTTTCATCCATGACAGATGAACATAGCTAGCTAGTTAGCGAGGGTTAGTTAGCAGCTAGTGTTTAGCGGTAGCTTGAAACACGTCGAATCAGAGAACGGAACGGAGATTTCTGAGCGCATCTCAAATTTTTGCCCGACGGAAAAATCCTGTGATAAACGACATGTAATAATAGATTAAATGCCACGTCTACATTTAAAGGCGTGTGATTAACGTATTCAATGTCAAATGACATATTGTTAATTGAATTTAAGACATTTTAAGGGCTACATTTTAGCTACATGAACTGAAGGCTTTTAAAGACTTTTTAGGAATCATGGAACGGTGATGGAAAGAACCTAAACAACTTGAACGAAAAACTTGGATCAACAGAAACTTTAACCAGGTGGAACATTTACAGTCCGTCTAACCACTGTTAGAAATGAGTCTGCAATTGTAATTCAAACTCAACAATTTAATGGTAACTTTTAAAAAAATATAAATTTACACAAAGAAAGCCTCACCAACATTTTTTTAACTCGTTGCAGATTCGCTTCTTGTGATTTTTACGTTCTCCATGCATCCTGCTCAGTTCAAACATAAAGAAAGTCTCGGGTGCTGCCCCACCTGTTGACCACCTCCATGGAGTGCAGCGACATGTCCATGTTGACCAGCACGGAGAAGTACTCTGTGATCTGGCTGCTCTGCATCAGCTTCAGCAGCATCTCGATGGCCACCAGCGGGTTGTTCTCCACCAGGTCGGGCAGCTTGGCCGGCGACAGGCCGATGTGGTACACCAGCTTGGGGTCCTTCTCCAGCTCGGCCAGCAGCTGCACACAGGACAAACGGCAATTAATCACATTTAACTAAAATGTAATTAACCGCATTCAAACTTAACGTGTTAAAATCTCTCCTCTAAATCTAACTGATCAAAATGAATGTGTTAAAGTCCTGGCCCTCGAAAATAAATAAATAAATAAAAACAGATACTTTGACACTTTGTGTCTGAGCCAAATGAAGTCCGTCTGTGACCCACCTGGGACTGCTGCTGGGCGGACAGCGGGCTCTTAAAGGCCTTGGACATGATGCGTTTGATCTCCAGGCCTGTGCTGTTCTTCACACACATGGAGCGGTCCCACTGGATGCTGTGGTCCGGCTCGGTCGGGTTCAGCCACGCTAGCTCGTCCTCACACACGTGGAGCGGGGGCGGGGGCCGGATGAACTCCGGCCGGAAGTGACCTGAGCGCAGAACGACCCGGTTACCGTTTGCGACTCTGCGCCGTTTACAAAGCAGAACATGGAATAAAAAGCAAAGCCTTACTCTCCAGCGGCGGCCGTGGCCCCGTGACCAGAGACTCTATGATCTGATTGGCTACGGAGCTGTCGAATCCTGAGTTGGAGGAGTCTGGGTCTGGGTCGTTCAGGATGCTGGGGAAGCTGGCTTTGCTCTGAGTGGGAAGCTCTGACTGACGCTCTGCGAAGCGAAGACACACACACACACTTGATCCTCCGATCTCAATTCGTGAACTTGCCTCCAACACAAGGATTCAACTGGCGTCTGCTGACCTGCTAACGCTAGCTGCAGCCCACTGATGTCAATGGACTGGGGCATGTTGGTGATGTCCATGCAGGACACCTGCCTGGGCGTCTTCTTGAACAGATCTCTGGGCGGCGCCAGCATCAGCTGGGACAGGAAGAACTTCTCCGGCTGGGTGATGGGCGGCAGGAAACCTGGACACACAGAACGGACACAAGACATACAGTTAAAGACGTTTAGATGACAGATAAAACCTAATTCTGACCGTGTGCGCCGTTTGAAGAGGAGAACATGAATGCTCCAAAATGATAAAAATCTAATAGGGGCTTTTTAATCCAGAAATGCCATTTTGCGTCATACACACGCACAAAAGCATTCAGAAGGGCACATTTTTTTGTGAAGGAAAAGGGTTTTCTAGCACCATCTAGTGTCTATATGTGCACATCCCTCAGTAAAAATGATTAGAAAGAAGGATGAAGAGCTTAAATACTCTTTACAAACATCTTTTCTTCAGTATCCCAAAGAATTAATGTTGCTAAAAAGCATCATTATCTCGCCGTTATTTGTGAGAGCTCAGTTACAAAACTTTGGATTTATTCTCAGACCAACATAGTGGATCAGAAATTTTTCACAGACTCTGAATTAAAACCATACCGTTCTGCATAAACCACCACGACCATGAAAGTATTAGGACCGCAGTAAGAAAAAGTAAAAATTACGAGAATTATTATTATTTTAAAAATTTATTTGCCCTATGGGATCAATAAAGTTTTTCTTAATAAAGTCGTAATATTGCAAGACTAAACTCATATTTAGGCCTGTTGCAATAAGCCATAAATCAATTAGTTGTATGATTAACTAAAACAGGATGACAAAAGTTTGCAGTCTGCTGCTTTGGTCTCAAAGAACCATTTTCTCAGGGCAATTTTGTATACAGAGACTTCAACGATAAATTTTATTTGTCTTTGTATTTATTTACCTTGGACATTTCAAGTGTTTTCCAGCTCCAGTGGGGAATGTTCATTAGAATTTAAGACTTAATTTTTGAGAATGGATTATTATTATTATTATGCCATAATATTTTATGAAAATTGTCTCAAAACAACAATATTACCGCTAATCACGATTCTCGGACAATTTATCGTCCAGGAACATTTATTATCGCGAGATTGTGAGAAGATACGACAATAATGCGAGCAAAAAGTCGTAGTATGAGAACAAAGTCAACATTTCGAGAGTGATGTTGGAATATTACCAAAATAAAGTTGTAACATGAGTTTATTCTCGTATTATTTCGACTCTACTGATCATTTATTTGCATCATCTCCTTAGATTCAAAATCCCTCTTGAGTTAAAAAAACAAAAACTAACCAAAACAAATGAATGGATCATAGTCCTACCTGACAGCACCTTCTCCTGCTGCTCGTCTCCCGGCGCGGGGTTCAGTAAGTGGGCGAACACAGCCGCGAACGGGTTGGCAGCCAGCGGCTCGGTCCTGTACATCTCCCAGAGCAGGTAGAGGGCGGTGAGCCGCTGCGGGGAGCTCGGCAGCAGGTCGGGCTGCTGGAGTAGCATGACCAACACTGACCCTACCCTGAAGTGCTCCGCCTTCCCGAAGTAGTGGTGGAAGTGGGTGGAGAGGTTCTCGAAGGTGTTGGAGCAAGCCTCCTCCGAGATGATGCTCAGCAGGTTCGACAGTTCCTTCGGGGCGAGTGTCATTGTGGTGGTCTCTCACCCTGTTTTGTTCTGCTTTAGCGTTAGCTTCCTTCGTCTTCAAAACAACAAAAAAAAAAAACAACAAAAAAACAAAAACGGACGTATTTCTAAATTAATAAAGATACAATAAAGTATCTTGGTCGAGAAATGTTAATTCATGTTTGAGTAGGTTGAGAAAACACCATAATAAAAATATTGACTCGGCATTAGCATCCTGAGCTCTGCTAGCAACAACTTACCATGATTTACATGGTAATGCTAACTAAAAACAGACGGGGAGGTCAGTCAAAAACCTGACATTGCGACCCAATAAATTACTATGAACGACTCTGTGACTACAACTTGTCGTATAAAACCAATAAAGCCTCACTGAATCGGACATGGGAGCCGAAAAGCGTTTGACGGCCTGAAAATTTGGTTCCTGGAGAATTTAGCCGTTTAAATTTGCGATAGGACACTTCCGTTGAGTTGCATCATGGGACATATAGTTTCATTATATGGAGGTTCACATTTATTTTCAAATGAGAAGCAGGTTTTAAGTCTTATTTTCATCAGGCGCCTTAGGTGAAGAAATACAAATAGTTATGGTTTATGAAACTTTTCATTTTTAACCACCATAATGAAAGCATGAACCCCAGATTCCCTTCGCCTTGTTCGCTAATGTCAGTTTACCCAGAGGTCCTTACGACACAACTTCCTCTTTTTGTCCTGTCAAAATAAAAGCTGAAAAACTAGAAGATGAATTAACATACTTTCCCGTGGTGTACGTTTTGACACCAACATATACATTGAAAATAAATGCATGGAGTTGCACAATAGGTTTTTACAAATAAATAAATCAATTTTAAAAAATTATTTAATTATTCAGAATTTACCTGGTACACCCATATGTTGTTCATATTCATGTTTGTTACCAGCTGATTACTTTTGTAATAGAAAGTCATAAATAACAGTTTATTTTCTGACAGTAAATGTGCGAGAAAGAGACAAGAAACGAGGAAGGATGTTAAAACATTTATTAGTAATTTCCTTTTGTTTTCTGTCTTACAAAACAGCAATGTGCTCAGAGTTCAGGTTCCGTTTTGAAAGCAGAAAGCTCGTCCAGAGAACACGTTCCACTGGGAAGATGCAGGAACACCACGAAAAACACGTAACAAAGAAACCCCCCCCTCCAAAAAAAAAAAAAACTCAACAAGGAAAGAAGACATGAAGCAAAAATATTTAGATTTTTTTCATCTCAGTCCAAATTCTGTCTCCTACAAAAAAAAGAGTGCACAACAACAACAAAAAATATAATAATAATGATAAACTCCTCAAAAATGCTTCAAATCACAAATGAATTGTGCTTAGTGTTGATCCAAAAAAATAACACACACAAGCTTAAATGTGATTATTGAGATCCTGGGAAACATTTCAAAGGTAAAACATGTTACTTTGGAACATCCGATTTGTTGAAGGAGTCTGTACCGTTTCACGGCTAATTCCTCCGTCGGCATTTTCTTTAAAGGGAAGCTGCAGCAAAAGCAAAGTTGCCGTGTTGATTAGAAGCCCAAACAAGCTCCTTCGTGATGTCACATTGTGCACAGATTTTCATAAATATTTCAAGTCATCTTTTCTAGTTCCTCTTTAAAATGCCTCTTGAAACACTGCACAGGGATTATAGTGTTTTTAAAAAGGTCCAGCTTCACAGGTTTGGTTCTGATTCACACACAGATACCTGCATTCACGTCACGTCACACACAAACGTACATTTGGCACAACATATCCGCCTGCGTCTTTGACACGCTGCAAAGTCCAGACCCTCCGCAGCGCTGTTTAAAGGAAACAAAACACAGACCTGCACAAGAACAGAGCGCTTCAGACGAAGAACCAGACAGTAAAACAGTAAAAAAGAACATTTTAAAAATCCACTACAAAGACAGATATTATGAAATAAAATAGCAAATACACGTGTCAGTTATATATACGTATATATATCAGGCATGCAGGCAGTCACACTGTAAACTTTAAAACTGGCGACAGGTTCAGAATCGCCACCTGGGAAACTGTTTGGGTTCACTTCACAACCACAGAGACAGAGTCTGAAACAAGGGCATCCATCACCAAAGATTTCTGAACTGCTGTTAGCCTCAGAGCGGATTGCAATCTGGGCTCGCGTGTTTTGATTTATTGCAATATAAAAAAAAATAATAAAACGGCTGCTTTCTGCCTGTGCAATGTGTGAAGGTAAATGGGGGTTCTCCACTTTGAGTATTTTATTGTTTTAGTGCTTTTCTGCTTGAGTTTGTGTTGGTTCGTAGTGTGTGTGTGAGGGAACCTCGTTGTGAGAAGTGCTGGAAGTGTTTGCTTAGTTGAAGTTTTTTACTGTGACTTCATCTATTGAACTCTCTGTGACAGAGTTTTAGGGCCATTGTAGATAGAAAAAGAGAGGAGTAAATTCCTGCCAGAGAACTAAGACATTTTGAGCTTAATCCCAGAATTTTTCCAGGAAAAAAAACTCTGACATCTCTGAGTTTCAAAAGTCAAACATTTTTGACCTTTTGGAAATTTTCTGAGCATCAAAAGTAGATAATTTTCTATTTTTGAAACTCATAATTTCATATTTTTGTCCAGAAATGTTTTAAAATTAATCTGAAATCTTATCCACCTTTTCAAATTCAGAAATGTACAAAAGCTTTTGTAGAAAATTTCCTAGCTTAATGTCAAATGTCATTTCTTTTGTTTTGTCACAAATGCACTACTTTTATTTTTAAATCCATTGTGCCCCAAAACGCCGTCATAACTGTCAGTACTGTAAACCAGTGTTTTTAAAAGTGTGACCCGCCAGGGGGCGCTGAGGGAGCCTCAGAAAGTTGGAGGGAAGATGAGGAAGAAAAAAAAATGGAATCCCAGACATTTTTGAATGAGGTTTTCTTCATGAAAGCAAATGTGTTTTTCAATCATTATTTAAAAATATAAGATAAAATAACCTCAGTTGAAATTGGAAAAAAAAAATTAAAAAAATCATTTTGTCTGTGTTAAAATTCACTGGCTCAGTCGGTAAAATCTTCCTGATTCTAATAATCGCAAGACAGAAAGAACCCCCATAAAAAATAGTCATTAAATATATTTTCTTTTGTCCTTTGGCACTTACTCTCCTCTTGCAAAATGCAAATAAAAAACAAACAAACAAAAAAATAAACATATGGTAAAGTTACATTAGAAAGTTAATACTGAGGAAACAAAAATCTGCCACAAACTAAACAGATTCTCACTCACCTTCTAAAAGGTCCAGCAAACAGCTGTGCTGCTTCAACCTCATCAGACTAAAGCGTTAAAAACTCTATGACTGAACAGGTGCAAACATTTACTTTTAGGCCTAAATAGAGAAGGAAAAGTGCAGCAGGGAAAGTGGATAACGCTTCACAATTACACGTTATGTTTTGTTTGACTATGAAGTCAAATCTAAACCAACTACAATGAGGTTTGTGGTTGAAATGTGACAAAATGCAAAAAAGGTCATGAATAATTTTGCAAGGCACAGTGTGCAACTTTTGGAAAGGCCAAGAAGATTTTTTTTTTTTGCCATGCGTAACTGTTCCAATAATTCTACACTGATTTATGACCAATATAACGAGGAAACCTGGAAGAAAAAGAAGAGTTTTCTCAGGAGTATTTCCACACTGCCTTCTCGCTAACTTTTGTTACCGTGTGTCTTTTTTTGTGGTAAGAACGAATGAAGAACTAGCATTCTGACGAATGGATTTACTCACAGCTAAAACATGTTGTGTATAAGCGAGTTATTAACTTATTAGTAAAACATGACCAGCCTCGTGTGCAGATCACCTGAAATTCACCCGAGATAAATGGAGCGCATTTTGAAGATAATCTGGGAGATTAAATCACTTTGTAAACAAGCCAACAAAAACAATAAATAATCAGATTAACCAACTGAATTGAATAGTTTGAACCCAAAGGAGGAACATATAAAAAGCCGGCCAAAGTTCACCTTTACTGCTCGAAGGACGTGAGCCGCAGATTAAATGAACTCCACCTGTGAGCGCGACCCGGGCGGCTTCAGTCGGCGTAGTGCATGATGGACTCGACGTAGTTTCCTGGGAAGAGGCCGGTGGTGGCGTTCATCACCCCTTCGAACCATCCGTCCTCGTTCTTTTTGACAACGTAAATGATCGCTCCTTCCTGAAAGGAAAGCTCGTCCTCCTTGTCTGCGGTGTAATCGTACACAGCCACCACTGGAGGGCGACACAAAAAAAAATCGTCAAGTGAATTTTGTACTGTGGCAGTAGCTGCGTTTCTGTTACAAATCCACTTTGTCGATATAATGCTGAAGTTAGAAAGAAACCATAATCACGCAATTGTGGTTTTTCCATTAAATAAGAAGCTCAAATAAAATCACACTTGGATAAGCTTGTTCACATGTTACAGTAAGTTATTAAAAAACATGTTGTGCAGTCATCCTCCTATCACTTCCTGTTTATCTCATTTTCACCGGTAGTAACATCACATGGTTGATGACGACACTTATGTGATGCAAATAAATTGTTCCTGTTGTAGTTTTGTGAAATTTCAACAGCACAAAAACCTTGTACCGAAAAACAAGATTTTTCGAAATTGCCGTGTTTCCATAAAGTACATTTATTTTCAAAATTCCGCTTCGTACAATTAAATGGTCAATGGGAATGCAGCTGATTGCAGTTTT
The DNA here is from genome assembly GCA_911649635.1 of Poeciliopsis gracilis. Lineage (NCBI taxonomy): Eukaryota > Metazoa > Chordata > Actinopteri > Cyprinodontiformes > Poeciliidae > Poeciliopsis > Poeciliopsis gracilis. The sequence goes on from CAJVRI010001532.1 coordinate 1,967,077, forward strand.
ACAAAATACACTAATTTTGATACGGTGAACAAACCGCGTCATCCTAGCGCAAGAACTTTGTATTGGAAAACTGTCTTTTTTTAAATTGACATGTTTCCACTTTTCGTAATTCCATTTTTCGCAGTTATATGATCAATGGAAATGCAGCTACTGTTGGTAAAAAAAGCTGCTTGTGTTCAATCCACTTTGTTGAAAATAATCCTGTAGAAGAATAAAACAATTGTGATGATGGTAAAAGTGTAATCCTGCTGTAAAATGGGATTTATGGCTGATGCTACTAAATAGTCCTGACAGGTATGACATCCGAAAACTGAGGGTATTTCTGTGACATACCTTTCTCCAGGTAGCTTCTGGGGGCCCAAGGCGGGTCCTCTTCAGCGTACGGATCGCTGTACTCCACTACTTTCGAGTCGTCCTCACCGTGTCCGTCCTCTGAAGGTTTCGGGGTGGACGGAGTCTCATCAGGCCCTGAAGGGGTGTCTGCTGACGGTTGAGGAGGAGGAGCGTCTGTAACTGTTGGTGAAGGGATGTTTTAGCCAATAAACGATCGACCATCAGCATTAGTGAACAAACACATTCATGTCGGTTCATTTGTGAAACGACCAAAACTCAACAGGGACTGTCAGACTCACTGGATTCTTGAACTCGAGCAACGAAACCCATCAGAGGCAGCTGAGGGGTGAACTGCAGGAGCGATGGAGGCGGAGGCGACGCTGCAAACACACAGGAGTCGACAAGGACTTCAAACGACCAGTGTAAAATTGCTGAGAAGATTTACTCATTTCAAATCCAGCATACATTTGTAAATAAGACAAAATAGACAAAAGTTAGAATCTCAGAAACCACCCCTCGAGTTCAGAATCCAATATGGCTTCTGTGCACATAAAAACTAGTTACATACAGAATCAGTGTTTATAAACTGCTGCCAAAACGAGGTTTCAAAGACATCCTTCTGTCATATTTTCAGCAATTAGTAAACTTGAGTGTTGCCTCCAGTGAAAGGCTAACCTGGGCTCTGGTTGTAGTAGGGTCCTCCATTGACGTGGTTGGTTATCGGCTGACCAGTCACAGAAGGGGGTCGGCGGTATGGAAGTGACCCCCCCACCTGAGGGGTCTGTTGTCGAGGCTGGGGCCGGTTCATGCTGTAGAACTGGGGGACGAAGGGACCTGACGTACCAGAGAGGAACTCTGTTACAAATCTTAAGAAATGTTCATGTAAACTTTCGATTCTTGCTTTTTTAAAAGGAACCTGGAGTGGATTAAACAAGCTTTGTCTCCCTCTGCTGGTAGTGAAAGCAACTACACACAGGTGTTATTCAAAGACCTGTAGAAAGTTTGTGAGGAGGAAAAAGGCAACCAAGGGGTCACATTTTATCAGCTCTCTCTATTAAGGAAAGTGGATGTGAAGAGAATAAACTACGGATGCATTCAGACCAACTCTGAATGCAGGTCCGCTTTTATCCAACTCTTGTTTGTTTGTCTAGAAAGTCCAGTTCGTTTGTGAACGCGCAATTAAACTCTAATGCGGACCAAAAAAAATACTTTGGTCTCGGTTCGGTTGATGTGAACTCTGGTATGGTGCAAATGCCGAGCGAACCGGAGACAACTCCAAGAATAAGAAGTGGATTAAAAGGCAGGGCATTCTGGGTAAATAAAGCCAAAACAAAGGTGTGAGTCTAGTGCAAGCAGATGAATGGGTTGTGATCTTTTGCAAACGACAAAAGAGACCACTCCGGTTTTGTCAACATTTTACAAAGAAGGAAGTTGCACTCCACTCATGTTGTTTGGAACCTTCAGTGGTTCTTGGTGCAGCGCCCCCCACTGGTAGAGAGGGGAACAGGTTTTTCAACAGACATCTAAAAATGTAACAAATGTAGCAATTTTGGTGCCCAAATGAAACTGGGGTTTGAGCCACTGAAGTGTTCTGGGACAAACTCACCTTCAGCAGGTGAAGAAGAGGTGGAGAGTGAAGGAGGAGGAGGAGGAGGAGCAGGAAGAGGAAGAGAAGACGGCTGGGACTGGCCTTCAGAGGTGCTGGGAGAAGGGTTAGGAGGCGGGGAGGCGTTGGTGTTCGGTACGTTTGTTTGGGAGCTTGTGTGAGGAGACGAGTCGGCTTGGTGTGCGGGTGAGTGTGGTGGTAGGGGTGCGTTAGGCTGGGTTAAGGTGGTAGTGGAGGAGGAAGAGGAGAAAGAGGAAGGAGTCGGCGAGGGAGAAGGGGAGGAGTTTGGAGCTGTGGAGGAAGAGCTGGACGGTCCAGCAGTCGGGGAGACTTGGGGAAGAGGAGAAGGAAGAGAAAGAGGAGCTCGTTAGGAAGGAAGGTTAAAGCAGGGAGTGAGGGAAGAATAAAGTGCTAAAACTGCCACTTCACGAGTTCTGGGGGAACATATTTACAAACTTTTTTTTAATCTTAAATGCAAAATGTATATATGTATATATTTGTATAGTTATGGCTTAATTGCTGCTTTGAGGATGTTATTCTTCCAGAAAACAGCCTTTTTTTAAGCCTCCTCTAGATTAATCCGTTATTATATTATTATTTTACTAATCGTTTTATCGCGACCAATCCGATTCATCCTTTCAGCCACACATTGTCCCCCGCAGCTGCGACATTAAGCAGGTGTCCTGTTACCTGGGAAAGTGGAGGGCGGGGACGGCGTTGGCACGGCGATGGGAACGCCCACGCTGCCGCTGCCGCTGTTCTCCCTGCTGCTGCTGCGACTGCTGCTGCTGGGGTGACTGCCTCCGCTGCTGCCACTGCACACACGCGCACACACACACGCGCACACACACACACACACACACACACACACACACACACACACACACACACAGATCAGTGCTGTGGAGGCAGGTGTGTTCCAGCTGCAGGTTGGACAAAATACGTGAAACTAATCCACATTTGAACTGGAATCAAAATTTTTGCTTATTAAAAACCGCTAAACTTTTTTAGCGACGTGAAGCTTTTCAAAAAAACGTTTGCAGACAGGAACAGGACATAAAGTAGTGAAAACTGCACGTCCTTAGACGGTCGGCGTGGCGATGGAGACGGGATGACAAACAGAAGTCTGCAGAGAGGAAGCCCAGCGAACAGCAGTAGCAGGTTCAGGTTAATGGCAGCAAAGAAGACATGAATAAACAAGCAGGCGAGAACATGCAATCTGATTGGTTCAAAGCTGGAGGATGAAAGAATGTGTTGATCGTACGGGAAGAAGAGCTGACAACTATTTACATCTAATAAATATAAAAAGGAAGAAAATAACCAAAGCATCAGATGAAAAGTACTTTTACAATAACATGCACCATGTAAAACTTGGAAAGTTTTATTTCTAGATGTTCTCAAACCACTGCACTGCATAATGTGGTGTCAACTCTTTACCAAACATATAATAAAAAATGTAACAATTAACTGAGACATAAAGTCCTTTAAATACCAAAACACTTATTTATCCCATAGGGAAATGAAATATTGTCATAGCTCATATCACAGTATCTTGAAAGAGTTGTTGTGACTCTCCAGTAGGACTAAAGACTTTTGTTTTATGTTGGAGGCAAAACTTTTACATTTTACTTTCTGCTTTGTTAGAAATGACCATGTTAGAGCATCAGGACAAGCCCAGCAGCTAAGACAACAAAAACAAGTGCTGGCTAAGACAACAACAACAAAAAACACATTTTCATTTGAGTCTCAAATTCCAGGGGAAGTTTCTTGGAATTCTTTTAGCCTTGAACTTGGAAACTTGTACTTATGAGCGAAAGGAATTGCACAAATAAAACCCCCATAATTCATCCAGACATGTCGTTCTAAAGGATTACGATGTAAAAACACGACAAACTGAAAAACATCCAAGTCTTTGTGGTACTTGCTGCAACATAACTCACTGGCTTAAAATAAAGAAAAGCATAACATGTCTCCGTTACTAATGAACCACAAAAGCGCCAGAAATGTAAAAATTGTTTTCATTTTGACAACTGCTTCCAAAATCAAGGCACTTCTTTTCTGCTCTAACTATAAAGGACTGAACAAAATGTTTCCTGCTGGAATTGAGGAAAACAATCAATGAGATCGAATAAATGCTGAAGATGAAACGGCAGAAGCAAAGAAAATCAGTTAGTCGGATGTAAGCAGACAGTTAGCACAATGTGACATTTAAACGAAAAGAAAAACTTTGCACATAAAAAGCCAGAAGCAAAAGCAGTAGAGCGAACAGCAGCAGGTTTTAGACAAGCCGAGAAGCAAGGCATGGCACAGAGTGATGAAACCAAGCCGAAAGCAAAATCCCACAGGAAGACGGAGAAGTCATGAGCAAAGATGGCTTCTCCGACATTTCAGTAAAATGTCTCTGGGTCAGATTCTGTATCCTAAATGTGGATGAATAATTAGCTTTCCTGGATCTGTCCACATGTTAGCGTTATTTGTTTCAGCCACTTACAAACAGATTTCAGCTACAAAGTAGCTGATAAATTGTGTCCAAAATGATGTGAATGTCTTAAATTCAAAATGTTTGCTCATGTTCAGTAAAAGTGGTAACTTGGTGGAAATGGAGGCACTGAGGCCTAAAAACATGAAAGGTGCTGAGAAAGACGAACTAAAAGGCAACATTTAGTCTCAGCTGAAGCAGAAAGTGATCAAAACGTTTTATTCAACACATGCCAGTTTAGTTTGGGAATATCACAGCAACTTATAGTGCATTGGAATTTTCTGCAGTTTTCTGGCCCATCGTTGATGACCCATTTTTAAGAAATCTGACCTGCCGCTTCCAATTTAGTTCAACATCTATGTTTTTTGTCTGAAAATACACTAAATATAGCAACACAATTGCTGAGTTGGCCAGTGGGGTGACTGTCGTTAACAGAGGTGGATTTATCGGCCGGCCGATTTATCAGTCCAACCCTAATCGGGATAAATGAGCTGAATCAGCGATTATGTTCACACCTCAAGTAACTGAATTGTAGGTTTTCATGAGCAAAAAGCTAAAAACATCAAAAGTGACATAAATAGTTGCTTGAAGTATTTCCTCTGTGTGTGATGTATGTAAAATAACTTTAATTTAAGAAATAAATGTACTTTTGAGGATTTGTTAACTTATAGAGTTACTCCAAAATTCTGCAAGTCACTTTTTATGACTAAAATAAATTCTGCTTAAAATAAAAGCACCATAATCTGTGATTTAAACCACCGCTAAAGCTCTGCTTCCAAACTGAACGTGACTGTGTTGAACATCAGGAGTTTTTGACTTTGAAAGAACGATGGGATTAGTAGAGCAAGAGCAGAGGAAGTAAATCGGAAACGCTGTTCTTTCAGTCACGTCTGAACTCTGACCCGACTACCTGTACGTGCGGGGTCGCTGGTTCAGGGTGGCGGTGCGGACCGGACTCGGAAGCTGTCCGGCACCCGAATTGTTTCTCGTCGGGCTGGAGGCGTAATCATTGGGCACGACGGGAGGGCGTACCGGCTCCAGTGTCCTGTAGGGGGAGTTCTTGTGCCTGTGCGTGCAAGACGTAAAGGTGAGGAAGAGGTTCGCACAGGATCGCAGACCTGCAGCGTTTGTCATCTGTCCCACTGCGTCACACTCATTTTCATTTTGGGCCATGTCAAGATCATGAATGTTCTTAAAGGGCCGGTGGTGCCAGAGTGTACTGATAAAACCCATTAACAAACTGTTAAAATATGAACATATAGCTGCAAGTTCAATAAGTACTCCTTAAAATTAAACTCTATCAAACATCTTCTCACCTCGATCAGTCCTTTCAGAATTTCATGATTGTTTTTATGATACTGCTGTTTACACACAATTATGCAATAGTGTGAAAAACTGCAAAGATCTGTTGAATTAGTGTGAATTTTCAAGAAATTGCAAAAAAAAAAAAACCCAAAAAATAAAAAAAAAACGGTGGGATTGATTGATACAATTTGGTGTAGGGACTGTGGAGGGCCACACATAGGAGCTTCGGTGGGTCGGATTTGGCCCCCGGGCCTTGAGTTTGACACCAACATATCCTGTTAAGGAGCCACAAGGGGGCACCGCACACAATTTTCTTTACCCTTAAGAAGTTCTAGTAAGTGGTTAGCTCTAACAACAGCTCCTGCTGTTTAATAGTCGTGGTAAGGAAAACTACAGCAGAGTGACACTGGCTCCCTCTTGCTGTAAAAGAAAAGTCAGGCCAACTTTAAAGGTCGGGATGTATTTTTAGACAATTACTCCTGCAGCTCAGCGAAACTGTAGAAATGTAGGACATAAAAGCAGAACAAAAAGACTCCACAGTTTAAAGACACATTCACAAGAAAACCAATCTCCCACGTTGAACCCCTCCAGGAAAAAAAATCAAAGTTAGCCATCAATATAAACCCAGAAAGCACAATTAAAAATGAAAAAGGAAACAATTTCAAGACATAATGAGCACAGAGTCCGTCAAAAACTCTGCACCCACGGTTGAACAAACACGAGGCCAAACAAAGGGACTCATTGTTAGCCGGAGTAAAAGCTGGTGATGAATGGAGCGTTGCTCAGGCAGGATAAGAAACATCTATTTGCTACAATGCTGAAGCAGCCATGTGGGTGTCTCTATTCTCGATCTCCCGAGCTCACCAAGTTTTTTTTTTTAATCCCGGCTGAATGCAGCTTTTTCACTGGAACAGAACGCGTGCAGAATGTACAAAAATGACTCAACGTTCCACTCGGTAGTTAGTTAATGCGGGGAAGAAAAAGAAAAAGAAAAGTGTGTGCGCTGTAGGAAGGAGCCGTTTGTCGGCAGCGTGTCGCCGACTTTCTGCTGTGTGTTTGTCCGCTCCCCGCCTGTCTGTGGGGAGAGGGCAGAGGGACAGACCCGTTGGCACGGCTCTGACCAACCGCTGAGCTGCTTCTGTTCGGCGCGCTGACAAACCGCACTTTGGATCAAATAGTGAAGATGGAGAGGTGCTGATGGACAGAAAGCTGGAGATTATCTCCTACTTTTCACAACATAAAGCACCAACACAACCTTTAATGGGGTGTATTGTTTTAAAGGTTCTGTCGTTATGCTATTATTTAACCACTAACGCTGCCGATTGAGGGTGAAACAGCCGGTTGATCAGCGGGTTGCAGGAAACTGGAAGGGACATAGAGAGACAAGAGGAGACGCCCGCTGACTCTGGCAGCTCAGCCTTCCTAGCTCCATATGTACACAGTTTTTTGCACCTCCGTATTACAACCACAACTTTTAAAACTGCGGTATGTAATATTTGATGGAGCTCTCACTAAAAATCAAGCTCCTTCTGCTTTCTCCTTGTTGTTCTAGTGCCATCTGCAGAAATCCAATGCAAACAATCAGAAACAACCAATCAAAGTCAGGAGGAGGGTCTTAGCCCTGTCAATAAATCTCGTGTACACACTGTTAAATGTGCTAATGATGGGGAAACAACTTTACGTTCCAGGAAAACCGTTTATCCGCCGTCGTCGGTGGCCATGCTAACTAGTCTTAGCATTCTGCTGTGCGGAACAGAGAGAATGGGAGAGGGTGTTAGCACGGCATACACAAGCATGATTAGCGATGCTAAGACCCTCCTCCTGTCTCTGATTGGTTGTTTTTCACTAGGAGTGGTGCATTTCTGCAGATGGCGGTAGAACTGCAGGGAGAGAGTTTGATTTTTTTTCACAGAAAATGTGTCTCATGTTCTACTATGTGACAGTTTTAACAAATACTGTATCTTAAAAAAAATAAACATATTATTATATTTTTATAAAAGTTACATACTCCAGCTTTAATGTAGAAAAACAATGTACAGCTTAAGGAATATTTTACATATTAAAATCGGAAAACATTTGTGTTTAACCCTCTCTGATCTGATAAATAAAGTTCAGTGAACCCAACTGGCTTCAAAAATCTAAAAATACAGCCGGAGCTGCAAAAGAATCTCTTAAAATGTTGGATGGATCATTTTTCAGGGCCCTGCTGATGAAACATGCTGGTTTAAACGCCCACCAGACGCCGTTGTCTCATAGAACATAATTGTGGTGTACTTTTTTGACGCCCGTCAAACAATACAACAATGTGCGTCTCCATCCAGCTTAGTAGCCTGACTGTCAGTGAGAACATACAGAAACAAAGGACCTGGAGGAGGGTGGTAACATAAAAAAGACAGATAGTGACAAAAATGTCAAAGGCTTAACTTGTATTTTAGCTGCCAATTGTTTGTTTTCAGCACTTTGTCTCTACAATTCCCAAACGAAGAGTGTCCCAATTGGTATATGAATCATATATTGAGTCTGGGTGACAGTGTGATGAAATGCGACACTGAACGACACACCAAAATCCGGCTTTTGCTCAAATGTTTGAGGTTTGGTCTATTTCAGAAGAAGAAAATGAGACTTTTTTTTTGTGTGTGTCCTCGGTCAGAGCAGCGGTTAGCTTGGAAGAGCCAACAATTATATCCGCTTCTAACGTGACAGACGGGGAAAAAAGTGACGCGCATAAAAGAAGAGGAAACAACTGTAGGATATAAAAAAAATACAATTATAGTGTAGGAGAAAGCGAGTAAAGTACAGGTAGAGAAAAAGAAGACTAAAAGACGGATAAACAGCTTGGTGACCCAGATGCTTAAGGGCAAAGAACACAACAAGCTCTCCCAACAGATGATGTTGTTCCTCAGAGCGCTGCGTCTCAGTGTGTGGGTGTGTGTGATTTCCCTCTGCCAGCTCAAATCTGTAATAACCTCGTCACAGGACCCCCGTCTTTTCACAAGAGATTTTAATATGCGCGAAGCTGCAGCCTGTTTCTAAGAGATTTCCACAGAGAAGTTGACCGTCTCAGCTGACATTAACCCTGTTGTCTTCCAGGGCACAAAAAGAGCCACAAAGTTGAATAATTTACAGAAAAGTATGAAAATTACATTGGATGAGAGGAATCAAAGTGAAAGTAGGTGTACATACCCCAAGATTCCTTTTCCTGCCCTTGGAGGGCTGGGCGGTTTCTGGGTCGGGGGGTTAGTCCGGGACAGGCCTCCTCCAAGTTTCAGACTCTGCTGGCCATTTACCTGAGAAACAAACACGCTCGCTATCAAAACTACTTAGTTTGGACATAATCAGTCAATAACACCAACTTGACTGGAATCTCTCATTTACATAATGTACATTTGAGGCAAAGCATTATCACTAACATTTCATGTTCCTTAGAAAATAAAAATACGTTGGTCTTAGCCGACTCCAGAACTTTCTTCCTCATGTGTTCTGCATCTTTCTTGTTCCCACTCTTCTACCAAGGCCAGATTTTGCGAGAGGATGACTAACAATTAGCTGTGGACCTCTGCAGCTTCTGCACAGTTATAATTGGCTGCTTCTCTGCCTATTTGTCTAGGCCAGGGCTTGGCAACCCAACATTTTGAAAGAGCTATTTTGGACCTAAAAGCTTTTTGTTTATTTTGTAAAACTGCTATGGAAAAACTTTTTTCATATCACACAATTCAGCTACAGCTGGCTGCTACTGCTGGCGAAAACTACAAAGAAGACAACAGGAAGTGGTTGGAGGATGATGCTGCAACATTATTTTTAATGACTTATCATGTGAAAGATCTTATTCACACTTAATTTTAATTTAATTTCTTGTTTATAGGAAACACAGCAATTGGGAAATAGTTTAGTTTTGAGTCTTTCAAGTTTTTAGTAAAAGGACATTAAAGATGGAAAATACTACAAGAGGAAGAATCTCAACATCCATATTTGTATAGCGGTTTAAATAAAACATGCGTTGAATAGATGTAAAAAAGCTACAATTTATTCTGCCTGACCATCAGATATACATTATGGAGTATAAAATAAACAGCATTTCTTCCTTTTTGCTTTCAACCATCGCCTGGTGAGACACATCAGACACATTCGCTCTGTACTGTGTGTAGGTGTGTGGTAGATTCTTACCTTGAACCTCATCAACCACTTAACACACCAGTGACAGCAGATGGAACAGGAGGAAAAGGAAGCAGAAGACATTTTTATCTAAAGGTTAGACAGAGTGCAACTGCATCATGCAAATACGATCAATCGTTAGGAACAGCAGACAGAAAATGCAAGGCAGAAAGAGATAAACACCGGATGAGATAGAGACACAGAAACCCAGATCAGGATGCTTTAGTTTGGTTGTAGTTTGTGATGCAGTGATACTGAAGTGTGCAACTAAATAAATCATTTTGAAAACAGAGACAAATAAATAAAACTACAGCCCAATGGAATACTTTTTATAACTAGTGACACACTAGGATGATGACAGTATGGTTCTCTGCCCAGGGTGACACTGTGGGTAGCAGAAACACTTAAGAAAAAACATATAAGCTGCACGTATCTTTTTTCGACAGAAGACACAATTTAGATACAAGTGAGATGATCTGAAGAGAGTTCTTAGCACATGGGGACACATTTAACTCAAATCCTACGATCTGTGTTGCATTTTCACGTCAATGTTTCCCCAGCAGCTCATTTCCGGTTTATAACCGGCGGCCTTTACTCACAGAGGAACTACACACACTGTGAGAGCAATTTTTGAGTAGGGTTAGGGTTAGTTACATGATGAGTTACGGAAACTCCACAAATCTGGTCATTCCACCAAACAACATAACTTGTTTTTTCATTTCAAACATTTTAAAGGATCTCGCAAAAGTAAGTCGGAATATTTTTTTTCCCCTCCACATCCCTTGAGGAGCTCTGCAGCTTTCCTATCATGTTCTCAAATTGAAAAAAAAAAACAAACAAAAAAAAAACAATACAATAACTTTCAATTTGTTTTACTTTTTTTCAATTTCAGAGTAACGTTAACATGCTGGCACCGTCACAGAATTTTACGGTCTGCCACAACATTAATTATATGAGCAACCGCCGTTATCAGCTCGTTTTTGCCACCTACCTTGACTCCGTGTCCGGTGTCGTCCAGCACGCTGTAGTCAATGGGCTTCCTGATGTAGCGCACGGGCCTCTCCAGATTGGCTGGGGCAATAATTTTATGGGAGCGGGTTGTGTTTTTGTTGGTGGTCAGTATGCCAATCTCACGCCTCGCCACCTTCTCCTTGTGGATGTCGACTGTCTGCAAGGAGGAACAAAGAGTCCATAGTTGCACTTCTTAAAGATTACATATCGTCTCAACAGATAGTGACATATACGCACAAACCTTGTGTGTATGTGTTGTAATAACTGTGTTTACCACTCCAAAACAATGACAGAACCCAAAGTCATTTTTTTTGTTTCCGAGTTGAACTCAATATTTCTTTCTCTCAGAAAGGCAGTTTGCCTTCAAATCTTCCCTTGGAATCACTGATTCCCTCATTTCCTCACCGGCTGTTCAAATCCCAAAGAGTGTTCAGTGTGAGAATGAAATTCTCACTGCTCTGTTCTCACACTGTGGATATTTTTGGAGAAGCCCTAACATGGATGACAGTTTGCCTGTGGAGCTTGGGAGTCAGTAGAAGAAGGATACTTTACTCTGGTTATCAAGGGAAATTATTTACAGAAAGCAGGTCCATGTGTGCACCATGTGTGGGTGGATCACTGTGGAGCGTTGGCCTGTTGAGAGTACATGAAACAAGAAAGCACTTCTTAATATAGAATGATTAGAGGACGGCTGTGTACGAGTTCACAGCAGCCATTCTTGCTGAAGGAAGAGTCAAATTTGTTTCGGCATCGCGCGTCATGACGGAGATTTTTACAAAAACTGAATATATAACTTCAGATTCTTGTGTGACTTTTCTTCAGGTTAACTTAGAAGGCGAGATTTTATTGGTAGTGTTAATTTTCTAAACTACAGAAAAGTTATTGTTCGGGAATCTCAACCGTGAAAAATTGGACTGATGTTGACATTAGTAGTTGACGTCTTTCTGTTTTGGTGAGCAAGCAGAAGGACATGAGAATTAAAGACCTGAGTAACAAGGTGAAGACAACACAGCAGTTTGTCACCATAGACACCGTTGCTTAGGTGACAAGAAATATGACAGATGAAGCTTGTCACTAAAGTGCTGTCTAATCCTTTGATTAAGATGAATGTCTATATTCTTAATATCTATGAAAGGACCAATTAATTGCCTGTTATAAAGATGACAAGAGTGGCATTTTCAATGATTTGATGAGGCTGGAATCGTCTCTTAGGGTAACATTATTGGGGAGGTTTTATTTTAATCTCCAAGATATGAATTCAAAACATTGTCATTTAGGAAAGCAGCAGAATTGTTAATCTGCTGCTTTCAATACAATGCTTCTGAGCATCAAGACACTCATAGGAGTACGGGTATATTTAATCATTTATAATATACGTTCAAATGAGGCGCAACTGTCAGATTAAAAGCATCCTTTGAAAACAACAACCTTCAGGCAGGCATTAAACATGTTTCATTAAGACCATATTTATGTTTTTAAAAATTGTTTGTTTATAGTTTGATGTAATATACTAATATAATAATTTTGGGCTTAACTGTGAAGGATAAAATTTAAAGCAAATAAACACACAGAACACTGAGTCCCTTTTGCCTCCAGCTAACGATAGAAAAACAAAGTTTCGTGGCGTACACACACTGGACCTCGTCCTAACAATAGCTGCTTTTTTTTTTTTAGCTGTCTCTGATGTTGCATGAATAATGTCTTGGCTGATTGCAGCTGCATAAACTGCTAAATGCATTACATAAGAGTATCTCAGTGTTTGTGAATGCGAAGAAGCCTCAGTGCAAAGTGTTCGCCTACATAACAGATGCGAGTGTCTTTCTGAACAGAAAGTGGTGATTATAGCGTCCGTCCTCAGCCTGGGCCAACACAGCAGAGAGAAGCGCCTCATTATGGCTGCATGGAAACTGCTCCGATAATTCGGACGTCTAAGGGGGAGAATGGACCCTCTGTACCGCTGAGAAGTGCAACTTAATTCCTCTAAGCAATCTTCGGTGCACTAATTCTTTTCAGCTGAAGCCTTTTCCTAGCATTCAGCTTATTTTCTTATGGAAGCTGGCTGGGTTTGTCTGAGATGAATGCACTTGACAGAGCTGCCGTTGTGTAGGAGTGCAGCACAGTGTAACTCACTGAATCGCTAGTGATGCTTCACACCTCTGACTGTACTGAGGGGTGGGGAGGGGGGGGGGTGCTTATATATTCCAGCTGAGTAACACAATGGGAAATTGTGCTTTATCTCCTCAGATTTGGCATTCATAAAAAAGTGGCGATACTGACTCCGGATGCAACGTGACGTCACACAAGCAAGAGGTTGCTCGCTGACGATGACTGTTTTAGCTGTCAAGTTGTCAACATAATGCGTTGACAACTTGACAACTTGTCAACAAATTCTGCAATTTTATTTGTAAGCCATATGAACCCTCGGTGATCATAGAGCCTCTCTGTTAAAAGGTGACATTTTTTTCCTTTGTGATGTTCGGATAGAGACGGTGAGTTCACTCAAACTTAGTTACTAAGTTTTAATTTACTCTACTGGAATGTATCTGAGAGTTTCATCTGATTAGCATGAAACTGCAAAAGGTGCTATTTTGAATTTGGAAACAATTTTGAATTTCAGCTGACATAAGAACATTTCTTCTAATAAAAACGACAAAATGTCTCAATAGAGAAATAGTTTGTACCAAACATGTATCCTAACCATGCTTTCTGCACACATATGTAAAGAAAGACAACATGCTTCTGCACTTTAGCCTGTACACTGTGAATAGTTCTTTTGATCATTAAGTACAAAGTTCAGAAATAGATTCAGAGCTGCTCCACTCAGCCCGAGAGTGGCTAAATGAACCTTCATGCATGCATACATGATTATGACCCACAAGTCCTTTTCCTCTGGATAACACAACCATGTATGACTTTATTCATCATGTACTCCGAAAAGCAATGTTTCATAAATGCTGCATTCATAAATCTTTGGTTTCAAAGACGAAGATTAGAGAGAAAATAGAGTCGTGCAATTAGAAATGATTTGAGTTTGTTTGAATTTCTAATGTTATCAATTGATTTTGGGCTTATTCAAACAGGCCTAAGTGGGAGTTCAAATGTGTAAACGCTCGAGGGGTATGAATATTTTTGGAAGGCTCTACGTATCCGTACATACACATAAATGGGTACTTCCTATTTGCTTCCTGACTGCGACGCTTTTCACTCAAGTGAGAACATTTGGGGTCACCAGACCTGTGAGATATGGTTGACGGAGCTCTCCATGCGGCGGAGCTGCGAGGCCTGGATGTCGAGCATCTGCAGCACATTGTTGGCCAGCGTGTTGATAAGGTAGGCGACGCTGGCCAGAGACTGGGTGGTGTAGCTCTTGGTCTCCTCCAGCGCTTGTTCTTTGTCTGCAGACTGTGGACGGAGGGGGACAGGAGACAGATTTGGGACAGGAGTCAGGCGAGACGAACAGCTTCAAAAACCAGGAGAATTTCCGACCATTCTGACACAACTAATCACTACTTTAAGACAAACCTTCAAAAAAAAAGCAATAGCTTCAAGGTTTCAAGAAATCATATTGGGCGGATGTATGGAAAATATATGATGTGCAGACCTCATAAGTACAGAAACACCATCTGTGTGTGTGTTTGTGTGTGTGTGTGTGCGTGCGCGTATGTGCGCTCAAGCACAATATAGGTCAGCGCAAATTCATTCATGCCTGAAGTTGACAAGAAACACACTGACACCCAAATGTGTATCTACGCACACACGCGCGCGTGTGTGTGTGTGTCGGCACACACAGATGCGCAGAGACGAGAAAGATGATAACTGACAACGCAAAAGGAAACACGCACACCCAGTTTGTGTCATGACTTCAGATGACCCATTGCCCTACATTCTCAGTCAGAGCCCAAATCCACGCTTCTTGAGCCACACCGCAGCTCCAGAAAACATTTCCATCTGCCCCGGCTTCCGGTCGGTCCTGTCAGCGGCTTTAGGAGCAGCTTCCAGTTTCTGCAGGCGAACTGCCAGTGGTGAAGCCAAGTGCTACCCGAGGTCATACAGACACGGGGGTCGTTAAAGCATTATAATTGGCGGCATTAAAATTCCTCTACGAGTAACAAACGAGCTTCCACTGCTCATTAAAACAATCCTGCTCAAGCGTGGTTGAGATGTTTTTGCCAAATTTTCTTCCTTGTACTTGTACAGCTATGAATATGCAAGTTCCCTCAATCTTTATGTAGAATTTATGTGAACTAAAAATAAAAAAGCGGCCACTTGATCCCTGTGCTGTTTCCTTCTAACCTCTGACTGCCGAGCCTCTGGAAAGTCACTGCTGGATATGAGCTGAGCTCCGTTATTATGGTGAGATTTGAACGTTTATGAGAAAATAAAACGATATTATCGTCATAATATTTCACTATCCGTTAGAGATAACTCACAGTGGCAGACATTGACGCTCTCTTTGTGGTTTGCATTAATTGGGATGAAGGATGTGGATTCAAAGTGTTCTGCTGCATCAGGTCTGGTTATGTTCCTTTTAGGATGTTTTCACACCTGACCAGTTCAGTTACATGGAAGCCTTTACAGAAAACACTGAGCGCAACTGTCCTTCTTCACAAAATGTAAACAAAAAATGGAGTGGCATCAGATTTTAGTGGTTGCAGTGTTGCTCTATTGTGTTTGGTAAAAGACCACAACCCATTTTTTCCCACTATTGCTTTTTTTGGGTGCTTGATTTAGTTGTATTTACCCAGAATTCTTTGGGCTACGGTCCACTTCCTGCTTTTGGAGTGGTCTCCGGTCTGCTTGGCGTCCACATATGCATTCGAACCACACCAGAACTCACTTTGTCCACAAGGACTAGGTTTCTAGGCGTACCAGAGTTTGCATTTTTAGTCCGTGTCAAAGTTTGACTCCGCATTATCCAACGAAAGGAATGGTCAAAGGAAGTAGAGTTCATTTAAAACAGACTGAACAAGGCTGGTGTGAATGCACTTTTAGGGTGCCATTAATTACTCTCATATTTAAGGATGAACTGAAACATCATGGAAATTATATTTTAATGTTCAATAGTGCTCCTAACTGATCAAAAAATGATTAGTAATATTAATGAAAAAGTAGGAAATGTCATCAGTTTTAATTTCATTTTCAATGATGGAGCATGCTGAGGGGAGTAAAGCACCTAGCATAGTGTGAGATGAATTAACACTGAGATTGGTGAATTGTTGCAATATTTACACGTTAGGTAAGAGCTGTGACTATGGAAGTTTTTTGACACTTGCTGATCAAACAGTGTGAAATACTTAATAAGACAATGCTGGAGCATTATCTCCTATGGCGTTGTGCCAAACTTAGTTTTAGGCAGTTAGTTGTACTCTTTTGGGTGATAAGTGCATGTCTTCATCCAGCTGCAATAATAGTAACATGATCTTTTCTCTTTTGAGAGGCTGAAAGTTGGCCTAAAGTACTGCAGTGTGTGACAGTCAAATTTTGGCTGATTTTAGTCTCTAAAAATTAAGGGCAGAATGTCCTTACGTAACATTTATATTTATGTTTACATGCAGGTACATCTGCAGTTTAGGCTTACGCGTTGTTGTCATTTTTTTGTTTTGAATCCTTCAACTGTCTTTCTATGTCACCTTTTCATTTTGGTCTGCCAAGCTTTTTTCTTCAACATTATTTCTTTTCCTCCCTACATTTATGACAAAACCCTTACATCTCCTCTACTGCTCCCTCTTTTTCCTATCAGACCTCTAACGTCCCGTTAGCACTGACCTAGTTGGACCACTGCCCTCTTAGGCCTAAGGCGAGGGCAGAACAACACCCACACACACACACACACACACACATATATATACACACGTACTGACGTTTATAAACCCAGATTTTTATTTCCAACTAAATTCATATACATGAATCACATTAGATCTACACTGACTCGTGTGCACGCTCTGATTCCTCTGACCTCTTTTTCTTAATGAAGACATATGTGAGTTTATTAATCACCATCTGGATGTTTCCTGCTGCATTTTTAATGCATATGGGGGCATTTTGGCACATCAAAATACAGCAACAACAAAAAAACACCCCCTTGATCTTAAATATTATCTTGAAAGGCTCAAATGACATTTATTAAAAGGAATGAAATATGCAATCTTGAAGCAAAATGAGGATTATACACACGATAAAGGTATCCAAACATCTGGATTTGGATTTTGCTCTGCAGCAAGTCCAAGTCCTGCATCACACTGATGGAAACCAGTTAGAACCTAATTGTTATTATATTGTATATGTTACTTTTTTTTGGTAAGAATTTTGATTTATCATTGTCACGATAAATTCCGACTAATAACGTTGAAAATCCCCTAAAACTGCCCATTCTGTCAGGATCATTGCTGCCATTTTCTTCTATGTTTGTTCAAGAATAGGCTCAAGAAATATCAATAAATTCAAAAGTAGGACTAAATGCAGGTACTGTGTGCAGTTCATTGATGCAAGTCATACTCTTTATGGGAGTGGTGTCCTAAAAAAAAGCACAAATGTGTTTTGTTTTTCCAAAAGCAGTTATAAGAGTTTATCTGGCTTTGATTGCTCTGCCATGGAGTCGCATCTGTACAACCAACTAAAAAACAAAACAGAACTTTTTATTGTCTCTGTTATCGTTATCGGAATAGCAGAACAAAATATTGTGTTAAAACTTTAAGTCCATATCACTACTACTCCTACTCATAGGTGTAAAAAAAAAAAATCCCTTGCTCTTTAGGCTGCTCTGAAACATTACGTTTGTTGGGTTTTTTTGTTTTCAAACCATTCAGAGGCATAATTGCTGGTTGGCTTTAAACTATTGTTCTGGTTCATAACCCACGTGTGCTTGAAATTACAGCATGTTCGGGCAGATGTTGCTTGGTGGTGTGTTCAAGTGCATCTCGCTGAAGTATTGACAACCACCAGGCTGCTTTTTTTTTTTACCGTAGAAGGAAAAGTCACTTGCTCTGCATGTCACAGACGGTTTACAGCTCAAATATATGTGTACACTGTAAAGATTTACTGTTATGGTTTAAGTAAAACAGTAACAAGTTTCCAATATGGGAACATTTAACAGATACATTCCTCTGTAGCAAAGAAATTGGAAACTTTTAAATTTTTAAGCCTTCCTGTTTCTCTGTGCACTACCTCTTTAGATGTAACAGGTAGAACAAAACAGCTTTTATAACTTTTGCTTATTTCGTGAGACGCTGTCACGATCATGTGGTTAACGCTGTGTGACATCCATTTTCCTCAGACAAAAGAAACGTATCTGAACAATAAACTCTTGACTGCGCTGTCTGGCTCCTGAAGCAGCCAGATTCATCAGGGTTTGGGATACAAGCTATCAACTAGTGATAGTGAGTTCATCTAAAGTCGATTGATTTTATCGATTGACTAACGATTAACTGATAAAAACCTGAGTTTTCTCTTGTCAAGACGACGGGCCATCTTTAAATAACATAAAAGGCCAAATTTTTCCTAAAATGCTAAATTTGGAACAACAACCAAACAAATATATTTGAACAATAAGACTTAAGAAGCTTGTCAAGTGTTTATGTTTCAAAATGTGACTGAGCCACGAATAGACGAGGGTCCACTGTGCTGTCAGACAACGGAAGGGGAGAGACAGTGCGATTTGCAAGAAACACAATTTCTTTTATTTGTTTGCAACTCTGAATAATAAGCATGGAGTGGAGCTCCGAACATCTCAGACTTGAGCCTGACTCCTCCACCAACAAGCAGAGTATCACTACACACCTCTGACCCATTTTCAGTGAGAGTAATACATTCTCACACTGTAACAGTGTCAGTGTTATTTTAACAGATGCGGGCAGCTGCTGATCTATAGCACTTGACTTTCCCTTCTGCTTTCCTTATTATTGCTTAAAAAAAAACAAAAAAAAAAAACAGAGCAAAACTAAGGAACGTATATTGAGTTGAAAGGATTTTATTCTAGTTAGGGGCAGTTTTTAGTCTTTTGTTGATCTGTTCTAAGAGAAATAAATATTTCAAAGATGTTACACAGTTCTTTCTCATGGTTTATGGAAACTGTGATTGTATGCTAACACATCCAAACCAGACACAGTAGAGCTTTTCCAGAGACACAATACATCACAGGACAAACAAAAGGAAACCCACAGACTATTTTTAAAGGGGCAGTATTATCTGTTTTCCAGGCACATAGTGCCATTTTACAGCACAATCAAGTAACCATGTTGCTTTCAGTTGTTGGAAAAAATGCTATCTATGACTTGAAATTTCACGTCATATTTTAGCGCCTGGAAATTGGGCTTCTGTCTCTTTAAAAACTCCTGATATTTCGGACACTTCGCCTTCAGAAAGTCATCACGACATCTCTCCGCTATTAACCCTTTAGCAATGTCTTTACCAGCATAGCACTGAGAAGTAGCTCCTATAATGAGTTCAGCAGATGTGCAGTTCCACCAGGTGTTTGCTAATTGCTGCTGGCTAGTCTGAAGGAGCTGAGAGGGGGGAATCATTCAGGACTCTATGCTCTATGAGGTGGAAATTCGGAAGCTTGGAAACTCCAGCTCTGAGGAGGAGCTTCGTCTTGAAGGCCGTGTTTTGAACAGCTGAATGAGATTAAAGGATTTCTCAAACATGCATGAAAGAATCAAGGTATGTTTTTGATTAGGGAATAAGATTATAACACGATGGAAAGCTCAAAATAGTTGATTTTGTAGGATACAGTCCCTTTAACAAGACTGCAAACTGGTGGTCGAGAATATATTTATTGAATTTTTTTCTTCTACTTCCCTCAATTTTAGATCAAATCAGAAAATAGCAGAGCTTGAGATAAAAGCATCTCACTCAATAACAAAAACGGATGTGTTACAGATTTCATGCACACCTCCAGTAATGTCATTTAAAACTTTAGCCGACAGGGTGAGTGGGCTGCGTGTCCTTACTGCAGAAAGGGAATATGAATAATAATAAGACACTGACAGTCATTTATCTATGAGGGGGTTATCACAGATCAGTTCAACACTGAGAATAACCACACAAATGACACTAACTGGCCTGCAAACGAAGCCAGATTTTCAAACATTTTCATGAGAATCATAAACCTGTGTCGGCCTGCGCAACGCTTCGTCCCTGGGGTTTGTCAAAAGTCATAAACCCATCTTTCCGAGCGCTCAGGCGGTTCCGCCCCCGCAGGAGCTGTTCCTGGCGTCGGCGCTGAAACTGGAGGACTGATACTGAACCAAATCGCCATGGTTTCCGAGTCGAAATACACACACGCGCGCTCACTTTGGGCATTTTGGGCACACTGTAACAGGCAGCCTCCTGCAGCAGTGTGCCATGTGTTTTCAATGAGCTGCGTTTCAGCTAGCTCTGCCGACGAGCTAACCGCTACCAGCTGTCAGAGGTCAACATGGTTATGCATCGGATCGGCATCGGCTGATACTAAGCCTTAAATATCGATACGGGCGACTGTAAATTTTAGCTTGACACAAAGCAAAAAAAAATCAATGCAGAAAGACAACCAATGGATTCATTGCTTATTGTGGAGAAAAGCCTGTGCCACAAGAAACGGGAGCAGGCTTAGATCTTTTGCTGAAGTTTTCATTAGAGTAAGAAAACACTATCTGTCAAGCTGATATGTTAAGGCTCTAATACTGACTCTTGAAATGATTGAGGCCAAGTTTAAATGCTGTGAGCGTTTCACACGGGGAGAAGCCAAACACAGTTAAGAAGACTGGAGCGGAACAAGATTACGTAACACGGCGCATCGTCTGATCGCAGCAAAAATATGGGCCAAGCAACGAGTCGGTGCCGTTTGGACATGTTTGTATGGATACTTTAATGCAAAGACAAACACAGGAGTGGCCGATAGTCTGACACTTGGAGCTTGTTCATAGTGGTCCAGCCCCAGCAACACCTTTATAAGTGTTCAAAGTTTACAATGAGATTCAGCCTTGAAAGCTGTCAGTTTTCTGCTCTTTAATGTCTGGAGGCTTCACTGTGACAGAGACAATGATTCAACCTTCTGTGCTTCACGTTCCTGCATGTTTCAATGTCCTCGGCAGAAATAAGTGAATCCTGATGAGGTCTGGGTGGCATGCCGTGATTTACGTTATGAACATGCAAATGATCTTTTTTTTCTGCTTTTCACCAGTTGTTGTTTTTTTTTTCCACTTGATTCTTTTTGTTTTAATGTTATCTTGGGATTCAGTTTGTTGGAAAATGACTGAAACTAAATAAATGCATTACATTTGTGTGACCTCTGGCGAAAATGTGATTTTGCACAAGAAATGTTATCGATTGGAGATGTTGCAGCAAATTAGAACCTGTTGGCCTTGATCTTGGCTGAAGTGAAGTCAGCTATTCTTGAGATGCTTTAGTAACATTTTTCACCTTGCAGCTGCGCAGCGCCACTGCATGCCGCGTGTTCATTCTTCAGATAATCCTTTATATGCAGAACAGAAACCACTAAGCTAAAAACAAAATACTGACTGGAGGCCACTAGTCGCTCCGATATCCAAACTTTGCATTAATTTCACGATCTCACAGCTTTTGCTGCTACTCCGTCCCGCTTCTCTTTCACGGCTACTTGCGCAACTTTGCTTCGTTTCTTAGCAACAAAACACAGCCCCTCGTTATTTATTGAAGATTTGAGATTTCCAAAATAAAAGAATCTAATGTTGCGTGGCGTTTTTTGGGTTTGGAAGCTCATTCCCTTTCTTATAACAGGAAAAGTGGTTTTTAACATTTCTCTGACATTCGAAAAAATTTGGTTTGCTTCGTTTAGCATAGCTGCGTTTTTACTTGGCCTATTAACACAATTTAAAAACTAGTGTGTAGTTTAAAATGTGCACTTTCAGCACAAGTTGAACGTGAGTCTCGCTGCTTCGCCGTCACAAACCAGACATGTTGAAAAAACGGCATAAGCCTGTGAACCTCTATAGTTTAACGTATCGATACTCGCGGATGAAAAATCGATACAAAAATCGTATAAATATTGTAGAATCAATATAATTATACAGGCCAACTTTAAACATGTTTTTTAACTCAGAAACATGGCAGGGAGCTGCCCTATAGTCTCTTCCACTTAGCCTAGCAAGTTTTTAAACTTCCTAGACGACTTCAGCTTTAGGTTGTACCCGTTTAAAAATGGAGGGCAAACTGCTCTACCTGTTCCCCTCGTTGACACCTTTAGTGCGTGGCAAAGCCAGGTGACAGCCACTGTACAGAGATGTTCCTGAATGCATTGGTCTAGAGATGCATGATTGATTGTTTATTTTTCTCCCTCTGGGGTAAAAAGAAAAACAATTCACTTCTGCAAACAGGGTTTTTTGACAAGCGTTCCTCTGTTTTTTTTTTTTTTTTACGATTTATGTCAGAATTAATTGTTCTCTCAAGAAAAACATCAATTTGAACCCTTTGGCCACAAACCATTTAAAGGACTTGGTGAGAATGAGTCGAGTGATCAGCAGTAATGCGTCGCTCAGTTGGTTCTGTAAACATTGCTAAATTAAATAAATCCATAAGCAGCCAACTACACGACTCATTCTCTGTAAAAGCTGCTCAGCAGAGCTGATCAAAATGTCAAAGCAGCAGCAAAAAAAATATGTAAATTCTCTGAATTGTAGACAAATGCACTGAATTAATGACTTACAGCCACATCTGAGTCAGTAATTCAAACTTAACTCGTTAAATCGTTAGAACTTAACGAACCATTGATTCACTAATTGTCTATTTCTAGAAAACAGATTTAAAGTTTTCCTTATCTGTTAAATAAGATTCGTTAATTCTGGTATTTCTGTAGAATTGCTGTTATCTTACCAGGAATGTTTACAATCCTGGTAAGATGAGAGCTGAATGCTCCGTTTCGCTGCAACGTTGCCTCGGCCACAGTCTGGAATCGCTTTTCTTCCACCTTCTCTTGACTGACAGCGAAACTCACACCCACAGCTGCACAAACGGGATGGTTACGAAACGCGGCTGTGAACAGGTGTGTATTTCGAGCCGAGTGACGGAGAACAGTTGTTTGTAGCAGCTTTGCTTGCCCACGTACATGCACACACGCTGC
Organism: Poeciliopsis gracilis; assembly: GCA_911649635.1. Taxonomy (NCBI): domain Eukaryota; kingdom Metazoa; phylum Chordata; class Actinopteri; order Cyprinodontiformes; family Poeciliidae; genus Poeciliopsis; species Poeciliopsis gracilis. Next base: position 1,990,036 of record CAJVRI010001532.1, read on the forward strand.
AGTCATGGTGTCTCTTGTGAAGCGCAGAGGGAGAACGGCAGCCAACCAAAGCTACCGGCTTGGCGTCTTGAGATGGAGTTTAGTCATTTATCCGCAAATGAATGAGAAAAAAAACAACAAAATGCCAAATAAAAAGCAGTTCTGCATCCAAAGTAAGCTGGGCTGCTGACAAAATGAGAAAATAATGACTCACCGGTTAGGATTTATAAAGGAATTAATTAAAAGTCAGTAGAAATGGTCTTGCATGCATAGTTGAAACCAGAAGAAAAAAGGAAACAATAAAAAAAATAAAATAAAAAAAAACAGTAATTTTTCATTGCTTTTCAAGATCTGAAAGCCATGTCAATGCAATGTTTGCAACGACAGAGAACAAAAAAATGTCTGAATTCATTGCACCAGTGAGAATCTGATGGAACGGCGTGTTATTTTACGTTCTCATTGGCGAGACTTTAAGCTGCTAAAGTTTGAAAATAGTGTGAAATTGTAAAATTCTGGCAAAGCCTTGGCTGAGGCTTGCCACTCTGTAGATATTTTTCTAGATCCACCACTGCTGACAAGCATTTCGATGTGTTTATGTTGACTGTCGGAAGAACGTTGTTCCAACTTTGTGGTAGAGAAAAGTCACATTTCTGCTCTATTAGAGGTGATACAGTCATGCACAGCACCTGCATTCCCAGTACAAATTTATTCAAATCTTTGTCAAATTTCAGCTCATATCGAATAAACACAATTTTGCAAGCGTGATGTTTCCGTCAAGTTAAAAACGCAATTGAAATCCCATCTGAATAAGTCATTAAAGCACATAAAGAGCCATCGTCCTCCTACTTCCTGTCGTCTTTTACTTTGTCTTTTCCTGCAGTAGTAACATCCAGTTGTTGAACAGGTGACTCTTGTGATGCAAAAAAAGTGTTTTCATTGCAGATTTACGAAATATCTTAATTTCAATGCTGCCAAAAGTCCACCTGGTCCTCAGGCTCAATTTTGTTTTTTTTAATCGAAAAACGCAAGTTTTTATTTTTTATTTTTATTTTAATATTTCCACCAGGCGAATTGATTTCTCAGAATTCTGATTTGCTCAATCATGTGGTCAAAGGGAACACAGCCCCGTGAATCGTGGTGACCTCTTTCAGCAAAATGTAGCAATCTGACACAAAACAAAAAGGGTTTCCAAAAAAGATTTGAGTAGCACAGCAGCGAGTTTGGAGTGTTGGCTGGGCCTCAAACTTCTCCAAACCGAGCATCTGCGGGGATCTCACCGGATAAACAAATCTGGTACCACGTCAAGGATCAGGAGGCAGATCCTCACAGGACTTAAAGGATCTGCTGCTAACATCGTGACGCCAGAAACCACAGCACACATTCAGGGGGGTCCGTGCCTCCAGGGCTCTGGGCTATTAGGGTGGGGGTCATAATGTTATGCCAACGCAATGAAAAAGTGCAAAGACTGAATCAATGCGTCTGATCAGCAGAGTCTATCTGCAGCAATAACGAATGGGCTTAGTTTTACACCCAGGTCTCCTTCTGTATTTCATTTATTTTATTTTATTTTTTTGGTCTGATTAATAATTTATATCCGTAAAATTACTCAAGCCCTGGTAAAGACTGGTGGAAATACTTAAAACAAGAGGCTGTGGGGTCTGGTGTACTTTGAGGGAGCTCCTTCCAATCGATAATAAAATACTGTTAATAAAGTGTGACTCCAGACTTCACGCATTTTGTGTCAACAGTTCCCTGCCTGTCTGCAGCTGTCAGACATAATCTAAGCAGCGGGTTTAAGTCATTTCACGTCTGAAAGCGAAGGGTCGCTCTATTCGGCGTGTGCGCGTGCACTGAGCATGCGCCAGCTTCGTAAGACTAAATGAGAACTTTAACACTTCTATCTGTCACGTTCCTCCTGAAGTTTCCCCTCAAACAGACACTCTATGCAATGCCCACTGTAAAAGTTGTATTTTTTTTGTTCAGCTGAAAAATATGTTGGCGCTGGTCGTGCTGTAGAAGTATAACGAGCCTGTTTAATTTTGAATACTGCTTTTTTTCATCTATATATATATATTGTTTCCACAGAGAGCTGACAGCAACATAACGGACTGTGTTGGTTATTCCATCACTCCTTTCCCTCACCGCCCACTCCCCGCCACACAACTGTTCCGTGGGTTTCTTCTTCTTCTTTTTTTTTTTTTTTTATAAATTAGCACCCTCGGTTTCTTGAAAGAAAAACAAAACGCTCCCGTTACCTGGACATAATTGCTTTCGCAGTATTCCGCTACTCTTTCCAGGTTGGTAAAACTGTCCAGTAACGCTCTCCGTCCCGCAGGAATTTCCTCCTCCAGCAGCATCTGTAGCTCCGCCATCTTTACATAGTCCTTACTACTAACGGCTGCGGCTCGCGCTGACTGGATGCATCCTGCTGCATTCCAGGGCGGTGGGAAATTTCACAACTGCGCTGCGATACCTTGGAAATGCTGGGGGAATGTATTTTAAGGGGCATTTTTGGCTCGTGAAGTGACTTCTCTCGATGTCAAGAATGGTAAAATAAATGAATAAAATGAAAAACTGTAAGTTGTATGTTTTTCTTTGAGTCAGGCGGCAACAGTACAAATCCTTTTTTAATGTTGTGGATCTTTAATAACGTGAAGATTTAGTAGTCTTGGTACATTCATACCTTTTGGATATGAATGTGCATGATTTAGATTGAATTTACAGCTGTAACAACAGCTAATTTGTATAATATATTAAATCATAAACAACCATAACTGACAGCACAAAACTTCAGTTTAAGTTATTTTGGTTTTGCATTTAGGACACTATATAACAAAATCCTGACAACATCTTGTCTACTTTGATATCAATACAGAAAGCGAAATATTATTCCATCACGTCTTGTTTTGACTGAATTAGCTACATCCTGAAAGCACAGGTTAAACGCATCTTGACTATTTTGAAGACGTGCCTATTATAATGGTTTTTTTCTTCTTCTTTCCATTGAGAAAGTCTAAATATTTTTACACGACTCTGCAAAATATCAGTCTCCAGTTTAACTTCAAAACTGTTTGGTTCATATTCCCCTGCGGCCAAACACTCTCAAACCACACAGCGGTGACCGTACATAAACGCATTTATTGATTTACAAAATAACATTCAGCAAACAAATAATACATATTTACTCGTACAGGATCATTCATCAAATAACCGTTCGATTTCCAGTCTAGTGCACGGGCTGACATACATTCAACACGTTTGGTTTTAGGCAGGGATGTCCAGGTCTTCTTCTCCTCTGGGGAAACCCTCCACCTCCATCGTCATCAAAAATTCTGCTCATACACAAAAGAAGCAAAATCTTTTTCAGTATTGGGCTCATTGCAACCAAACTACACTCTAATAAGAACTTTACTAATAATGACTTTACTGCCATCTAGTGGCAGAATAAAAACGCCACGATGATGAGCAATAATAAACTATGACGAGCAACTGTGATGTAGTGAAAGATAATATTTTATCAGGTTTTTTTTTTTTTCAATTAACATTATTTCAACATCAAAGTAAGACCAGCTCTTAAGAAATACATGTAATGGGAGGGGGGGGGGGAATGCAATTAATAAGAAGGTATTTCCAAACAGATTTTATCCTGGATGTCATCCAGGCTCACCTTCTGTGTAGTCGATGTCTGGCCGCGTGGACACAACAGCCCATGCGACGCCCACCAACAGCGCCACCACCAGGTTGACCACGATCCAGGGCCGCAAGATCTGCTGCTCGGAGCCTGGAGGCCTGCAAGTGAAACCAACACAAAAAAACTTCCAATCTAATTCTATTCCTGAATGAAGAAGTCACATGTTAGACAATCTTTTATAAATATTTTTTAAAAGCTGTATTGCATTTAGTTTGCATCTTAAGGACCCAAGATGGACATCCACCAGAGGAGAAACATCAGATTGTATATTGATAATAAATCATTAAACAAATTTATGAAATATGCCTCCTAGATATTGACACCGCAGTTGAGGTAGTGGTACACAACGCAGTGCTGAAACTAGGAGGCTTCACATAACGACAAGTGTTTGGGTGTTAGCTTGCCCCATAAATTCCAATAGGTTTGGAAAAACTCACATTCTGAACCACACCTATTGGTCAATTTAGTAGGTACGCCTGTTCAATGTCTCATCACAAAAAGCATTGAGTTGCTTTTGAATGCTTATAATAGTCTTGTTTTTTTTAGATGATTTTCGAAAGCGCTGAAGTTGAATGAATAACAACGGATCTCACCACAGCGTCTCATTGGCCGAAGGATAAAGGTTGATGCGGTCACTGGTCATCTGCTGGCTGAGGGACAGTATCAGGGCTATGAAATATACTGAATACACACAGAGATGGCATGAAAACATTGTCATCGTCTCCATCGTCGTCGTAATCATCATCAATGACATTTGTCGAGGTCTTACGGAAGGAAGCCACGGCCACCGGGTCCAGAGTGAGGAAGCCTCTCAAGGCCATCGACGTCTTGGCCAGGTTGACCCTACGACGATACGCCCAACTTCAGATGGTAATTTCATACAGAAACACAAATCTCGGAGGTGCTGTTTTTGCCCACAGAGACCTGTCGAATGCGGACACGGTGCTGATGGCCAACAGCAGGTAGAGCAGAGACTGAGCCGGGTAGGCCAGAGGGTGGTACTGCTGCAGCAGGTTGTGCAGCGTGGTCATCTGCTCGCCGGCCAACACGTACACCACGATGATGTTCCACACCGCATAGCCAGCCAGGAACCCATGAGAGAACAGACCGACCACCCTGCAAGTGGAAGACCCACGACCGTATTTATGTGTTCAATTTATAGACCTGATGTTGCTTCATGAGCGGGTTGCCTGGATTTCTCGTTTCTGGTTTTCCATCGGTAGCGGACACCTAGTGCTCTCTTTTAAAGGATGACAGTGGTTTAAGCTATTCTTACAAAAATATTCTTCAGTGCATTAGTCAGTGGACATGTCTTCCAGAGAGAGGTTCAGGTTCCCTTTTCTACCCCTGAACCCCACTGTAGCTTTGTCATAACAACTTAGCAAACAGCTTGGGATAGTTAAAGTGAAAAGGAGCTGATATCATGCTACATGCCTGTTTTGCTTGAGCGCTCACACGTCTCAACGAACCTGAAGCCATTGTGAACCTTCAGAGAGACGTCCCTGGTGGTCCAGATCTGCCTGGGGTCCATGTAGTCCTCAGTCAGCTCCGAGTGCCTGAGCTGCTCCACTCGGTCGGCCTGGAAACGCCCTGCGCACACACAGGTCACCCTCACACAAAGACCAACATGTTCTGGAGACACCTGTAGAAACTACCTTGGAAACATCATTGTGCCAAAGTTTTGGGTCAACCCTAAATTCAATTCAAATTCAAAAAAACACTTTACTGATCCCAAGGGAAAACTAAATGTTGTAACTCATGTTAATTCATATTCTTCTGAAAGAGCTCAGTTGATGTAAACCAATGGTTTGAAACAAGAAAAAAATTTGACTTTTTCAATAGAAAATTGAAAGAGGAACTCAACACCTTTCACATATAAGATTCCCACTCACGGTTCCTTTCCACAAAAACTTTTCCGACCGGCTGGCTGTGTCCGTGGGGGGCGGAGAACAGGGAATGCTGCGGAATGGGAGACTGAGCGTCGGTGATGATGTCTTCGTCCTCAGCTTCCAGATCGTTGCTGTAGTGCTCCGTCGCCTTCGCCTTCCTGTCAATGGAGAAAGCATAGAAGAGTTTGAAAGAAAAAGTGACCAGAAACCGGCAAACCATAAATAACTGTAGAAAAATGTGAAGACGAGCGAAGCAGTTCCAGCTCAGAAAAACGGACTGCGAAATATACGTTACGACGATGGATTAAGACAGAAAAACAAAAGAAAAAAACTCTCATATATTATGATTAATCTCAGAAATGTTCTAGAAAAACACTGGGAAACTTCTTATTTACACTTTCTGACTTAGGAAATTTCTGAGTTTCAAAAGTCAAAACTTTTTTAGAGAATGTTTACAAATTTCTTATTTTTGAAAAATCAAACATTTATGACTTTTGAAACTGACAGATAATTTCTGAAATTATTCTAAAAATTGATGATCTCTTGGGGGGGATATTTACTATTGTTTCTCAATCTAATGACATGGTCACCACGGTGTACATTAGGTCTAGAATCAGATTTCACATTAGATCTAGAATCAGATTTCACATTAAAGTGAACATTTTTAAAAACTATTAATAAACAATAACTGAAGATAAAGCGATATTTCCACCAAAACAAACAACTGTCTCCATGATTTGCATTTTTGAAATGGCTCTGGGTAAAAATCAGCTCATAAAAGTCATGACTTCTAGTCAATGCATTTCTTGCTCAGTTAATCCTTACTCTATTTGTAATCGGAGCTGCTAAGTTGTTCTCACTTCCTCGTTCTCTCGTTGTTTGTTTTTAACCAGTAACTCTTGAACTTCCTCTGCTTGACGTCAGATCGGTCCGATGTTTTAAATCCTGCTGCAGGTACTGGTACTTACTTCTTCCTTTTTGTCTTCCTGGTGACGGCGACAGTCATCTCCTCTCCTTCCCCGGCCGCCTCGGCCGTGCTGCCGTTTGGCACATCCCCTTGTTCTGTTTCCTGATCTGTCCCAGCGACACACGGTCAGACACACTCTGTGACAGGCACTCTGCTCAGATCATTGCGTCTTGGGGAGGGCCTCGGCGCTGTCAATCACCCTTGTGTGCCTCTGCCCCCTTTCTCTCGGCTACTCTACAGGCAGTTCTTTCATGAACGCTAAGGCGAGTTAGCATGGCCGCAAATGACAGCGGATACGTGGTTTTCCTGGAATGGTGATTTGCTTCTCCGCTACAAGCACATTTAGCAGCATGCGTACAAGAATGATTGACAGCGCTAAGACCTGCCTCTTAGCTCTGACTGGTTGTTTTTGATGCATTTCTTCATATGGCAGTAGTAAAAACAAATGGATTTTTTTCAAAGAAAAACAATAATAGTTGTAAGTCAGATACTGCAGCTTTAAAGACAGATTTGACTCCAACCCTCTTTCAGCGTAAATGCTCATACCAATAGTTGACGCCTTTTTCTTCTTCTTCTTCCTGTGCGGCGCCGCGTCGTGCAGATCCGGGGTCAGACGGTCTCTGCTGTCGGAGTGGCTCCTGTCCTCCGCCTCCACCTCCAGCCCCGCTGCGGCACGAAACAACGGAGTGAAGCGGCAACACAGCAGCGGGCGAGCGGGCGGAGCCGCCGCGAGGTGGCGCTCGCTCACCTTCGCCCTGCTCCTCCGCCTCAGTCGCCTCCTTCCTCGCTTTCTTCTTCTTGCTCTTCACCGTCGGCATGGCGACGTCTCCCGGTGACGACGCCGGAGCTCAAGGCTTCTTCAGCGGGAAGGCCGCCGGAGGCGCGCGAGGACGGCGCCGCGAGGCCGCCACCTCTCCGGGACTGATTTAGGTCACGAGATGAACGTTTAATGGGGATTTCGAAGGCGGGCAGGCCGGGCGGTGCTGCATGTCAGAGGAAGCTGGATTAGCCGGAGGACAGGTGGCGGGGCGACGCTTTGGGACACAGATCAAAAAGCACAGGGCACGCGCTTCCCACAAGGTGAGTTTCATGCACCTCTCAGTTCATCTGCCAATGTCTTTAAAGGGACAGTGTTATGTACTTTCCAGTCACTGACACAATCAATTAACCATGTTAACTTCAGTTGCTATGAAATTGCCTCAAATATCAAACAAGACTCAAAACAAATTAGACTTTGTAATTTAACTACTTGAAATCGGGCCTCTGTCTCTTTAAAAAATCCTGCTCTTTCTGAAACTCCGCCTCCAGGAAGTCATCACCTGTCCTCACAACGTCAGAAGGTTAAAGATGTTAACAGCAAAGGGTTAACCACATTAACCCTTTAATGTTAAGCTCAGCAGATTCGCAGTTCCAACAGATGCTTGCTAATTGCTGCTGACTAGTCTGAAGGAGCTGAGTGGAGGGAGGAGAGCTCTAAGAGAAGGAAGCTTGGAAAGCTGAATGGTTGCCATGAAAATTAAAGGATTTCTCTAACAGGCATGAAAGAATCAAGGCGACACTGCAGGTTTTTGATGAGGGAATAACATCAGATGATGGAAAGTTAAAAAAAAAAGTCATAATTTTTTAACACTGCCCCTTTAAAGAAAGTAATTAGATGATGTTTCTCAATTGGTTTTTGTAAAGTCAAGTCTCAAATCAAGTCTTTTGCCCCAATTCCAAGTCAAGTCTTAAATCTCTGTTGACTGATGAAATTCTAGCTCTTTAACAGCGCAGTACTGTCCAGTGATGACACAGTTACTTTGAGAAAGTAACTTTCATCAGATTACTGATTGCTCCTTGAAAAAGTAACGTTGCTTACCATTACTTGACTTGGAAAGTAACAAAGTTACATTAAAAGTAACTTTGTTACTTTCTGCAGCTGCTAACAACAACAACAACAACAACGCTCCGCCACCTGTGAACATCACATTGATCTTTGCCAATACTTCATTGTAAATTGTTTTATAATGATGACATCAACAATGTGTCTCCACTTATATGGTTGAACCGAAGGTGAGATTGTTTAAGGGTAAAAAAAAAAAAACTTTAGTGCATGTTTTTGTGTGTTTCTATTGTCTGGAAAACTATAAATAGGATTTCAGCCCCCCCCTCGCCCCGCCCGGCCCCCCCAGCCCCAGCCTCCAGATTCTGCGTTACGGCCCTGTGTTTGCTGTCCCAACGCACAGAGCTCCTCCTGCGGCTCCACAACTCAGACGGCTGCACAGATTTGTAACATTTATCTTAATATTAATAATTATAATGGCGTTTAGTTGCACAACTTTACAGACTCATTCACTTGTGGCCGTTTTCACGTTTATTACGTTTAGTCTCGATGTTTGCAGTCTGTTGTAGCGCAACTACTGGGGTACTTCTACCCTTGTAGGAGTAGTGTCTAAAAATGATGTTCAAAAAATATTAATAAAAAGAGATTAACACTCTCTTGTGTTAAATTTCTGAAAGAATTAAACAAAGTGGGGCTTAATTTTGTCTTGGAGACATATTTGTGTGGTTACTACAAAGCAGCGAACAAGAATTAGCCACTTGTTTTTCCCTCCACACTGCAAAAACAGAAAATCTCATCAAGTATTTTTATTCTAGTTTCCAGTGCAAATATCTTAGTACACTTGAAATAAGACAAAACTAACCTTAATGAAAATAAATGAAGTCACCAGGTGTGATGGTGTTTATGTCAGAGTCAAAGACCTGATCCTGACCTTTTTTTGGGGGGTTTTTTTCAAACAGAAAGGACTCTTGCTCCAAACACTCAAGACTTACAGTCTCATGGTTTACAACTCAAATCTTATTGAAAGTCTCTCTCCCATGCAGTCAGGGGTAAAAGCAGTGTGTACGCTGCAGGCCATGGCTCTGACATGCGACTACTCCTTCCACTGGCAGGTTATTTTACTTCTAATAGGGAAAATGTCTGGTTGTAACCCAAATAATCTGCCAGACAAACGTTTTCATCCATATTGAGGAATCACTTACCTAAAACAAACTCGTACATCTTGCTGAGAACTTAACTGTAGGTTATGCTACAGTCCATACCTGCAATTTGATCAGGCTAAACTTGAGCATCTATTTTAATGACAAGGGCATTTAAAAAAAAAAAAAAACAACTCTTGAACTGTTTTTAGGGATTTGAAATTTAAGGACATTCTGATCAAATCTTGTCATTGTATTGACCTTATAAAAAATATGTACTGGTTCTTGTGTCAGCTCACCTGAAACGCTGAGTGTCTATAGAGATAAAATCCTGCGGTTGGTCCCTCTGTGTATTTGATCTTATCAAGGTGAAGGAGGAAAAACTCCTCTTCCTGCCCTTTGTCCTTTATCTCTCAGCTCTCTGGTTGGGTTTAATCGTAGAACTGCCTTCGAAACCGACTTCTGGGCTCTCCGGATGGAAAGCCGGACGCCTAAACAAAAGGTGAGGAGTTGAACGACAGCTGAAAGGAGGCACAGACTACAGGAGGTCTGCGCCTCCCCAAACTCCTCTCAGGGTTTAGAGTGGATCATGTGCTGAGCCCTGGGAGATCCTGGAGGTTTTCTGATTGGCTCATCAGATGTGATGTCACCCGCAAACAGGAAACAATTTGTTATGTCGCATTTGCTGTGCTTAAAATACAGTGTTGTGACAAGACTGTCCTTCGGTCAGTCAGTTTTCTCTTGCTTAGAAAAACTAACTAGAATAGAAATAAATGTGTTTTGAAAATGTCTTTTGGATTAAATGTCACTCCGCTCTAGAAATGTTTCACAAAATGCATCTAGGAAAATTCTGAAATACCATAAAGAGGCAGCAGAAACTCTATGTGAGTTTAACAGGGTCTGACTTGGCAGAAACCAGGTCAGTAGAGTGAATCCTATTAGAACGACACACAGGCAAACACATGCTGCTCCCACATTAAGTACTGCAATGTGCACATATGACAACAGTCGTGTGTTTTTTCAGATTTACTTCCCCGTCAAGCAAAAGCGTCAACAATAATAACAACGGTAAAATCTAACATTAGGCTCATCCCCTCTCATTATCAGATAAAATATCTACTCAAACCCCTTCCTCTCCTCCTCCCCCCCCGCCTCACTTCCTGTCCTCTGTAATGCCGCTCTACGCTGACCGTCACCCGGGTGTGTTTAGATGGATGACAGTCGGTCCTGCATGATACAGTGAGCAGACACTAATCCTCCGGTTAAATCGCCTGAGCATCATCTGTCCAGCAGGGGATTAACCTGAGAACCACATGGGGGGTCAACTCAAAAAGCCTGACCCAAACACAGGGTCCCGTAGCCACGGAGACGGGCTCCTTCAGTCAGTACTGGGAATCCAAACGTATGTATCTGAATCAGGGCCTGTATTATCTGCTTTCCAGCCCCATAGTGCCATTTCGTAACACAATCAAGTAACTATGTTACCGTCGCTTGTTTGAAAAAAATGCTGTGTATGTCAAACATGACCTCGAAGGGAGAAAATGTGCAGAGAGCGCGCGAGAGAAAGGCGTCGTCTCAAAGGAGAACCGTGGCGGCGTGGTTTGAGATGCCGGAAAGGCAAATCTCTCTGAGCATACTGGAAGCTGAGTCTTTGATAGAGCCTCTCAACACCAAAATTAGACGACAACAACAACAACAGCCTGGAAGAACATGAGTCCTTCTGGTGTCAGAAGAGGCCTGCCTGAGTTCAGCTTAAAGTGGGTTTTCTCCATCATTTTCTGAAGAACCTGTGGCAGAATATCCTGGCTCCTCTGCCTGCAGTTGAGGCCTTTCACCTCTAGGTGTCAGTGTGGCCTTTCACCTCCTTCCTGATGTTTTCACGCTCACTTTACAGATTCTTTACACTCAGTAGGCGTCAGCAGGGCTCACGACAGGTCGCCCTCTGCCCACCTGCGACACTGACCAGGAAGATGCTGCCATGGCAACCGCTGCTCTGCGTTCCGCCATGTTGTTTTCTTCTTACAGGTGTCGTGAAATGACCTGATTCTGTCCATTCGCGCCTTCTGATTGCAGTGTGAACAATGATTAGAAGCTGAAGCAATGACTGAAACATGGACGAAACGACATTCCAATGAATTTAAATCAGATTCTAATTTATTATAAGACACAAATTAGCATAGAAACATATACATTTCTCTATTTATTCTATTAACCACCCATCATGAGGTGGGATGGGGTGGTTATAATTTCCATTAAAGGGGCAGTATTGTGTAAAATATAACCAGCAAAATTTTTGTGAATTTTGCCCCATTTGTTCAGTGGCTGACTTTTAATTATTAATTTGAATTATTTTAATTAGATGCAGTCACTGGCAGCTCCCTTCTACCCTACGTGGAGTCTCATGTATGAGATTTCACACATAATGGTTGCCAGGTGGATGACATCAGGCCTTAGCGACGGGACGTGACAGCGGCAGCGGGTGTAAAGGAACGTCAATGCGGCTCTCTAGACAAAGCAGAGACAAAGAGCGCTGGCTAATTACAGCAGCCGTCAACAGGCTTCCTTAAAGACGGAGGCGTGCTCCCTCTGCCTCCTCACACTGCTGCCGCTCGCGTTATTTATAGAGCAGCGAGCAACACACACACACACACACATGCACACACACCCACTCCCACATCTTCAACGATTAGACGCGTTTGGCCCGGAGACACTTGGCTGCCGGGCTGATTTTCATTCTGGCTTTTATAAAATAAGATGATGTGAAAACCGTGGACTCCAGCATCTGAGACGTGACAACAGGGAAGAATGTAAATAACAGGGATCGGCCCCGGGGGGGCGCGTCCAGGTTGTGTACTCGGCCCCTTTCAGATGTGACACATCGGTTGAGTAACTGCAGCTCAACTAGGAGACCTGGAAAATTACTGACACCTTTCTGACAAATAAAGATACAAAGAAATGGATCCATATAATAGGGAATATGGTAATATGACTAACCGCTGTGGGTGCCATAGTGCAGGGGGCGGCATAGCAGCTGCAAAACAAAACAAGCCACTTCACTGTTTCTATAATCGCGACTGGATTTGTTCAGCTCTCCCTCTCAATGTTAAACCAGGCCGGTCACAGCCGAGTGGAACGACTCAACATTCAGCTCTTTTAAAAACACACTTTTGAATTCACACCATGCGTGTTTCTTTTTTGAAAACCTACGTTCATCCATTGTTTGTGGCCTCTTAATCCTCAAACGGTCGCAGCGGCGCTCTCTCCAGGGTCCGGTGGGCGAGAGGCTAGACAGGTCGATAGTCCATTAGAGGGAAGACACACATGCTTGCACACATTCACTACTGACCTGGTCATTTAACCAAGTCTGCCTGTTTTCAAACTGCAGGAAGAGGCCAGAGCACCCAGAGTGATCCCAGCCATTCCCACGGAGACAATGCAAACTCCGTAAAAAGAGGGATTTGAACCTTTACAGCGTTTTAAAAATGAACATGTCTGAGGTGTGTGTTTTAAAGTGGTTCAAAGAAAAGCTTCATTTCTATCATGACTTTGCTAACACTGTGAGGAGGTTCCCTCCTGCTCCACCGTCTTCAAATTAAACCAGAGTTATGTCAAACGTTTGTGCAGCACAAATTTCCGTTTGTGCGGCTTTCATTTTAATTCCATTAAGCAATGCTTCCAGAGGTCATCGAAGGTCAACCAGCCCCACCACGCTAACACAATCAAATGAAATGTGGTGTCGGTGAACTCTGCCACATTTGTGCAGCACAAATTTTTGTAGATCTCAGTGGTCACCAGAGGAATTAGCAAAATGAGCAAAATCACACAAAATGTATTTAAATTAGCCATGTTTGTGCTGCTTTGTGCATCTAAAGTAGCAGTAGCAAAGTAGATTTGCACAATTTTTTGAAAGTGTGGTTGGGAAGGAAAAGAGGTCCAGATGACCTCTGGTGAACTTTTATGAATGTCTTTGAAATAATAGGTGTCAAACGATATTGCAGCACAAATAAGGATTTGTGCTGCAATATCATTTGGGTTTGCAGCAGGAAACAGACATAAAGGCATCAAAATTTCTAATGAATCCCAAAATAAATTGCCCTGCATTTGTTTTCCTGTCCTCTGATGATCCGTCTGTTTCATTCAGGAATTAAAAAAAGTTGTTTCGTCACTCTAATTTCCAGGACAGTCATATAAATAAAAGGCTGTTTGGGCTTCCCTGATACAAATGTAAACATTTTCGGGGCGTTCTGGTAATTTGGTGAATTTTCGACCAATTACATCCATCGCTCGGCCGTTTTGTTTCGCCGGCGTTTATCTGAGCGCGGCACATTATACTCTGTTTATCCTGCCCTGAAAGGGGGAGCTGGAAGTAATTACCATCATCCAGGCCTGATGGCTGCGTCCTCTGTTTGCCGCTGCGGCTTGATGTCGCTTTTCCAGCCACAACACAAGCAGAACACAGAAGGCAGGCGGAGATAAATGGAGGGAGCAGAGATACCGAGGGGGCGCGAGCCAAACACCAACTGCAGAACAAGAAGATTCTGGCGCAGAGTTAATGTTTTTATCCCAATTTATTAGGGATCCTGTTGCCGCGGTGAATGTTTTAACACATGCACTCGTTACGAAGCAGGTCGGTTGCTTCTGGTTCAACATTTACAGCTCACAGTTGACATGAAAGGGAGAAATAAGAACAAATGAGAACAAGAAATAAGAACGAGCGAGGATTCATAAAGCAGATGGGAAGGGAGGACGAATCCGGAGGCAGGAGGCGTCGCTCTGATTATCTCCCTTCAAGATAATCTAACAAAATAAACTGAAATAAGCCAATAAAATGAGTTCAGCACCTTTGGATATGCTAGATTTTATTTATGCAGATTTTTCTGGACGAAATCCTCCCAAGTTCCATGTGAGCGGATGAAAGACGCCTAGAACAATTTGGAAATGTAGGAAACATTTAAAATGAACATTTGGGACTAATTTCGGATCCCCTTCCATATTGTGAACCCATCTGCTGACTCAGCAGATGGGTTCACAATGTACAATGCTGTGAAACTTTGGTGTTGAGTAACTTCCCTATTTTATTTATTTCAGTTTCTATAGCAAAATACCACAATATGGATATCCTATTGTAACATAGGACGTTGAAATTCAGAAGTGCAAGAATGAGCAATTAATATCAAATCAGGATTATGTGACAATAGCTGGTAGTTTTTTGGTTGAAATATTGACAGCTTTGGGCACCAAAACATACTTAAAGGGCCAGTACTATGTATTTACCATAGTATCATAGCACAATCAACTAACTTTGTTACCTTCAGTTGTTATGAAAATGCTACATATATCAAATATGACTAAAAAAAATTTGACTTCAAATTTGGGCTCTGTCCCTTTAACAAACTCCTGCTCTTTCTGAAACTCCGCCTTCAGGGAATCGTCACAACATGGCTCCTCTATCAACTGCTTAGTGATGTTTTTAACCAGCATTTCATTGTGGAGTAGCTCTTATGACGAGCTCAGCTGACGCTCAGTTCCACCAGGTGTTTGCTAGTTGCTGCTGGCTAGTCTGAAGGAACTGGGAGGGGGAGGGCTGCTCTGTGAGACAGAAGCTCGGAAACCGGAGCCAAATGGTTGCCAGTGGAGAGTAAAAGGATTTCTCAAACACGCATGAAAGAATGAAAGCGACACTCCAGGCATGTTTTTGGTGAGATAATGACATTATAACATGATGTAAAGCTTTTGACGTTTTCATGAACAATATATTTTGAGTGAGAACGACTCCTGGGGCCTCTCTGCTAATTCCTAACGAAGAGCATCGATCTTCGGGTGCGACTCCCAAAACACATTTTGAAGTTCTCAGAATGAGCTCAGAATCGCAGTCAGACTCTTTATGGTTGTGTGAAGCTCCGGACGTCAGCCAGTAGCCCATCTGTCCCTGACTTCATGTTTTCCACAGAGCCTAAAGGAGAAATGGATCGCCCTAACGTCATGTACAAAGACCTGCTTGTGTTCGTATGAAACCTGGATGCTGGGCGTGTTTCACAGCAACACTTCAGTTAGGAGCCAACCTGTCTTTGTTTACTTCCTGGCCGGAGAAGCGTGGACTCACCGAAACAGGAGCAGAACTCCAGAGAGTGAGACTTTTTGTCAGTCACAAGAAAACGAGTCAAAGAACCCAGAAGGAGAAAACTGCTTCCAGAGCAGGAAATTCTCCTCCTCTGCTTCCTTCTTCTCCTGCTCCCACAAACAGGATTTCTGCGTTTTTCCCCGTTAAGGCGCTGTGCATAAATAGCAAAGCTCTGCCCCAAATTATAAAATTGCTTTCCCTTTTTAGCCAAGACCCTGAGGAAAGAGAATTAGCCTTGACTCTTGGAGTGATGGGAGCTTTTTGATCATTAGGTTGACATGAAAACTAACAGGGCATCAAGAAGCTTAAACTTTCCTCTTTGATATAACGTGTAGTTAGAATAGCTTAGATTATGCTGAAACGATTAATCGTGATTAATCGGTTCTTGAAATAATTTGCAGCTAATTTAATAATCCATAAATCATTAACTGGAGTACACAAACTATAAAAAACAAAAATTGCAATTTGCTGAAATAATAACACAACCAGAGCAGTAATTAAACCAAAACTGTTAAACTGTTTGACTTTCTAAGTTTCCTGAGTTTGAAAAGCTAAAAGTAGCAATCCAAGCATGCGGGTCATTTAAAAGAAAATATTTTCTCCTAATAGCGCCGCTCTTGGTTCTTTCTCAGCGTTGTCCAGGCGACAAACTAAAACAGTTTCTTATAATTCAAATCCACTAGCCGTGTGTCACTGTGGAACCATGCAACCTTTAAAATTACGATGCGGACACACACACACACACACACACACACGCACACACACACACACACACCCCCACCCCCCCACACACACACAGCAGAGGGCTGGGCGTAGCAGGTCTCTATCGATTGCTTTCGTTCATCTTACATTGCGTTATGACAACACAGTAAACACACCGGCGTTAATTAGCGACCAATCACAGCATCTGAAGCAAAAATGTTTCTCCAATTACTCGTCTTAAAACATTTGTCCTGCAGCTTTTCTGCAAACACACGATGAGCAACTGGAGGAAGTTCAATAGAAGAGAGTGCAGCGCTGCAGTGAAGTCGCACATCAATGAAAACCGGCTTGCGCGTGTGTGT
The DNA here is from genome assembly GCA_911649635.1 of Poeciliopsis gracilis. Lineage (NCBI taxonomy): Eukaryota > Metazoa > Chordata > Actinopteri > Cyprinodontiformes > Poeciliidae > Poeciliopsis > Poeciliopsis gracilis. The sequence continues at coordinate 2,006,708 of CAJVRI010001532.1, forward strand.
GTGTGTGTGTGTGTGTGTGCGTGCGTGTGTGTGTGTGTGTGTGTGTGAGAGAGTCAGGGAATCCTCTGGGGAATTCATTTTCTTCACACTGAAGGAGCTTTGGAAGCAGAGAAAGAGGAGGAAAAAATTGCTCAGAAATTCACTCGCTTTTACCCAAGATTGTAACAAGCTCTGCAGCAATGTTAAGAGTTCCTCTGCACACACACACACACACACACACACACACACACACACACACGCACACACACACACACACACACACACACACACACACACACACACATATCACAGCAGGGTGTGTTACGCCTGGGTTGCATCAGCAGCAGCAGGAGCGGCTCAGTGGTCATGAACAGACTTTTAAATCATCCTGTAGGCTGCATTCGTTAAACATTAGGCAGGATCAGTGTGTTGCCCCGCTGCATGGCTTCTTATTTATATAACCTCTTGGTAAACACATTTCTAAATTCTCAAGTTATTGCACTCAATGTAGCTTAAATTAGGAGCTTCAGGTGAGATTTCTGCTCTGTCACAGCAGTCTGTGTGCTGTTTAGTAGAAATAACAGTTGACTATAATTTAATGCCTTGAAATTGGGTCTCTGTCTCTTTAAGAAGCTCCTGTTCTTTCTGAAACTTTGCCTCCAGGAAGTCCTCACAACATTCTTATTCATTAAAGTGGCAGTACTATGCATTTTCCTGGCACATAATGACATTTATAGCAATCAAGAAACTGTTACCTTCAGATGTTTACAAAATCTAATATAAAAATATATTATAAATGACCAAAGAAAATGTACTTCCTGATTTAATACTTTGAAATTAGGTCTTTGTCTCTTTCTGAAGCTCCTCTACAGGAAATCATCGTAACATTGTTCCCCTATTAACCTTTTAGCAGCGTTTTAACCAGCGTTTAACTCAGAAGTAGCTCCTATAATATCAGAATTAGTTTATTTCGTTTATTTTCACAGCCCGCGCTCAGCAATCGGATGTTACTACGGTCGGAAACCACAAACGAGACAACAGTAGGAAGTAGTTGCATGGTGATGGCGCACCATGTTTTTAATGACTTACCACGTGAACAAACGAACTCAAGTGTTTTTAATTGCCTCGTTTTAATTTTCAAAATTAGCGCAATGTCAACAACTGGCGGAACTACGTTTATTTTTATCAGAAATGTAGTTGGTGATAGTGATGCACTGAAGCCAGTGGGGGTGGTCATTTATTTTCAATGTGTTGAAAGGGTAGTAAATTATAAATAAAGTATTTACAATATTAGTAAATGCTGGTTATCGGCCATAACGGCGATAGCAACATTGGATATCGATATCGGTCCAAATCTTCGATTTTTTTTCAAAGTCAGAAAAAGCCAGTTGTAATTTAAACTTTGAACTTACACAAACCTGCATTCTCTTGTGAAACGTGTCTTCATACAGCGAAACGTAATAAATGAGAAAGAATGTTAAGTATCCACCTTGCTGCATTTTTCCTTCCCATCCCCTTCATGCTGCATTCTCTGAAGTGTTTTTTTTTTTTTCTGCATTTTATCCATCCTTTTACAAAGTCCACAGTTTTCTCTGCAGGAAGCAGGCGCTGAAAAAGAAGCCCGCAGTGTTTTCACACGTAGTTGCTCGGATTATTACAAACCCCGGAGCATCTCTCTTTTTCTCTTTTTTTTTTTCCCTTTCCTTTCCCTCTCCGCAGTACCATTTATTTATTTTTGATCCCAAAATATCTGGCAGAGGAAATGAGGCTCCGCGTTTAGACCTTTGAGTTTACGCTCTGCGACCATCACATGTCATCTTTGCTCCATTTTCCCTTGTAAAGGGACGTTTCCCACATCCGACTGGAGCCTCGAGCGCGGCGGAGAGAAATTAAACTGATGGAAAGAGTGAATTCCTAGCTCTCATTCTGATGATCGAATTGACGCCGTAGGTCTTGCGCATGTCACTGTAATCTCGGATTTTACGTCATTTTCAACTCAGCGGCGCCAAAGTAATGCAGCTAAGGCGTCCCAGAGTCACGGTGCTTGTTTTCATATTTGATGTACTTGGATCCAACAACATCCACGTTGTGGATTCATCTCTCTTGATGAGGGATGCGAAACATGTTAGTTGTGTACGTCATTCCAGATGTCTTTGTTCATCACCTTATTTGCCTCTGTGAAGGTTTATTCTGTTGGGCTTCGCTATGTACTGCTTAATGTGTAAATTATGTAATCTGAACTTTTTTTTTTCCACATTCATTTTCAGCCTGAAATACTAGTAATTACAGGAGCATATAAATTTTGAGAGAATTTCCGGACCTTCAATCATTTGAGTCGCCGTAATCTTGTCTTAAATCTGAAGTTAATGAAGCAACAGCCCTGTGGCTCCAAACGAGTCACTAAATAATACCTGACTCAGAGTCGAGAGCGAGTTGCAAAATTTGTTTTCAATGAGTTAATACGTTAATGGGTGCCATCTGTGTATCCTAGAGGACTGGAGGGCTAACTCAGTCCAACACACACGAATGCAGGGTGGGGCTCTCCGACTTGAGTCCAACCCTGTGGACTTTATGTCAGAGCCGACCAGTTAACTTAACGTGTCCTGAAGTAAACCAGCGTATTATTTGAATTAAGATTTTATTTCATTTGATTTTTTTACTATAATTTGAGTGAGCAGTGTAACTTCTCCCGCTTTTAAGCTTTTGTTTAACATCTTCCGGCTCCATGTGGCAGTCTGTGGTAAACGCTGGGTGAGTCAAACGCTAATCATCTGTGTGATCGATGGGAGCAGAACGAGGCGGCGCTGCGCTTGATACAGGCTAAGAAACTTCTGCCCCTTTTCTTAAATTTATTTCTTCAGAGTACAACAAATAGATCAGCACAACTTCATACCATGATTTCCTGTGTAGTTTTCTCTGCGCTCTACGCGTCGTACGTTTGTGTGTCACAGAAGCCCGACCCGAATTTTGGCTTGGCCTCGGGCCATGAATCTAAACTGTAGAAAGTCAAGCAAATCTTCCTGTCATCTGTTGGCTTTCTCTATTTTGACACTTTTACATCAAACCAGGATGTTGCAAGTATTAAAGCGTTCCCTCTGCAGCCCTTACGCTAACTGAGCTTTGGAGCTATTACTGGATCCAGATGAAAGCAAAACGAGAAGAAAAAAAAAAATACCCAAGAATTCTGAAAAAACTTTACCTTAAAAGTCTTTAATGTCATTTATGGCGTCTTCGGCACACACCAAGTTCAACATTAAAGGCAACAGAAGCGAAATGCACCGAGTCTGGACAGAGAAGTACTGTCGAAAGGACAACCTGAAAGAACAAAAGTCTTCATAGTTCACACAAATAAATATCTGAAGCTGACAGGTCAGTGCAGTTCTAAGTATTAAAAAGGAGAAAGCGCCCCAACGCCTGACGATGGCTCAAGGGGAGACGAAGAGATGGGTTTAACTTTAGAAAACATCAGAACCTGCCACCGGATCTCCACCGTAGGTCTCTGTGAACGTTTAAAAGATGAACAAGCACCTTTCCAGGCGACTCCCAAGTCCTGGTTTAACAGTGCCGCCAACTTCAATCTCCTGGATACCCAGCAAAAGATTTGGCAAAAGTACTCAGTCTCTTTACCACGTGGGAGCAAAAGGGTTTGCACTCAACAGAGTGAGGTCTAGTATGAAATCTCTACAGGGTCAACTTTGGTATACAGGTTTTCCTATCCATGTTTCTGTGGATGGAGTTCCTGCTGGCAGGCTTCATGGTTCCTGGCTGTCAAAGGGCAGAAAACCAGGACGTCTTCCTCAAGACTTGTGTTGTCGTCAAAGGTAGTTGTGTCCCGTTGATCACAAATTCACTCGAACTTCCCGAAGGACTACCCTTCGGCTTCAAACGTTGGTCTAGTCCAAGAGTTCCGGCGCTCCGTCGACTATCGATCCACGTTCACCGCACTTCCCCGGGCGTGAGCACGCACCCGCGCGCGAGCGTCCTATCGCTGGTGTCCGCGGCGTGCGCGTGCCCCCCGCGTCACGCCGAGCTGAGGCTGTCGAAGCCGCAGAACTTCCACCGTTTCTCCAGGGTCGCCCCGACGCCGCTCAGCTCCTGCCGGAACATGCTGGGCAGACGCACCATGAGGCGCTCCAGCTCCCCGGCAGACACCTGGCAGAGGTCAGCAGAGGACACGCTGTGAGGACAGAGCCGCTCACCGCCCTTCCAAATCTAAATCTTGTTGAGAGAACATGTTGGTTTTTGAGAAACAGAGCAACAATCTGTTTTAACATTCAGTGCTGAGTAATCAATCGAGATTCTTTTGCTTGTTTCTGTTGCTGTTTAGTTACGACAGTTAAAACATCCTCAGAGCTGCAGCCGAGCTGACAACCAAAACGCGCGCAAACCTCACTCCAAATTAAAATGATATCAATGTAAACAGAGAACTCCAAATAGTCTTCTTTAGACAGTCCGAAAGACACGATTTCTGACCAAAACTATAAATATAGATCATTCCACAATCAATATTTTAAATGTCGATACCTTTGAGTCCAGCCGCTGAATGTACGACCAGAGATACTCAAGGTTGGCTCCGAATGGATGGACATGGAGGAAGGTGGAGATGATGCCTGAAGAAAGAAAGGAAGAAAACAAAAAAAACACTTGTGTGTAACAGTCGGGCGGTAAGGAATGGTTGAAAGGCAGCGATCCAAATCTTGTCCGTATGACTGAAGATGAGACTTTTCATGCATGAATTATGATCCTTTATGTCAGGGTTTTTTCCAAAGTGTTTTTGATTTTCTTAAAGCATAAAAAATTATTTTTCTACGACATTTTTCTCAGTGATCCGTTGTGAGTTTCTCCAAATACAAAGTTGGTATTTGGAAAACACATCACTGGTACTGTTCTTTCAGCGTCACTTGATTTCACACTATCACTGTAAGAGTCCTCTGCAGTAGAAGGACGGACTGCTTTATTATCCGTCGGCCATATTGGATTTAACAAAACATTTCTTGCACTTGCAGTGGATGGCCAGTAGTTGGCAGTGTACTGTATGACACACATGTGACCACATCAGTTGTCTGTGTGCATTTCTAGCGTAAAAATCCACAAGAAGCACAAGTAAATAGTTTTTAGACGGCTGTCCACTGCGGTGACCGCTACGCATGAAAGGGTTAATTTGTCCAAACAGGCCCACATGTGTTTCTTAAACATGTCGACAGTTTTGGCCCACGTGACAAAAGGTTTGAGCGCCCCCCGCACTGGCGTGGATCGCGATTAAGACAAAATGTACCATCAGTATTTAGCTTAACCAGTAGAGAGAAACAGAAAAGGGGAGAGAGCAATAGGGGAACAACAGAGAAGGACGGCTGAGCAGGACTGGATATTAGATGTAACGTTTCCGGCCAGTCTGCTTCGTCATGAAGGGCTGCGCTGTACACAAACGGCAGCATGGCTGCCGTAAAAATATGCTGGCCAGAGCAGAACCAGCTCTCAAGTTGATTACCTCTGAGGCGTCCTGCAGAAGAAAGCAGTCATGCAGAGGGATGGGGGGGAAGGGAAGAGGAGGACTGGGAGGGTTAGGGAATAGAGTGGCGTATCCCTGGAGGATCCTGCAAGCCCAATATTTATTTCCTTGATTTATGTGGCGAGACTCTGGCAATTACAGGCAGAGGCCCTAATTCAATTCCTTCCACCAGACCAGCTCACATGGAACAACGCCACCGGAGGAGAACTGAAGGGTGCGGGGAAGAGGGGCGGGGCGTTTCATCTCCTGGAAACAGTTTTATTTCTACGACGTTGCAGGAAAGAGATCAGCTGCTAGCTGAGGGGAGGATGGACAGGTGGCCGGTTCTGTTGTGTTCCAAATAAATTAGTCCTTCAAATTTGGCCAAGAAAACAGTTTCATGAATCACCATGACAGGGTGTCTGACAGCAGCTGTGCTTTCCTAAGAAATCTGTTGATATTCCGCTAATGTCAAAAACACAATTTCAAAATTGGGGTGTTTCCATTTAATTAGAGATTCGTTCACGTGATAAGTCGTCCTACCCACTTCCTGTTGACGTCTTCTTTGTGGTTTCCCTCAGTAGCAACATCCGGTTGATGGTTCATCATGTGACTCGTGTGATGCGAAGACAAAAAGTCTTTCCGTTACAATTTTGCAAAATACGCTAATTTTGATACAGCTGGGAGAAATAAAACCCCCACAAAATAAGCCTAACTGAAAAATGTGAGTTGGCGTGTTGCCATTCAACAAATTTATTTCCATAATTCCAATTTGCGCAATTACATGCCCTAGTATTTACTACGTGAAAAATTAAGGCAAAACTGTAAGCTATAGATCTGGCATGTAGCAGTTAGCTAATAGAAAGATTAGCTAACTGCTACATGCTATTTAATGCATTACATTAAATAGTGTTAGTAGAAAAACACTATTTAATGTGTTTTGATATATTTTTTTTTTTTACATCAAAAGAAATGCAGCTTATGTTTTGTATTTCCCGTCCTCCTCCTCTGCTTACAGGCAGGGCAGCCCTGGACGAAGACAGAGAGCCGGCCCTCCTCCTTTCTCATATCTGTATTATTTTTTTTCTCTTCCGCTAAGAGAGATAAATGTGCTGGTGCTGTTTCTCTTCGCCGCTTATTTATTTATTTTTGCTGTGGACGCAGCAGCCCAAACGCACACCTATCGGTTTCATTTAATAGCAGCCGCACGGCTTGTGGAACACGAGGGCTTTTAAATGACTAAAGAAAACAGAGGAGACTGAAACAGATCCGGTCCGGATAGCGTGTCCGTGCTGCTGGCGGAGTTCAGGCGGGACGGTCCGGACACCTTCCGTCTTTTATGTTTTAGGTGCTGCTGTGTCGTAAACTCAGTTATATTGCTGACGTCTCCGTACGATGCGGCTCAGCCAACATTCTTTAGCGTTCTGGTTCGGGTGTACCATCCACCTGGAGCAACAGTCGGCCTCCCGACACATCGTCTGTTCTTTAAAGTCGAGCCAGCAGGCGGGGGTCGGCGGCAGCCGCGTCCAAAACGATGAAAAAGTTGTCTAAACCCAAACACGCAGGTTTGAAGTGTTCCTCCTTCAGCCTGTAGCCGCTGGTTGCCTTTCCACTGACCATTCAGTTGCTCAAACTGGAACTACGACAACTGATGTGAAAAACGGGAACGTGCCGATTTCGAAAAAACCTTCAGTGAAAGACTTTGTTGCTACGCTGAGATAGTTTTTCACTGAAATTGGTGTATTTTGCAAAACTGCAATGAAAACAGTTTTATTCGGGTCACATGATCAACAGCCGGACGTTGCCGCAGGAGGAGAAGACAAAGAAGACAACAGGAAGTGGAAGGAGGAGGATGTCTTCTTTAACCACTCATCACAAACAAACAAATTTATTCACATGTGATTTTAATTGTGTTTCTAATTTAATGGAAACATCACACTTGCGAAATTGTGTTTTTTTTTATTTTGTCTTTATGACAGACGTTTTGTAAAGGAAACGGAGCAACAGTCACTTCTGGATCACATTGCTGCTTTCCAAAGAAAAATGGACCTGGACTGGTTATTTTAACCAAATTAAGTTTAAATTCAAATTATTCCACAAGACATCAAATGAGCACATAGTAGCACAGATTAAACTATCTTTTTCTTTTCTTACTTTTTGTCAAGTTACAACCACAAACTGTTTGACCACGCTCCCAGACTCAAAGCATCTCTGCCTCGATTTGATTTTTCTGCCGAAGCATTTAACATTTTCTTTCTCCAGAACAGCCCCAGCCCGATATTTAGCTCAATCGCTAACTGGCTTCTGAAGGAAAGCCGCGTGCTAGCTCTGGCGGTGAAGCAGAGACGGCTCCCACAATGCGCTTCCAGCGCTTTTTTAGGGAACATTTGGCTCACCTAGCAGCAGAGCCTCTTTCTCCGAAGCGACTCCTCCTCTCATGAGCTCTCTCCTCCTGTCTCTGCTGAGGTACAGCGAGGGAACACACCCGTTCACGCTCTGCGGAAACACACACAGGCGTCACGCACCACGTGGAGAAGGTTCCTTCTGAAAACTCGTGCAAAGCCATGAAATGCGTCAAGATGTTCCCGGATTCCTGCACTCGCTTCAAACACGGAGGACCAGGTGTTTTACATTAGCTGCTTTTATTAAAGGTCATTTCTGCGATGCAAATTGACATTAATACATTTTCTTTCTTCATGCAGTATTTGTTGCTGAAATGTTAAACTGTTGGATCAGAATGATTATTTTTGGGGGTTTTACCTTTTCATGAAGCTCTCCATTGGCTCCCTCCACAGATTCACCTTTTCCACTCAACAGCTGCAGAGACACAAAAGACAGAGAACAGAAATTTAATTGGAGAAAAAACGAAAAAAAAAAAAACCCAAAACAAAACAAAACCCATAGATAATTATTCTGTGTTTTTGACACTAAAATAAGAGTCAGAAAATGCTAAAAGCTCGACACGTGACGACTGCAACCAAAAATAAAGGCTGACAAGTTTATTAGAAATACAATTCAACAATGTTTTAAAGTAACAGAATACCTAAAAACATTTGAGGAATTATTTTAGTTTCTGTCTCACAATGAAAGGCCTTAAACGGCTACTTAGACCTTCTTGTGAATGTTTTGAAACCACCAAGAGCAACATGTTGACAAAAACACCGGCGTATCTTGAAAAATCAAAAGCTTGGATCCAAAATGAACCTGCAGGAAAATCTCAAAGGCAAAAATCAAGTCTGGAAATACATTTTTTGCTGCCAGAAATTCCTCTCAGTTAAACATGTAACATGGCTAATGGTTTTCCTATATAGATAGTTTCCCTAAATCTATTTGACATAGTCTACGTTCCCTCCAGCTTATGGTCATCCGTCTGTTTCCTCAAGCTAACACGAACAACTGACAGCTGCTGCAGCTCTGCCCAGGCAGCTGTCCGTCAGCGGAGCGGCACCATGTTCCCGTTACAGCAGCGTGGCGACAGCTTGTATGCAAAAGCCTGGCCACGCTGCTCACATTCAGATTTACGCCGAACCAGAGACGAAACACGATGACGTTCTCCCAAGCAACTCCTTAAGGAAACGTCTTTATAGTGAGTTCATGGACAAAGGCCTCCATATCAAGAACTTTTTTTTTGTTGTTGTTGTTTTTTCTTTACAAAATTCCTTATTTATGCCAGCTGCTGACTCCTCTACATGCGAGTTGTTGTTTTTTTTTTTGTCCGTTTGTTTTTTTGAGTTTTAAAACAATGATCGACTTTAATGTTTTACTCAACTGCATCAGCGAAGTGAGACGGTAGCTGCGGTCCGAGCAAAAACTAAAATCAATCTGCATTAAGACAGAACCAACGGATGAAGAGAAACACAACGCTGGTTCAGCTACACGCGCTAAGGCTGGGAGAAATAATTGACGTTTCGATGTAATCAGTCGTAAAAAAGAGTTTCTTTGGTTTTATTTTGGAGAAATCAATATGAGAAACAAAACAGTTTTACTAACCAGCCTTTAGCACGTCCTTTATCTAAGGTGATAGCAATCACCTTTCAGCAGGAAAATGCAGAAAGAGTCCCTCATTAGAATTGACTGTTGTTGCCATGGCAGCGCTCGTGCCCTTCCGACATCCTTCATCTCTCCAACACTTTAAAGCCCGTCGTTCTCCCTCTCTCAATCTGCCTGTGGATGTTTTTATGTTGCCATGTCTCATCTGAGAAACTAACAGCAACAAGGAGGATGAGAAGGAATGAGGAAACTGCAGCCGACGCCACAAATGGCGCAAAGTTTCATCAGACTCTTGCTGTTCGGTTTGTGTCGTTGGGCTGGATGCTGTTTCTGACACTTCAAACGGACCGGGACTCGTTAAAGCCAAGGACGACACAAGAAATAAAGGCAGAGGCAAATATGAACAGCTCAAGCATTTTAAACCTGGGCGAAAAAAGTTCTTCTATGTCATCTTTATGCAGATGATAGCATGGTTGTTTCTATGGTTTCAGAGTAATGCAGTGTTTACGCCAAAGATTTTTAAAAATTCATATAGTTGCTTATACTTAAATTCGAACAGCAACAATATTTTGTGCTGCAGCTAAAATTAAACAAGATTTAGAATATTATACTTAAAATAATCCTCAATGATTTATATATATAAACTTAAAAAACAATATATAGAATATTCAATATATTTAACAAGCTATGCTAAGCACCTAAGCTAAATAGCCAAGCTAATGATCTCATATCAAGCTAAGTTAAGTAGCTTATACTAAAATAAGCTAAGTAGCTTGATGTAGGTTAAGTATCAAGCTAAGCAAAGTAGCTCAACTTGATATGAGAAATCCCTTCAGCCCTACAGCTCTTGAATTCAAGTAGCTCATTTTGATCACACTGTCCCGCCACACACAGGCGGCTCTGGAGGCCGAAGCTGTCAGGGTGATCTTTGTTATCCAGACGCAGTGTGACAGTGAGCACACACCTTCTCTCTGAGGGACAGCACCTCCATCTCCAGGTAGTGGTGCTCCTCTCTCGCCTGCTCCAGCTCCGTCTCTTTACTCGACAGCTTCTCCTGCAGGCTCAGGAGTTCCTGAAAGAAAAAGGAAAAAAAATCAAAGCTTAATAAGCAAAAACTCTGCGCATCAACTTGGACGAATCCATCACCTGGTGAAACATGGTGGTGGCGGTATCACGCTGCGGGAATGCTTTTCTTCAGCAGCGACGGGGGAAGGTGACTAGAGGGTGTGGAGTGAAAATCCAGACCTCAATTCAAAAGCTACACCAAGATTTAATCTGATTGAGGCTTTGAAAATAAATATTTCCAAAAACTGCAAAGCTGTTGGAGGAATAGAGCAAAAACCTACAGAAAAAAAAGCATGTGTTCTTCCACTTCACAAGAATGCACAATGTGTCACATAGAAGTGTGAGAAATGTGAAAAGTCGATGAAGTATGAGCACTTCTGCAAGGTGCTGCGTTAAAGAGACGGAACGGAAAACTGTACTTAACAAATCTCCTAATTTGTTGGCTGCGGCCGTCTGGGAAGTAAAACAGCAGCAGGTGACAAACAAGACGTGACTGCAGGGTGAGTGTGTGTGTGTGTGTGTGTGTGTGTGTGTGTGTGTGTCGTCCCTTCAGGCCTGTCACTTCAGATTGAGACGGACAGGAAGTCGAGTCGGATCAGGCCGGCTCGTGCCAAACAAGTGATGTGAACTAACAAAGCTTTCTGAGCTGTGGATTCAAAGCAGTAGGGCATTATGGGAGAAACCACAATTTGTGTCTGCGTGTGTGTGTGTGTGTAAATTTAGCCGCCTGTTTATATGACTTTTTAAACAACTTCGCCACATCAGATTGAGGATGACTCGGTTCGATTGGGGATCAAAACTGCAACACTTGTTACACTTTCAGCTGCTGAGCTGAAAATCCTGTTCTCACTCAGAGTGAAGGAGGCCAGATGGAAGTGAAGTATTACCCTACCACAGATGTGAACGCTGATTCCAGAGCGGATCAGATCAATCCAAGATGGCAGCCCCTACCTGCTGCATGTTGTGCATGCTCTGCTGCAGCAGCTGGATCTGCGCCTCGGCGCTGTGAGCGTGCGGCTGTGTGTGAGCGTGGTCGTCGTCCGGCCGGCCGACTCGGCTCTGCTCCTTCTTCAGCAGCTCCACTTCGTTCCGGTAGGCGTCCAGCTGCCAGCGCAGCGAGTCGTTCTCCTCCTTCAGGGAGGCCTGGGTCTGCTCACACACACCTGCAGGAGGCAACGCGACGTCAGTTAGGAAGTTTCTTATTGATTTATTTTGCAACTGGAAATATTTATTTAAAGGGGCAGTATTGTGTAGAGTCGACTTTTTTTTTTTTTTTTTATTTTTTTTAGATTGATGTCATGTTATGGTGTTTTCCCTCGTCAGAAACGTACCTGGAGTGTTGCATCGATTCTTTCAAGCATGTTTGAGAAATCCTTTAATCTCCATGGCAACCATTCAGCTGCGCAAAACACCTGTGTGAACCGAGCTCTGGCTCTGAGGCAGCGGCTCAGTTTTAAGTTTTTGAACTTCTGAGCTTCTGCCTCAAAGAGCACCCCTCCCTTATGAAAAGTTTGCAAAAATACTTAAAAAAAAAAAAAAAAAAAAATGCTCCTCCAGACTAGCCAGCAGCAATTAGCAAACATCTGGTGGAACTACGTATCTGCTGAGCTCTTTACAGGAGCTACTTCTCAGGATAACGCTGGTAAAAGCATTGTTAAAAGTTTCACAGAAGAGCTATGTTGAGGTGACTTCCTGAAGGCGGAGCTTCAGAAAGAGCAGGAGCTTCTTAAAGAGACAGAGGCCCGATTTCAAGATGACAAATTTTTTTTTAGCATTAAATTTGATATGTAGAATATTTTCATAACAACTTAAGGCAACATAGTAATTTGATTGTGCTAAAGCACTATATGGTGGGAAAACACATAACACTGCCCCTTTAATCACATAACGGTTCATCAAACCATTTTCTTCCGTGCGCATCCTCTTGTTGGGGATATCATCCGAATCGTCATCCGACATCTCCATCTCTTCTTCTCGTCTGATGCCCATGATCTCCTCGCTGTGAGCATTTCTCAGCTCCTGAAACATCACAGCACACACACACACACACACACACACACACACACACACACACACACACATACATACATATATATATGCGGCTTACATGGCATTTTACAAAACTAAACAATTACTTGCTTGCGGCAATGTTACAATTCAGATTCCCAGGAGCAAAGAGTTTGTGGACTTTGACCAGTCATGCACATGCCTGTGAGGTACAAGTGGAGAGCAGAGAAGTGAAAACATGAAACCCCCACCTGGCCGGTGTCTTATCAGCTCTTCAAAAGTCGCCTGTTTTAACCTGACTGCTCACAGGAAACAAAAACTATCTTTTCTACAGATGAAGAGCGAAACCTCTCTCTTTTCACATGTCGTTAAATCGCAAAAGAAGCGTGTGATTTTGCATTAAAAAAATAGAAAATCTGAAAATGTGGCATTTAAAAAAAAAAAAGTATTCCATCTTTCACTACAATTCATTGCAACCAGCTGCATTCAAATGTCACCCAGCTAGGAGTTTGATATTCAATTTAATCTCGGCATAACATCACTCTGAACGCACCGTCTGGATTTTAAAAAAACCAACACGGCCATGGCACCATCATGCTGTGGGGTGGGACGTTTATTTATTTGTTTTTTATTTTTCTTGCAGCAACAGAGAAGCTGGTTTAATTGATGTGAAAACGGATGTTGCTGTGGTCCTCACCATGACGACAGGCGTTATGAAACCCATCAGTGTCGTCAGTCTTGGCGAAATGAATGTGAAAAAGTTCAACTCCTACACAGACTTTATCAAAGCCAATGAAGGAGAATCTTTCATATCTGAACTGCTTCCATGTCAGAGTCCTGCCTGAATGAATTAAACACCAAACTAAACATTTTCAGTTGTTCACAATGAGGCGTTAATTTAACCAGCGAGTCGATTAAACCGTCTGTAGTTTCTAAATTCTTAAAGTACTTCACATAACTCTCTTTGTTTTACTTTATATTTTAGTTTTTTGTTGTTTTACAGCAGTCTTGCTTTGCAGTATTCTGCAGCTCAAAGAAAGCTCCGCACTTTCTGCACGACTTAATGTCCATACAGTGTAGAATTGATCTGTTGATTTTTTTTTTTTTTTAGATTAACTGGTTAATAAATGGACAGCAAAACGTGTTTGAATGTTTTCAAGGCATAAAGTGCCATTTTATAGCACAATCAAGTCACTATGTTTCCTTTAGTTGTTAGAAAAATGATGTATACATATCAAATATGACTTAAAAGAAATTTGACTTTGTAATTTGATGCCTTGAAATTGGGCCTCTGTCTCTTTAAGAAACTCCTGCTCTTTTTGAAAGAGCAGGAAGACGCCACAACATGGCTCCTGTATCAACCCTATTTTACCGGTGTTTCACTAAGAAGTAGCTCTTATAATGAGCTCAGGAGATCTACCAGGTGTTTGCTAATTGCTGCTGACTAGTCTGAAGGAGCTGAGGACTGCTCTGCCCTGTGAGGCGGAAACTCAGATGCTTGGAAACTGCAGCTCAGTGGAGGAGCTTTGTCCTCAGAAGGCGGGGCTAGGTCCAGTCAGGCGTTTTGAACAGCTGAATGGTTGCCATGGAGATTAAAGCATTTCTCAAACATGCATTAAACAATCAAGGCAACACTCCAGGCATGTTTTGATGTGGGAATTACATTATAACATGACGTAAAGCTAGAAAGGGTTGATTTTCTACAACACTGTCCCTTTAATGGGAGATTTTTTTTTTTTTACAGAATTTTTAGGCTTTTTTTTTTAGTCCATACAGTCCAGCTAACAATCAATCGATTACTAAATTAGTTGGCAATCATTTTAATAATCAACTCATCCCAATTAATAGCTTCAGCCCTCGTCACCACCGCAGCATGAAGCCACCACCGTGCCCAGCCCCGGCGGCGGCATCCGTCTGACGCCGGAGGCAGCTCTCACTGAAACCGCTGCCCCCTCTTACGCGCCGACTCCTCGCTTTCGTGCTCGTTATCTTGATTTAATTCTGGATGAATAATTGATCAGAGACCCAATCCTGGAAATCACTGTTGCCATGGCAGCGGCTCACACTTTCCAGGAGACGTCAGATGCTTCGCGGTTCCCCAGCTGGTAGGAGGAGAGGCCCGGGATCACAGGCAGCTACCTTTCTGTCTGTGTGTGTCTGTCTGTGTCTGTCTGTCTGTCTGCGAGAGGGAAAACATCCGGTAAAACAACAACGGGGGCCGCCGACTCTGACAGATCAGACGGGGGCCCCTGTCTGTCAGCGCTCTCCCGGGGGGACTCGCGGGTGACAGCGGAGAAGAAAGCGGCGGGCCTGCGGGGTTTTGGGAGGAGAGAACAGAAAGAAGGCGTACCAACCTCACACTGCTTGCGCCAAATGTCTATGTTCTTGCGCTGCGCTTTTGAGAAATGGTCCCATGCCTTTTGCCTGGTGGCGGCCGTGAAAATGGCGGTGATCTGCTCGACTTCGAGGTGAACAGGGAAGAGGAGCGGGGGAGGAGGAGGAGGAGGAGGAGGGAGTCAAGACAAAATAAGCCGTTTATGTAGCACTGCAGCTCTGACTAGAGGCTCCTGCACCCAAACAGAGGAGAGACCATGAACACACACTCAGCATGCTGGGTTCAGCCCGTCCTCACAAATCTGTGGTTCGTTTCAAGGCAATTAGCAGAGAAACAATGACAACTGCCCTCCAAAGAGGGGCTGTGTTGAGTAGTTATGAGTGGTCAGTATGCTACTTGTTTACAGGCGTCTTGAGTGATCAAAAGAGAGGCCAATTTTGAAATTTCGTCTCATTGCAATGAAAGATCAGAATTGTTTTATGGAGGTTTAGGACCAAAACACTCATTTAAAAATACTTTATTTATACCCAAGGGAAGATAAATGTTGTAAGACATTTCATCTGAGTATCTTCAAAGAGTCATTTTGGGAGACGTGATGAAGGCTCTCTAATAGAAGTCAGTCTCACAACGAATCTTTAAAGGCCTCTGACTGAAGACTGTTGCCGTGACAATGTCATGGCCGTCATGACACGCTAACAGCTCAATTTACAGACAGAAGAGAAAATATTTTACAGAAACATGTCCTGGATGAGACTGTCATGGTTTGCTTTTCCCTCTGCTCGTTAAATCTCTGATTAGGAAGCTGGTTGGACGGATGTTGGAGTCAAAGAATTGATATTTGCCCGTTCCAGTCTATGGGAGACACGGTTTGAATTTCTTTAAGCCTCCTTTTCAATTCTTGTGCTATTTGGGAGTAATACAGCCCTCGTGTTATTTCAACTATTAAGACCCTGAATAGTGTTTTTACTTTCTTTCTTTCTTCTTTTTTTTTTTTTACAGTACAAAGTAAGATAAAGAGCAAAACTCCTTCCAGCTGCACAGAATCCAAAACCAGAGGGAATAAATTACGGCATAAACGACTCCTCTGTGAAAGGATGGATGATAATGTTTGAGCTAAAACTTTAAGAGGGAATCCTCTTCGTTATTAAGAGGGTGGTTTTACTTTTAGAAAACTCACAAATTGCAAAGGCCAGAGGAGGCTGAATGAAAAAATAGGCTCCAAAAAGAGAAAAACTGTGTTTGAAAAAAGCCGGCTACCTTCACCATGATTTTATTTCATTACAGACATTCCAGTCCAAACAAGATAGGGTATTAAAACACAGTTTTAAAAACAGTTTTAGTCAGTATAAAACAGGTTTTTATTTAATCTGGTTTTTTTATACATTAAGATAGTATGAAACTAAATGCAACATTATAGCCGGTTGTATTTTTAGGCTTTGGTTTTAGTGTGAAATGTAAAAAAGCCTTGAACTAAACAAAAAGACATCTCTGGTTGATATTTGTCTGTCCAAGGAATATGAATCCTGTTTTGTCTTAACAGGGATCAAATAATAAAATAATTGTAAATGTGTGATGAACAGGTCTCTCCCCCGGTGGGCGCATCAGTACTTACATTAAAAGCAGACTCACTTCCTTCAAGACTGACAAGGCAACATTTGTCCCAGAACGGAAAGACCAACGTTTAGATCCTCGTCATGAATTTCGGCCTGAAAGTGATTCGCCCCGCTCCCCCCGGTTTGTTGCGTTCCAGCTCATTTTCCAACGCCTTTTTTTGTGTGGAGAAGACTTCCAGACACAGACCCTGGTTACCATGTCAACCATAAGGGTGGTTTTGACTTCATTTCCTCTCAGACGACGCGGATACGTCAAACGAAGCCGGTTAATTTCACATTAGATAGGTAAGTAACGGTATTCTTCCGTTCTGTGTAAAAATGTTGCCTTTAAAGTTTTGCTCTCACATTTGCTGTTACTGAACATTTCTGTGTAAACATATTAAAATAGTCAAGACATTTCAAAGAGTGTAATCAATGTTATCTCTTATGTGTATCTATTAAAAGACAGTAAAAAAATATATAAATATATATATATAAGTCAACAACCAAACTTTGTTAGCACGGTACTTACCCCTTTGTACTTTCTTTCACCCACCATTCAAACACAGGAACATGAAAAGCAAACTGACGACACACTTTCTGCCTTGGTTACTGTTCAGGATTTAGGATTTAATCAGTGAAAACAGAACCTACCGTCTAAAGGCGAACGTCGGTTCGGAGGAGTGTAGCACAGGAAGTGCTACCTACGATATATTTGTCAGGCTGGCTGACAGCCAAACAAGAAGCCATCACCACTTTTCAATCACCTTTGATTTTCGTGTAACGTTGGAAATAACGACAGAAAGATCTGCGAGGATGCTTCACGTGGCTAACCGCTAGCTGCTCATGGTGCTTATGAGGATGGGGCCAGACTCAGGGAAGTCGTGACTGTATGATTTCATGCCATTCATTCTTCAGATGGAGATGAGCAAATGTGCTGTGAAAACAGAGACTCTAAACAGGATTTTAAAGTCAGAATACAGGCCAGATGGCAAAGACTGAACATGAGCAGCTGCTGGAGCCACGTAGAAACGGTTTGTCGCTTTCTATTAAAACGCAGTGCATGCTCAATGTGGGCGGGTTTGTCATGGCAACGTGGCACAAACACTGACTTGATGTGATTTGATAAATCGAAGATATTTTCCCGTTTCAGGTGGCTTTGTCTGACTCCCTCTGTACTTTCTCATCGTCTTTGGACCACGAGATGGACTTCAGCGTTGCCATTTTTCTTTAAGCTTAGAATAATTATAATCTTATAAAATGAACATATTAATATACCAGATTAAAGTGGTAAAAACCCTGCCCTTACTCTACGCTTCGCTTTGTGTAGAGGGCCTGGGTAACGGTGGGCTCTCTGCTGTCGAGAAATGATTGCTTCTTGGAGGCGTGGACTGCTGCAGCTTTAAATTTTACCCAATCGCTAAAGTTCGTTTGTGACGTATGTAACGGATCGGTTCGACGCTATACAGCTTACCAGAAAATGCCTGCGGTAAACCGTTTCCACTGCGGAGCGAGAAGAACCGAGCTGAACGAGGCGGCTGTTAATGTCAACTAAATATTAGGAGGCCTGGCCAACATGGACCAAACGGCTTCGTTCACTTCCTCCGCTGCCATCACTGAAACTACAGACAGACTCCAGAAAACCGACATCATGACATCATTGTCATCGAAGGAAATCCTTGGGGTCTCTTTTTACAGTTTAGTACTGCCTTGTGTATAAAAACATAGCTAAATCTAACACAGTTAGCTGTCAGTGGTGTGTTTTTCCTTTAAGCTCAGAACACACTCAGTTACTGAACTTTGAGTTTTCCCAAATGAAGGGAGTAAAAACTCAAGTACTGTAAAGATTGTGAAATCAGGACATTGAGCTGATGATGACTAAAAGATGTTGAACTGGTTTTGCTCCCTGCTGGATAATCTATGACAACAGAACGCAGCCTGTCCCCGGCCGCTCCGTGTTCGGGACTTTTCCGCTGGCCTGGGCGTGGAAAGGTCACGGCGTTCCCGCCCTGCTTCCTCTGAAGCTCCTGACCCTCATCGCCGCAGCAGGGTGAGCTCCGGATACCGCGGCTGATGGGGAGACGGATGAAAGAGCGTTGTCATGGAGACAGGGCTGAGATGCTCGCGGAGTAAATGAATCAAATCGAGAACGGGCTCCAAAGCCGATGTGCTGAAAATGTCTTTATGGTGCGCACCTCCGTAATCGGTTGCGGCGCCACGCCCTGCAGCAGAGAGCAACTCCGCTGCACTCGTGGGGAATGGGGATGAGATGACAGGAGTTTCACTACGGACTTAATCACAAAATACTGCTGTGTTGAAAGTTCTGACAAATCTTAAAAACGCCTCACAACTCGGATGAATCACTGCTGGATCGTGTCTCTTGCTCTCGTCGACGAGAGGAAGTCATCTGTCTGGCTTACCTTAATGACTGCAAAGCTCGCCGTTTTGTGCTTTTTTTACCTCGCGGTATGCAATCGTCAGCCTGAAAACGTTCTCTCACCGTGACTGCATCGCTTTTAGAAAGCACACTTACATTGTGTCAATATGGCCATCAGGGCGTTCTTAAAGATCTCCTTGGCTCGCTCCATCTCCTCCTCGTGCAGAGCCTTCTCGCCCATCAGCCGGCGAACGTGGCTGTTCGCCGACTGGATCATGGAGTAGAAGTGGTTGGCGGTCCGGCGGTTGACCTCGCCGCGGTCGATCCAGGTGAAGAGCACCGCCGTGGCCTCGCTGAACTTGTTGTCGTCTGCGGAAACAGCGAAGAACAGTTTGACCAGATCTAGAAAGTTGACCTCCGTGGGGTTTGCATTGATTTGTAACATTTTTTTTGCTCCCTTTTGTTTTTCCAGCGACTCCTGATATTTTTTTTATTTTTAACGAATCCGTCTTTGGTGACATACTTATTGGAGGCATCCCCGTTATAAACGTGCGCAGCATTTTGTTGATTATCCGCAAATTTTGAAGCAACACCATTTCACAGTTGTTTCCATTAAATAAGAAACAGGATCAAAGTCGCACTTGGAGAAGTCTGGTGACGTGATACAATACTAAAAGACATCGTCCTTGGAGCTCGGTTAGAATTGTTCTGTCACGTTCAGGATGCACGACTGACCTTAACTTTGTTCAATTGTGACTCACCTCTTGACAATGAAATGCAGCGTATTCTCTACTTCATCGGAGGTTTAACTCTCAGCCTGGCTAAACAAACACAACCTCAGGAAGTGATTGATAAAGTCCCTCTCTGCAGCCCCTCACTGCTCATTGCTCTATGAGCCGCCGCCGCTCACCAAAAGTCATTTTGCCGATTTTTCAACTTCCTAACCCACAATCAGCCTCAGCTGCAGAGAGCCGAGCCTCCGCAGGCCTCCGACTTCGGCTTTCTTCCTCCCCATTTGAATAATAATTGAAGGATGCCACAGAGCGGCTGAAGACCGCAGAACAGAGTGAATTAGACGGCGCTTAATGAGCTCAATACCCAGCGCAACACAACCTGTAAGAAGACTCTTTCCACCGGCTCTGATAAAGGCCCATTCATTCCCAGCAGCAGATTACAGTCACATTACAGCGCGCAACAATGAGACGCAGCTGAACGGGCGACGAGCGAGGGGAGAATGGAAATTTATTTCCCCTGCTGTCTGACGGGAAGAATGAATTGAAAAGGGTTATTCAGAGAGAAAACATGCTTGTTTATTTAGGTATTACAGGACGGGAGGCGAGGGGGAAAGAGATGCGCACGGGCTCAGATGACGGAGAAGCAAATATTAACAAATCAAAGCGGCGGGTTGCTGCTTCTCAGAAGACGGGAATAAAACCGAAGCACCAGCCTGGAGCAGAAAACGAGGGAAATTTTATCTTTGACTTTACTGTCCTGATTGGAAGCATTTGTGTTTTATATGATTTATTGTTTCTGAATTGCAGCGTTCAATTCTAGGATTTTCTTTTAAATTTTGGACACTAGCCATGCGTCAGCTTTACTAAACTAGCACGGCTAGCAAACGCGCCAAATGGAAACGTTTTCGTCTAGAAAAAGCCTGGAGGAACCTTCCAGAAGCCTTCGGTGGAGAACACTGGCAGCCAGAAAAACATGGCCGATAAAGGCCCATTCATTCCCGGCAGCAGATTCATGAATTCATTCATGACAATAAAAGACGTCATTAATTATTCGACTCAAGAGAACGTTATTCAGTCCAGCTGCAATCTACACTCCACCCTATTGACGCTCTTCATACGCCGCCTCTTTAAGGACGCCATGTGTTTGAGCATCATCTGGGCGAATTCTTTCTCCGTTGAATCGTCGCTGGCTCGGCTTGTTCTTGTGATTGAAGTTATTCTTTTCCCCCTCTGACTGGCTGGTGTTTATTCCTTCAGTGAGTGTTAGGCGCAGTCATCTGGGAACAACAGCAGCGTGCACAGGCTCCAACGACCAGTCCACACAAAATAACAACTTTGACTACAACACATTGATGAGTTTTCTGGTTGGCGCGTCATTTAAAAAGCATGTAACGGTTTTCCATCGCTGCGGCTCTCTGCAGGGAGTCCTTCGGGGCGGAATCGTCCCCATTGTCTGCCAGCACTCCACTCAGTACCTCATCCATAGAACAGTCTCCAATGCATTTGCTCTGTCGCTTTAACAAAAGGAGAATGTAGAGAGAACAACGTGGCTAAATATAGCAGGGATGGGAAAAGAAACAAGCAGACTGTAGAGTTCTCCCTCCGTGGCAACGCTGCTGGAAAGGATGAGCATTAACCGGTCTGGGCCGGTACGCTTTGGCACGTGTTCCACTGTATTTTCCTGATTTTATTTTTTTATTTATTTATTTTTTGATGTATAAAAGTATTCAGTACACAGAGGAGATCCAAAAATATTTTCAGATTCTCCGTGATCTTATATCTATGTAGACACATTGGGTTGATGTGAAAATGAGAATTACTGTCTGTCTAGTAATTATTGCAATGCTATAAATTCAAAATGATGTGGGCAGTCAAAACTCTTTGTCACAGAAAAGCCAAAGACAAACTTCAGGAAGTCATCACAACATGGCTCGTCCATTAACCCTCTAACTAAGTTTTTTGACCAGGCTTGCACTGAGAAGTAGCTCCTGTAATGAGCTCTGCTGGTGTGTTTGATGAGGTGTTTGCCAAATGCTGCTGGCTAGTCTGAAGGAGCCGAGTGTGGGAGGGGTGCCGTGTCACGTGGAAGCTCAGCAGCGTGGAAATCGCAGCTCGGAGGAGGAGCTTTGTCTCTGAAGGCGGGGCTGGATCTACCCAGATGTTTTGCACAGCTGAATGCTTGCAGTGGGAGATCAAAGGGTTTCTCAAACACGCATTAAAGAATCAAAGCAACATTTTGACGAGGGAATAATAATGTCATAAAGCTACAAAAAAAAAAGAAGTCAACTTTACACAACACTGCCCTCTGATACTGTGGAAAATTAGCATTTTTATCTGAAACTATTTCTGCATTTGAAGTTCGAGGCGTGAACTCCAGACATTTTCATACACTTGCTAGCATTACTGCTAATGTGTGCTAGGGTATGGGAAAATATGGTAGCTGCAGAGAGGCTCACGACAGAAGAGTTCCTCATGTAGTAGAGGCCAAACGTTTGTTAGTCCGTAAATTATCCTGCTGTCGTTCGATTCATTATCGCGTCCACAACAACACAGGGTGGCACACAACGCTGGGTTCACCACGTTTTTAAAGAGAAACTAATGATCACTGTATAATAACTGCAATAAGCAGTGGATTGGTTTTCAATGAGATTGAATTACACTAAATTGCCTAACCGGTTCCAGCCCGCCCGTTTTCCAGGGACCAGAGAGGAGGAGAAGCTCTCCTTCCCTGCAGCCGCGCTCGTTCATGTAGGATACATGACGGAGGAGGAGCGCTGACCTTCACACTCCCCCACAAACAATCGCTCATCCTCGGCTTCTCACTCCGCTCCTCATTCAGCTCACTCCCACGCTGTTTCTTGTGCAGCCTCCCTGTATGCGGGGGAAGCAGGTGAAACGTTCAGAAGCAGGACGGAGGGGGGGAACGTGGAAACGAGAGAAGCGAGCCCTTCATCTGTCCGTACTCCCAATTCAGACGCACATGGTGGTCATTTTTGTCCCACATCCATCTGGTTTTGTTTTCTTCAACATCAAGGTTTTGACTCATTTCGACGTACTTGCAAAATAAGTTTTGCTTTGCACAAAAAAAATCTGTCATTTCCAGTTAAAAAGCCCCACAAACAAAATTGGTTTACAAACGTTCCTTTAAGGAATCGATTTATTCTCGAACACCTCAATCCTCGTTTGACAGGTACAAGCCTTTACAGACTTTGAGATGAATTTATTCTAAGTGAAACCAGATGTGAGGGGGAGAAAAAAAAAAGCAGAAATGAAGAAAAGGCCCTATACCACACTCTGAAAATTGGAAACACGTTTTGGCGCTGGCTTCTTCCGCCATTTGTCGGCCCTACAGATGAGAGCACAGCCCAAGCGGCTCATGATGAATATTGAGGACTCAAATGTCAGGAACGGCGCACAAAGTGCAGGGGAAGCAAAAACAAACCTGGAAGAGTCTGGAAAACGGCGAACCTGTGAAATAAACCATATTTGGAAACCCTGTAATCAGGCTGATGAGTTCAGATTTTCATTCTCCCACATGTGAAACACACATATATACAATCCAGTTACTTTCCATTGACTTGATGATAATTCACACGATTTAACAAGCGGATTAACCTGATTCATCTTTACACAAACACCCTCGTTTGTAACGGTGCTCTTACACTTTCCACAAACGGGGCAAAGATCGATAATCGATCAGCCTCTTAAAAGATTCGTCCGCATTTGGTGTTACACCCAGCAGGTGGTCTGAACAGCAGATTGTACAACTCAGACACGTGAACCTGTGCGTCATCTTTACGTGAGCCTGAACTAAAACGTCACCGTATCCATAACGCCTCCAGATTTGATTCCTGCTGAAGCAGTGACGACGTTTCCTTCTCCCTGACGACGTTTAGCCGCGAGTCTGGCGTCGCGGGGCCACGTTCCTCTTAGCCTGACCCACCTTTCAGTTTCTCGGCCAGCAGCGTCGCCTCGTGCTCCGAGTAGTGCACGATGGGAGGAGGAGACGGCGGACGCAGGCGGTCTTCGTGAATTTTTCGCCAGTGCCTTTCCTCCCTGGCCAGCAGGCGCTGCTTGCACTCCCACTCGTACAGGTCGTCCCTGGCCTGAGCGAAGTCCACGTGGATCCTCCCGGAGTCCTTCTTGTCCGTGCTGGAGCCGATGCGCATCCGATACCCTGTCCGAGAAACAGCGAAGCGCGGTTAACTCTCACAAGACGATGAGTCCTCCGCATGGTAGGCTCTTGGAGTCTGACATCATCTGCCTCACCCTAAGTTTTACCACTCAAGAGCCACATTTGATAAACTGACTTCGTCCCTAAGCCGGTTAGAGATACTGCCGATGATCAACAGAGTCAGAAGTAATATTACAGTGGATGCTTTGGAGTCAGCTGACATCAAAATATCACAAATAGCTATAAGTAACGCTGAACTCGTCCCCAAATCCCCCCACGTCGGTACAACTGGTCCGTTTAGTCCTGTTGATAAAGTCAAAATATAAAATATGAGCCTTTTGCTCACCAGACAGATATATAGCCTTGTCGATCATGAACTCCTCGCTGAAACGGATGTGGCAGAAGTTCTTCTTGCTCTTGCGGATGGCGATGATCTCCCCACACTGGTCGAACACCTCCCGGATGATGTCCTCCGTGGCGTTCTCAGGCAGGCCTCCCACAAACACCGTCTTACAGCCGGGGGGCCGCTCCCGCGTCGACGGAGGGGGCAGATCTGAAAGCCACCAGCACAGGCGTCATTACGCCGCAGTGTAATCGTTTTCTAAACCGGGACAAATCGGCAACTTGTGAGACAATATTGAGGCTGTACTTGATACGTCTATCGATATGCTGGTGGCTAATCTGCTTTGAATTTCCCCTTTTAAGAAACGACCCTCGTCCAGAACATGGGCCGACGGGCTCTTACTGGGGTTCTGAGGGAAGAGAGTGCAGCTCTTGCAGTGGATGATCTCCTTGACGACAGGCACGTCGGGGGGAATGGGTGGAGGCGGGACCAGGCCGATGCCTCCCATCATGGGGTTGATTGGTGCGAGAAGGCCCAGTCCGGGGTCAAACCTCGGGATACACAGAGACTCTGTAGCGCAGACAGCAGAACAGCAACGCAAAACAACACAGACCGTTTTAGATCGGCAAGATGAAACACTTGTACACTCAATCGGATAGGATTTTTTTAAAGATTTACCTAGAGTTTGCACAAGATTCGAACGCTTCAAGCGCGTCTTGACGTTCGACGCGTGTGAACTTTGAGTGCAGGCGCTTGACATTTTGCTCTCCGCCTAAACTACGACACTTAACTGCTGGCAGGCCACAAAGTTCACCAAATGAAATGGTTTTGTTTGTTTAGTTTTCTTTTACCTTCTCAACAATAAACTAATGTTTAATCTGCACGTCATTAAAGAAGGGCTCCAGACTGTTGCCTCATCTATTGTTCAGATTTGATTTTTTTAACCACTCTTGACTTGTGGCCGAACAAAATCACCTCAGATTTACCTAGAGTGGCCCCCGGGCCACACTTTGGACTCCCCTGCTTTAAGAGAGGTCGAAACTTCATCAAGTCAGTCGATGTGCCACAAAATGCAGAACTGAGGTCGTCATGACAACTTAAAGGATTATCATCGCACTTACAAGATCTCCTCATGCTGGCTTTTGCTTAAGTTTCTTCATTTTTTTTTTTTTTTTTAGCAAATAAGCACTGTTTAATAAGTACTGCTCCAAACAGCACATTAATAAACTGCTCTCCAACTTATCACAAACATAAAAAGAGCCCAGCCTCAAAAGTGGGTCAGACAACAAAGGAAGGAAAACCAAAAGAGATAAGAAAGCATCGCTATCATCGCGGAGGTAACAGATGGGAAAACGAGAAAGCTGCAGATCGGATCTGTGGCAAAAAGAAAAAAACAAAAAAAACCTGAAAATACATCATCTGAAATAGGCCTGTGGGGAGGAAAAAAATGGAGGAGAGGGAGGGAAGAACAGGGTGTCTTTTCTCCAGGACAAAGCAAGTGAAGAAGAATGGGGAAGATAAACAATGAGAAAACAGAGGCGACAGCAGCAATGCCTCTCCTGTCTGGAGTGGCATTGGTGGGGGTTGAAGGAGGGGTGGTGCAGCGCCACTCCACCCCACCCCACCCCCCCCCCCCCTCCCACACTGCAATAACAAGGGAGCGGGAGGAACAGAGCGTCAGCAGAAAATCCTCCTGCACGGCGGCCCCACAGAGTCGCAGCTCCTCCGCGAATACAGTGATTCAAATGGCACGAGAGAGCGGCTGTCACAGGAGGAGGTGATAAACGCCTCCCGAGTCGTAATTTAATAGAAATAAATGTTTCTTTTGTTTCTCTGTGCAGAGAACTGATAAAATGCAGCCCTGATTCACAGTGAAAGCCTTTCCTTCTCTCTCTCTTTTTTTTTTTCTTCAAACTGCTGCTGCTGGTCTGAGCAGTCGGGAAAACAGAGACTAAATGTCCTGTTGACTTAATGAGGAGGGGAATTTAGCGTTTATGCTAATTTGATATAAATCAAGTCAAAATACTGTTTTAACTTTTGCAAACTGGTCAGATTGGATGGAGAACATCGATTTTAAAGGAGCAATGTTATGTAAAAGCAATGTTTGTTTTTTGGGGGGGTTTTTTACCTTTACATCATGTTGTCACGTTATTCCCTCATCAAAAACATACTGCAGTGCTTATTTGATTCTTTCATGCATGTTCGAGAAATCCTTTAATCTCCATGGCAACCATTCAGCTGTGCAAAACACCGTGTGGGACTTAGCTCCGCTTTTGAGACGAAGCTCCTCCTCAGAGCTGCAGTTTCCTCCACTCTGCTCCTTCAGACTAGCCAGCAACAATTAGCAAACGCCTGGTGGAGCTGCGCATCTGCTGAGCTCATTGTGCCAGTAAAAACTTTGTTAAAGGGTTAACGGAGGAGCCATGTCGTGACGGCTTCCTGAAAGCGGGGTTTCAGAAAGAGGAGGAGTTTCTTAAAGAGACAGAGGAGGAAAAACACTGGACCAAACAAAGATCTAATGAGAGCAGCAAACACACAGTAAGCCATAGGACAAACCCAGATAATCCAAACGATTCATCTTTCCATCTGGAACCTGTATTTAAAGCATCTGGAGAAAGCTAGCCATCTACAGGTAGTGAGATGTTTTAAAAAATACAACAACAAAAAAACACTGCAGTGATTTACTTTTTAGTTGCATCGTGTCTCTGTTCAGATAAGACTGAAGCCACATGACGTCAGTGTAAATATTTACTGACGCAACGGTAGTATGAAGCTTTAGATTTCAGTGTCAGCAGAAGCTGCTATAATGTATTTGTGAAGGGAATTGTTTAAGCTAACCCTCCAGCAGCTCTAAGAGGAACCTGGCAATTGTTGGTGATTTAGGGGATCGTCCCGTCAGACCGTCAGTTCCCGAAACCACACACACACAAATATAAATAGTAAAAGGCGCATTCACACCTCCCCGAACGAACCGGGCTATCTAAGCGTTTAATTAAAGAGGACCAAACATGTTTAACACCTGTTTCACGACCACAGGACGTATCTTTCTACAATGGGTTTCAGTCACCCCTCATTGGGGTTGTTGGCAGCTGGAACCAGGCAGAACACAACCAACAAGAGGCTCGTATCGTTTTGGTTTGGTTAAAATCCAGGTGGAAACACTTTGTTAGGCCAGGCAGTTTGTTTTACCTCACCAGCACTCCAAACAGGCGCTATATACTGGCCCCTCTGGCATTGTCATTCTCACATATGTGCTGTGCTACAATCGCGCTCATTTAAACACTTACGCAATTATTTGTTTATTTTTCTAGCAAATTATCTTGCCGCTTTTAAAACCGTGATTTTCTTAGAGAGGCTTGTTTTGTGAGCAGCTACTCTGCGGTCGGGACAACCGCAGTAATTCCTCACATAACTGCATTTTTGTTTTTCTTTAGCATCCAAGCAGTGTCAACGCTGCAGACACTCGGTGCTTTTGCGTTTGGAAAATAATATTGGAGACGCATAATGTTGGGGAGATCTTCAGGCTTATCAAAAGGAGAAATGAAAACATGCGGCGAGATAATCAAGCATAAATCAGAGCCGCTGCTGCATTAAGAGCTTCTTCAGGTCCTAAGAAAACTCATTAAAGTGCCTTCTGCTGTAACCCCCTGACAGGTAAATTGCACATCTCTGTGTCACGCATTCATCGTAATCACACGGGGGTCGCTTTTTGCTCTCGGCTCTTTTCTCGGAGCCAAAAATCAAGCCGAGCCAGGTTCGTTTGTCTGGCTCCGAGCTCTGGCTGTGCCTCTGCCAAACACAGGCAGAGATAGAGAAAGAGGCAAAACAAACACACACACAGAGGCAGCCACAGCCAAAATCCGGGGCAAAGAAATGCAGAAAAAAAGCCCCCCCAAAAAAACAAAACCACGATTTGAAGGGAGAAAAATAAGTGTTTAAGCTGGGTAAAATGTGATTATTTTAAAAAAAAGGCTTTAAGCGGAACCGCCAAAAGACGTGAGCCGCGGCGGCAGCCTGGCGGCGAGACATGTGGCTGCGTTCAGCGCGCTGCAGAGAGACGTGAGGTTTAACGTCATCCTGAGACTAATCTTTAATTGAAACAAACATCCGAACGTGACCTGGACACGACTCCGGGCCTGGTAATCGTGTGAGAAACAGTCGACGCTCCTGCAGGATTCCACCGAAACCCAAATCTGCAATTTGTACGGCTAATTCTCAGAACAATTTTCTGTCTGATTTTCATGTACCCATCATAAAAACAATATCCAGAACCGGAAGCCGGCAGAGACGCCAAACCTCCCGTGAGAGAATTTGTTAGCTTAAGACTGGGGACGCGCGATCCGCTCTTCTCACCTCCGATACCGATACCTGAGGTTAAATATCGGCCGGCACCGATCCGATACAGACGGTACTGAATTGACTCAAAATGTTTCTTTCTTTTTTTGTTCAAACACAGACATAAATGTACTGAATTACCAATCTATGTGATAACGCTGCACCAGAACAGCACAGCACACTTGAATGCACCAATAGCGTCACAGGCTTGGTCAATGCTAAACGTGCTAATGGCAGAGAAACAACTTACCATCACATTAAAACTGTTTATCCCCCGCCACCGGTGGCGATGCTAACTAGCATTAGCATTGATGGCAGAGTGGAGGAACTAGCTGTAGATTAGCCACATGTGGGAATGTTTCCCCCAAACGTTCCCACATGTAGCAGAGGAGGACGTCTGCAGCTGTTTCCAGAGGTGAAGGTAGCTGAGCATCATGTCATCACTACGATGACATCAGGCATGTTTCTTTATCACAGAACATATTCGGGTGCACATGCCGAAACACTCCGGCAACAAACACATAATTATACAGAAATTTAAAAAGAAATTTGTGTGTAGAACAAATATTGTGTTGTTGGAGTTCAGTCACGTTTTAAAGCACCAGGACAGATAAATCCTTCTGCTTCTTGGAAAGTTTTCACACATTCATTGTTAGGATGACAGAACATTTGGGCGTCGCAGAAGGACAGAAACTGAAGGATCGAATGACTCCAGATGCACACATCTCCGTTTTTTTTTTTTTTTTTTCTCTGAGTCCTGCATTCCGCAGAAAAAGTGTCACAGCTGGATGTCTGGAAGCAGATCTCAAAAAGACGGAAAGCGGCGTCGCAACAGAGGAGCAGCGCCGGACGTTTGTGGAGCGAGTTCTGCTCGGTGAAGCTTATTAGAGGGACAAGGCTTGGAAACATCTGGTGCTGCAGATAAATTCACACAAATGCAAATTCTCCTACTTCAGAGAGTCCCACCACTTCTTTGCATCTCTGGTGTGCAAGTTAAAATCAATTGAAAGAATAGAAGTGCTGCTTTTTTTTTTTTTTTTTATAATAAAAAAATAATAATAAAATTCTGTGTTTTGCATCATTATTTCACAAATTCCTATGTTTTGTTTTTTCTTTTTTTTCTTTTTCTTTTTGCACTAGTCGTCTTGTCAGACAGCAAACAGACAAAAAGTTCTTGATGTTGGGAGTCAAAGCCTGGATGACTGCGTTTCACAGTGCTGGTTGTATGTGTGGGGCGATGTGTCTCGTTGGCTTCCTAGATGTTAAATATGACTCAGAAGAAATCTGACTTCATTTAACGCATTGAAATTGGCCCTCTGTCTCTTTAAGAAACTCCTGCTCTTTTTGAAACTCCGCCTTCATGAAGGCATCACAATATGGCTCCTCTATTAACCCTTTAACAATGCTTTTACTGGCATTTCACAGAGGAGTACTTTCTACAACGTGCTCAGGAAATGCACAGTTCCAGGTGTTTGCTAACTGCTGCTGGCTAGTCTGAAGGAGCTGAGTGGTGGAATCACTGGGAAGAGTTGCTCTGTCGGAAGGAAGCTTCTGACAGCTCCTCCTCCGCTCCTCTCAGAAGGAGCTGCGCCTCGAAGGCGGGGCTAAGTCCAACCAGGCGTTTTGAATGGTTGCCACAGAGATTAAAAGATTTCTCCGACATGCATGAACAAGTCAAAGCAACACTTCAGGTATGTTTTTGAGCAAACAACATTATAACATAACATAAAGCTGAACAAAGTTGATTTCACAAAAAGCTGCTCAGCAAACCATGAACATCTCCGCACTTTTCACATTTTCATTTCTAAGAACATAATATTTCTACTACCTTCCATTTATTCACCCTTTGTTTTAGTTGGCCTATAGCATTACTTTGCGTGTAAATCTTGACAACAAGCCCGCGTTAGTACCGCGCCACTGAGTGTAGGATGTACATTTTTAATTAAATGTATTCAGATTTAAAGTGTATAATTTTATTGTCTCAGAGAAAAGGAGACGTGAAAAAGGCATCTTCACATGTAGCCAGCGATAAAGACTTAATCCTCGACACAAAGAAAAGAAAGGCTTCACGTGGCGAGAAGGCAGTACCTGAAACCAGCTGCTGCCCGTTGATGCCCACAGGCATGATGCCCAGGTTGTTCATGGCTGTGGCCCAGGCTCCATGATCAGCAACGGGGACGCTCAGAGGGTTCTGCTCAGCTCCGAGGTTACCTGGACCATCAGCTGCTGGAACAAAGTTGTCAGAAACAGAGGATCTTTCATCCCGAAAATCACCAACCTGGATTTGCTCAAGGTTGGTGCCTTTTCAGGCAAAGCTAAAACTGCCTGAGAAGGCAGTTTTAGCTTTGCATTACTCACCACTGGCCATAGCAGGTCGTCCTTTGTCTTCGTCGTCTGAGGTCCTGTCATCAGATTGCCTCTCAAACAGACAGAGCCATGGGTCAGCAGACGAGTCGGCTGGTTTGGTCTGATCCGCCTTCACGGTTTACCTGTGCAAGACACAAAACAAGGAAAAATAAAGACAAAGTCATCAAAGGAAAAGAAAGAACTCCACAGGAATCTACATTAGTGGACTTTTTTTAGACACAGTTACAATCCCAGCTGTGTTTCCAGCAATAAAAGCCACACACACACACACACACACACACACACACCCATCTCCTGATCCATGCGCACCGACAACTGCCAAACATCGGTTTTTAATCTTCTCGTCCTCAAATGTTACCGGCACTCTTTGCTGTGCACACGCAAACAAATGCAGGCTGTTTTATGTGGGCCGTTTGTGGGCTGGCACCGCTGCCTGAGAGCGCTCCGCCGGGCGAACCGCAGGGGGCCCCATGGAAAACATGAAACAACTTCAATAGCTGAGCCAGAAGGGCATCCGCTACATCCCGAACGCCGATAGACGCCATGCAGGATGCATCCTGGCTGAGCAGGAACGATTAATCAGATTAATAGATTATTCAAACAACCGTCAAAAAATTGATCAATTGATTAAAAAGATACTAAACAATTAATCTTTTAAGCAGTTAATCAACTAACTCTTTAGTAATTTATTAGCCCATTATAATTACTAGATTAATCGTTCACTGAGTTATTAATCATTTAGTAATGATTCAGTAATTAAGTAAGTATCATTAATCAAATACATTTAGCTAATCGATTAATCGTTTACTAAGCGATTAAGGCCTTTTTGTGGCTTCAAAAAGGGTCATTTCCTGAAAAAAACAACTCAGCTGTAATTAAGCCACAACTGCACAAATATATGTTGCATTTAAGATAAAAAAAAAAAATAGACCCTTTGTCTGTAAATACGTTCTACCCCGGACTCTGTGAGACCCAGTTTTAGCTTTACCTACTTCAAATTCTGTAAAAAAAATAATTAATTAATTAATTAATTAAGCACAATTTGCTATACAATTATTAATCACTTAATTCAAATTATTTACCAACAGATTAGTCTGACGTTGCATTGATGCTAAGATGAGCATCAGTGCTTTTCACACGTTGTACTGAACTTTCTCACTAAAGCGAATGTAGCTGGTGGAGATACATTTGAGGTGTACAATTCTGCATGTCAAAAATTTACAGCTCCTGTGTTCAGTGAGGCGAGAACAAATAGAACCCTTTACAGATTTCTCTTGTTTCCGCTTTCCAGTCGCACCTGAATCTACCCAAAAAGATAACTCATGGATTACTTGTGATTAACCACATGATCCAGGCCGACACAGGCCGGCTGAAACTGGAGAATCACGAAATCACCTCGCCACGTAGAACCTGTCTGACAACATGAAGTAGGACATATCAGGGTAGAGAGGGTCATAAAGACATTTCTAAGGATTTGGGACTCCAGTAAATTAAGAGTAAAGAAAACTCAATACCTCAGTAGAACCTTCCAAGAAGAGGCCGACCTGCCAAAAATACCTCAAGAGCTCATCAACGACTCGTCCAGCAGGTCACAAAACCACCAACAAGTCCATCTAAAGGTCTGCAGACCTCGTGTTCATGACTCTGCAATAAGACAGACTGACTGGCCGTCAGTGGAGGCCATTGGAGTTTCAAAGTGGAAATATGGCAATTTGGCATTTGGCAAAAAGAAGTTGATGATCCAACACTTCAAATCAAGACCATCATACCATCTCCGGGATCTGGAGGCTTGTCATAGCTGATGGAAAAATGAGAGTTGGCAGTTCTAGAGGGCTGAAGCATGGTAACCCCAACGCCACGCTGGGCACGGCTAATCAGGGTTTTAATTAGGAGGACAGCGAAACTTTGACGTGTCCCAGTGCAACAATGAAGCGGCGGGTGTTTGGTATGCGGCGCGCGTCTCCCTTCCTTCCTCTCTCTCTCCCTAACATCTGTCTCTCTCTGTCAGTGTTACAGTCGGTCAGGCCACACTGTGCACCAATATTCATTTTTCACTTCTGACACCGGGAAACCAGCCGAGCCTCACGCCACATCCCCTTTTAATTGAGACACAATCATATCGACGAGTTTTTATTAACGACTACACACCGTAATGTGTAGTTCAGGGACGCTCGCAGTCGGACTCGCTCGGAGGCCGTCCTTGACGCAGTCCTCACTCTCGATTATGAATCTGATTACTGAGGGGCAAAAATGTGAAACGGAACCAAACTGTCTGGTGCAGCTGTAGGGGTAAGAGTTCCCTGGTGATGTTTATCAGTAGTGAAGAGTCAGCCAATCAGATACCGACCCTTGTTCCGACGGATCGTTGTATTGACTGCAGGGTGTATTCTACGCACTGCAGCTGTGTGCTTTGTAAACAAACTATTACAGGATGAAAATATGATGATTGACCTGTCCATCAAATTTAGACAGAAGCAAAATTTCCAAGTTTCTCCTGGAAAATTTCCGAGATTCTGGATAGTAGAGATGGTATTCGTGTGCCACAACTTTTTTTATTCAATCTACAATGGTCCTAATATTTTGGACTTTATAACGTGGAAACATTATTTTTTTGTAGGATGCGTTTGGTTTCGTCCTCTGGGAACAAATAACTTTGCGGCCGGCTGATGATGAGGTGAACTCTCAGCTGTACGTACGGACTTTTCTAAATGATTTAGTTTGTTTACCAGAAACCAGCAAAGTAGACAAAAGAAGACAGAGAAGTTGGTTGACAACTTTCTTCAGGCAGTCACAATAATAGCCTTAATGTACTGATTTCACCGCTCTGCTACTCTTTGCGTTAGATTTTGCTGCTTTGGCAGTGGAACATGACTCTGACATTTATTAAACGCTTTCACCGGATGAAAAGTGGGCTTTTCGTCGGCTCTTTCATAATAAATCATTTACTTTTAATGATCTTGTGAAAGAAAAACCTCCATAGAGTGGCACAAAGTCGCCGTCATGATGGGTTCTTTTTTTTTTTATTCATAGGAGCAATGAACGTTTTAACAATCTTGCTCAAATATGTATTCTTTATTCAAAAATACAACCACTGTCTTACTAGTATTACCACTGTTGGTATCATCATTATTGCTACAACTGGTATTATTATTAACAATAACAATCTTGCCAGGAAAAACAATGCCTATTGTTTAAAAAGGGAAATTCTCTTACGAAATGTCACGTTTTACTCGAGCCAAAATGCAAATGTCAGCCACTTTCACATCAAGGCCACGTTTAGCGTGACAACAAATAAATAAATAAAAGGGCACAAAGTGGAAAAAAGTCGAGCAAGATCCCACGCAACAAAACTCAACGTGACGAGTTGACTGGCTGATCAGGGAAGACAGATGAGATTCAATTTGATTTCCCATCAGCCCAAAGCCTGAGAGAGAAAACTCCCGCTAAAGGAGGCAGGGCTTATGTAAGCCTGGCAAACAGCAGAGCTGCTCACATCGCTCCCCTCTCCTCACTGCGAGCCGCACGTCAATTTGACAAACACGCGCAAACACAAACACCTAATCCAGGTTCGGATCGTATGTTTAATGGGCTGCAGCAGGCACTTACTTAAAACCTACACAGACTCAAACACCTGCAGCGACGTTCTGTCTGCAGGAACTGCTTCTTTATCCTGCTGCTTACTTGTTCATATCAGCCCGTCCTGTCAAATCTGCCTGATTTTCTCTCCGGGGGAAAAGGTGTGTGTGCGTCTCTGAGGAGGTAATGTACCATAGCAGAGTTGACGACAGCCTTGTGTACTAATAGGAATCTAGAAACGAACACTGTAGTTGTTGAAGAAGTCAAATAAAACAACTTATCTTATGTGGGGCTGGGATTGATCGAACCTGATCCGACATCATTTAGGGTGTTTTCTCGCCAGAGCGTTTGGTAGACTTGGTTGGTTGTGATTTTGATTTGAGACCAAAACAGGGACATTTGTCCCATTTTCAGCTGATGCGGTTTGTGTTCACATTGCGCAATCCATTTGAAAAAGCCGTTCCCCTCCTCGCCTGTGGAGGCGCTGCACCGAGAACCACTGAAAGAAGTGACACTGCAACCTCAGAAGAAGACACTGAACTCAACTTCCTTCTTCGCTAAATGTAACCAATAGTGGAGCAGCGTCAGATTTTAGCGGTTGTAGGATCTCACTTTTGTCTTTGGTGAAAGAACAGGAGCCGTCTCTTCCTGCTGGCGCTAGTCACATGCGTTTGTTTTGGTTGTATTTACCCAGAATGCCCTGCGGTATAGTCCGCTTCCTGC
This sequence comes from Poeciliopsis gracilis, assembly GCA_911649635.1. Taxonomy (NCBI): domain Eukaryota; kingdom Metazoa; phylum Chordata; class Actinopteri; order Cyprinodontiformes; family Poeciliidae; genus Poeciliopsis; species Poeciliopsis gracilis. Next base: position 2,041,793 of record CAJVRI010001532.1, read on the forward strand.
TTTTGGAGCGGTATCTGGTTCACTTGCATACACATCTCCGTTTGAACAAAAACTAAACTAAGAATGTAAGTTTTTAGTCGGACCAGAATTAGTTTGTTTTTTTTAATCCGAGTTTGAGCATTCACACAAACTGAAGTTTGATTAAAGTGAACTAAACAAGCTTGGTGGGAATGCACCCTTTGTTAATATTATGAACAAATTTACCCCGATTTTATGACTTCTGAAATAATAACTGATGGCAAATCTCCACCCAGAGGAGAGTCTACGAGCTTCAGGGAACAACAGGAAGGCTAACTGGACAATGTAGAAATAAGAAATAAAAGTGCCACAGGTTGTTCTCGAACTAAAATTACAAAAAAAAGGAAGAGGTTGCTGTAATGTTCCCCTGTCTACACTTCTCTCTCTCTCGTTTTCTTTCTTCTTCTGAGAGCAGACTGGCCGATGCCAAACGACAATCCGAGCGTTTCTGCTCACTTTCACACACTATGAAATATTCACCGGCGAACGCATGTCCTCTACATTATTTATGAGCTCAGTTGATCTCTGAATCATTCACACAAAGCAACAGCAGGAGGTGCTCTGTCAAAATAATACTGAGACACACAGTCAGAGATGCACAATCATATTTGCATATGTACTTATTCTCAGCTGGGCGCACGCGGCATAAAAACAGACAGCTTCGGATCGCTCAAGTCAACCAAGGCAGGAAATCGGTTTTAAAATTCTCATCATGGTTTCTGTTATTTGAGGATCTCAAATATTTATTAAGAACAGAATTCATAATGTTGACGTCAACATCACATCCACTTAGCATATTTATTCTGGCTATTAAGCAGAGCTTCAAATGTTGCTCAGCAAGTTGATGCCGTGCAGTTAGCAAGCGTATGTTTCTAACGAGCTAGTTCCACTGCTTATATCACCTTATATAAGTGATATAAGGTTATTTTACTTATATCATGGGAAATATCAAACATATCTAGTAATAAGTGAGGTAATGTGCTAGTGGAACTAGCTAGTAAGCCGCTGCTACCTAGCTAGTTAGTTCCACTAGCAACTTATTTTAATTATAATATGGGGAGAAGTTCTTGTTTTTATTCAAATAATATGCCAACTAGCTAGTTAGCATGAGCTGCTAGCTAACTAGTTAGCTAAGCTGGTTCCACAACTCTTTTCACTTAAAAGGTGGGAAAATGTCTTGCTACAGGTCAAATAAACTGCCAGTCGAGCTAACTAGCTGGTTAGGTTGCTTCCTTGCTAGTTACCCTAGCAACTTATTATTATAACATAAAAAAGGTCTTGTTTTTAGTGAAATAATCTACCTGTGGAAATGGCTAGTTAGCATTAACTGCTTACAACTAGTTCCACTGGCAACTTATTTTACTTTTTCCAATTTAAAAAGGTCTTCCACTGGAACTGGCTAGCGATGGCTAGCAAGTTCACAGGTGAATAATTTCACTTATAACCTGGGAAAACGTTCCATATTTTATGTCCTGATTCGGCCTTTGCAGAATGAACTTAGTGGCGATAAATGCAGCTTTAATATTAATCTGGGGACTGTTTTCTATCAGGACAGCTGAGGGTTTTGCAGTAGCTCTGTGCTTTCTGACACATGTGCTCCTGATCAGTCTCAGGATGTCCATCTTTCACAAACTGAGCCATAAATCTGAATAAAATGTCCTGCTTCTCTGCCTCTTTTAGACACATGTCGTTCCAGGATTTAAAAAATATGTTCCACAAATTCCATCTGAATCAGAAATGTTTCAGCCGTCCCCGCTGAAGATTCCTAAATACCCTGACTGTTTCCAGGACCGTTCCCCCACTCAACAGATTACTGATAGATGAATAGATACCGACACCGGCTGCTTCAGCATTACGCTCAAAAACATTCCCCTGCACAACATTCGCAAAGCGTTCAATTTGACGCAGCAGTAATCTGATAAAGCCTCATCAACATTTTATGAGCTAAAAGAAATTCTCCCGCCTATTTCCAAAAAGCACAGACAGGAAATCTATAGAATGAAATGGAGGTATGTTCCAGATGTGCTCAGCTACATTCAAAATAAAGTCAATTTTGGGAACATCAATCAGTTTCTATTTTTACTGCCGCAGTGTGTAAAGAGTAGGATAATTCCCATCTATAATTGATGAGGCCATCATTAAAGAGTTTGGCTTCATGTTTCATTTCAGGTGAGAAAACGCCTGGTGCATCAGGCTGTTGCAATAAGCAAATAATCAATCGCATTGTCGAGCGATTATTAATCAAGTAATTGCTCAATAATTTGCATTCTGATGATTAATATTTTGTTGTTTACATTGTCTACATTAAACATGTTGTTTATGGTTTCGGTTGTGTGTGGGTTTTATGTCCGTTTTATTTATTGTTTTGATTATTTTTTAAGTTGGATGTTTAAAATATCGTCTATGTTAGCTTCAGTTATAGAAATCCTTTTTATATATATATATCAAATATGACTTAAAAGAAATATAACTTTGTGACATAACGCCTTGAAATTGGGCCTCTGTCTCTTTAAGAAACTCCTGCTGTTTCTGAAACTCCACCTACAGGAAGTCATCGCAACATGGCTTCTGTATTTACCCTTTAACGATATTTTTTACCAGCGTTTCACTGAGAAGTAGCTCCTATAATGAGATCAGCAGATGAACAGTTCCAGCGGGTGTTTGCTAATTGCTGCTGGCTAGTCTGAAGGAGCTGAGTGGGGAAATCGCAGGGGAGGCCTGAAGGCCTGGAAAATGCAGCAGCTTTTGAAAGTGGACCTTTGGGCCCACCTTGTGTTTTGCACAGCTGAATAGTTGCCATGGGAGATTAAATGATTTCTCATCCAGGTATGTTTTTGATGAGGTAATAACATTTTAACAAGACATAAAGCTCAAAAATAAAAAGCAGATTTTACATGATCCTTGTATTTTTAAAACACACTTAGCTGACTGAGTCCCAAACATTCACCAAAGAGATGCCTATCTTAAAGGAATAATCATGTTAGTCATTCTTGTCTGGATGAGAATTTCACTTGATGAGTTAATCCCATCCGAACACATCTCTGTTAGTAATCACTGTCATCTCCCGGTCCGCCGCCGACCGTTCCTGAGAGCTCTTCAATGCATTCTGCATGGAGGGCAGAAACTCTAATCTATGGACAGAGTGCAGGGCCTGCCATCTCCTCTGCGACTGGGACTCCCTCTTTACCCTTCAGCCGAGAGACAGGGTCACGGCCCAGATATCAGTCAGCAGTCGCTGCAGCAAATTACTTCTAATAAAGCCTTTAGAAAGGCTCCATTAACTACAGAGATGGAGAGAAAGCGGCAGGGAGACGGGGCTGCGGCCGAGGCAGCAAATCCAATCAGGTCCAATCAAATCACCGAGCAGGGAAACCGGCCAGGCTCCGGCCCTGTAATGGTCGCAGAAAAGAAGGGGAGCATTTTGCATTTAACATGCTAATGGGCGCCGGTGAAAAGGAAAGACGGCGGCGGCACTTTCCCTTCTATAAACAGAACGTTGATGGTCTCAGCAAACGGCCGGAAGAACAAGTCAGGAAACGCATCTGTTAAAACAGTAGCTGTGATATTGATGGCTGTAATCTCAGAAACTGGAGTCTGCAGTGGAAATTAAACGCAATACATCTTTATCATCTCTGTCCTACGTAGTTACATCCTGCAATCAGACGTATGATTATGGTTTGTCTGAAATTAGCAGTTTCCAGCTCATGCAATTTGGAAGCGGAGGACATGTTGGAACAAAATACTTATTTTCAGGCACATAAATCGCCAGCTAAAGCTCACAGAGAACAGATAACAAAACTCTTTCACTACTGCAACTGCATTTCTTTTGTGTCAATGTTTTAATTTGCAGTCAAACTCTGTGGGCGCATTCACACCGGCCGTTTAGTCCGCTTTGATAAAACTCCAGTCCGTCTGCCTAGAAGGTCCGGCCCGTTCGGCGAGGTGTGAACCCGTAACCGAACTGTAATGCGTATCAAAGCGCAAGGCATTGTGGGTAAATGCAACCACAGCAAATGTGGTCTAGTCTAGCGCTAGCAGGAGAAATGGCTTTGTTGGTTCATCAACAAAAGGAGAGAAATCCAACAACCGCTGGAATCTGACGCCACTTTTTCTGAAGAAGAACGTTGTGCTCGCCGACTTCTTCTGAGGTTTTCTTGTATTTTCCTTCAGTAGTTCTCGGAGCAGCGACTGAACAAATGAAAGTTGTTTTTCCATGTTTGACCAAACTTGAGAAGCTATTAGTGTATTTAAGTGTGCTGTAGTGGTGAAGAGTTATCAAATCAATTTGTAATCCAGTACATTTATGTCTGTGTTTTATAAAAAAAAAAAAGAAAAGAAACATTCTCAGTCATTCTGTTTTTCGGTATCAGATCAGTATCGGCCGATGCTGAGTCTCAGATATCGGTATCGGTAGTGAAAAAGTGGATCGGTGTATCCCTGAAAATGAGCATGACGATTAAGTGAAAGACACTGCTTCAAGCCTATTTCTTTTTTCACAACAAAAACTTAGTTCTTAAAAAAAATAAATAATAGACTTGTTTTTTCCTCTGAGATAAGAAGAGCTCATCGTACCAGAGGAAATGGCTCAGCCAGGGATGCTTTCAGGCGAAGAACAGTTTGTAAAGCAAACGATACAGCGTCAACTTCACTTTGCTGGCCCAATCAAAGCTCAAATCAACCAGTTAGGTGAGAATACCCCCCCAGCAAGACCAGTTTACAACCAGAAAATAGTCACTCTCTTCCAAAAGTATCACCATTAGCTTTCAAAACCGGCTGCATATGAGATGAACCTCTCTCAGCAGACTGATAATGGACCTTTTTGGGTCAACGTGACAAAGCCACATTACAGAGAGCGCTCCATGCGTCTCAGTTTCAGCGCTCCGGCTTTTTACTCTACGAAATCAATCCGCCGTGTATTGCTTATAATTCAGGCAATGCTCTTAGTGTGGCTGCAGCTTCTGTTGGCTCGTGTTTCGAATCCATTTAATCCACTTAGGGCCAGAGAGGAGGAGGGGCTGTGGGGGGTCAAAATAAGTGCCAGCTCTGCAAAAGGAGAAAACTTGTGAAACTGACCAGACTGAGGCTAATGACGGCATAAGGCTGACAAAAAGGGAGGCTAGTAACAAATACGGACGGATTTTTTTCTTCTGCTTCAGGCTAACATTTCGCCATATTTTAAGGCATGATAAAATGCTATTTTCTCATGATACTCAGGTGGTATTTGCTTAGGTAAAAGCACCATTACTAACATTTTAGACTTTTAGAGCTCGCAAAAAGTGTGAACATTGTTGATAAAAAAAAAAATGATGGTAACAAAGTGACGATTATTAGAACTGAATAGATTTTGATAACTTCAACCAATGTTTGTGTGGGCAGTTCCTGGGGTGGAACCAAAACCAAAGAGTTCTCATTGGGAAGACTTTATTGATTGCTGAATATTGCTGACCTCACTGATAAAATATAATTAAGTCCTACTAAGTATTTCCAAGTTTATTTCTGTATCTATACAGAAACAAGCAAAATGCAATTGATAAGTAATCATTTAATGAAAAGCATAATAATATACCACACGACACATAGTGATTTATTCTGTAAATATTAAATTAGCCCAGTCACACTTTTTGAGCGTAAATGACCAAAAACACATGAAGACACCACAAAAAAACCCTCCAGCATTCTGGCTGCTTGTCTTTGTAGCGGCTAACTGTAACCCTAACCCTAGCACCAAGTAGAAGTCTAAACAGTTTGTGTCCAGGATGTGTGGACCTCATCCTATCACAGTAAACATTACACTTTGAGATGTTTTTAGCACTTTAAATTGCTTAAATCAACTATTCAAAACCTAAAAAGCTGATAAATCTAGATACTGATTTAGTAGCTAGTCAGTTGGCCTCTCTAGATTACTAGTTTGGCAATCTAGTAAGCTAGTTAGCCTAGCTGGTATGCTGACTAGCTTACTTGCAATTGCTGACTAGTTTACTTGCTAATTAGCCTAGCTGGTATGCTGACTAGCTTACTTACTAATTATCCTAACAATTGGCTTCTAAGCTATTTAGCTAGCTAGCTTACTCGTCATCCTAACTACTAAGCTAGTCAGGATAAGCTAGGCTTCCATTTCTCCTTAAAAAAGCTCACTTAAAAAATCAGAACTACTCCTTCAACTATGATGTGGGGAAAATAATGAACGAATGTCCAGACTTGGCTGCCAGTGAAAAAGCTGCTAAACCATGCAAGAGTTGAAAAGTCAGGCTAACATAGCTAATACATTTAGCTTGTTACACCGATTTCCTCAGAAACGCAGCCAAAAAGATAGCCCAGGATTTTTCTGTTTGGTAGCTCAAGTCAAGTAAACGACTGGGTTTTATGACTTTGTGAAATATTTCTATGTTTTTTCTGTACGTGAATAAAATATTTGGTGTGCTCACTGTTCAAGGCTAACGTCACAATTACTTCCTACCACTAGAGGGCCCTGGAGCGACCTGCAGCAGTGGCTGTGGAAAGATGACAGGCTTGATTTCAGAAGTGTTTAGAATGTCTGCACAACATGCCCAGTATCACACACTGACACACACATCTCTAGGGCAGTGGATTTTAAATGTCACAGGTCTGCGGGCGTGTTTGTGTGCGAGTGCGTGTGTGTGTGTGTGTGTGTGTGTGTGTGTGTGGGTGGCAGAGCCTCCTGCAGGCCACAGCGCTGAGTCACAGAAAATGACCAGATGGTGTTGGAGGAAGAAGCGAGAGGGAAACCGAAATGACAAACAAGGGGAGAGAAGAAAGAGAGAAGACGAGGTAAATGCTTCAGAGGGAAAGAGGGAGGAGGGGAAAGATGGAGCAGCAAAAAGACTGAGAGAAGGAGGAGGTGTTCGGGGGGAAGGTGGAGGGTTGTAGCTAGAATTCCTCCAGCCGTGACTGCTCTCTGCATTTTAAACACCTTCCCTTCTGTCGTTGACAGGCCGGGCTCTGCAGGACGGACCAATTAGCATCGCTCACTCACTGGCGCGCGCGCGCACACACACACACACACACACACACACACACACACACACACACACACACACACACACACACACACACACACACACACACACACACAGAATGAGCAAATAAATCCTGCCTGTGAATATTTACGTTTTTCTGGTGAACAAAAGCAAAGAGTAGTCCAGATTTGGGCTGCAAAGGAGCATCCATGATGTGAAAGCAAAGCAACACATGAGATTTACATCCAAACTCAACTCGGTGAACCTCCAAGCTGAGGACAGGCTGACAGAGAGAGGACCGCCTCCCTCTGTATGTCTGTCTCAAAAGCACAAAACGATACGTTTTAGGAGGTAAACAGTGTCAAATGGTCAATGTAGTAACAAAAAACGGCCAATGTTTTTTTGCCATGAAAGTGATGTTTTTGCCTATAACATATTTTAGAAAGAAAGAGGTTGTGTGTTGATGTTTTTTTTTTGCCAAAATCACAAATAAAAAAAAAAAAAGGTCATTATTTTAGACAGGTGACCAAATAAATATGAGAAATGAAAAGCTCCTGACATCATTATTGGTTTAATGCCTTTTATCAAATATAACGCTGCTTTTCCAAACATTACTGGGGATGAAACTGACTGACATAAACTGTTTATTTCTCATGATTAAACTTTAGATTGGTGACCTCAGCTTTACTGTTTCACTACAAATCACTTTAATTTATTGTTTCTTTTTGGCCAAGTGGCTTTTGCACAATGTTTCATTACATTGTTGAAATATTCAGTCAGATCACAACGTCATCTGCAAACGTCATAATCCATGGAGAGTCCTGCCTAATCTCATCTGTTAGCCTGGCCATTAATACTAATAAACACTTGGTAATTAAAGGTGAAAGTACCATTACTCTTTAATGGCGTAAAACCATTATTAACTGGACGGTATGTGTGTTTTACGTGTCGACTTGGTGGCTTTGTTGTTTTCGCCGGTATGAGGGACCAACAATCTGTGACGAGCAAACTTTCACAAATACTTGAGACCCCCTTGAACGATGCTCATAACTGCTTAAACTTTAATAGTTCAAACACCAAATATACCTTAAAATGCTTTAATATGCTCAGCGGAAACCATCTCAGCACTATCGCAGAAGCTAACATCCATGGTCACTATTATATCTGCCCAGCCAATCAGTACATAGGTATTTCATCTTCCAAAGCTATAATGTTCCTTTGAACATTTTAGATATGTTCAACAGGAAAGTACACAGACCGGTGCGTTTTTCATGAATTAATCAGTTGCACTCCACAGAACAATTTGCAAATGGAACCATAAATAGGCAGAGAAACAAACTGAACCATCTGTGTCATGTTGTCCAACTACATTTATTCAATATCCACATATTTACATATGTAAAAATTATACAAATATGTTTAGAGCCAGGTCTCCACTAGACGTCCCAGTTCACATCCTGGAATTAGGATATGATCAAACTAAGTACAAAAGTCAAGTAAGTAAGATTTGTTTATATTATGCTGTTTACATTCACGTTAAATAATTAAGTGATAAGTTACATTAATTATGTAAAGCAACCAGTTTTTCCAGTTGATTGAACAAATTTCATCAGTAATTCTCTCACATGAACTTGTGCTTTTCTCAACCACTACTAAATTCAATTTCAATGACTTTATACATCAAACACAAGCTGCTAACAATATATCATTCTCCTCATTATTAAGTCAGAAGGGTATACGCCGTAATATTTTAATCGGCATTCTGATGTCCAAGCCGTACCGTCGCTACGGTGACGCAGTGGCCGCTGTCGGTTTCCACGTGGCCGCCAACGTTGTGGGAGAGGAGACACAACGTTAGGTGGAGCTAAATAAATAAATCAAACATCGCAGGCTAAGTGAGAATGACAGGATTCCAAAACTAATGGAGACAGAATCTGGCGCGTGAGCGTCTGAGGATGTGTGTGATCACAGCCTTGTACCGGAGTCTCGCTAAACGGCCTGATTGACAGAAGCAGCGGGGTGAGGCGGCGCCGTCTGTTCCCATCCCCTCTAATTACAATCAAGGAAAACTAAAAGTGGCACAACTCGTCTCCGCGTTGCGCCGTTGAACATCGAGGCAGCACAACCGCCTCAAAAATGCTGGAGCTTATATGCTAAGCAACTGGGGGAAATTGCTTCAGCAGAGTCAGCAATCTGCAGCTGCTTTGTTACTGTACAGAGATAGTAAATTACACAAACACAGATTTAAGGGGACAACCAGACTTCAATGGGATGCCTTATATAAAGTTATGAAATCAAAAATGAACAGTCATAGTCAGGCTTATTTAGCCTTTCACATTTAGCTAGCTAAAACCTGAATATTCAGCTAGTAGCTAAGTATTTGGACCTCAATATTTAAGTAGGAGCTCAATATTTTGGTCCAGACTAAATGTGGAAGTGGAATATCAAAATAAAAGCTCGGTTTTGTGGACCCCCATTATAAACTCCACTGCCAGTGGGCTGGAATCGTCGCTCCATCGTGCCGTACAAATCCCTGGGAACAATGAGACGATGAGGAAGAAGACGACAGGAAGTGGTGGGAGGATGGGTTAGGGTTAGGACGCCTAACTACGATGACGTGTCCTCTGATTGGCTGATCAGATGATGAGCGCTAGAACCACGACTGAATTATGAGCATTTCTCATAACTGTTCACGTCCATCGCTGTCATGATTTTTAATGAATTATCTGGCAAACAAATTAATTGTTCACTTCCTATTTAATGGAAACACTAAAGTGCAAAATTGTGTTTTTTCAACATTAGCAGAATATCGACAAAGACTTGCGGACATTTGTGATGCACCTGGTCCAGAGAGTCGGGGTGCAATGTCTTCCTCTGACTAACTTGCACTTTGATTACCAAAGAAGTCTCTTATACCCACTTTTCTTTTCTTATCAGACACACTGCCACCTGGATCCACCTAATAACCAATGTGCAGCAGAGCGCAAAAGCTCAGGCTGAGACAGACTCTTAAAGATAAAAGTCCACAGCCAACTGGACGAAAAGGCAGGAGAAATCAAAATGAACAGCCTTTCACTCTGCAGAGGCTTCCAGAAATCTGACGAGAAGTCCAGATGTTTTGGCTTTCGGTTTTGGCGCTGCAGCTTGTGCGAGTGTGAGTTGGTGTCAGAGACTTAAGGGAGGGCGTGGAATGAATTAAATGAGCATTAACCCCAATTTCTCCGCCAAAGCTGAGGTCAGTTCAACTGTATAAGAGCTGTTCTACCTTCAGCACACACTCTTCCTTCCATTCCCACCCGTCCTCCAGCTCCCTGCCTTAATCGGATTTTGTTCGGGAGACCCAAAGCCAAGACTCGGCCCCGAGGGTCGTTGCTCTGAGACGGGCGTTTTTAGAGCCTTCCAGATGTTCTCACTTTCCCCGGGTTTAGATCTCACATCAGTCCAAGGACAGCTTTTCCCCCCATACACATATTTCCTGTTTATTAAACTTGGGGAAAGAGAAGGAGCAAAGTCCTGTTCCGTCAGTCTGAGTCATTTATCGGTCTCCAGTTAGCCATCTCTCCCCTCGGGTCAATAATCATATGAGAGTCTCTGTTGAGGTCTGGCTCGGACTTCTCCCTAAGTGCTGCCGGCTTGTGCCTGGGTGGAGCGTTCAGTCTGCAGCCTGAGCCGCAGACTGAACGCTCTTTGGTCAAAACGCGAGTCTGGCCTCTTAGGAGCACAGCGATAAATATCACCCACATACACACTCAGCGATCCGCCATACCGCTGATCGTTTCACATCGGTTAGATAGAAAAATCTATCCTAAGTGAATTTGCTGCTTCCAGAAAGGTCTGCGGCAGGGACAGATAATCTAGCTCCGCTTTGGTTCTTCATGACAGGATTCAGTGCAGGTTAACACCACTGTGTGTAAAATGTTAAGAATAAACTATGTAGGGTTGTTTTTATGTTGGTATTATACTTGTGTGTTTTCCAGGCAATTAGTCCCATTTTATGGATAAAACATAGGTAACTAAGTTGCTATCTATAAAAATGCTCAATGTGTCAAGTATCATTTAAAAGAAATTTGACTTTGTGATTTCATACTTTGAAACTGTCTCTTTAAGCTCCTGCTCTTTCTGAAATAAGGGTGCGCCATGATCAATCACAGTAGAGGAGAACCCGGTGGACCCCTGACAATTCGTAGATGCGAAGGACCAAAACCACTGGTGAATAACTAAAGTCAACAAATACAGAAAAGCCCCTCTAAAAGCTCTTACAGCTGCTTATTGCAATATTTCAGACACCAAATACACCTTAATATGGATTAATACGCACAGAGGAAACGGTCCTGGCAATACCACCGAAGCTAATATCCAATGTCCTACATATCTCCAGCCAATCAGCACAGAGGAAAATGAAGAGCATCTTTTTTTTTTCGGTGACCTTAATCCTCTTCCATAAGCGATGCATCGTCTCTATTAGCTGTAAACAAAGCGTATCGCTGCCTCTTCCAGCAAACAGGAATCTCTGATCACTCCGTCAACGAGAGCAACGGCAGACCTTCGGTTCACCTTCAGGTTCCCGTTTCCTCTCACAGTTTGCTGATGCTGCAGACGAGCCGCGGCTCTGAATACCAGGAGGGAGTGAAAAACGTGGAACTGGGAGGAAGAAAAAACAGATTACGGCTTCGTCCAAATGAGGCTTTTATTGCTCGAGGAACAGCCAGAGAGTGAAGGGCTTCCCAGCAGGGGACTTTTATTTCTTCTTCTCCTTCCCACCGAAGGCATGCTTTGTAGTCTCTGATGTGGGCGCCGAGCAATTTTGCCATCAGAAAACACTAAAACCCAATAAAGTTTATTCAGCTGGGCTCGCTCCACATTGCCGTGAAGAGTCACGCAAACAGCCGAAAGTCTCCGGGCCGGAAGCGACTTTACCTGGCTGCGTTTTTGACGCGCTCGCTTATTCGTTTACTCTGCATTCGCCCGGAAAGCATCGATACGAGACAAATAAAGACGCACAACTGACAATGGAAAAAACAAATAAAAAAAAAAACCCAAGAATCTCACTACAGTGAAATCTCCGGTTCATCTGAGAAACATCAACGAACCACGCGAGATCGCTCTAACAACGGAAGCGCTGTTTAATCAGAGAGCAGGAAGCAACTTCTCATTATATTCAAGAATATATTCAAGATGGTGGAGGGGAGGAGAGATCAGGGGGAGCATCAGGTCAGGGGCCGATAAGGTTTCCCCTCGTGCACATAAAGCCTCCCGCGCTCACGCAGAGAGGCTCTTTATGAAGCATGAAGGCGCTGATGTGTTGCTGCATTGTGTGGCTAATCTGGTAATTTGTCGGCCGGTTTGAGACTTTTTATTGTGACCCAATGAAAGAGACGGCAGGACAGAAAAAAAACTACATCGTTTCATCAAAACCCTGCAGACGAGCTTCTTTTGTGAAAGATAAACTGATATTTATGGAGGTGTAGTGCTGCATGTGTTGAATTTGAAAGGATTTCTGCATGGTATGGTATTGCTATTAATATCTATTTGCATAAAAAAAACATAAATAAAAAGTTATTTTTGTGTTTCTCTTGAACTTGAGATTCGTTTCCGTTACAAATCTGAGCAAAACTTTCTCGATATCACGCTGGTGTGGTAAAAGCACGATTTCACAGTTGTGGTGTTTCCATTCGATAAGAAACGTCATCGAAATCACAGGTGAATATGTTTGTTCACCTGGTAAGTCGTTAAAAATCGTAGCATCATTTGCCAACTACTTCCTGTCGTCTTCTTCGTGGTTTGCGCCAGCAGCAACATTCGGCTGTCGACTGAGTGATGTTGGAAAAGGCATTTACTTTGCAATAAACTAATTTCAAGAAAGTAAAAAAATTAAAAGTACCTCATCCTACCACCAAAACACGTTTTTTCTGAGTTGCGAATTCGTTGTCAATGAAAAATTGCGCGATTATTCAATCAATGGAAACACAGCTAGTGATTCCTCTGGCGGTTGCACCACGATGGTGAAAATATTTCTCTCTTTCTCAAGTAAATGCGCCCAAATATTTAATGATTCATCAAGCTTCCTTTATATATACTCAATATGTTTCAACAGTCGGCTTGCCAGGTAAAACAATATGATGATGATGATGATGATGTCACGACTTCGTACTTTTCCACGGGATATTCGAGGAATTGGGAAGCGCGATTTACCGTATTTTAGGGCAACACACTATTTCTTTATGCAACACCATGGGAAAAACAAAGAAATCCAAAAAGATATTAGGAAAATAGTTGTGGACCTACACAAGTGTGGTTCCCTCTTGGGTACGATAACGTGCAACATCCATTGGTTCGAAGCAAAGCAAAATTGTCCAGTCCTCTCAGTCTTAAGGACGGGGACTCCGGTTTCTCTGGCAACGATTTCTGTCAATCAACAACTGCAGTCAGTGTAAAATGGACGCCAGTCACAACATAGACCAGACAGAGTTCATCAAATTCTCCACATCAAATCCACATTCACCTGTGGAGTTCCTCAGGGGTGAGTCCTCGGTCCCATCCTCTTCATCCTTTACCTCCTTCCACTGGGTCAGGTCATCAGTCGTTATGGTTCTTTCCTTTGCCATGCCGATGACTCACAGCTTTACATAAATCCCACTCTCATCACCGGTTCTTATAGGAGATCAAGGTTTGGATGATAGATAACCAGATCTGACACTCGCAATTTTACCGCTAACGGAAAACACAACTAGTGAAGCTAAAAGTGGCTGAAATCCTTTAGTAGCTCATCCAGGAGGTGTTTCTAGTTCACAGTGAAGCCCTCTTCCACTCTGCAAGCATAGTTTTTGTTCTTTTTTGCATGACCACATTCATGGATCTGACAGTGGCGTTTCCGCCGGCGGCTGTAACGCACCGAGCCGGAGTGGAGGACAAACTCAAACCCCACGTCTCACACACAGACCACAGAGACACAGAAGTCAAGCACGCTCTCAGACAAGCGTTATCTGAGGTGGCAGCAGAGACATCAGTGCATGTTCAGGTCACCTCAAGGTTGAACCAAACCACTGTAAATTATTCACAAACACACACAGATGCGTCTCTCCCTCCCCGACACTGCAGGAAGCACAATTCAGACCGCTGGACGTTTAACCAACAGAAGACTCAAATCAGGTGGAACAGGAAAAGGAGGCCGAATAATGTCCCTCAAAACACAAACACAACACAAAACAGAAAAAGAAACATCCGCGTGTCAACAGAATCACTCGCCCCGCATGACTGACCAAACCCCTGACATGCTTACAGCGAGGAGCTCCTCCTCCAGAGCTGCTGCGGCATCGCCGGCACAGACCCGACCTGGAACTTTCCATTTCGCAAAGCCCACAAAAGAAGAAAAAATAAACGAGCGAGCCGGCCAGCATCGATCTGCTTCTCCTCAGGTTTTATGGTAGAGGGCATGTCAGATTTTCCTCCAGTCGGATGGCAGGCAGCGGCCAGTCTAGACATGAAATCACCAACCGCAGGCGGAGGCAGGGTGGAGGTGAATGTTGCCTGCAGCACCAGGTTGTTCGAGTACGAGAGCAGAGACACATCAATGCTTTAGGGACACTATTGATCCTTGTAAAAATAAAACAACAAAAGAAAAAACACTGTAGGTGTGTTCAGGGGCGCTGCCATGAATCTTGGGCCCCATGACGACAAATTGAATTGGGCCCCCCTCGGAGCAGCTGCTGTTACAATCTTTTGAGTCCATCTGACTCATCAAAAGCGTCACAATTTGAAAGGCTTGCAAACAGCCTGGCTTTCTTTGGTCCAATACTGATGACGAGCACAATATTTACTGCTCATGAATTTTACAAAGTCCAGATTCAGTATGCAAGGAGGTTGCTTACATTTTTTTCTGTTAGTTTTCGATTACTGAAATGTTTCTCCCCACCAGCAACAGTCATAGGCAACATGCAAAATATACATAAAGCAATCCAGGCATTTCATTCAAGCTGCAGTATATAATTTTAATAAAAAAAATATGCTTTGTCCATATTTGTTAAAGCTGTCACCATGTTGTGACGGTTTGTTACGAGACGGATAATCTGTGAAAACAATCAGTCTCCCTGATTTACTATTGCAAACTACACTAATGCAACATTCTGACCAAAACACCCAATCAGAAGCAGGAGGAGGGTCTTAGCGCTGTCAATCAACCTCATTCACTCACTGCTAAATCTGCTAATGGCGGAGAAACAACATATCACAACGGGAAAAATGTTTATTTGTTGACATTGGTACGTATGCTAATTAGACTGAGCATTCACAACAGGCTGTGCTAGCTGCTGCATAGGGATGAGCAGCAACATGAGATTGTGATTGACAGCACTAAAACTTTTGTCTCTGATTAGATATTTGTAGATAGCACTGGGAGAAAGCAGAGGAAATTGATTTTATACCGCTTGAGCTTTTCCCATATTTTGTCACGTCACAACCACAAACATGGAAATTAATGTGAAAGATCAACACGGGGAGGTGCGCCATAGTGCAGTATTTGGAAAATGTCACGTGATGTAGGCGTGTTTTAGTTTTAAAAAACTAGCTCCAGCTAAATCTGCCGCTAACACATCTCTTTGCACATTCTCTCTATTAAATATCCTAATAAACAACAAAAGAGACATAAAACAATAATGGTGGCCGATCTAGTTGACAGTTTGGTCAATGGTTTCCCACATTTTCTGAGTCTAGCTGTTTAAATAAAACACTGTAGAAAAACAGCACAAAAAATGTTATAACACGGAAGATGTTCTGAAAACAACACGTTTGGTTTAAGTGTTGGCGCATGTGACCCTCCACGCATTGTACGGAGTAGCTTTGTTTTCTAAGATTCAGTTTACTTTGGGAAAAGTTTGTGTACAAGTCTGAACCTTTCAGCCTAATTTCGCTGGCTTTGAGTGACGATCAATGGAGAAATGTGACCTGGGCCTCTGAGTGAAACATTGTCGATATCACAGCCACATAGCTGCGTAGAATCCGGTATCGGCTCAGAATGGAGCCCGGTTGTGTCTCATTTGATCCAGAATACTACACAGCCTGTTCCTGCCTCGAACTCCAAACGTGTTTTTCTCCTTTCTGTTTCCAAGCCTCTCTCTCCTTTTTCTCCTTCTTTTTTCGCCTTCCTCCCTACCAGTCACCGTGATGAAGTGGCCAGTGAGTAGCCGTCTCTGCCGGTAATCACCACGGTAACTCATGGTAGCGCCGCGCTACTGGCAACATGCCATCCATCACCGCCTTCGCTGCTGCTGCAAAGTGATATATCAAGATGTAAATTCTGGCTTCGCTGCTGCTGCTGCTGCTCCTCGTCCTCCTGGGCCCGGCCAGAGGAGAGGAGAGGAGGAAGGAGAGGAGGAAGGATGGAGGGGGGGGAAGGGGTTATGAGAACTGAAGGGCAAATGAGGAAGGAGAGATGTAAAGAGTGGTGACAAATGAGAAGAGTCTCTTCGAACAGCAGGAGAAGGGTGGAGAAGACGGAGAAAGCACTGAAATAACAGAGATCAGGAAAAATCAAAGAAGCAAAGACAACAAAATGAGGAAAATGTAAGATTGTGTTCCAGAATGAAGAGAAGAAGTGAAATATGTCAGGAGAGAAGAAAAGTTTAGCGCTATGTAGCTAAATCGACTGCTGCCCATACGTGCCTAGCTAGACAGCTATCAGCATTTAGCTAGCTGGCCAGGTAGACAGCTAGGCTATTTGTCTAGCTAGATAGCTAACTAAGGTTAGGGTAATTTGTCTATTTTACTGCACAAGAAAGCAAAACTGAGAATGATTCATTTTTACAATATACTTGTAAAAAGTATATGTAAAAAAGTCTGTACTTGTTGTTGTACTTGTACAACAACAAGTACAGACAGTAATTGTCTGTACTTGTTGTTGTTGTTGTTGCTCAAATCAAGACAGCTAAAATCAACTCCCACAGAAGCAACCTTAGACAGCCCTGGTGCTAAATTCATAAATCCAGAGAGCATTTCCTCCTGCAAAAAACCCTCACTGGAAGCATAATGAAATATGCATTGAGTTTAAGAGTTTTCGACATTCCCCAAGGTGTGTTTTTTAAAAGGCTAGAAAGTTTTCTCTGTTTTTTTTTTTTTTTCGTAATGATTGCTCTAGAGCTGACGAGTCAGCAGACTGAGAAGAAAACAAAATATAAACAGGTTTGAAAATTGAAACTCTCGGACATTCCTGATGAAACAGATGATTCCGATCACAAAACAATCCTCATAAATGCCTCAGATTCCAGACAGACGGACCAGCGTTGATGGCCGGATTGCTGTAATCGAGCGTCGGCACCATTACCAGAGACGACTCGGTTCTCCCAAAATACAGGAAGTACATTTTCTAAAAACCCTCAACGTACTCAAGACTCCAAAGGCCAATATGGAGTCTTGAAACAATTATCTGTGTGGATGATGATTTCTGACACTCGCTTTCCTTTCTTTTTTTTTTTTTTTTGTAAAGCTTTCACACCAGCGCTGCTTTTAGCCAGATTCTCTTTGAAAAAATATCATTACTAGCAATCAACATATTTCACTGAAAGCTTCCAGCTGCTAGCGATTAAATGAGGACGAGAGACATCGCAGCGTGAGACGAGAGCACTGTCTGTAGAAAAGGGTTTCGGTGTCCGAACACATCGGAAAACGGCTTCTGTTCAGGTGACATTTCGAGCTGTTGGCATCTGACGTGAGTGATCAGCACGCGTCAGAACGGAAAACGCTGAGATTTTTTATAGCCTTCTTCAAATTCCAAAATTTACATACACTGGGGCAGTACGAGTGACAAGTGTGCTTTAAACTTGGGTCCAACCTTTTGAATTTCCTTCCAAAAACACTCAACATTTCCAAATCCACTATGTTCCACGGCACAGACGAGCTTTGCTGTAATATTTTCAGGGTTCCTGGTCTATATAAACCTCTGGAAAAGGTTTTAAAGTGGCAGTATTATGTCTTTTCCAGGCATATGGTGCCATTTTATAGCATAATGAGGTTATTATATTAACTTCAGTTAGATAGTTACCTCATGACATTTGACTCTTTAACAAGCTCCAGCTCAGAGGAGGAGCTTTGTTCTTGGAGGCGGAGCTAGGTCCAACCAGGTGTTTTACTTTAGACTAAAGTAGTTCTCAAAGATGCATGGAAGAACCAAGGCAACGCTCCAGGTGTGTTTTTGATGAGGGAATAACATTTTAACAAGATGTAAAGCTAAGTCAATTTGACATAAAACTGCCCCTTTAAGAAGAAGCTGGAAGCTTCCACAGCATCCCGATGAAGTCAATGTGAACCGTGAGACCAGTTCAGCCTTCAGCCATGACATCATCCCCATCCCTCCCAGTAACTGCAGCAGCGCGCTGCTGGCTCCGCGGACGCCAACGTTGCACGTCGCAGGACTCCAGGCTGACAGGAGGAGGCGAGTCGCTAATCAAACGGCAGCAGCGTTTTATTGCATCCTGACGGGGGGAGGGTGAGCGCCGGGCACAGATGCGCCGGGCCGAGCACCAGCTGGGCAGCGGCAACCTTTCTAAATAAAGAGGGGAGCAACAGAAACCCGCGTGGAAGTGGAAGCAGGGAGGAACAGCTGGAGGGAAGAGAAAAATAGCACGCCTCATCTTAAAGATCGCTGCGAGAACCTACATCAGCAGTGACGTGCAGACATTTAGGTTTTTCAGCTTGTAAAGCGCAACAAGTGAAAACTGTAAGTGGACAGTGAATGCTGCTGTGGAGCAGAAGAATCATTTAGTGTAATAAACTATGTATGGAGACAAACAGCCTGAAAAATCACAATCCTTCAAGGATGGAAACCCATAACCTCTTTTCATCATATGTAACAATTAGAAGAACCAATGCAAAATACATAATATAGAAACTGAAACTGACAAAAACATTTTGGTGAAACGTGTAAAAAAAATTATTTGCGACAAATCATCTTGGTTCAGAAAGTGAAATTAGAAATTCAAAATACAATGGAAAATCAATAATAAACAATGATGTTGCTCAGAGAACATAGCATACAATAATAATAACACTTTGTGTTTTTAAATCAAATGCTAGAAAGTGTTACGCATTAATAAAAATATCTACTAAATCATCATAAATGACACAAAAAATACAAAATTTATTGAAATCATCTCACTCAAACAAACGCAACTAAAATCACATGAATAAGTTTGTTCATGCGATAAATCATTAAGTCTCCGTCATCCTGCCACTTCCTGTCTTCTTCTTTGCTGTTTTCGCCAGTGGTAACAGCATGTTGTTGATCAAGTGACACGTGAGGTTAAAAAAAAAAAATTCTTTGTAGTTTTATGAATTAAACCAGTCTAGATATGACCAAAAAAACATATCACCTCATCCAAGCGCCAAATCTTAACGAATAACAGTTTGTTTTTGTTTTTTTAAACTGCCGTTTCCTTTAAGGCAATCTATTTTTTTCAATGTCAAGCTGTGTACTCATAGAGCCAATGGAAACGGACCGAATAGAAAACACGCATTACTCGCGTCGATTCCTGTGATATAATCCAATGTGATGCATGCACAAATAGCCCAGTCAGTTTGTCTGTAGCCGTTTCCACAGCAGATTGTGTAAAATTAAAAACGACTCGGCGTAAGTGAGGTCATAAATAACAATAAGACGAGCAGATGACAACTGAACTGCAACCTCTGAGCAGAAAGCGACTGAGCGCCGTTTAATGTTCGGCCAAGTGAAGCGTGTGGGGCGCTGCAGCCAGAGCGGGCCATATGGCCCAGGCGGCCGCCAGCCGATGCGGTCCAGACCGGAACGGACCGGTCCGGTTGCCCCAGCAACTCCTCCCAACATGAGGGCCGCACCAGTATGCTGTCACAGCCCGGGACTGGACGGACCACTGATTCTTCTCTGATCTGCACTGAAGTCCAACTGGAGATGGATTTAGACAGAACTGGACTCAGAACTCTTAATTCTAATTCAGAACACTGATCCAAACTTTTGAGAAAAACTTAAATGAGAGCAAAAACATCCACAGGAGCGACATGTTAAATCCTTCGCTCTTCCTCCTGGCGGTTTCTCCTCCGTGAAAATAATTAATGACTCGTTAATGCACACCCACTCGTTAAACCTACAGCAATCACTAACAGGCAATCAAGGCATTGGCTTGATTCGGCGATGTCTTTGTTTCTAAATGTGTATTCAGATTGAAAGGCGGCCATTTTGATGCAGCTGTGAGGCAGAAACGTAGAGAACTTTCAAACGGTTCTTTGGGTCATCGTATCAGGTTCTTCAGGGCCGAGATTCTTAACTTCTTATTTAGTTTTGAAGTTGAGAGATCTGTTTATTTGAAAGATGCAGTGTTTGTAAATGTCTTGCTTGAGACGCCTCAGTGGGGAGAAGACATATCCCTGGTGCACTCCCATGAGGACGGTCTTAAGAAGGATCGAGGAAGAGAGCGCTGCCGGCACAATGGAGCCACAAAACGATGATGATTTGGGAAACGTTGGTCGCAGAATTTTTTCAGTCAACCAGAACTTCGAGAAGACATCGACAAGATTTAGCAGAACAAAACGGTGGAGTCTGCAACCACTCGCCATTTCAGCTCAGCCAAGTGTGAGCGGCTGCTACTGGAAGCGGCTGGAGTTTGTGGAACATATTTGCCTAAATTTTGCCTTCCAGTAGTTTGGCGTACTAAAATCTGTTCAGGCAATTCATTGTTTTGTTCATTTTTCTCAAACGCTATGAATTTTTACTTCATTACTTAAAGAAATAGTGACTGCATTCTCATAATTTGGATGAAATTGGACTAAATCTGAACTCGTCTTTGTGTTTTGATGCAATTATGCATCTTTGTTTGATTATGGTTGATGTTTGTCTTGAAGATCAATCCAACCAGAGTTCTTTAATTAATGGGGGGAAAATGGACAGTTTCAGTTCAATTAGAAACATGCTACCTGTTAGCATCTGCTGGGAAATTGTGGAATGGGTGCTGAGGTATCTATAAGCGCTTAGAATTGAATTGCCAAAACAGAACAGAACCATTGAGTTCCCTATGAATTTAAAAGTCTAATTATTAAACGGCAGCCAATATTATATGCCGGCGCTATCCGCTTATTCTATTTTCAGCCATCTTGGAACGTTTATGAAGTGTCTCGGAACAGAATGGATTTTAAATCCAACCAAAGCGATGATCCGACTCCTTCATAATTACTGGATTTAAACTGCAGCAGACAAACGAGGGAAGCGGCGAGCTTCGAATACGGAATCATTTTTAATAAATATCACACATCGCCTTTTGGGGGCTTTTTTCCCTCCTCGAGCGACGGGAGGAAACCATAATTGAGTCGGACGTGTTTATCTGATTGAAAATAAATGGCTCAGTACATGTTTACAGCCGAATACCGAGCGCAGAGCGAGAAATCCAAGACAAACGTCCGGGTCTCCGCGGAGCAGCCTCCCTATTCATCACACGGACCTGCTGGTACAATAGCGCTTGTCCCCCGAAACAAAACACCCCCACCTTTAATTTGTGTGTATTTCCT
The DNA here is from genome assembly GCA_911649635.1 of Poeciliopsis gracilis. Classification (NCBI taxonomy): domain Eukaryota; kingdom Metazoa; phylum Chordata; class Actinopteri; order Cyprinodontiformes; family Poeciliidae; genus Poeciliopsis; species Poeciliopsis gracilis. The sequence goes on from CAJVRI010001532.1 coordinate 2,063,308, forward strand.
CTTTATACCCCTGTGTGTTGCGTTGATCAATCACATCGCGGAGCCGAGTAAGTGAGGAGGGCGGCCGGCGGGCGATGTTCCCCGCGTCACACCTATTGGCACCATCAGTGTTCCGGCGGGCCCTCCGATCAATCACTGCCAATGACGCCGGGATGAGGAAAGAGGAGCAGGAGGAAGAGGAGCGCCGCTAAATATTCAGCCGGAAGATGCTACTAGCTTAAGAGGAAACAAGAGTGAGACAAAAACATCAGAAGGGGCTCATCGCATCGCACCTGAGTATTTATTGTTCACACATGGAGTCTCTATCAGACAAAGAGGCGATGTTGTAGCTAGAAATGTTTGCGGTCCAGTCAGAATGTGAGAGAGCAAAACGTTGAGTAGATAACGTGAAGGCCTAACAGTATCCGCCAAAGTTAATTAACTTGTTTGACCTCTGGTGATCACGGACATCGTTTCAGATCCACTTCCAATTGACACGGGAAAACTGTTGTTTTTGAGCCCTTACCAATTGCTAACAGAAGATGCTAAAGCTAGCTAAAAAAACAAAAACCCAGAAGTTTCCAAAATTTGTTTTAGTATAGTTTTAATATTGTTTTGTTTTATTTAAATTTCTGAAAGTTGCTCATGGTTATCTTGGCGGCTTTTTGACGTTGTTTCAGATCCACTTTTTCTAAAATGACACGAGGAAACTGGAATTTTCCTTTTGTTAGTGCTAATCACTAACAAAAGATGCTAGTGCTAGTTTAAAAAAAAAAGAAAAAGGTACCATAAGTCTCCAAAATTCAATTTAGCGCAGTTGCAATAATGTTTCATTTTATTTAAATTTCTGAACGTTCAACCTCTGATGCTCATGGGCATCATGGCAGCTTTTCGTTTCAGATCCACATTTTCTAAAATGACAGAAAAAACTGTGTTTTTGTCACAACACCAATCGCTAATAGTATATGCTACAGCTAGTTTTTTAATTGTTTCCAGAATTCGAATGAGCATAACATTTATATTGTTTCATTTAATTTTAATATTTCTTTTCTTAATGTTGTTCTAATGAGGAAACTCTTTGAGTCAGTGTGGGTTTTGTTAGCCATTTTTGAACATGTTACATTTATATTCATTTTGTGTTTATGAAAAGTCTCCTGTTTGGGAAGACAGCTGACCAACCTCATCTTAACCTCTTAACCAATGGTACTGATTGATTGATTGATTGATTGATTGATTGATTGATTGATTGATTGATTGATTGATTGATTGTGAATCATTTTGTTTGCAATCTGACTGTAAATGTGGGCAGGTTCAGGTGAGTTTGACTGGATTTCTTCCACTGATGTGAACCTCTGTGTTTTCATACCATTAAATGTCACCAAGTGGAAACGAGGGCCAGCAGCTCTTGGTGTTTTACACAGACATTGCATTGATTAAGCCTCCTGCTGTGTTCCACACACACTGCAGCAGATGGTGGAGAGAAATAACCCAGGCCTTTCCTCATTTCCCGCAACATATCCAGCTTCTCCTGGAATATCAACTCGGAGCCCAACTAGAAGACCTAACGTCATAACAATTCCCCAGTCAGCGCAGAAGCTTTGGCCGTCCTCAGCTAACCTGCAATAAAAGCTGAAAGGAATCCCTATAGATTCTTGAACCACCAATTAGAACATTATGCTCTTTGGACCTTCTCACACGATTTGTGCCAAACATCTGTTAAAAGAAACTGGATGCAAACGCAGATCAAGAACCTATGGTTCTGACCAGAGCTGAAAATATCAATGTTGTCTTTTTATTTTTTTCTCATAATGACACAGCAGCAGAGAGGCCTACCATCAGCATCCAGATCACGGCTCCCCTCGTTCCCCCCCGTCTGAAACTGAAACCTGCTGTCAGTAATGGCCGAATGCCGGTTTTAAGTTTTTCCTGCAAGGAAACGGCTGTGATCGAGATTTTCTCCAAGAACAACGAGGACCGGCAGAGTCTATTATTTGATGTGATGTGCACAGAAGGGCTGGTTTGCTCTGTAAGTGGCAATCCAAACACTCTGCTGCACTCACTTTAGCTCTGTTTAAAGCTGCCGGGCTGCTTTAAACCGGGCCTGATAGGCGATCGACCAGTTCGGCTAACGCATGGATGTCAGACTAACTCACAGGTGACCTGGCTTAGCAAAGTGGCATCATGAATACTTAAGGACCGCGTTTGGGAGTTTAAGAAACCGTCCTGAGTGGAACTCCTCTCAGTCTGGTTTGAGAATACAGGCGACTTTTTGCTGATGACGATGTGGTTGTTGGTTTTGTCAGATTGTCAGCTGACCAAAAAAGTAAATGAGCCGAAATTTTGAGGTGCAAAAAGACGACTTTTGTCTTTGCAGTCCGTCGCCAAACCTGTTAACAAAATTAAACCTGGAGATAACTCTTTTATTTTGTTCCCACGTCTGCTACGCTGCACACAAACCCGTTGCCATAGTGACTGACTGACAACAGCTCCACCAGTGTATCAAGATTCAACACCAAGAATGAGGTCAACTTTTCCCACACAAAGAAGAGAACATTCAGTTTGTTACAGTTTTATGTTTTCAGGCTTGATGTGTATTTAGCGACTATTAATAAGTGACTGTGTGAACGTAGAGGTGATTGGCTTATTTAAACCCCTGCTCTAATGACGATCTGTCAGGGAGTTGCTGTTTTTTTTTTTAATTAAACAGAAACACTGAATTCTGCAGCACGTCTACATGTTAAGGTCGTCAAAGTCAAGCTAGCATAACTGGCCGACTTCCATCAACATTTTTTTAATTAAAACTTTTTCCTGACCTTTTTATCAATAGAAGAAAGCTTTGGATGCTTTGACGTAAAGCATCTTCACGTCAAAGCCTAGCTCTGAATCCTAATATATATATATAATTATTTTCACAATACTAATACATTCATTCCCATTAAGAGCCTCAGAAAGCTAAAGTCTGGGTGTGTACGTGAGGTTTTCTCCTCCTTTTTGACATGCGCCTCACGTCTTCATTGGGTCGGACTTGGATGCAAGGGGCGGATGCAAGTGAAGGAAACCGGGATGCAGTCAAGGGAATTGGGATGCTCAGCATGATGCTGAGTTCAGGGCTCTGTGGGGGTCAGACCATCTGCTGCTGTTGGAATTTTTTATTTTTTAAACCATCATTCCGGTTTTATGACTCCGGCTGTATTTATGGCGTTCAGTGTTAGTAGAATCACAAAAACGGGACGACGGACACAATCGCAGACGACCGAAGAGCCTCGGGTCTTAAACCTCGCACCGACACTGCGGCGTCGCAGTTGCCGTTTCCTCACGAAGGCTCGGACTTGAGTCACGTCTCATTACGGCGCGGCCTCACGAGCCCACGCACGTGAACGCTTCGGACGAGTAGAAGGAGAAATGTCTGCCTTTGATGCTCAAATTGAATTGCGGAATAAGTCATCATGCACTTATACTGCTGCTCTCCACGAGCCACAGCTGATTATCCCAGAGAGCTCAAATGGAAATATTCCTGAATGAGAACAAAGAGATTTCACGGCAGCTCCATCACTCCCACCACACACACACACACACACACACACACACACACACGCACACACACACTGCATGGCAGTCCCATAGGACATCCACAAAGACTCCCTTCAATAAAGAGGATTATAGATTTTGCCCTGTGCACCCGAGTGTTTCCAATAAAATAACGAGACGAGGCCTTCCTCCTGCATAACTCATTAAAACTTAAACCATCCCCCATGCTCCCCCTCCCTCTTTTCAGCTGAATATCACTGCACACATTACAGCCTTCGCTTGGAAAAATAACCCCGCCGCGTTGGGAGCGTGTGTGCATACCGATGCGTGTGCGTTTTGAGAAAATTAGAGAGGAAGATAAGAGAGCGTGTGTGAGGAAAAAAAAAATGTGTTTTCATCCTCGGAGGCCCCGCAGGCTCAGTGGTTGGTTAAAGATTTCTCACAAAGAAACACGGAGACAATCCTGAAGGGGGGAGGGAGGAATGCTACTTTTTTTTTTCTTCTTCTTCACCCCCACCCAAGCCGGCAGCCGATGATGGAAATACATATTTATGCAGAAGCGCGACCTTAACGCAAGGGGGGCCTGTGCTGCATGCTAATGCGCACAACAAATGACTCTGCTTTTATTTTGTCAGGTCATCAGAGAGCAAGCAGATCAAACAGACGTAGAGACCATAGCTTGATCTGAAATCAAAACCAATTCCGTAAAATAATAACTTCTCCGATTTCATTTGCAGTAACGGTTTCATTTTATGTGTGAAAATAAAGATGCTAAACTGTCTTTCGTGTTGAAGGTGTTACTGAGGGAAGAAGAATCTTATTTTGTTATCACATCGACTCCATCACAAATATGCCTAAATCTTCGTATATGTTACTCTAAAAAAACAAACAAAAACAAACAACAGTTTTGCAATTGTGGTGATTCCATTAAATAAGAAGTCAAAATTAAAATAGGTTTGTTCATGCAGTAAAAAAAAATCAAGTAAAAACCAAGGCAGCGACGGATATATTCAGGAGATGGAGCGACAAGCTCTACTTGTGAGCAGCTAGTTTTAATAACACTGGCCCTTTAAGACTTGTTCAGAAGCCCGGGTGAAGCTGTTCCGGTGAACTGTCGCTGTTGGACAAATTTGTCCAGGAGTTGCATCAATTATTAGAAGTAATAAGACATTGTTATTAAATACAAAGATACCGTCTAACAGGGATAGTTTAGATTTTTTTGACATGGGTTTTCTTACCAGTCTCTATCTCAGCTGCTGCAGCTAAGATGCTAAAGCTAACAGCTAATCCTCGCAGAGCTGTTTTCTACCAAACAAAATCCAGGTTCCAAAACCTTTTTAGGGGGATGGTGTGAACCCCGGTGGTCTCAGCTCTTTGCTGGATGTTTGAAGAAACTTTATGTGACTAAATGAGTCTGATTATAGAGTCGTCCTGTTACTGACTAAAGCTGAATATCATGTCATAAATCTGCTCTTTGGAAGCTGCATCCGGAAAAGGTTGGATTTATTTTTTTGTATACTTTTTCTTTTATGTGTTACAGTTAGTTCTTTTATGTTACTGGTTTGCAATAAAGCATATCTATCCATAAAATATCTATGTAGCAAACAAAAACCATGTCTGCTCTCTGAAGAGAAGTGCCTCTTTCAACCAACCAATAAGAAACGTCTTTCTTTATGAACGATTGTGCTGCTGAGTAACTGATCAAACAAATGAAAGTTGAGAAAGCAAACGAGTTCACAACACGAACAACACTACCGCTCCGTCGCTGGCTTGCTGTTGCTTAGCAACTTGTTAACTCGCATATATTTAAAAGATGGAGTAAATATGACTTAGGAAAACCTGCAGCCGTCCTGTTTCTCTCTGTCTTCCTCTCCGCCTGACAGGCTGGAGTCACAGAAGACGACACAAAGCCGCGGCGCCGCACAGTCGGCGGCTATAACCTGAGTGTAGAGCAAGCGAGGCGGCCATGCTCGACATGCCACGGACAGGATGGACGCCACGAAACGCAGGAGGAGCAGAGCCGAGGGCCGCTTAACCTCCCGCTCCTCTCCGCCCTGCGTCTACTTCCCTCCTCAGTCAGAAAGGTTGAGAGATGAACTCTGACCTCCCAGCGGGCTTCCTGTGCTCCACGTCGGGACAGCTCAGATGTCAACATGCCATCTTAACGATCTTGCATCTTAAAGGGCAGAAGGTCTAAGTCAACCTGAGCGGGAGGGCGAGCTGCTGGCTTTGACGGCAAATTCTGCATCAGCACGCACAAACCGAACGGACATGTTGCCGTGACGATGGACCTACTGGTAGGAGAAGCCGTCCTGCTGAGGGAAAATACTGAGAGTCCGTCTCCAATGGGAGGAAAAGGAAAAACATCTCATGTTTACATAAGCAGAATGAAAAGACCCCTAAACTGACATTTAGCTCAAAAAGTTAGAAATTGCAGCTGTAAGGAGGAGCTTCGACTCGAAGGCGGGGCTAAGCCCATCCAGGCGTTTTGCACAGCCGAACGGTTGTCATGGAGATTAAAGGATTTCTCAAGCACGCATGAAAGAGTCAACGTATGTTTTTGATGAGGGAATAACATGATGACGCGAGGTAAAGCTCTAAAGAAGTCGATCTCACGCAACACTGCTCCTTTAAAGGAGCCATCACATCTGGGGGGAAACACCTCGGTCTCCGCTGTCTCAGCTCAGCTCGTCTCCACGCTGGCACAGACTCAGCCGACATGAGCAGAGCAACCGGTGGAGAGCGTGTCGCTCATTAGGCCTGAGCAGCAGAGATACGGCAGGGAGGCGGATGATGCTGCGGCGGCGGGCCGCGGGCGGCTTGTTCCCTCTTTTGTTCCCGCCGCCGGACGGTGTAATTATCCGTCTTCTTTGTCCACAGCGGTCGGCTCGGTAATGAAGCCTCATTCCTCACTGTCCGCGGATCTCAAACCGAGGCTTTCGCAGGGCGTGCCGCGTCACACGCACACACACACACAGAAGCATACACACAGAGCTCAGCTACTCTGGGTTTTATTGCATCACTGCGATCGGCGTTCAGATTCCGCGATGCCAAATGCGTTTTGACGGAGTAGAAGTGCCACAGGAACGACGGGGGGTCAACCAATTATCCGCATGGCCGCGTTTCAGAACTAACTCTCGCCGTTTCCTCCAATTACAGGAACCATGACTTTGTCTGATGTGATTT